>CM056610.1:19529614-19942114 GCA_029721355.1 Tegillarca granosa | reverse complement strand
TTCCTACGGGTGTGCTCTGTCTGTATGTGTATATGCTAGGATGAGTTGACATGTCCCTGGTCCTGTGTGTAAGATGTTCCTACGGGTGTGCTCTGTCTGTATGTGTATATGCTAGGATGAGTTGACATGTCCCTGGTCCTGTGTGTAAGATGTTCCTACGGATGTGCTCTGTCTGTATGTGTATATGCTAGGATGAGTTGACATGTCCCTGGTCCTGTGTGTAAGATGTTCCTATGGGTGTGCTCTGTCTGTATGTGTATATGCTAGGATGAGTTGACATGTCCCTGGTCCTGTGTGTAAGATGTTCCTATGGGTGTGCTCTGTCTGTATGTGTATATGCTAGGATGAGTTGACATGTCCCTGGTCCTGTGTGTAAGATGTTCCTATGGGTGTGCTCTGTCTGTATGTGTATATGCTAGGATGAGTTGACATGTCCCTGGTCCTGTGTGTATCTCTGTAACATGTTGCGGTCTGTGTGTGGATGTGTATATAGTAAGGCCTGCAACAACCTTATATACTCTTCTGTTTCATAACAGAAGGGAAGATAATGACCGAACCTTTGACCAAATATCATGATTTGTTCAGGTTAATTAGATAAGGTGCATACATTTTCTTCAGAATCTGCAATCACAATCTTCAGTGGGACTTCAGCACTAAGTAACATGACTGTGTATGTTGTGTAGATGGATGAGTGTATGTGTGTAAGACCTGTGGCAACCTTATATTCTTCTGTTTTATAACAGAAGGGAAGATCATGACCGAACCTTTGACCAAATATCATGATTTGTACAGGTTATTTGGATAAGGTGCATACATTGTCTTCAGAATCTGCAATCACAATCTTCAGTGGTACGTCCACACTAAGTAACATGTGTATGTTGTGTAGTTGGATGAGTGTATGTGTGTAAGACCTGTGTCAACCTTATATTCTTCTGTTTTATAACAGAAGGGAAGATCATGACCAAACCTTTGACCAAATATCATGATTTGTACAGGTTATTTGGATAAGGGGATACATTGTCTTCAGAATCTGCAATCACAATCTTAAGTGGGACTTCTGCACTAAGTAACATGACTGTGTATGTTGTGTAGATGGATGAGTGTATGTGTGTAAGACCTGTGGCAACCTTATATTCTTCTGTTTTATAACAGAAGGGAAGATCATGACCAAACCTTTGACTAAATATCACGATTTGTACAGGTTAATAAAGGTGTGCGCATCATGCAATTGCCAGATAGTTAGTTATCAAATAGTTGCCTGGAGGCTGTAAAAGGTTTGTCTGAACATTTACATGAGGACAACTTGAGTTAAATGAACCTGAAGGAATAAATACAGATTAAAGTATAATTTTGAAATACCAGAAAATATTTGGTTAAATTTTTATATGATTATAGGAGTCACTGTATTTGTGACATTGTGCTTAATTTTCATAGAAAATACAAACAGACAATTACAACTTGAACAAAAGTAAGTGAAAAATACCAAACTTAATTCAAGTTACTAGAATTTTCTTTGAAAATTTTGCATAATTCACTGTTACAAACAAAGTGACTCCAACAGTAATTACTCTGATGAGTTCACCCAAAAATAATTTGAGCGCATTTAAAAAAAAAATCCTGATTTAGAGTAACCATTGGCATATTTTGGCCCAAGTAAATAAAAAAATTTCTGTACTTCAACAAAATTATTTGAAAAAACGAATAAAGATAATAATACCTGTATCCTAACATCCTACATATGACTTTAGCATCATTTTCGTCAAATCCAGTTTCACATACAGTCCCCCATTGACCATTATGAAATATTTCCACTCTTCCTTCATGACAATTTGAACCATTACTTAGTCTTACCAGCCCTGAAATACAAACAGGTACTGAACTCAATTCTGACTTCTAAAACATGGTATTTAAACTTGCAATGATTTTATTCCATAAAAGTTCATTTGAGAGCATTTCCATTTATAAAAAACATTTGTATGTGTGTGTTTCAAAGGCATATTCAACAGTGCAAGTGCTTTAAACTGCACTTGATCAAACAATTTGTGTCTACTGAACAACAGCGAGCAATAACACTGAATCTAAGTCATTGTAATCATTTAGATGCTTTATTAGTAATCTCCCTTAGACAAGGACAATGACAGGAGAAAAAAATTCAATAATATGAAACAGGCATATGTACATAATTTTTGACTTATTCTATCTTTCAAATTCCTACTAGAAAGGGGTTCAAATCCCACTTGAGACAGATCCTAGTGTCAGAAAGTTTGTCAGTTCGCTTGCCAAAGGTTGGTGGTTTTCTCCGGGCACTCTGGTTTCCTCCACCATTCCAGAACTGACCATCTTGAAATAAGTGAAAGATTCTTGACTGGGGCGTAAAACACCATTACTCCACTCAACCTCACTAGAAGTATACCTTACACTTGCACTAAAATATAAATTGAAATGCATGATGATATATAAGCTTTTATGCTTTATTTTCTTGTAAATTAAATATTTGGAACAGCTAATCGGCCAAATCTAGACTTCCCTATTTTGGAACCATCCAAAAAACAATTAACAGTGTATGATGAATTCAATGTAAAACATACTTTACATTATTCAAAAACCTTTCCTATATAATAAGAAAGAAAATTACCATTTAGGTAAGGGCTGATACCAAGGGAAGTAACTCTGTTTAACAGGATAAAATAACCATTCAGTAATTAACACAGTCAAATATCATTTTCAAGCTCTGCTGGTTATAGCTTACTCATTACTGAATTACAAATATAAAGGAAAATTTTGAATTACGGAGTAATAGTCTATATCTCATTTTGAGAGTTAACCACTGCTGTAGCTCAGTTGGTAGAGTGCTTGCTCTGTAAGTGGGATATCATGGGTTCGAACACTGACCAGATCTGACCTAAGATTTGAAAGTGGGTAGTGACTGTTCTTTTGCCAAGCACTCTGCATAACAAAATGAAAGTCTAGGTTCTTTAGGATGGGAACTTTAAATAAACAAGGTCCCATGTGACGGCAGGCGAAGAACCCTGCTATATAATGCCATCAGCGCAACGCACAGGCAAAATTTCTGCATTTTCACCTATAGCTGATGATGTCTCGATATAAGAAAATTATTCCTGACTGGGACGTTAAACACCATTACTCAACTCAACTCATTTTGAGAGTTGTATTAAATACAAAATGTCTTACCACTGCTCTGTGTTGTTGTGGGAGTTGGAGTCCGAGTTGGAGTCCGAGTAGAAGTCGGAGGAGTGGTCATTGTTGTCGTTACATTTGTAAATGTAGTACCTGAAATAGTGAAATAGAGATAAACAGGCTATTTTATGTGAGAATTTATGGTAATACAAAAATTTCATTTCTTTAGCAAATATTATAAATTTCTTGCATCAAGCTTTGCCATGGTTGCTTATTATTCCAACAACATTTATAATTATAGGTTATAAGCATTTAACATACATTGAGAATGTTTTTGGCAAGTGGGAGATTCAGTGGCCAAGTTGGAACTTGGTGGCCGAATCTGGGACTCAGTGGCCAAGTGGGGACTTGGTGGCCGAATCTGGTATTCAGTGGCCAAGTGGGGCTGACTCAATAGTACTCAGTGGCCAAGCGGGGGACTAAGTGGCTAGGTGGGGGATTCAGTGGCCGAGTAGGGGACTCAGTGGCCAAGTGGAGGACTCAGTGGCCAAGCAGGGGACTCGGTGGCCAAGTGGGGGACTTGGTGGCCAAGTGGTTTAGGCCGTTTTCTTATGCATCTCAGTGCTTCTCACCAGCTAGTTTTATATCCTGTTCAGAGCAAATCCTTGTGTAGGAAAGTCTTTCTATTCACTTAAACAAGGTCAGTGGTTATCTCAGAACACTCTGGTTTCCTCCACCATTCAATAACTGAATGCCTCAATATAAAGGAAAGAATCTTTATTGGGATAAAAACACTAGTAATCTTATCCAATACAATCCTTAATCTGTCTTAACAAATGATAGCCACATTGAATCAAGGTTAAACTGTAAATACAATAGAATTTGATGGCTCAAAGTCCAAGGAACTAGACACATTTCTATTTTTTCACTCTATTACATTTGATGAAATCTGTAATAAGGCTTCAGCTCGTGTTTTGTTTACAATGATCCAGGGCACGTCCTTCTGTAAAAAATGTATTCGAGCGAAAGAAGTTGAATTTTCATTAACTTTATAAGTTTGAAAATATTTATTGTTTGCGCGATGGGGGTATTCGAGTTAACGAAGATCGAGTCATCAAAGTTTATTTACATAGGATATCATAGGAAATTGGTTGGGACTGACAGATGACTTCAAGTTATCCAGGTATTCGAGGAAACAATGTTCTAGTGATCAAAGTTTTACTGTAAATCATTGACATTTGACCAAAAAGTCACATTTAAATTTGTGTTAAAATTTTTGGTGGGAATTTTAATATACTTTACTCATTTAGACAATTTTGTTTACATTTTTATAGCAATTTTAATATACTTTACTCACTGCGACAATTTTCTTTACATTTTTATAGCAATTTTTATATATTTCACTCACTGAGAAAATTTTGTTTACATTTTTATAGCAATTTTAATATACTTTACTCACTGAGACAATTTTGTTTACATTTTTATGGCAATTTTAATATACTTTACTCACTGAGACAATTTTCTTTACATTTTTATAGCAATTTTAATATACTTTATTCACTGAGACAATTTTGTTAACATTTTTTATAGCAATTTTAATATACTTTTCTCAATGAGACAATTTTGTTTACATTTATATAGCAATTTTAATATACTTTACTCACTGAGACAATTTTGTTTACATTTTTTATAGCAATTTTAATATACTTTTCTCAATGAGACAATTTTGTTTACATTTTATAGCAATTTTAATATACTTTACTCACTGAGACAATTTTGTTTACATTTTAATAGCAATCTGAAAATACTTTACTCACCGAGACAGTATTGTTCATCAAAGCCATCACTACAATCATTGATGCTGTTACATAGTTTGTCTTGTATACCAACACAATGTTTATCTGGGCATTCCACTTCTTGGTTAGTGCATGCTGAAATAATTAAGAATTTAATTACACTAATTATGTCCATTTCAGAATTTACAGTTACTATGTTTACAAAACATGAAAATCGTAACCATGGTAACTATGACAACAACACATAAAACCATCATCAAAGAAACTAAGACATAACATGGAACTATTACTAAAGTTACTATGGCATAACATGGACACCATGATTACTCCACTGTATCATATCATGGAAAGCATGACCAGAGTAACTATGACAATCATCATCATTCAGCTTTGACATAACATGAAAATTATTATCCTTTTATTTTGACAAATTCATAGAAACCACCCTCATTCAAATGAGACATTACAAAAAACCACCATTATTCAACTTCGACATTTCAAAGATATCGTCATTATTCAACTTTGCCATTACATGAACACCATCATTTTTCATATATAATGTCAACAGCACAATGCACACAAAATTTCCCGCACTTTTGCCTATAGCTGGCAACATCTTGATATGAGTGAAATATTCTTGACTGGGATGTTAAACACCATTACTCAACTCCAAATAAAGAACAAATGAACTGGAGTAAATCAAAAAATGAAATGTTTTTATTAATATGATTCTTGTACAAAAAATTGTATTAAATTATAAATTCATTTATTTCATCAATAATTGAATAACCCTCCAAAAAAAAACTATTGAATATTATTACAAACTTGTAAAAATGGCCGTTTGACATGTTAACCCACATCCATTGGAACAGCATTTTCCTTGACCTTGACATTTGTCATCAGCATCACAACCCAAATTACAATTTGTGTTAGATACTGGTGGAACTGGGCACGATCCAGGTTTAAACCCATTTCCTGTTAAAAACAGAAAAATAAAATGAAAGAAAAAAGAAAAAACTCATTTCCTGTTAAAAACAGAAAAATAAAATGAAAGAAAAAAGAAAACACTCATTTCCTGTTAAAAACAGAAAAATAAAATGAAAAAGAAAAAACCCATTTCCTGTTAAAAACAGAAAAATAAAATGAAAGAAAAAAAGAAAAAACTCATTTCCTGTTAAAAACAGAAAATAAAATGAAAGAAAAAAGAAAAAACTCATTTCCTGTTAAAAACAGAAAAATAAAATGAAAAAAAAAAAACAAAAATTGGAAAAAAAAAATAATACAAAAATCATTAAAGATGACTGAAAAAATGCATTTAAAAAAATGGATTTGAATGCAGTAAAACTTTGATTCATAGCTTTTATTTTGGGTTCAAATTTTGGCAATGAAATTGATAAAGGAGTTTGACACCGGCTAATTTATAGATGGCAAAGTTATCAAAGGGGTATTACAGAAAAATGTTTAAAGGAATAAGTATTGCTTTTTTTTTCATAAACAAATGTTCGTAAGAAAACTATTTCAAAAAAATGGGGGGGGGGGGGGGGGGGATTATACATTTATATATGTTTATCATTTTATGGTAAAACTGCAAGACATGAAAAAAAAAAAAATAGATTTGGCCAAAACATAATGTAACTATTCTCCTTAACATTTCTAGAGAATATTCTGGAAAAATTTCATATAAAAATCACACCAAATATTGCTGTCTTTTTTTACAAGAAAATTGACAATATTCCATATCTAATGGAAATTAACAAAAACAAATACAGCACAAAGGTATCAATCACTCAACACACAAATCAATCATTTTTCACAAATATATTATGACTTTGCATAAACATATCATTTGGCAGAAATATAAATTTGGTAAGATATTTAACCCTTTATGTAACGGAATTCCCAAGAGCACCATGTGATACCTTATAGCGTTTGTAAGGGACAACTGTTTCAACTGGCAATGGAATCACATAAAGTGACGTTTTCCCGTAATAACGGCGTTTTTTGGGGGAATATTTGACGTTATGTAAATGCATGCAAAATGTAGAGTGGAGTAATGTAAACTTATGCCTTAGTTAAGACACTTTCACTTATTTCAAGGCGGTCAGTTATGGTATGGTGGAGGAACCTGGACGGCCCTGAGAAAACCGCCAGCCTTTAGTAAGTGAACTGACAAACTTTCTAACACTAGGATCTGTCTCAAGTGGGATTCGAACCCATGCGGTGAGAGGCACTGTGATCCGTAAGCGTGGGCTTTAGACCACTCAGCCACCGAGGCCCCCTTTTCTAGTAGGAATTTGAAAGGTAGAATAAGTCAAAAATTAGGTAAATATGCCTGATTCGAATTATAGAATTTTGTTCTTCTGTCAGGATCGTTCAAATCTAGGCACTGAGAGGCACTGTGATCCATAAGTGCATGCTTTAGACCACTTGGCCACAGCTAAGCCCCATGCAAATGCATGGTAAATAATTAAGATTTTTAACAAATATTTCATGGGGTTGTGGGTTGTATCTCAGTTTATGGACTGGACAGGGACCCCGGAAATATGATAAGGACTGAAGCAAAGTTGAGGTCCATATCGTATTTCAGGGTGCCAGCTGCCTGGTTCATAAACTGAGATATAGCCTGAAACCCCATGAAATATTTGTTGTATTATACCGAATGGATATCATCCTTCATTTTTCTGGAATTAATTAATTCCTTTAAGACGATGATTGTTTACGTAATAGAGTTGCCGTTCCTGACTTTAACTTTGTATTTGTGTTAATACACTGATTAAACTATTCAGGTTTAGATGTACCTTTTGATATTGTAATATTACATCATCAAGGGTAATGGTTTGACTTAAGAAAACATAATACCAACCGGACCATCTGGTCCGTATTGCAAATTATCACCTTGGAGTAAAACCAATGCATTTATTAGAAAAACAAATTTATGAGGTATAATATTATCATATAAACTGTAAAACCAATGCATTTATTAGAAAAACAAATTTATGAGGTATAATATTATCATATAAACTGCTTTTTATAACTACCTTCTTTGACTGTTTGATAGGTTGCTTCAAACCCATGAAAATTGAGAGATCTGTCAGACTGAAACACAATCGTGACTGAATGGTTTCTTGAAGTGAAGGCAAATGGGTCCAGCTTACCACAATATCTACAACATAAATTTTTGATAGGAAAGGAATTACTTTTTTTATTTAAAAAAACACATCTTATTACCCTGTAATTTTATATCCATAATTTATGAATGAAAATTGAAAATACAACTTCCTATTATGATTCATCAGAATTTTTTTTTTTTTTTTTTTTGGCACTTATTAACTTTTTTGCAATTCTGCTATTACTAAAAATTCTGCAAAAATATAAATTGCCAAAATTTGAGTTCACAATGATGGTTAAGATTAACCTAGCTGATTTATGGTATTTATTTTTTCATTTGCCTTGTGAAATTCCCATAGCTGCAAGCTTGAGAGCTGTTGCCCTCATTACTGACAATGAATGCCAAAAATTTTGTCACTCTGTGTATGAATACATATAAAATGCAATATACAACCTGGAACTACATTACCATAGGTAAACAAACATGGTTATCAAGTCACTTTTGTTTATATACGAGGCAAGCTTGAAAAACACATTTACGAAATTTTACAAAGTAAAATCAAAGAAATTAATCAAATAAATTTTGAGTACATATATAGGCACCTGGCTGATATTCACCATAATATTGACAATGTGAGAGACAAAAAAATCAAATAGTGTTTTTGATGGCCTGTTTAAAACCATCAAACCACAAAAAATTCTTGAACAATCAGTTCTTAAAAAAATTCTTACTACCTTGACAAAGCTGCTACATCCCCTATTATTTTGAGACAATGTGTAATGGTACAACTTGTCAATCAAATGTTAATTTTGTGTCTCACTGGATTTAATTTCAAGTGATGTAAATTTCAATTGGAATTAGATTCACGCATGTATGCCACATCCAGTGAAAATTGTCCGTTTCACACGCTGCATTTGTTGATTGGAAAAACTGAAAAATCAGCTACATGCTTTTAATCAGTTTACAAAGGATACAAAAGGAACTCCTCAAAAGTAGAATACAAGGTTTAAGTACTACACAACTCCTTGCTAAACTTAAAATGGTCATTTTCTAAACTTTGAGAGATATTTGCACCGCACCAGGCGTAAAGAATATGTATACTTCTCACTGCTTTGCTGTCTACATTTAAATGATACCGAGTATGAAGCTCAGCACATAATGTTAGAGTGAATCTCAACCTAACAATGACGACATTCCAGAAAAAATCTCTTGGTAAAACCCTGTCCACTCGTATATCACAGATTCAAAACCCACATGCTTTGCCATTCAAAATTATCCCTCTGCTACAGCTCCCCCCTTCACAAATTTCACTTACGACATATAGCCAGCAATCTCTTACTCCAAACTTCTTTGCAAATTGAAATGGGGCCACACAGGTGCACCTGATTTTCGACCGAAATATAGTCCACAAATAACAAAACATTTATCACTGATATACCATTTTTTATATATTTCTATCCAATATTCTCAAAAATTCATTATGTTAATGAAAAATCGAGAAAATTTCATCAAAATACCTGATAACACTATAATTTTTCAAACCGAAACTCCCCGTTGTTACCCAACATTAAAAATATTGCGGATTAATAATGTGTCGTTCTCGGTCTTAAATTCAGCTGTTGGGTCTACTGGACTCCCCCGATGTGCATGTGTTATAGTGGGAATTTTTTATGCTTAAAATTAATGAATAATGTTTTAAAATATATTTAATGAAAATATAACAATTGAACTGTTTTAAAATGGTGTTTATTGTCAGTATGAAGGCAACAACTTTGCAAGCAAACTTATCAAAACATGCTAACGCGCGTTATTCTGGTTGCTTGCAAAGTTGTTGCCTTCATACTGACAATAAACAACATTTTAAAAAAATTCAATTGTTAAATGTTAGAAAATGTACCATGTAGCAAAATTTTCAGCCATCTCAAATTTTGAAATATATTCAAAACTAAGATTTGTTCTATAATGCAAAGTATTTCTTAGCTGGATTTGGATTCATATAATTTTGGAACTTTGGACTCCTAAATTTTTAACTGTGTGTCCAGAACAACTTTGGATATGGCAACATATTAAACATTTATCTAATACATGGCTGAACTGCAAGGGGGGATACAGAAAAATATTTTGGGGGTTGCCCAATTTTTTGCAATTTTTTTTACATGAACTTCAACATGGCGTCTCTTGTTTATGGTTTATTAATTAAGACCGGATACATTCGGAACAGGTACAAATACCATAACATATAGGTAATGTAACGAGGTCTTCCGAAAAAATTGCATTCTACTCTTCTTATTTAATTTCAAAAGCCCAAAGAAGGGGTTACCTGGGTAAAAAAAAAAATTAAAAAAATAAAAAAAAAGACAGAAGGGGGTTGCCAGGCCAAGAGGGCAACCCCCTTAAATCCGCCCATGAACTAGTGCACAGCTTATATAGATGTTGCAGCTATGAAGCATTTTTAGGCAAAACCTGAACATTGAATCAAAAATGGGTAAAATCGTAAAAATTGGAATTCAGATGAAAAAAAAGTTTAGAGTTAGCTTTACTAACAAAACAAAGATAACCAGAAACACAAGATTCATTGGTATGGCCTTATGTGTACTTACGTTTGATTCAGAAAATTTGCATTTGTAGAAATGCCGTCGTAAATTTTCACAAAGTCATATCTACAACCAGATCCCTCTGTGACAAAATTAATGAAAGATAAATGTATAATGGACCCTGGCTGTACATTTATGGTCCAAACACAGCTAGAATATAAAGGATATTGACCACTGTCATATCCAGGGCTTTTGAATTTCCCAGAATTCTTTGTGAAGTAACCTCCACATCCTAAAATTTAAAAAAAATACTACATGTACTAAAATATTGTACACCTTATTTACAGTGCAAAGTTAAAATTTTAGTGGTTTCCATGAAAACCATTACCAAGGATTTTTATTGTCAACATACATCCCAAATGTAACACCTTCGCAGCAGTATAGATTCGTTTATTTCAAAACTTAAACAAAGATAAATATTGGATTGATACACAGGATTACAAAACAGAATGCATGGCAAAATGGTTAAAACCATAATTTGGGACTTAAATGTAACACCTATGCAGCAGTATAGATTCGTTTATTTCAAAACTTAAACAAAGATAAATATTGGATTGATACACAGGATTACAAAACAGAATGCATGGCAAAATGGTTAAAACCATAATTTAAGTGCCTCTCACTACCTGGGTTTGAATTCCCATGGGACAGATCCAAGAGTAAGAAAGTTTGTATGTGCGCTTGCCAAAGGTCGATGGTTTTCTTCATGCACTCCTATTTCCTCAACCATCCCTGAACTGACCGCCTCGAAATAAGTGAAAGAATCTTGACTGGCGCATAAAACACCATTACTCCACTCCACTCCACTCATAATTCAAGGGTTGTGGGTTTGAGCCTGGGCAAGCCTGTGTAATATGTTCTTGATAAAGACACCCCAGTTGAGACAGCTGATGAAGAAAGAATGGGTACATACAGAAAAGCTAGAGAACAATTTTACAAAGACTGGTATCCAATCTTAGCAGAAGTCTTAGGGTATGTACCTTAAATTACTCAAAGTATCTCATACAAGATGTAGTTTCAGGTATGTGTCCTCGATTACTCAAAGTGCCCATACAAGGAGGTGTCTAGGGAAGTATATACCCTTGTTACTCAACACATCCTATCCAAAGAGAGTAATAAATCCACTCATCTCGTCCAAACGAGTGTCTTAGGGCATGTACCCTCAATTACTTGAAGTATGTCATCCAAACAGGTTTCTTAGGATATGAACCCTCAATCATTCCATGCTACTGAAATTTGGTTAAGACCTTTGCTGTAGGCTCTAAGACTCAAAACAAGACTATAACTTTTAATTCAAAATTATTATTCGAACAACATTTAACTCTCACCTCGGCCTGGACTACAAATCTGGCCAGATTCATCAGTACCATTATCATTACAATCATTATTACCATCACATAACAGATTTGGGGGTAAACAGTCACCATTTCCGCATCGGCTCATAGACTCACTGCAATCTGAAAAAAAAAACAACAGTATAAATTACACACTTCTGTGAAATAATATCTTAGACAAAACCTCAAACAATAGAGTTACTTATTAAAATAAGCAAAAAGAAAACAAAAACAAAAACAAAAAACAACAGGCCCAAGATGGCCCTAATTTGCTCACCTGAGTTTAAATGTAACTGTGTTGCCTCAATAGAAGAAGTTTCAGAGAACATTATTTTTATTGTTTTGGTTTTTACCTATGTAGGTCACTGTGACCTACTTTTGGTAGCCATAGCAACCAGAAACACACATGTGAATGGCAATGGTCTATAGATGGTATTGACTTATATAAATAATATGTGACCAGTAGTGTCTGAGAAGAAGTCGATGGATGGATGGATGGATGGATGGATGGATGGATGTGGATGGATGGATGGATAGATGGATGGATGTGATGGATGGGATGGGATGGGATGGGATGGGATGGAATGGATGGATGGCAGAGGGCCTATCCATAACAAAAGCTCACATGAGCAATTTTCAGATCTGGATTTAAGACTTTACAGATTTGTCACATTAATTAAAATATTTTTTAAAAATTGTAAAAGTCAACTGCAAATTATTTTTAAAAAATTTGTTCAATTAGTTTAAATTATGTCACATAACAGTGATTTTGTAAAACAAAAAAAATATTTCAAGGTTTTAGCTATACCTACATATCAGTATCACATGTATTTCAAAATATTAATTCCACTTAAAAGTAAAAATTCATAAAATCTCTTCCATGCACCATGTAACCTATTTTTTCAAGAAAATTATTGAAATTCACAAACTTGGTATATAAGATGCTTTAGATGCCAAATATCACATCAGATTTTATCTCAGTGAAGTAGTTTTGGAACAGAAGATTTTTTTAGGTTTTCAACTATGTAGGTCAATGTGACCTACATTTGGTAGCTATGGCAACCAAATCCAAAAGGCAATGTTCTATAGATGCTTTTGACCACGTTTGAACAAAATGTGACAGGAAGTTTCTGAGAAGAAGTTGTTTGAAGCAATTGTTGATGGATGGACGACGGAGGGTCTGCCTATATTGATAACAATAGCTCACATGAGCTTGTGCTCATGTGAGCTAAAATGCCGAATGCTTGGTGAAAGAACAGTCACTACCCACTTTCAAGTCTTCAGTCAGACCCGGTCGGGTTTAGAACCCATAATGTTGGGGGTTTACCCTTAAAAAGACAAACTTTTCATCAAAAGGGGAAACCAGAGTGCTTGGAGAAAACCACCACCCTTCAGCACACCAACTGTCAAACTTTCTCACACTAGGATCTACCTTATTAGAATTGAAACCTAAAGCATGATTAAGACCACTTGGCCACATAGGCTCCTATCGAAAAAGTCTCAGTTGGTAGAATGCTAAGACAATGCTCTGTAAGTGGGTGGTTGTGGGTTCGAACTCTGACTGGGTCTGACCCAAGACTTGAAAGTGGGTAGTGACTGTTCTTTCGCCAAGTACTCTACATTATGAAATGTAAGTCACAGTTATTTCACATGGGAACTTTAATTAAACGAGGTCTGATGTCATAGTTGGCATGGCATGATAAAGAACCCTGTTGGATAATGCCATCAGCACAAAGCACAGGCAAAATTTCTACACTTTAGCCTATAGCTAGCAGCGTTTCGATATAAATGAAATATTCTTGACTAGTACATTAATCGCAATTATTCAACTCCTATCATAAAAGTAAGGTTACTATAATGGTAGTTACCATGGGGATGTACACAGGTGTTTCTATTGTCATCTAAAGTCTGGTTACAGATGTTGTAAATTGTCCGAAGATAATTAACATCAGCATCTGGACATGCCTGCAGTTTCTCTAAAATAAAAAAACAAAAAATTTTCATTGTTTTAAAGTCTGTAATTGTAAACTAACATCATCAGTTCTAAGTTGTTGTAATTTATGAAGATTAAGGATTGAGAGTGAAGTGCAGACTAATGGTGTTTTAAGCCTATAGTAAAAACATTTTTTTATTTAGGCAGTCTGAGTTCACGGGTAGAGTTTAAAATGAAGTCTCAAAAGAATAAAATAAGAGATCAAACAGTAATTCTCATGTAACAGGAAAGGGAAAAAATGCAGCAGCAAACCGGGACTCAAACCCCGGACGTTACAAATATTAGAGGAAAGCTCTACTGACTGAGCTACCCAGCCACCTATCAAGCCCTGTCCACTACACTCATATCAGAATCTGCTAGAATGGAGTTCAAACAAATTTAAAAATAGATACAATGTACTGTAATTTAAATACACACGTCAGACCACATAGCCATCATATCCTCAGTTTAAGACAAAGAAATTTACCATTTAACAAGAGCCATCAGAATAACAGCGAAGCTCATATATACAGTAAATGTACTTATTTTAGTGTGTATGTATTTTAGTGCAATTTACATTCTCATCTAATTCGCATGTATTTAAATTAGCGCAAAACAACTTTTGACAAACAGACTATAGGTCAAAACATGTATTTTAGTGGTGTATTTAAATAGTGCTACTGTCCTAGAGCGAAAATCACTAAAATTAATACACTGCTAAAATAGTACATTACAATATGTACTAAATCTTAACACTTCAATCACTATAAGAAGTAGATTGGAGTTGTAGGCGTTTTATGTCCCAGTCAAGATTCTTTCCTTATTTCGAGGCAGTCAGATCTTGGATGGCGGAGGAAACCACCAACCTTCAGCAAGTGAACTGACAAACTTTTTTACACTAGGATCTGTCCCAAGTTGGATTCAAATCTTGGCAGTAAGAGGCACTGTGATATGTAAGCACTCGCTTTAGACCACTCGTCCACCGAGGCCCGAAAGGTGTTAAGAAGCGATGTAATTCTTATATACAGTCTTCATACTATTGAGCTACTATGGCTCCAGATTATGATAAAAAAAAAATGGGTCAAAGATTCAATGGGCCAGGTTGTTTTTTTTAATTTCTATTGAATGGGTGTAAAGTGTGGAAGGAATTTTAAATAATTGCACAAAGCAAGGTGAACAAGTTGTTTTTTTATACTTGACAGAAAGTCATGAAAAATGGGGAATACATCAAACAATGACAATATATATGAAAGAGTAATGAAACAAGTATATATATGTATTAGGAAAATCCCAATCTTTTTAACATTTCCTAAAGCTACAGTAAATTGAAACAAGAGGCCCATGGGCCTTAACGCTCATCTGAGGATATGTCTAAAATTGTTTGCAGACTGCAATAGACAATATATTCAGTACAGAAACTCTAAAAGTTTTCTCAAGTTAAGAACTGCCACAAAACTTAATCAGAAATATATCCAGTAACATTTCATTTATAAGTAGCTTATATAATATGCATGAAGTAACTGTAGTGCAATGAATAATTTCCAAATCATTAATCAATTTCAGTATACTTATGCAACTTTGTCCTTAAACATATATGACCTTTAACCATATATGATCATCATGTCAATACCTATAATATTTTAATATACATTGCATTTACAAAAAAATAATAGTTTTCAAGATAATTAGCAATTTAAGGCTTCTTTTGCACTTGTGACCTTGACCTTTCAACATATGACCTTGAACAATATATCAAAATGATTGCAATGTCAGTACCTACAATATTCTAATATATATGCCTATACAGAAAGTTAATAGTTTTCAAAAAGTTAATAGTTTTCAAGATAAAGTGACAAATACATAATTATTAGCAATTTCACCACTCAGTACCTTACCGTTTCCCCATTTTGAGCCCCATGGCTACCATTTGTGCAAATCTAAAACTACATGACCTAAGGATGTTATAAATGAAATAACTAAGGTATATCTCTTTTAGATTCAGAGGAAAAGATTTTTAAAATTTTTCACTCTTTCCCCTTATGGGGCCCCAAGGGGACATAACTCCTTCATTTGTGCAAATCTGAAAGGGCTTCACCCATTCATGATGGTTACCAAGTTTCATTTAATTTGGCCCAGTGGTTTTGGAGAAGATTAAAATGTAAAAAGTTTACGCATGATGTACGACGGACGACACACGACGGACGACACACGAAGATAGATAGCTATAGCTCATCTGAGCTTTCAGCTCAGGTGAGCTAAAAATGTGCACGAGAAACTTTACATTGGAATGGACTCGATGAGATGGACAGTACTGGACAGATAGGCAACAGGGTGACAGCACTGGCTTTCCACACTTTCATCCAGTAGCTAATAAACCAATGACTTTTAGAACATAAACATTTTTGTAGTTTTCTTTCATATATGTATAATAATCCTACATGTATTTTTTTTAAAGATTTGAAATTAAAAATCTGTCACGGTAGGATGTAATGGCATAAAGGTTTCACTACATCATTTGAAGTCAAGTGCACATCTTCAATAATCTTTTGATATATACAGTACAAAGTAACTAAGTTTCAAAGTCTGGAAAAATGGGAAAAAATTCTTAAAATATTTCCAAAAAGTCAGGTGCACATCTTCAATATTTATAGAAACATTCTGTGAAGTTTAAAGGTTTTGATTGAAAACTGTAGGAGGAGTTGAGTTCACAAAGTAGGTACCCCCAGTTCAAATACTTGCTAAAAAAAAGACCAAGTTTCAAAGTCTGGAAAAATGGGAAAGAAATCTTGAAAAATTTCAATAAAGTCAGGTGCACATTTTCAATATATATATAAACATTCTGTGAAGTTTCAAGGTTTTTGATTGAAAACTTTAGGAGGAGTTGGGTTCACAAAGTTGGTACCCTATTTTCCCCGCCCGCCCGCCGACCACCCGCAAGCCAAACATTCATCATACTACAAACCGGATTTGCACTCTGTGCAACCCGGCCAAAAATTAACAGTTAAACAAAATCGATCAGAAGAATCACATATTTCGCATGCACTTCTATGAATCAAAAACACTGAAAAGTTGGAAGGAGTGGAGTGGAGTTCATTAACAGTGTTTACTGCCCAAGTAAAGATGCTTTGACAAATATATATTGAGGCTGTTAGTTCTGGGATGGTGGTTGAAACTGGAATATCTGGAGAAAACAACATACCTTTGGCAAGCAAATAAACATACTTTTCCACATTCAGATTTGCCCTAATCAGGATTCAAACCCAAGGCAATTAGATCTATAAGCACATGTTTTATACCACTCAGCCACTTAGGCGGCCCCTTGACATTGGAAGGCCAAGCTCATATAAACTTCAATGCAGAGTGAAAAAGATTTTAGATGTCATAAATTCTATGATAATGAATGTTGCTTAAACTGTTCTCACAGGATGAAAAGCTGTCTTAAAGCAAGCTTATAGGTGGCTTAAATCTGGCTTATAATTGGCTTATAGAGTTTATAAGTCATCTATAAGATGCTTATAAATGACCTATAAGCCATCTATAAGCTAGGCTTATAGATGGCTTATTGGCATTCATATCATAAGCCATCTATAAGCCTAATTTAAGCCTTCTTTATATAATAAGTATTTCTAAAGTTCAAAAATTAAACATGAGAAAAAAGTATTATTCATTACATTTTCTCTAATGGACATTACTTCAGTTTAATGGACACTCAAAATTGTAGTGATTTTACTACAATGGATGATCTGTTTTTTACAAGGGGAGCTAAAAGTCGTTATAATCAATAGATTTTGTAAATCTTACCGAATAATGCAAGACATTCTCTTTTACATGGTTTTCTGACAATTCCATTCTCACATGGAGGGAAAAAAATGGAGCATACCACAGCTGTAATATAGTGAGATGAATGCTGATTCAGGCAAGTCTGGTTTTGTAAAATTCTCATCATGTCATTATGTGCTACTGTCTGATTATTATGTTGTAACATATTAGGCATCAGCGTAGAATTAAATCCATAATTTTTACAAATCTGTACAAGGTCTTCCACTTCTTCACAAGATTGAATGGTTGTGGTTGTAAAAAATGTAGTTGAAGGTCTAGATGTGGGTTTGGTTGTTTGCACTGTTGTTGAAGTCTTTGTGCTGGATGTGGTGTTTGGTGGTGTAGTTGTGGGTGTGAATGTTGTTGCTGTTGTGGTTGTGGATGGAATTGTAGCTGTTGTGGGTGTGGTTGAAGTTGTTGGTGTGGTTGTAGTTGAAGATGTTGTTGGTGGGGTTGTAGTTGTGTTTGGTATGGTTGTAATTGTTGTGGGCTTGGTTGAAGTTTTGGTTGGTGTGGTTGTTGTTTTAAGTGTTGTTGTAGTTGTGGTTGTTGTGGGTGTGGATGTAGTTGTGGTTGGAATGGTTGCAGTTGTGGATGTTGAGGTTGTTGGTGTGGTTGTAGTTGCGGTTTGTGTGGTTGTTGTGGGTGTAGTTGTAGTTGTGGTTGGTGTGGTTGTAGTTGTGGTTGGTGTGGTTGTTGTTGTGGGTGTGGTTGTAGTTGTGTATGGTATTGTTGTAGTTGCTGTGGGTGTGGATGTAGTTGCGGTTGGTGTGGTTGTTGTGGGTGTAGTTGTGGTTGTCGTGGTTGTAGTTGTGGTTGGTGTGGTTGTTGTTGTGGGTGTAGTTGTAGTTGTGGTTGGTGTGGTTGTTGTTGTGGGTGTGGTTGTAGTTGTGGTTGGAGTGGTTGAAGTTGTAGTTGTCACTGGTGTGATTGTAGTTGTGGTTGGTGTGGTTGTTGTGGGTGTGGTTGTAGTTGTGGTTGGTATTGTTGAAGTTGTTGTGGGTGTGGTTGTAGTTGTGGTTGGTATTGTTGAAGTTGTTGTGGGTATGGTTGTACTTGTTGTTGGTGTGGTTGTAGTGGTAGGTGTGGTTGTAGTTGTGGGTGTGGTTGTAGTTGTGGTTGGTATTGTTGAAGTTGTTGTGGGTGTGGTTGTATGTGTGGTTGGTCTGGTTGTAATGGTAGGTGTGGTTGTAGTTGTGGGTGTGGTTGTTGTTGTGGTTGGTATTGTTGAAGTTGTTGTAGGTATGGTAGAAGTTGTTGTTGGTGTTGTTGTAGTGGTAGGTGTGGTTGTAGTTGTGAGTGTGGTTGTAGTGGTAGGTGTTGTTGTAGTTGTGGATGTGGTTGTAGTGGTAGGTGAGGTTGTAGTTGTTGTAGTTGTGGGTGTGGTTGTAGTCGTTGTTTGTGTGGTTGTTGTAGTTGTGGGCATAGTTGTTGTTGTGGGTGTGGTTGTAGTTGTGGTTGGTATGGTTGTAGTGGTAGGTGTTGTTGTAGTTGTGGGTGTGGTTGTAGTGGTAGGTGTTGTTGTAGTTGTGGGTGTGGTTGTAGTCGTTGTTTGTGTGGTTGTTGTAGTTGTGGGCATAGTTGTTGTTGTGGGTGTGGTTGTAGTGGTAGGTGTTGTTGTAGTTGTGGGTGTGGTTGTAGTGGTAGGTTTTGTCGTAGTTGTGGGTGTGGTTGTAGTCATTGTTTGTGTGGTTGTTGTAGTTGTGGGTGTGGTTGTAGTTGTGGGTGTGGTTGTTGTAGTTGTGGGCATAGTTGTTGTTGTGGGTGTGGTTGTAGTGGTAGGTGTTGTAGTTGTGGGTGTGGTTGTAGTCGTTGTTTGTGTGGTTTTTGTAGTTGTGGGCATAGTTGTTGTTGTGGGTGTGGTTGTAGTTGTGGTTGGTATGGTTGTAGTGGTAGGTGTCATTGTAGTCGTTGTTGTAGGTGACCTAGTTGTTGTAACATCAGTTTGCACCACTGCTGAAAGCAAAAAAATTAGATACATTTATAAATGCAAGTACCAAAGTAATTAGTAACTAGAATTATCAGAGGACAGCTTTTATTTCTATACCTTGTAACTGTAACCAACAAAACGATGTTCCCTTGAGTTTATAAGTATCATTTTTGACCAATACATGACACATCTCTTAATTATTTAGATTTTCTATATTCAGTTTCATTCTTCTCTTCTAAATCATTAAGGAGCTTGTTCTTGTTGTTGTTGTTGTTGGTTGTAATGTTGTTTTATGTTGCATAAGTAATTTTTGAGTTATTACTGATAAGAACAAGGTTTTTTTCATTTTTAAAGATTAATCTAACATCAAGTTCATGTATGCATGTGATGTAAGCTGACATTTTAGACCACTCAGCTACCATGGTCCCAAAATACTATATAGTCTTCATTACTTAAAGCTTTAATATACATGCCCTGACTTGAAGTAAAAATTTGTTTTAAAACTATTCAAAGTGTCAGCTAATAGATTTAAGACTTTACAGATTTGACACATTAATAAAAATATTTTTTAAAAAATTGTAAAATTCAACTGTAAATTATTTTTTAAAAATTGTTCAATTAATTTAAATAATGTCAAGTCAAATAACAATGATTTTGTAAAACAAAAAGAACAAAAAACAAAAAAAATTCAAGGTTTTAGCTAAAAAGTAAAAATTCATAACATCTTTTCCATGCACCATTGTAAGTCATAAAATTTAGAAATTAAAAAAAAAAAAAAAAAAGTGGCCTCACTGGGATTTGAACCCTCGACCCTTGGGTTGCTAGAATTGAAAAGAAAAAGGTCGAAAAAAGCGACTTGTATTCCACAGAATTTCATAATTTGTTAAACATATTTTTCTTTACATAAGAAAATGATGTTTGGAAAAAGAATTCATCTAAATTTATTAATATTGTAATTTTGGTAAAAAATTACTATTTACAATGTATAAAAAATAAACACAAAAACATGTAACCTAATTTTTCACAAAATTGTTGGAATTCACAATCTTGGTATATAAGATGCCGTAGATGCCAAATATCACATCAGATTTTATCTCAGTAAAGTAGGTTTGGAGAAGAAGGTTTTTTTAGGTTTATAACTATGTAGGCCATTGTGACTCACATTTGGTAGCTATGGCACCATTAAACACAAATCTGAAAGGCAATGTTCTATTGATGCTTTTGACCAAGTTTGAACAAAATGTGACCAGAAGTTTCTGAGAAAAAGTCGTTTGAAGCAATTGTTGACAGACGGAGGGACGGACGATGAACAGTAGAGGGTCTGCCTCTATTGATACCAATAGCCCAAGTGCTCAGGTGAGCTAAAAAAAAACCAGAAAAACAAAAAACAAACAAATAAACAAAAAAAACAACAACAAAAAATAATCTCCAAGAATTACCTTTGAGGCTAATAGCATTTACATCAGCCTTGAATCCTGAATTTTTTTCAAAATTCCCATTCTCTAAATTCTTCTGAATTACTTCTACTGCTATAGAGACACTTATTTGGGGTTGAGATATTTGACTATCTTCACCGTCAGTATTTTCTTGGTTGTTCTGATTCTGGTTAATATTCCAGATAATTGAAAACGAAAAAACAACACTTCCTTTCCTGAAATTACAAAATCATAAATAGTAGACCTGTATAGCAGTGGATTGGAGTTATGGTGTTTAACGTCCCAGTCAAGATTCTTTCACTCATTTTGAGGTGGTCAGTTCTGGGATGGTGGATGAAATGGGAACGCCCAAGAAAAAAAATCACCTACCTTCGGCAAGCTAACAGACAAACTTTCTCAAACTAGGATCTGTTCCCAGTGGCATTTGAGCCCAGGGAGTGAGAGTCTCTGTGATCTGTGAACAAGCACTTTTGACCAATTGGTCACCAAGGCCCCAGACCAGTATAGGAAGAAAAATTTAAATTAAAATTTTTGAAAATTAATCTAAAACTGGAATGTGTCAGATTGACACAGATGCTCCTCCCACCCACTGACAAATTCCTAAAATTTTCAATTTCCAAGGGAAATAACTCTCAAGAAAGTGGATCCATTAAAACAAAGTGTGAACTTAAACCGTATAACAAAGAAACATAAACAGATACTAATAATCATTTTTACATCTATATATTCAATAGGTAAAAAAACGGGCAGAATATCAGAATATGGTATATAGAACACTACATGCTCCAACCATTTTCATTGTGGGGCGAGGGGGAATGAAAAAGATGTTTTTTTCTAAGAAGGTTCAATTTTAGTGAATTATATTAAAAAAAAAACAAATATCAAAATTTATCAAAATTTTATCAAAAATAATTTTTGATTTTTATTTAATTTAAGATCAAATGATAAAACAATCGTCTAGAAAACGTTTCCAGTTTGCTGTGATAAAGTCTCTGATTTGATTTCCCCATTTTTGTTGTACTTTATCTAGGAGACAGTATTTCTTCAAGATAACTAAGAGTTAGTCTTGCATATGTTGGGGCCATTTTAGTGCCCATCGCAGTTCTTTTTCAACATCTGTAACCAGACTTTAGATGACAATAGAAACACCTGTGTACATCCCCATGGTAACTACAATTATAGTAACCTCAGTTTTATGATAGGAGATGAGTTGAGTAATGCTGTCTCATTTCCCAGTCAAGAATATTTCACTGTGATGGGCACTAAAATGGCCCCAACATATGCAATTAAGAGACTTTATCACAGCAAACTAGAAACGTTTTCTAGACGGTTGTTTTATCATCTGGGATTACGATGAATCTTGTGTAGCTGATTATAGTCAGATGTTAAATGAACTTAAGCCAAACATAAAATTCACAAAAGAAACAAGTGAAAGGAAAATACCATTTTTAGATGTTCTTGTAGAGAAAAAAGGAAACGGAATATCAACCGATATCTTTTTGAAACCAACGGACACACAAACGGTTCATGCCATCCAAGACATACAACAAGGTCAATACCATACAATTAAGCCAGAAGTAATTTGGACCTTAGTCAGCGATGAAGATACAAAAATACAACGTATAGAAGAACTTAAAAATTACCTTCTTTCCAGACTTTACCCACAACAAATAATCAAGAAAGTGATACAAAAAAGCATTACAGATAGAAAGAACCAAACTCCTAAATCCTAACTACTAAATCCACCAAAACACCGAAATAAATATTTTGCCGCTAGTAACAATGCACAACCTGCGAAATAAAAACATTACACCCACAGTTAATCAACTACATGAAGTACTGATTCAGAAACAAAATTTAACCACCAAAGAAATGTTCAAAAATTCAAAATTCAAAAACAGCAAAAGACAACCAAAAACTTAAAAAGATTAGCTTTGTAAATCAAAATTTGCAGGAACAAATGATTTATGGGTAACAAAATGTGGCGACCCAAGATGTGGAACATGTGTGCATTTACAAGAAGGGAAAACTTATAATTTCAAATGCAAAAAATTCACAGTGGATACAAGAATGACTTGCCATTCACAAAATATAATCTTTTTGATTTCTTGTCTTGGTTGTAATGAATTTTATATAGGGGAAACTGGTTCAACTCTTCGCTCTCGAATAAGAATGCACAAGCAACAAATTGATAAACCAGAATACAGAAAAATAAAATATAGCGAACATTTAGATAATTGCAGTAAAACGAATTTTTTAGATTCCTGTTTTACAAATTATTTACAGACAATGCAATTGAAAGAAAAGAAAAATAAAAATATTTTATTAGAACCCTTATGCACAAACTGAACAGTCTAACATAATTATCTTCCTTAATGATGTCATCATATTGTTTTAATGTTGTATTTTCTAAATGACGTCATCACTGTTTCCTTTGTTACTATGTTATAAATGTTACAATGTAAAGCGTCTGAAGATGTATTGAAAGCCCTGCTTTACAAAATTGTGTTGTACTTATTTATTTTATTATCATTATTATTATTATTATTATTATTATTATTATTATTATTATTATTATTATATATATATATATATATATAGTTAAACAACTAACTGTAAAACCCTACCAAAACTATCATTCATTCATTCATTCAATCAAACAATCAATCAATCTATCAATCACGTAATCAATCAATACGACAACCAACCAATCCATCAATCAACCAAAAAACCAACCAACAAAATCAATCAATCAATCAACCAACTAACCAATCAACCAACCAACCAATTATCCAACCAACCAATCAATCAATCAATTAACTTACCGTAGATCATCCACAACTGTTCTGTTATACAGATGACTAAGGTTACTATTCTGGTACATGTTGTCCATCTAAAAAAGGAACATTTTAATACTGTTAATTTAATTAATTTAAGCTAATTTTAATGGTTAATAAATTTCACAAAATTTACTATTAACAAGTTTTTCTGTTACAGTTACAAAGACACTCATAGATTAATCATTTTTTATGCAATACCACTCCACAAAATTTCTCCTAAATCAAATTTTTTCTTCTTCAAAAATAACAAAACCACAGATGTCAACGTCATGTGGTTAAATTAATAATTCTAGAGTACATAAATTTAGTGATAAAAATGGCTATATCATTCTATTTGGTTCTCAGGGTCTGGGGCAAGGTTTATATTTCACGATGGTCTAGTAATTCAGACTTGTAACCCTTTTGCCAAGTCTTAAAAGCATTTGGATAATATGTTCTAATAGGAACCATTGATATTTTATGATTTTCAAAAAAAAATCTAACATTTGAACAGAGCCATAAGACAACTGAAAAATCAATTCTTCCATTTTTGCAGAAAATTTAAATTAAGTTGATATGAACTATAGTAAGTAACTATTAAGGTTACCATGGTAACAGTGTTATATGATTAATATCACAACTGTTAGCACCACTGGCATAAATTAGTAAAATTTAATAATTTTTTTTTTTTTTTAAATGGTATTTTAAATGTATTTCAATTTCAGTTACAGGTCATGTCATAACTGAAAATTATAGGTATTTGACCTTTGAACTATCTAAAATTTTGAATCTGACCCCAGAATAGGAAAGTACAAAATCAAAATACACCTGAAATTTCAGTCAATGATTTTATTAACATTTTTTAAAACTAGAGGGCAATCCACTGACACTGGACTTCACTGAAAATCAAAGTCCAAAAGTTTTAAACAAACTTGAACAAAAACGGCAATTTTTTTTTTTTAATACAAAAGGCAATTTTTCAATTTGGCTACAAGCTTCTTTTGACACTGGAACCTCTGTGTATCCACTGCAGTTAATGTAGCTCAGATGTGTGTATGGTCAGAGCAATTTCCATTTCTATCGATTAAGCCCAGCAACTTTTCAACAGTTCCACCAATATTTTCAGTGAAGCAAAAAATGAAGCGGTACCCCTTCCGACACCAGTTGGTATCGGAAAATCACGGGTTTTTGAAATTGTTCTGACCCTACACACAGCCGTCAGGCATAAGTGCCTGCTTAGATCAGTTGGATCAGTTTAGATCAGGTTTTCTCATTCATTTGGTAAGTTGATCACTACAATGTATTACTGCTCACTTATTTACCAACAACTTCACCTGCTTTGTCTTTTACTCACTAATAAACTCAACCAGTACCCACTTTCAATTTACTGTATATGGCAGTAGTGAAAATGTTAAAGCCACATTTATACACTTGACCATTTCTCTCCTCACATTTTCCGAGTGGTCTAAAGGGCGCGCTTACAGATCACAGTGCCTCTCACCGCCTGGATTTGAATCCCACTCGGGACAGATCCTAGTATAAGAAAGTCTGTCAGTTCGCTTGCCGAAGGTCAGTGGTTTTCTCCATGCACTCCGGTTTCTTCCACCATCCCAGAACTGACCACATTAAAATAAGTGAAAGAATCTTGACTGGATCGTAAAACACCATTACTCCACTTCACTACTCACATTTTCAGTGTCCATAACAGATAAAACTTTACTTACAGCCGTAGTGAAGTTATTGACCACATGGTTATATTGTCGACTGTTTTTATCTTTCAGCTCTTCTGACCAATTCAATGACTTGATGGTTATATCACCCTGAAATTTTACCGGTGAGGGATCTATTTAAAAAAAAAAATTAAATAGCATATAATTTAATGAATTACCAGAAACTTCACCATTATCTATATATAATGACTATTCTAATTGTTCTAGCAGTCTGTCAGTGGCCAACCTCAGCCACCTTTTTATTTTTTCTTTTAAAATTTTTTATTTATTTTTTTTTATTTTTTTAATTTTTTCTTTTTTTTCTTGTCTTTAGATTTAGTTTTGAATAATCTTGGTTTACTCTCTCTCTCTCTCTCTCTCTCGTTTTTTTTTTTTTTTCTTTAAATTAAGTGTTTATAGATGTTAAAGATATCACAAAACACCATATAACATACATTAAGAGAGAGAGAGAGCAGGTGACTGGGTTAGAGACTGAGTGACTGAGCAAGTGCATGAGTGAATAAGTGAGTGATTGAGCAAGTGAGTGAGTGATTGAGTGTGCATGCGACTGAATGGTTGTGAGTTAGCAGGTTACTGTTAAAAGCCACACTGCTGCTTTTCCCAACTAACAAATGCAAAATATACAACAGTATCAACAAAGCATTGAATTAATGTAAAACCAAGTGTAATGGAAGATTCTAAAACCAATGCTAAACTGATAACTGTAATATCACAGCATTAAGCTGCATTAAGTTTTCCTAGGAAAAATTAAAACAGTGTTGATCTACTTAATTATGTTCCTAATGGACAATGTTACATTTTGTTCAACAATAAAAGCTCATATAAATACCGAAAAATAGCAGTAATTTCCAAGCAAGATGTTATAGACCTGGGGGATCTAATTTTAGAACAAGGTTACATCACAAAAACTGGGTCATGTAAACACAACTTACAAAATGATGAAATGCGATAAATTAAACCAGAACTTCATTAAATTTGTCATTTGCAACTTTGTAAGGGATAAAAAACATCATTGCCAATACATTTGGATATTAACGATGAACAATTGATGCAATTTTTCAGGTTTCTCCTTTGATTCATTTGAACCTTTGTACATCAGCGTGCATGCTCCTAGTTAATAATAATCACCATTAAATAAGAGACCAACCTGTTAGAGGACTTCGTTTATCTACAGCTGGGGAATAAAATTTTAGAAAATGTATCTTACGGATCGTGATTAGAAGTTATTTATTTAAAAAATATATATTTTTGGAAAATAAAAAAAAAATTTAGAAAATTGAAAAACTTGATGCAGCTTTAATTTAAACAAGACACTGAATGATATATGATATATATTTTGATATTTTATCCAACAACTTGATTTCCTGATGGGATCTTAAAATCTAATGAAGACCATTATTGCTAAACAGATATTGCATCAATGATGCTGTGTATAAATCATACCTGCCAACAGTGCCAAGTCACGTGCATCGCCCATGTCACACACACTATTCATGTAAATCACGCTCACATGCTAAGCTTTCATTAAACACATGCATTACCAAAAAAAAAAACAATCTAAAAAAATTCAAATTGACAACATGTATCTAATATAAAACGTTTAATTAAAAATTCAGTATATCTGGCAAGTACTAAAGATCGAGTAATATTTGGTTTCTTGTTGCATGTTTCCAAGATTCCAGTGCTGTTACTGATGTCTCAAAATGTAGGAGAATAGGTGATATTACACCATAAATTCAAATTTACCGGGGGTATGCCATAGACACTCTACCCTGGTATACGTTGCATACATTTTGCAGATGTAACAGGCTTAAGTTTGAAAACTCTTGATAGCTATAAATAAAGCATTCTCTGTAGAAGCAAGGTCAACACAATCCAACAAAAAATTGTTGGACAGATTTTTGTCTTTGAAAAGAGACAAATTTGGTAGCTAATTCTTCCTTTAAATTAAAAGAATTAAAGTTAAATAATTAAAATTGACAAACTTCTAACGATTTCATTGGTTGAAAAATGAAATTACATTCAGGTCATTTCTCAATGAGTCAAACTCGCGTGCTGAAGTGTTTGTGACATAATCTAGAACTAACTACCTTTAATGAGCATCATTTTACCTTGTTTTAAAGTTATTAAAAGCAAAAATTGCATAGTTATTCTCTCGTTTGATTAAGTTGCCTTTAAAATTCAATTATAAGTATTGAATCTGATTTTCGTTTGGGTCATTGAGAAATAACGCGAGTGGACACTGTGCACACATGTACTTAATTCACTCTGCCAATTACACAGTGTGCACAGCATCCAATCAGGTTATTTCTCAATGACCCAAATGAAAATCTGATTCCATGCTTAAATGATGCATTAATAAAGAGATATTGATGTGTGAATGCTGATCTTCTCAAGTAAAATGGTTGAGTTGAGTTGAGTTGAGTAATGGTGTTTAACGCCCCGGTCAAGAATATTTCACTTATATCAAGACATCGCCAGCTATAGGCGAAAGTGCAGAAATTTTGCCTGTGCGTTGCACTGATGGCATTATACAGCAGGGTTCTTTATCGTGCCATGCCTGCCATGACACAGGACCTCGTTTATTTTAAGTTCCCATTCGAAAGAACTGTGACTTTCATTTCTTAATGCCGAGTGCTTGGCGAAAGAACAGTCACTACCCACTTTCAAGTCTTGGGTCAGACCTGGCCAGGGTTTCGAACCCACAACCTTCCACTTACGGAGTGAGCACTCTACCAAATGAACATAAAAATGGTTGAGGTTATTATGTTAACCCATTTGAAAAAAAATCCACATTTTTTTTTTTTTTTTTAGGGCCTAGGTTGATCACACGAACAATAGTTCTAAATTGAACATGGAACTGGTAGTGTAACATTAAATTCTCCAGTAACCTACAGAGTGGTAGGTGATTAAAGAAGATTGTGGGTTCAAGACCCAGTACTCAAGCCCCACTCCAACCTTTTTTTTTTAATCTAAATTACATGTTTTAAATTCTCTGATTAACCAGGTACAGTCATCTAGGAAATTAGTTGAAAGCAATGAAACTATGGTTTGGGAGGTCACACACACACGCACACACACACACACACACACACACACACACACACACACACACACACACACACACACACACATATATATTTATATATATATTGATATATTGGTAGATAGTTTTGAGTTAGCAATCAAAAAGGCATTAAGTATTTTAATTTAAGATGATAGCTTCCAGTAACCCAGACCAGTCGTTTTACCTTCTTTTTCATTGATATACAACTTACTCGATGAACTCTGTGTTGTGGTAGGCAATGGATTTAAATTTGATGTCCCTAAAACAAAAAAAAAATGAAAAAGTGTGAATGTACATGTTTAGTGTAACATATCTATACAGATCTAAAAAAAAAAACTGAACAAATCTTAATAGAACGTTAAAAAACTTTCTATAACAAACTCTCATAAGTACGAAACACCTGATAAACTGATCCATAGAAAAAACTTTCTATAACGAACCTGATAAACTGATCCATAGAAAAAACTTTCTATAACGAACCTGATAAACTGATCCATAGAAAAAACTTTCTATAACGAACCTGATAAACTGATCCATAGAAAAAACTTTCTATAACGAACCTGATAAACTGATCCATAGAAAAAACTTTCTATAACGAACCTGATAAACTGATCCATAGAAAAAACTTTCTATAACGAACCTGATAAACTGATCCATAGAAAAAACTTTCTATAACGAACCTGATAAACTGATCCATAGAAAAAACTTGAAGAAAATTATTTCTAAAAAGAATTCTCATAAATGATTAAACCTGATCTAAACTGATCCCTGAAAAAAAATGTGTGGACAAAATTTAAGAAAATTGTTTCTAAAAAGAATTAGTGATAAATGAGAAAACCTGATCTAAACCGATCTCTAAATAAACCAAAAAATGTGTGGACAAAACTTAAGAAAATTATTTCTAAAAAGAATTCTCATAAACGATTAAACCTGATCTAAACCAATCTCTAAATAAACCAAAAAATGTCTGGACAAAACTTAAGAAAATTGTTTCTAAAAAGAATTCTCATAAATGAGAAAAACCTGATCGAGACCAATCTTTAAATAAACCAAAAATGAGTGGACAAAACTTAAGAAAATTGTTTCTAAAAAGAATTCTCATAAATGAGAAAAACCTGATCGAGACCAATCTTTAAATAAACCAAAAATGAGTGGACAAAACTTAAGAAAATTATTAAACGAGAAAACCAAATCTAAACTGATTCCTATGTAAACTAGAAAATGTCTGAACAAAACTTAAGGAAAATATTTCTAAAAATAATTCTCAACCTGATCGAAACTGATCCAACTGATCTAAACAGGCAATTATGCCTGACGGCTGTGTGTGAGGTCAGAACAATTCCAAAAACCCGTGATTTTCCTATACCAACCGGTGTCGGAAGGGGTACCGCTTCATTTTGCTTCACTAAAAATATTGGTGGAACTGTTGAAAAGTAGCTACTCAATAGATAGAAATAGAAATTGCTCTGACCGTACACACAGCCGTCAGGCATACGTGTGTTAGGGTCGCGGAGGAAATTCGGACTAATAAATGAGAAATCTGTAAATAAAATAAAACCAGACAAGTCACAAGGTCTGAATAAAACTGAATTTTTCATGTTTCGATTGAACATTTCATTAAATGTATATAAAAGAAAATATTCCGAAAAATAGGAAAGAAAAATATACAAAACTTTTAACTACAACATTAGTCGGGTCATACACTGCCACACATTGTCGCACGGGTAGTAATTCGCCGCACTTCTATAGTCCGTTTCATTATTTTAGGGGTCTGAATTTCAACAGCAATAGTTAGGGCTAGAATTTTGAATTAGCAGATCGTAGTGTAAGAAAGCTTAACAATATGTTAACTGAAGATAAGTTGTTTTTATTCTTAGTTCTCCGGTTTTCTCCACCATTCCAAGACTGATCGCTTTTTTGTATACATGCTGAAATTAGTGAATCTTGACCTTACAACTCTACTCATCCAACTACGTTGTAAAGTGTATGCTGTAACATAAATGGTTCGTGAACAATAAAAAAGACTATAGGTAAATAAAAAAAATTATCCGTCAAGGCTCTTTTCATCCAATATAACTGAAAAATATGGAGGGTTAAGATGGAGCTCCCTCGACAGAAAATGTTTAGATTTTAAAAGGCCAGTTTATGTTTATAATATCTTACTTTGATCGGAGAAATAAACCGCTGCGATTATCCCACCAACAATTCCCAACGCAACTATAACAGCAAGGACTATAAGCCCGATTAATAGTCCTTTTTTGCTCCAAGACGATTCCGAAAACTTCGACGATTCACTTTGTTTGCTTGATTTTAGTCGCTCATTTGACCCATATCTGTAATAAAATGGTCCAAAATCACTGTTGGAAGAAGGATAAGTAAATTCCGCAGTAGTGGGGTATCCAGGAAATTCTTGGAATCTATCCTGGAAATCCGTCGGTCTGTAGCCGCGATACTTTGGATTATCATATCCTTGGAAACTGTCAGATGAACTCGAATATTCTCTGTCACTTCTTCTGGCCCTTTTATGCTACAATAAAAAATAATTATTATTTTTATTTACCGCTTGAGATTCACTGGTCCACCCTAAATCTCGGAGGTGGGCGTGGTCTTGATTTCCACCCAACCTCCTTCTATTGATCAGACTCATTCAAACAAAGTTCCCTCAAGCGTAAAACTTCTCTGCAGTATTTTATTCAAATTATATTTTTCTAATAAATAACAAAAAAAAAAAAAAAAAAAAAAACAAAAACAAAAAAACAAAAACAAAAACAAAACAAAACAGACAAACAAACAAACAAAAAAAAAAATTATAATAATTTCTTACAATTTTGGTTCATTTCTGGATAAAATAAGACTTATTTTTCAAGTTTCTTTTAGCTATGCCCATTAATATTTTTATAACGACATCACGGGGACATGTTCTCCAATGCCTGTCCAAAGTCGGAGGTTTCCGAAATCAATGTTTCCGATATATGTCAGTCTTGTCTAGAGCTGTCTACTAGTGTCTTGAAGTTTCAATTTTACTACAGAAATTTAGAGGATTATCTACTAAGTGCTTATTGTGGTGTCCTCCACCATCCCAGAAATGACCGCCTCGATACAAGTGGTTTTTTCTTGACTGGATGACTGGAGCATAAAACATCATTAATCCATTTCACTCTCTACAGTATGTCATTAATCAATGTTTAAAAATATTTCTTTTTTATCACCCTTTTTGGTGTTTTAAGCATGTTACCCCTTTTAGTGTTTTTAAATGATGCCCCAGGAAGGAAACTTTCAAATATGGCAAGTCAGAATCTTGGGATATGTGCCCATAAATATGAGAGAGTCTTGTCTAGAGCTGTCTACTTCGGCTGTTTTATCATTGAAAGACTCTTTGAAATTCTTGTACCACTGTGGTAGCTCAGTTGTCTAAATGCTCGCTTCGTATGTGGGAGGTCGTGGGTTCGAACCTGACCCGTGGTCTGACCCAAGACTTGAAAGTGGGTAGTGACTATTATTTGATGGGTCATATTGAAACTGTGGTCTAAATTGGTTAGATGACATAAGACCAATCTTCATGAATAAAAAGGGCTGCCGCTCGCTCCGCTCCATCACTTTCTTATTCCTGAAGATTTGTCTTAGTGTCCTCCTAACCTATTCGAACTTATTTTTAACTTTTAATGCGGAGAATATGTACATGGATGTTCTTTGATTTAAAACTGCAGTACACGTTAAATCACGTTACTAGTATTATTCAAAAATGTTGTGTGTGTGTGTGTGTGTGTGTGTGTGTGTGTGTGTGTGTGTGAAAGACAGAATTACCCATTTTCAATGCCAAGAGATAAAGTTTATATGTATATGGATTTTCATGTGTATATGGAAAAGGTGTCTGCAATTTCACTGATTTTTATCGGACAGCATTTTTTCAATTGCATCCATTTCATATTTTGGATATAAGTGGACGAGGAGTTTGGCTTACAGAAAACAACAACTCACACCGTTATGATGACCCAGTACCAGTGAAGCGTTACCAATAAACGACAATAAAATCGTGCCTTTATATTAACATTATATCACATTACATTAAATGCACTTTTTTTTTTTTTTTTTTTTTTGGGGGGGGGGGGTTCAGTTTAAATAAAAAATCATATTTAATCATTTGTAGTTAAATGGAAAACTGTAAAGAATCTAGTGTAGAAAACTTTCCCTTTTTCCCTTTTTTAAAAAGCATAATATAGACAAATATTCCCAACCTAAAAACCATCAAATCACTGTAATTACATGATATTAAATAATGAAACTAATTTATATTTGCCAATGGCAATAAAAATTTTTAAAAATATTTTTTACGCTGATCTTTATAGATCGAACATGTAAAAATTTGTACTCAACTTCAATAACTTTAATATGACACAATACGCAGTGACTAGCATATTTCTTTTAGAATAGTTTCAACATAGATTTATGACATACTGTAGATAGTGAAATGGTTTAATGATGTTTTATGCTCCAGTCATCCAATCAAGAAAGAAACACTTGTATCGAGGCGGTCATTCCTGGGAAGGCGGAGAAACCCCCCCCCCCACCCCACCCCCTCATCCCCCCCCCAAAAAAAAATAAATAAATAAATAAAATAACTGATAATCTTTCTAACACTAGGATGTAACGAATACATGATACATGATTCGAACTAAGGCTGTGAGAGGGGCATTTATCTGTTTATTGATGTTCCCCTTGTTACCCTTTTGGTGTTTTAAGCGTGTTTTTATTGTTTTTAAATAATGCACCACAGAGGGATCTTTCAAATATGACGAGGCGGAATCTTTGGATATGTGCCCTTAAATATGAGAGAGTAGTTCTAACTGTAGGTTATATTGTCCATGACTGCACTTTCAAGTCTGACAAGGCAGAATTGTGGGAAATGTGCACCCACGAGCGAACTTTCAAGTCTGACAAGGCATAATTGTGGCTTATATCGCTCCACGTGCGAACTTTCAAGTCTAACCAGGCAGAATTGTGGGATATCTGCCCCTTAATCTGGCAGAGTAGAACGATATGATATTGTCCCATGACCGAACTTTCAAGTCTGACAAGGCAGAATTGTTGGATTTGTCGTCCCATGAGCGAAGTTTCAAGTCTGACAAGGTAAATTGCTGGTTTACTTGAAAAGCCAACTTTAAACAAACAATTAGCAGTAGATGGTACAACTTTCTTACTGAATGTGTTCCAATAACCTTTAGGCTATAAACTTAATTGTTTTTTTTTAATAAATAATTGTAATCTACCTATAATTGTACTATGTAATTGTATTGTATGATCTGTTTAACAATTGAATGTTTATATATATCTTGTCATGTAGTTTATCAGTTAGTTAAAATTTAAGCTTGATAAGGAATACTGAATATTCGAAATATATTGCAATATGAAAAACCATGCTGTCGTTAGTTTTTATTTTATTACTATCTATAAAAGCCTCTACAATAACAAGAACATATTTTTCATGTTAAGTTTTTTTTTCAGTAACAACTTTGAGATGTCTTTATTACGTTATGTTTTATATAGGCGCGTTAGTCAAAAATTAATTTGCATTTGGCCTCGATGTTGGGATATAGAGGTCTCCCAAAGGTGTAACCTTATTTCTTGGCATTTTACCTATAGGCTGATCGCTCGCCTTTTTGAGACTCATTCTTTAGCATACAGACACACCTTACGGGGAATCCCCTTTTAAATCCAAACTTCCTGCTTTCAAATAAAGTACGTGATCTCTTGTTTAATGATCCTTACGTCTTCAAATAAAACTGAATGGCATTTTAAATTTGTTCGTCACCTCTGGATATATATATACTTGTTTTTTGACATTGCCAAAAGGGTTTTTTTTTTGGTGGACTATATCACGTTCTCGGTCTAAAATGCACTTTGTTTTTTGTTTGTTTGTTTGTTTGTTTTTTGTTTTTGTTTTTGTTTTTTTTTTTTTTTTTTTTGTAAAATAACACTTCGAAATTTTTGCGCAGTATTAATTTAAATTTGTCCAACTCCTTGCCCAGTGGACCACGGTGGCCAAGCGGACTTATGGATCACAGCGTTTTCTCCGCCAAGGTTTAAACCCCAATTGGGTAATCCTTGTGAGAAATTTTGCTTTGCCGGTTTGATTGCCGAAGGTCGATGGTTTAAATTGGGTACTCCAGTTTCCTCTACCATTCCTGCACTGACCGCCTCGATATAAGTGAATAAACTTGACTAGGGCATAAATCATTATTCCAGTCTTTGTTGTCTAGTTAAAAGAAAATGTCGTATTCAAATTATACCTTCTTTGTAAATTTCAGGAACGCATTTTTTTAATGTCTAACGATACTTATACGTAGGAGAGACACTTAGAAATCCACGATCTTCTTACTTTAAGATAATATGAAAATGCCGAGCTCTGACAAATGTATCTGTTTTGTTGTGTTTCGGTAAAGGAAAATCTGTTCTGAGGGTTTGCTAATATTTAAACTTGGTATGACATTGTCACGTCAATGAATATCATTTAAAAACGGTTGTTATATTTTCGTTATATATTTCAAAAAGATAAAAAAAAAATAATTCATTGATTTCAACACTCAAATAAATTTTCTTCTATAATACATGCACATCAGGAAGAGTCCAGTAGACACAACAGCCACGAGGAACTTGCACGTGCATTTTAGACCGAAAGAATGCTTTTCGACCGAGTATTGTCCACAAATAACGTTTATACTTTGTGATATTCAAAATTATTATTATTACATGTATATTTTATATCTAAAATTCTTAAAATACAATATGTTAATGTTTTGATTTGCCGTTTACCAAGCTTGAGAGCTTTTGCATTCATTACAAAAACCATGTGACTTCGTGTATAAATACGTGTATGACGCAATACACAATCGTACTACAATATCATAGATACTACAATATCATAGATAAACAAAAATGGCTGCCATGTCACATTTCTTGACATTCGAGACAATATTTAACTAGAACTTTTCAATTCCAAAAAGTGCACAAAATAAATCAATATGATTTAGTTTTATTTATGGGTTTTAAGCCCCACAAAATAAAATCAATGAAATTAATCAAATAAAAGTTTATAAGCCACACGAGTGTTCCTTGTTCGACGGTTTACACACACGTTATTAATCCGAACTATTTTTGGATTGGGGTAACCACGGCGGACCGGGGGTTTGGTTTGAAAACTAAAATTGTTTTCAGAAATATTTATGTCATTTTATCGATATTTTTTTATATTAACATAATGTATTTATGACAAAATTGCAAACAATAATATTTTGAACTTCAGCAAAATAAATGTGTTGTTGGTGGTGGACTATATTTCGATCAAAAATCACGGTCTCGGTCTAAAATGCACTTTTTTTTTTTTTTTTTTTTTTTTTTTTTTTTTGGGGGGGGGGGGGGTCTGTTGCGTCTACTGCACTTCTCCTGTGCATGTGTTATAGAAAATATAACATTTAAAAATTTAAAAATTGTTTAAAACTATGCAATACAAACTAATCATAACGAGCGTTATTTAATTTGCTTGCAAAGTTTTTGCACTCATATTGACAACGAACAGCATTTTAAAACATTTCAATTTTTTTATATTTTCGTTTATTATTAAACAAGACCAATACGGGATTCAAACCTGCGTCGCCTGGGCATTATTACCACTGGTACATATTTCTGATATTAAAAAACAGTATATCTTTAGTAGTTTATAATGTAAGAAATAAGTGCCTGCTATTGTTTCAACCAAGTATAGCCAGAAATACTTAAACTATATATTTGTCACATGTGTCAAATACTGCTGTTTTGCAAAATGTTCTCCAAACCCCAGGTATGATATTTACTGATCATGTGTAAACCATATTAGGTCATGAAATGATTATATCCTACCAACTTGGTGTTGGAATTGAAGTTTTGAATCATAATACTAAACTTTTACATCGATCTGCATCAAGCAATTCGGGGTTGCCATTTTGTTGTGAAAATATATTAGAAGTAAAGAAGAACATAGTAGCTACATGAACATTGCATAAAAACAGTCTAAATAGCATTATTGGGTTGGATGAGTTTCAGAACGGTTGTTAAATACCTTGATAAAACATTTATATGTAAAAGTGATTAATTTCATTAATTTTTCCAAATTACAATATATGAATATACAAAGAATATATGTGGGTATTACAAAAATCAAGCTTTTTGCAAATAAAGACTGATTTCTCAATTTATAAAATGACAATTGGCAAATTAAAAGATTTAATGCCATGAAATTAATGTAAGTACATTTATAATCAGTGTTTCAATATTCATTTTTCTTTACATATTGCCTGTTTTTTCCTCAACAATAATGTTATATCATGTTCTTGAATGTGCTGTTGCTAAGTCAACAATAATGTTATATCATGTTCTTGAATGTGCTGGTTGCTAAGTCAACAATAATGTTGTATCATGTTCTTGAATGTGCTGTTGCTAAGTCACCAATAATGTTGTATCATGTTCTTGAATGTGATGGTTGCTAAGTCAACAAAAATGTTGTATCATGTTCTTGAATGTGATGTTGCTAAGTCAACAATAATGTTGTATCATGTTCTTGAATGTGTGGTTGCTAAATCAACAATAATGTTGTATCATGTTCTTGAATGTGCTGTTGCTAAGTCAACAATAATGTTATATCATGTTCTTGAATGTGTGGTTGCTAAGTCAACAATAATGTTGTATCATGTTCTTGAATGTGCTGTTGCTAAGTCAACAATAATGTTGTATCATGTTTTTGAATGTGTGGTTGCTAAGTCAACAATAATGTTGTATCATGTTCTTGAATGTGTGGCTGCTAAGTCAACAAAAATGTTGTATCATGTTCTTGAATCATGTGTGGTTGCTAAGTCAACAATAATGTTGTATCATGTTCTTGAATGTGCTGTTGCTAAGTCAACAATTATGTTGTATCATTTCTTTAATGTGATGTTGCTAAGTCAACAATAATGTTATATCATGTTCTTGAATGTGTGGTTGCTAAGTCAACAATAATGTTGTATCATGTTCTTGAATGTGCTGTTGCTAAGTCAACAATAATGTTGCATCATGTTCTTGAATGTGTGGTTGCTAAGTCAACAATAATGTTATCATATGTTCTTGAATGTGCTGTTGCTAAGTACATGTTTTTAACAGTTTTTAACTTCACTACTTTGACAAAATGTGTTTAACTACTCATTTATTCCTTATGTGAGTATTTTGAAAGCACATACAGCTGCATCATCAAATTTCAACATATGTGTCTCATGTATTACACAAATCTATGCACCATTCATATGTTTTTCTGTGAAAAATGACAAAGTTAAACAAGCAATAATTTCAACAAAAAAATCATCAAATGTCACAAAAATAGGAGGTGCATATCACTGATGTATGCAAAACAACTGGGTGAAATTTATTAAAATGTAGATAAAGTTCATAATAGTTATGGAATACACAATCAATGCACAATTCATATGTTTTTCTGTGAAGACAAAGTTAAACAAGCAATAATTTGACCAAAAAAAAAAAAAAAACCCATCAAATGTCACAAAAATAAGAAGTGCATTTACTGATGTGTGCAAAACAACTGGGTGCAATTTTATTAAATTTGGATGAAGTTCATAGGAGCTATGGATTACACAACCCATGCACAGGTGAGGTGTTACGGACGGAGTAGACCTGCTTTCGCCTCTAGCGACGCAGGTAAAAATGACATAAACATTATTTTAAAACGGTTAAATTGTTAAATAAAGGGGGTACTGTTTTACGGTAGGCAACACGGGGATAATGGGTAATCATATTTAATAGTGCAACCTAGTGTTATTAGTTTATCAAAAAATGAACTCAATTAAAATTGGATAAATCTCCCTATTAAAATGGTACAAATTTATCACAGTGATAGTCGAGTAAATCTGGACAACAGAAAAAAAATGTAACTTAATTTATGAAGAGTTGAGTTGAGTAATGGTGTTTAACGTCCCAGTCAAGAATAATTCACTGGTATCGAGACGTCGCCAGCTATAGGCGAAAGTGCAGACATTTTGCCCGTGTGTTGCGCTAATGGCATTATACAGCAGGGTTCTTTATCGTGTCATGCCTACCGTGACACGGGACCTCGTTTATTTTAAGTTCCCATCCGAAAGAACCGTGACTTTCATTTCGTTATGCCGAGTGCTTGGCAAAAGAACAGTCACTACCCACTTTCAAGTCTCGGGTGGTCAGACCCGGTCGGGGCTCGAACCCACGACTTCACACTTAAGGAGCGAGCACTCTACCAACTTATTTAGGAAAAGTTGCCCACATAGAAATATTTAACGATTAAAACGGCAAAACTGCACCGCCCCAGTCAGAGGGTCAAGGTCATCCGTTCATGAATGGAAGAGAAAACCTGATTGTCTAGAAAAAACAACCGACCTCCGACAAGCCTACTGGCAATTTATGTCTCACTAGGAGTCGAACCTTGTCGGTAAGAGTCACTGTGATCCGCTTTAAACCACTTGGCCACCGAGGCCTTTTAATATACATACATACATACATCATATATATATATATATATATATATATATATATATATATATATATATATATATCTGTGTGTGTGTGTGTGTGTGTGTGTGTGTGTGTGTGTGTTAAAAATTTTAATTTTATAATAAAAATAATATAGTTATTTACTGATATTTATAAAATACTTACCCGCGTTTTAAAAGGTTTTTTGTCCATATTGTCCATATTTAAAATCAACTACTCCATAATTTAAAGTTGAAAAACTTAAAAATTGGATTGCAAAAATTTTAAGCTTACAAACACCCCTTATTGAGAATCACATTAACTTCCTGAATTCAAACACGGTACCTACATACTTTAAATTAAAAACACTAATTGTCCTGTATGTACACGACCAACTGAAATGACATTTTTTTTTCAAAAATCGTTCCACGCCGATAAATTTAAAGGAGGGTAATATTTGGGTACATCAATGGAGTACGTGTTACTGCGTATCGGTTCGTTAAGGTAATTCAATACATTAGATCTATAATTACCAAAAAAGAATGATGGGTTTTTTGTGTGTATATATTGTTCAATCTAAAATATTCGTTCATTTTGGTAATTTCTTTTTACTTTTTTTTTTACACTAATGTATCAGTTTTTTAAGGTTGTGAAACTTTTCAACAATATAGGGACATAAATTAAGAATATGAAGGTGTACCGAGTGGCATTAATGTCTAGAAATAAATACAAGGGCAGTTGTATAATTAACAGGTTTTAAAAAAATGTCACAACTCAGCATGGTTTTATTAAAAGAACAACATGATTTCTAACTGTTTAAATTCGATTTAATTTCCTCGCAGTATGTGCTGACAGTTTCTTTATCAAGTTGTTCTTTGCGGTTAGCGGATTTATTTTCCGCATGGTACCCCTCTACAACTTCTTTTTTAGTTTATTTATTTTTATTTTATTTTATTTCATTCTGTTTTATTTTTATTTCATTCTGTTTTATTTTATTTTATTTTATTTTATTTTATTTTATTTTATTTTATTTTAATTTAATTTATTTTATCTATCTATCTATCTATCTATCTATTTTATTTAATTCATTTATTTATATTTTTATTTACTTTTTACTTATCATAAATATTATTTGAGAATTATATATATATATATATATATATATATATATATATATATATATATATATATATATATATATATATATATATATATATAATCTTTTAATAATTTTAATAATATCTGATCATAAACATCTGACACACATTGATTAGCTAACCATGTTTGTTGGTTCATTATTCAAAACTAAATCATTGTCTGTATGTAGACTGTGTAGATGATCATTGGTGCATAATTTTATCAACTTATTGTGCGTCAAGTTTAATTACATAATGTGTAAATCTTAATGTATTTATATTCCTCTTCCAGTTGTTTGAGCAAAAATAAAATAAAATAAAATAAAATGAAATGAAATGAAATAAAATAAAATGAAATGAAATGAAATGAAAAGAAAAGAAGAAATAAAATGAATTGAATTGAATTGAATTGAATTGAATTAAATTAAATTAATTAAATTAAATTAAATTAAATTAAATTAAATTAAATTAAATTAAATTAAATTAAATTAAATTAAATTAAATTAAATTAAATCAAATCAAATTAAATTAAATCAAATCAAATTAATATAAATCAAGTCAAGTCAAGTCAACCAAACCAAAACAAAAAACCAATTAATCAAAATTTTAGAACTGTCTCTTGGGAGGCACAATCTTTTACATAAATCTCCAAAGAACCTTGTTATGTTAACCTTCGAACTACAATTTTGATATGTACGAGACACATAAGTCTCGTTTCTTTACTTTTGTTCCAAGTTTGATAAAAATACATTATGGAGGTGAAATTTATGGAGCGTACATTATTTTACATAGCAACGCTAAACGTAATTGCGTGACGTATGACTCTTTCCATTTCATCGACTGAAATTGTTTGTTGATGATAGTTTTTCATGTTATGACTCAATAAACTTGTTAAAATTGTTAAAAACACAGAAAATTCTTTTACATTAGACCTGAAATACATGGCTCCAAACGGCTTTTTTTTATAATACTGATGTTGATGTTACCTTTATATATATAAATAAATATATATGGTTCATTCCCACATAGCCAACATTTTGAAATTTTGTACCTATAGGTAAGGTTTTAAATGTTGGCTAAGTGGGAATTGCTGTCAGTTGTAGGATTAAGCAAAACAATAGGTTTTAATTACAGGTGTGAATGTATAGTCTGTTTCTGGAAAATATGAAAATATTGATGTTTTATGTTCTTAAGAGATACATGTATCATGTTATAATTTCATGTTTAACATCAGGATTATATTCACTTTAAAATGAAAATTTGACTTTGTGCACATCAAGATGTTATTTACAAGAAAAATAGTTTAGAATGCAATCTCAGAATTGACCCTCTTAATATAAACAAAAGAATCTTGTCTGTGTTATAAAACACAATTACTCCACTCTCTGTATAATGTAATCATTTTCTTTAAAATTTAACTCATTCATTTATTTATTTATTTATTTTTATTTTTTTAATCTATTTTCCAAAATAATATGAATGAATGAATAAAAAAAATAATGCTAAAAATGGGGAAAAATTTTTGCATTGTATTTTAATCTCAAACGCAACAAATATAAATGCAAAGAACGGACTCAAAATATCGCTATTAACTTCCTCAAAATTAGGAAATAACTATTCATATAAAGATTACAAAAGGTTTAACTTACGTGCAAAATGGATGATTTTTTTTTCTAAATGACAAATAGCATTGTATATGGAGTAAAATTTTACAATACGTTATTGTTTTACAATACAGTTTCTAAATCTGAATAAAAACAAGAATGTTTTACATTCTTTAAAATAATTTGACCATATTATCATAGAATTATCCTGGAAAAGACTATAGCAAAAAACTTTGCAGGTGAGATCTTAATTGTTTATTTAACAATGTTGGCTAAGTGGGAATGAGAAATTTAAAATGTTGGCTAAGTGGGAATGAGAAATTTTAAAATGTTGGTTAAGTGGGAATGAGAAATTTTAAAATTTTAAAATGTTGGCTAAGTGGGAATGAGAAATTTTAAAATGTTGGCTAAGTGAGAATGAGAAATTTAAAATGTTGGCTAAGTGGGAATGAGAAATTTTAAAATGTTGGCTAAGTGGGAATGAGAAATTTTAAAATGTTGGCTAAGTGGGAATGAGACATTTTAAAATGTTGGCCAAGTTGGAAGACACTATATACTGAAAGAAAAATACAAATGAACTTTCGTCTTAGTCTATCCACGAAAGCCTGATTAATTCTACCCAAGAAAACATTTATTTAATTTGTTTAAAATTTATCAATTTGAGGTAGAAAGATATGGAAAAGATTATGTAACGAAACTTGAGACTTTTGACACATGACTCTAGATTTAGTTTCGATAATAAAATTTACAGTCATGATATACTGTATGAGTACTTATATTGCGTTAGTTATTTTTAAATCTTATTAAAATGTTTTGAAGTATATTAATTGTACATAAGTTTGTTGAACTATGTAAACTTAAACAAGATTGTATATTTAAATGTTTTGAAACAAGTTCGTCTATTTTTGAAATAAGTTATCTACATTGCATCTCAAGGCATTCTGACCAATATATAACAAAACACGTGCTTGGTACACAAATCACTCTACATTGCGGCTAGGGGCATTCGAATACATTCCGACCAAAATAATTATAACATAAACGCGTGCTTGGTACTCCAATCATTTTACATTGCGTCTAGGGGCATTTGAATACATTCCAACCAATATGTAACAAAAATAGGCTGGTACTCAAATCACGTGAACAAAATTACAATATCGTGTGTCAGTTTATTTAAAACGCAATAAAGAGCTTGTATGATTAAGATTGTACACATTCTGTTTTAAATCGAAAACATGATTTAAAAAAAAAATAAATACAAATTCACACTGGCGTCTCTTTTTCACAACAAAAGAACGTGATTCATCCTGACTTGTATAATTATAACAATAAAACAAACATACCAGTCCTTGTTTGGAGAAAGCTGGCAAAATTAGTCATACACGTGAACTTCCATCAAGGAAGTGAGGCCGGATGCTCTGGAAGGGTAAGCACACCTCCTGTCTAGCTAGCTACACCTGTCACGTGCAAATAAATTGGTAATACATGCACGTATACCCTATATTTTCAGTTTGCCGGTGTTTGTATTTCGGTAAATTTCCTTATATTGGGAACGATGTGTTCTGTTATAAAAAACAGATGTTTTTACAAACTCGTGATCACCCATGATGATTTTCATTTAATGCCTATAAAAGTTGACTGAAGTGGAATTGAATAATTGTGTTTTACGTCAATCAAAAATTCTATTATTTCTATCAAGATGATCAGTTCAGGGATGGTTGTGTATAGGGATGGTGCGACTCAGGGTTGTTATTGTTAAAGGATTGTGGTGTTTGAGAATAGTGGTGTTCTGGAATGGTGCGGCTCAGGGTTGTTATTGTTAAGGGATTGTGGTGTTTAAAGATAGTGGTGTTCTGGGATGGTTCGGCTCAGGGTTGTTATTGTTAAGGTATTGTGGTGTTTGATGATAGTGGTGTTCTGGGATGGTGCGGCTTAGGGTTGTTATTGTAAAGGGATTGTGGTGTTTGAGGATAGTGGTATTCTGAGATGGTACGGCTCAGGGTTGTTATTGTTAAGGGATTGCCGTGTTTGAGGATAGTGGTGTTCTGGGATGGTGCGGCTCAGGGTTGTTATTGTTAAGGAGTTGTGGTGTTTGAGGATCTGAGTGGTGTTCTGGGATGGTGGTGTTCTTAATTATATCAAGATGATCAGTTCAGAGATTATGGTGTTCAAGGACAGTGGTGTTCTGGGATAGTGGTGATTAGGGATGGTGGTGTATAGGGATGGTGCGGCTCAGGGTTGTTTATCTATAGGGATGGTGGTATCCGGACATAATGGTGTTCAAGGATAGTGGTGTTAAGGGATGGTGGCATATAGGAATGGTGACGTATATGAATGGTGCGGCTCAGGATTGTTAATGTTTAGGGATGGTGGTGTTCAAGGATGGTGGTGTTCAAGTATGATTGCGCGGAATAGGGATGGTGCGGCTCAGGATTGTTTTTGTATAGGGGTGGTGGTGTTTAAAGATGATGGCGTTCTTTTATTTATATTAAGATTGTCAGTTTAGGAATGATGGTGTTCAAGGATAGTGGTGTTCATGAATGGTGGCATATAAGGATGGTGAGGCCCATGGTTGTTAATTGATAAGGATAGCGTTGTTCAAGGATGGTGGTGTTTAGGGATGATGGTTTTTAGGGACTTTGGTATTTAGGGATTGTAGGGCTCATGAATGATGGTGTTCGGAGTGATTGTGTTTATGGATTTTGGTGTTCAGTGATGGTTGTGTTTAGGGATGTTGGTGTTCAGAGATTGTTGTGTTTAGGGATGTTGGTGTTCAGAGATTGTTGTGTTTAGGGATGTTGGTGTTCAGAGATGGTTGTGTTTTGGGATGTTGTGTTCAGAGATGGTTGTGTTTAGGGATGTTGGTGTTCAGAAATGCCTGTGTTTAGGTATTTTGGTGTTCAGAGATTGTTGATGTTCAGGAATGATGGTGTTCAGGAATGCTGGTGTTCAGGAATGCTGGTGTTCGGAGTGATTGTGTTTAGGTATGTTGGTGAGCACAGATGGTTGTGTTTAGGGATGTTGGTGTTAGGAGATTACTGTGTTTAAGGGTGTTGGTGTTCAGAGATTGTTGAGTTTAGAGATGTTGGTGTTCAGAGATGGTTGTGTTTAGGGATGTTGATGTCAAGAGATTGTTGTGTTTAAGGATGTTGGTGTTCTGAGATTGTTGAGTTTAGGGATTATGGTGTTCAGAACTTGTTGTGTTTAAGGATCTTGGTGTTCAGGGTTGATTGTGTTTAGGGATGTAGGTGTTCGGAGTGATTGTGTTAAGGTATGTTGGTGTTCAGAGTTGTTGTGTTTAGGGATGTTGGTGTTAAGAAATTGCTGTGTTTAAGGGTGTTGGTGTTCAGAAATTGTTGACTTTAGAGATGTTGGTGTTCACAAGTTGTTGTGTTTAAGGATCTTGGTGTTCAGGGTTGATTGTGTTTAGGGATGTAGGTGTTTAGAGATTGTTGTGTTTAAGGATGTTGGTGTTCAGAGATGTTTGTGTTTAGGGATGTTGGTGTTAAGAGATGGTTGTGTTTAGGGATGTTGGTGTTCAGAGATTGTTGAGTTTAGGGATGTTGGTGTACATAAGTTGTTGTGTTAAGGATCTTGGTGTTCAGAGATGATTGTGTTTAGGGATGTTGGTGTTAAGAGATGGTTGTGTTTAAGGATGTAGGTGTTCAGAGATTGTTGTGTTTAGGGATGTTGGTGTTCAGAAGTTGTTGTGTTAAGGATCTTGGTGTTAAGAGTTGTTTTTGTTTTAGGATATAGGTGCTAAGAGATTGTTGTGTTTAGGTATGTTGGTGTTCAGAAGTTGTTGTGTTAAGGATCTTGGTGTTCAGAAATGATTGTGTTTAGGGAAGTTGGTGTTCAAAGATGGTTGTGTTTAGGGATGTTGGTGTTCAGAAGTTGTTGTGTTAAGGATCTTGGTGTTAAGAGTTGTTTTTGTTTTAGGATATAGGTGCTCAGAGATTGTTGTGTTTAGGTATGTTGGTGTTCAGAAGTTGTTGTGTTAAGGATCTTGGTGTTCAGAAATGATTGTGTTTAGGGAAGTTGGTGTTCAAAGATGGTTGTGTTTAAAGGTGGTGTATTCAGATTGGTGTTCAGGGATAGTGGTGGAAATCAGAATACCACAAAAAAATCACCCACCTTCCGAAAGCGAGTCCACATATTATTCCTCGACTTGGGTCTACCGAAGAGGAATTTGAACATAGGCTGTTAGGAGGGCTTTGTTCTGTTTAGCACGCTTTGAATACAATTTGGCACCTCATTTGTTCAAAATCATTCTCAGGTCGTATGGTTCTAATCCTTTCAAATACAAACAGATTCGACAGTTATACACATATAAAGTAATTGTACAGGCCATGGTATTTGCAGATTTTTTCTATATAATAATAATAATAATAATAATAATAATAATAATAATAATAATAATATTATTAATAATAATAATAATAATATTTTTATTGGAGTCTCATCATACATACAACATATACAACATTATCACACAAATATAAAATGTACATATGCCTCTCTTAAAAAAGTTATTGGAGACTAAGTATTAAAATAATGACAAAATCAATTAAAATGTATTTACTACGATATAAGCCACTGCGGTAGCTAAGTTGGTAGAGTGCTCGCTCTGTAAGTTCCGTAAGTGGAAGGTCGTGGGTTCGAACCCCGGCCGGGTCTGACCCAAGACTTGAAAGTCGGTAGTGACTGTTCTTTCGCCAAGCACTCGGCATTACGAAATGAAAGTCGCGGTTCTTTCGGATGGGAACTTAAAAAAAACGAGGTCCCGTGTCATGGCAGGCATGGCACGATAAAGAACCTTGCTGTATAATGCCATCAGCGCATTGCACAGGCAAAATTCTGCACTTTCGTCTATAGCTGGCTACGTCTCGATATAAGTGAAATATTCTTGACTTGGACGTTAAACACTTTTACTCAACTCAACTCAACTATGATATAAATGATATTAAATACATAATATTAAGAATATAAAAACTGCATTAAAACACTATTGGGCTAAATCACACAATTTATCGGAATCACTTACCTAAAGATTTGACTTGGTTTATAGATTTGTATCATTCCATAAGATGGAAAACTATTTAAATTTTTTAAGATACATATATGTATTCAAATACTTTTATATAACTTTGAAAAGAAAGGCTTTACCACTCGTACAATGAATACTACTAACGGCTTGAAACAAGGTGATAATTTTAGCCCGACTCGGTTTTATATATTTTATATGAAATTGAAAACACAGTGGCACAGAGGTGACATGACATATATTTTTCATATTACGTTGGCACGCATTGGTTACTACCTGCGCAAGTAAAAGGTAATACGTGCGCACGTAAAAGGTTAATACGAGCGCACATAGTGACCAATACGTGCGTACGTAATATGAAAAATATATTTCATGTCACCTCTGTGCCACCGTATGAAAATGTTATGTTTTCATACAGAGATAAATCAAAAGGCTTCCATATACATTAGGCCTATTTTGTGTAGATGACTTATTACTGCTGTCTTAAAATGGGACTAGTTTAATAATTGCATTTATGTATTGGAAGATCATTATAAGGTTTTTAAATTTGAATATAAATATAAAAAAAACAAAACAAACTTTATGTAGTTACAAAAAGGAAAAAAATCACAAAATAAATAAGATGTACATTTTAAACATTTTAACAATTAAAATCTTTTTTTTTTATTTTTTTATTTATTTTTTATGGTGGCACTACGGTGGCACAGAGGTGACATGAAATATATTTTTCCTATTACGTGCGCACGTATTACTTTTACGTGCGCACGTAGTATCTAATACGTGCGCACGTATTACCTACAAGTGATACGTGCGCACGTAATATAGGTTAATCAATACATGCGCACGTATTACCTATAAGTAACACGTGCGCACGTATTGGTTAATACGTGCGCACGTTATAGGTATTACGTGCGCACGTAATATGAAAAATATATTCCATGTCACCTCTGTGCCACCGTAATTTTTTATTTTTCTAAAAGATTTTTTTTAAGAAAAAAAAAAAAAAAAAAAAAAAACTTTGCAAAAATATTTAGCAGGCTTCAAGATTTAAGTACTTTATAGAACAACGATGATACAATAGCTGTGTTTTTAAATAAATCAATATATATATATATATATATATATATATATATATATATATATATTTATACAAAAATGTATATATAAGACCGAGAAATAATAAAGTTTTGGGAGAGTGGAGTGGAGTAAAGGTCTTTTACGCCCGTGTCAAGATTCTTTCACTTATCTCGGCAAGCGAACTGACAAACTTTCTCACACCAGGATCTGTCCCGAGTGGGATTCGAACCCAGGCGGTGAGAGGCACTGTGATCCGTTAGCGCGCGCTTTAGACCACTCGATGAAGTTTTGAAGTTTTGGGTCTCTATGCACTTTATCAAAAAGGTAGATTTGAAAGACCAAGAAAAATCTTAAATTTCTGTCGATAAATTTAAGGTGATGAGGGGGGGGGGGGGAATATATGATAAATTTTCTTTAAAAATGTGGTTCAAATATCGATGATTAAGAATAAGAATGACATATTATCTAATTTCTTTGCAAAAAAATTGTTTTAAAACAAAAAATAATAATTAAGATTTAAAGTAGAAGATCAGATGACAAAAGGTAATAATATTAATGCTGCGGTTTAAACTGATAAAAAATAATAAAATATAAATTGGCGAACACTGAGTTATTCATCATGGATCAAATTACTTGACAGCGCGGAAGCGCCGCATCGCAAAATTTAAAAGATATTTTTGATTTAAAAATATATATTTTGTAAAGATGTTCTCCTCAATAAATAATAACGGTTTTTTTTAAATAGTTCATAACATTTACCACTTTTGCTGAATGAGTAACTATTTGACATGCATGTGCACATTCTTGCATGTTGTATATGCTCTTATCCAAAGCAACATGCATTTAAAGGGAGGTAATTGTATAACTATTTAGTATAATCCTAATACATTTTGTAATCGCACTGACTTTATAGCATTAAATTCATGTAGATGCCCACTATTATATAATGGTTTGTCAATAAATTATTATTTTCACTAGATTTATTTCTATTATTATTATTATTATTATAATTATTATTATTATTATTATCATCATCATCATCATCATCGTCGTCATTGTTTTCGTTGTTGTTGTCGTTGTTGTTGTTGTTGTTATTATTATTATTATTATTATTTTACATGATTATTATTATTATTATTATTATTATTTTTATTATTATTATTATTACATGTATTATTATTATTATTACTACTACATGGATTATTATTATTATTATTATTATTATTATTATTATTATTATTATTATTATTATTATTATTAAAAATTTTGATTTATTATTATTATTATTATTATTATTATTATTATTATTATTATTATTATTAAAAATTTTGATTATTATTACATGTATTATTATCATTATCATTACTACATGTATTATTATTATCATCATCATTATTATTATTATTATTATTATTATTATTATTATTATTATTAAAAATTTTGATTATTATTACATGTATTATTATTATTATTACTACTACATGGATTATTATTATTATTATTATTATTATTATTATTATTATTATTAAAAATTTTGATTATTATTACATGTATTATTATCATTATCATTACTACATGTATTATTATTATCATCATCATCATTATTATTATTATTATTATTATTATTATTATTATTATTATTATTATTACATGTATTATCATTATTATTATTATTATTATTATTATTATTATTATTATTATTATTATTATTATTATTATTATTAATGATTTTATTAACTTTTTAATAAGGATTTTAAGTGACATCTTAAAAGTTTTATTACATCGCCAATAGATTTGTCCTCTTATAGTTGTCCGGGTTGAAACATAAACCGTATGTTAGTCCAAGACTCAAAAATCCACCCAGCACTAATTAGATGAGTAACTTTACAGATGTTCGACGGAATATTGCTGTCTTTTTAGGATTTTTTGTTTCTTGTTTATAATGTTGTTTAATACTGCATCAACAATTATTCAGCTTTTTACGATGAGAATAATTTTTATTAACCTCAAAGTATCAAGCTAATATCACTTTTGTATCTGTCCGTGGTATCCCAGTAGGGTTTATTGGTCTCCTTTGATTAACATGCACCAAAAACGGCTTCAAAATGCTAGTTCAAAGAATCATTATACTTCTGACAAAAATACCACTCCCTTCTCCCCTGACAAACATACCACTCCCCTGAAAAACATACCACTCCCTTCTCCCTGACAAACATACTACTCCCCTCTCCCCTGACAAACATACCACTCCTTTCTCCCCTGACCAACATACCACTACCCTCTCCCCTGACAAACATACGACTCCCCTGACAAACATACCACTCCCCTCTCCCCTGACAAACATACCACTCCCCTGACAAACATACCACTATCCATCCTCACAAACATACCACTATCCATCCTCACAAACATACCACTCCCCTCTCCACTGACAAACATACCACTCCCCTAATAAACATACCACTCCCCTGACAAACATACCACTCCCGTCTCCCCTGACAAACATACCACTCCCCTCTCCCCTGACCAACATACCACTCCCCTCTCCCCTGACAAACATACGACTCCCCTGACAAACATACCACTCCCCTCTAGCCTGACAAACATACCACTCCCCTAATAAACATACCACTCCCCTGACAAACATACCACTCCCGTCTCCCCTGACAAACATACCACTCCCTTCTCCCTGACAAACATACTACTCCCCTCTCCCCTGACAAACATACCACTCCCCTGACAAACATACCACTATCGGTCCTGACAAACATACCACTCCCCTCTAGCCTGACAAACATACCACTCCCCTAATAAACATACCACTCCCCTGACAAACATACCACTCCCGTCTCCCCTGACAAACATACCACTCCCGTCTCCCCTGACAAGCATACCACTCCCCTCTCCCCTGACCAACATACCACTACCCTCTCCCCTGACAAACATACGACTCCCCTGACAAACATACCACTCCCCTCTCCCCTGACAAACATACCACTCCCCTGACAAACATACCACTCCCTATCCACATTAACCTTCCAAGGGAGTTGATAGTTGAGTAATGGTGTTTAACGTCCCAGTCAAGAATATTTTACTTATATCGAGACGTCGTCAGCTATAGGCGAAAGTGCAGAAATTTTGCCTGTGCGTGCTCTGATGGCATTATACAGCAGGTATATAAGGGTTTTTTATCGTGCCATGTCTGCCATGACACGGGACCTCGATTATTTTAAGTTCACATCCGAAAGAACCGTGACTTTCATTTCGTAATGCCGAGTGCTTGGCGAAAGAACAGTCACTACCGACTTTCAAGTCTTGGTTCAGACCCGGTCAGGGTTCGAACCCACGACCTTCCTCTTACGGAGCGAGCACTCTTCCAACTGAGCTACCGTAGTGGTAACATACAAATAAGAAACTACTCACACAACTCTGAATGATTTCGGGGAGGAAACAGATATTTTTCAGGAAAAAGTATTTTGTCCACTTACTTTACAATACGATGTCATTTCTTGTTTCTGGGAATCTTGTACTGGGTAACAATTAACTAAACTGTGAATACTGAACACTGAATCAACGTTAAATTAGTAATTAGTAACAAATCGTGTTTATCTCATTTCCTGGTAAACTCATTGGTAGTTTCAAGGGGCGCAGAGAGAGAGAGAGAGAGAGAGAGAGAGAGAGAGAGAGAGAGAGCAATGTGATAAATACATCTGAAAGATGGTTTAAAGGTCCCCCGAAAAATTAAAAATTTGTTTATTCGCCGGGTGCTTTCCTCTTGGGCCAACATGGATTCTGTTCTTCACTCGTTGGTGGCCTTTTGCAGCTCCTAGACTTGGGCCTAAACTCTTCTTCTAAACCCCTTTTATAAAATATAAATGTAAAACCTTGGGTATGTTTATTTATTTTAATTCTAGGCTTAAATAAGAGAACAATATACAACTTTTCTTTCACTGAATAAATTGATGGAAATGAGACGAAGAAATAAACAAATGATAAAAAGTTATACTACATGGTATGGTTTCATTAGCAACTCAGAAAGTATTTGGTATTGAATTCCTCGTAATGATTTGTCTCCGATGCGAGATCAAGCAATACGAAGCAAATAAATGGAAATATTGACGACGGGAAAATAACTGGCCTACACAGGGTTTGGTAAAAGAGTTAGCAAAAGAAGGATGTATTTATGCTCAAATAGGAAATTCTTTATCACAGGAAAGTCTTACAGAGTTGAGAATTTCATTTTCAGGGTTTTTTTTTTTTGACCGATTTCTGTTTTGAGGAAGAAAATCCTATTATTTGGATATCTTTATAAGAAAATGTATTTAAACACATTGTCACAATTTCCTTTTTGTAGAATTACTCAGTCATCAGTCACAAATTTTTTAAAAAAAATTTAATTATTCCAAAGATTAATATTTACATGTATAAATAAATTTCTAAATTCATAGAAAACCATCTACATACATGATTTTAAATAAAGGAAACAAAAGAACAGAACTTATAATTTAACATAGATCTACGTACAGTTAAGGGGAGATAACTATTTCAGACTTAAATGCAAATGTATTTTGTATATAGAGTACTAAAATAAAACATAAAATTAAAAATAGATCGTCCGAAAACCGAAAAGTAGTTTTTTTTTATTTATTATTATTATTATTATTATTATTATTATTAAAGGTGGGGAATCATATTGTTTTCGTTCTGTTTCTTCTTCTTCTTCTTCTTCTTCTTCTTATTATTATTATTTTTATAATTTTTTTCTTCCTTAAAATTGTCCGGTGCAGAACTCGGAAACGGTATGATGGGTTTCGATGAAATTTGGTACCAACAATCTGCTATCTTGGTAGATATGGATAAATGATCAAATTGTTTTCTATCTCGACGGCTCAGCGGTCGGTGCGTGTGAATTGCGTAATTTAATTCCAAACATCTTTCTGTCAAATACGTACAAAGATAGATAACTCTTACAGAAGCTTCTTCTTTCTTATTCAGTTTCTCAGATATATGAGCGCCCGATAAAAATGGGTAATCTGAATTTTACCAAAACCATCAACACTAAGGTCACGTGAGATTGCGTGGAGGCGTGGCTAGTCAGTGCATGGAGGCTACATCAGAGTGATAAGACGTTATTGTGTTTCTTCAAAAATTTTTTGCTTATTTAATTATTTTCTGAACATTTTCCAGTTTCAAGTATTGAAAGACTGTTTTTATTTAGTTGCGGATCGGACTTATATACATCGTTTTTAGTGATTGCGCTGCACATTTTCGTGGCAGTTTTTGTTTTATTTTTTGCACAGTGTCACAGGTCACTGACACAGCCATGAACTTGGCCGATTTGGATCACTCAGCCTCAGGCAGTAAGAGTGACAATAATTCTTTTTCCAACTCAGTTGGTGTAATGGACATATCTCCAGGCAATTTGAGCATGCCGGAGATGAATTACAACGATCAGAGACTCAGTCTAGAATCGTTTGAAGGCACTGTTGTAAATATAAATATGGCGGATGACGCAGCATCCTCATCAAGGCAGGACGATAGCTCCGCCCTTAATTTGCATAAAGCCACCAAATCTCGCAGTCGCAGACATCCGGCGAGATCTCCAGAAGTAATGGAGGACAATGACCATAGCAACACGATAACACAGCTGTTGATTCAGAATCAGAGACTTATTGACCATCTGCTTTCGAATAAAAGTGAAAGAACTGTTCACGCTATATCAGACGACGATGCGGAAGATGTTGAACATAATGACGACTGTTTATTACATACAAGGGACACCGTACCGTCGCCTGGGCTTCCTTTCGACTTCGATAGTATTGATGGCATCGGTGATAGCAATGATGACACTTCAACCGCTGATTCAAATGTCTTGGGCTTATTACAAGATTTTCTAAGTACGGAAGAATTGACAGGTCCGAACATTTCTCAGGACTTGGCCAAAGTGGCTAACAATGGATTTCGCATCCGCGCGGACGAAATAAAAGTGAAGGAGCTATTAAAAAAGTATAACAGGCCAGGGAATTGTTCGAATTTAAAAGTACCGAAGGTAAACACCCCAATTTGGAACTCTTTACGCTCAAATGTCCGCCAAGTAGATATGGCCTTACAGCGCAATTTAAGTATTCAAAGTAAGGCATTTTGTCCACTTTGGTATCTTTTGGATAATAATAATAATAATAAACTTTATTTCTTTTACAACGATTTAGAAACAAGTAATGCAACTTATATTAATCTAGCTCGTTGGCCCGGATTGTAGCGCGCGTGAGATCTTGTTGTGGGAGGAAAACCGGAGAACCCGGAGAAAAACCCACGTGCTCAAGCAGGTGACCTCATACCTTATCACATACGACGCTGGGAATCTTTTGGACACCCTATTAAAACAGAGAAATTCCAAAGAACCAATGCCGGTATCACATATTAATGATTGCCTTAATTTTTGCAAAGACACATTTAAATTACTGCAGGTGTCATTTACTGATATCCTATACAGGCGGAGACATATCATCAAACCTGAATTGCGTACAGAGTACAAATCTTTGTGCTCAAATGATAACCCAATTACTGACTGGTTATTTAGTGACGATATGGACAATAAAGTAAAGCAATTGGAAATTAGTATCCGTGTTGGAAAGAGGATTTCGCGTATGAATAAACAAAAATCCACTAAACATTTACCTGTTGCTACTTACTCTGGACATCATCATAACAGAACTGATTACCGGGGAGGACAACGTTATGTTCCGTATCCTAAACACCGTTTCGGACAAGGACAGTCTACTTTCACAGGATCTAAAACTGGATCTTTTTTAGGGAAAACCCCAGCCCCAAAAGGGGGCCAGAGAGACAGACAGAGCAGACCACAACAGAGGTCTTAGATGTGAGTAATTTGTATTCAGAGTATGACAAAACTTTTTAGGTGGCAAGATTGCATTTCATTATGATGCTTGGTCTCAGCTTACTTCAGATCAGTGGATCTGTAATCTGGTTCAAGGTTATAAGATTGAGTTTTGTAACATACCATCTCAAACCTGTCGTCCCAAACCCATTTCGTTTTCTGATACAGAGTCCAATATTATTAACTGTGAAATTACGAAACTTTTGAATAAGCGTGTTATTGAGGAATTCTCTTCAGTTCCTGAAGAATATTTGTCCAACATTTTCATTGCTCCTAAAAAAGATGGATCATATAGACTGATCCTAAATCTCAAACATTTAAATGAAGATGTTGAAAAACATCACTTCAAAATGGAGACGTTACATACAGCAATTTCGCTCATGAAACCAAATTGTTGGTTTGCATCAATTGATTTAAAAGATGCTTACTATTCAGTGGCCATAGCCAAATCGAATATGCAGTATTTGCGTTTCAACTGGAAAAATAAACTATCAATTTCGGGCTCTCCCAAATGGGTTAAGTAGTGCACCGAGAGTTTTCACAAAGCTTATGAAGCCGGTTTTCTCGACTCTCCGGAAAATAAGTCATACCAATGTGTTTTACATAGATGACAGTTTACTGATAAGTGGCTCAGAAAATGAGTGTATGAAAAATGTTAAAGATTCGCTCCATTTAATGGATAATCTTGGTCTCACCCCCTAAAATCTGTGTTTATCTCCACTCAGTGTATACATTTTGTTGGGTTTGTTCTGGATTCACGATCAATGACTGTACGTCTAACTCCAGAAAAAATTAATCGTATCACTGATCTGTGTAAAAGTGTGATGAACAAAGTGGAAATCAGTATACGTGATTATGCACAACTAATTGGTACTCTAGTTGCCAGTGCACCAGGGGTAGACTATGCACCTCTTTACTATAAAGAACTAGAACATATTAAAGATCAGGAGTTGAAAAAATAACTTTGGTAATTTTGATTGCAAGATGACTATTACAAAGATAACTAAACATAATTTGTCTTGGTGGATCAACAATCTTCATTCTAGTTTCAAACCTATTTATCGTGGACCAGTTGATCTCGTTCTGAAAACTGATAGCTCAACAACTGGCTGGGGTGGTCTTATTGAAAATACTAACTTCAAGACTGGTGGTCACTGGTCGTATAGTGAGCAATCAAAACACATAAATTTCCTGGAGTTACAGGCTGCATTCTTAACACTTAAATGTTTTTGTTCTTCCAGATCTAACATTCATGTAAAGCTTTACATGGACAATATGGTTGGTGTAAATTATTTGACAAAAATGGGTGGCTGCAAGCCCCAGTTACATGTCTTAGCTAAAGAAATTTTAGTTTGGTGTGCAAGTCGTAAAATCTGGTTGACAGTATGCCACTTACCAGGGAAATCTAATTGGGAGGCCGATAGATTGTCCCGCAAGTTATCGGATGACATGGAATGGATGCTTGATAAACATGTGTTTGATTCTATAACATTACTTTTTGAGCCACTTGATATAGATTTGTTTGCATCACGACTAAACAATCAATTGTTGGATTATGTTTCTTATCTACCTGATCCAGGGGCCTTGCATGTGGATGCTTTTACTATGTCTTGGACAAACCTTAATGCTTATGCTTTTCCTCCTTTCAACCAGATCGGCCGTGTATTACAGAAGTTGGAAGAGGAGAAAAGCAGATTGGTGTTAGTAGCTCCCCTGTGGAAATCGCAGCCATGGTTCTCCAAATTACTCAACATGATCGTAGGACCATGTTTCATTTTACCAAAGATTCACAGGTTACTAGTTTTGCCAACAAATCAAGAGAAAAAACACCCCCTTGTCAAAATGCGACTAGCAGTTTTCAGTCTATCGGGGAATCCCTCTGCCTCAAAGGACTATCGAAAGAAACTTCCAACCTTATTCTCTCATCATGGAGAAAATCCACTCAACAACAATATTGGTCTTATTTCAGAAAATGGATGCAGTTTTGTCACCAACAACACATTGATCCATTTAAACCATCTCTGGACCTAGTGCTAGTGTTCCTAACAAATCTTTATCATTGTGGATTAAGTTATAGTGCCATTAACACTGCTAGGTCTGCCATTTCATCAATAACTTCCATGTTTGATGTCAGTGATATTTTTGGAAAACACCCTCTTGTTCAGAGATTTATGAAAGGTGTGTTCAATGCCAGACCTAGTTTTCCTCGATATAGTGATACATGGGATGTCTCTACAGTTTTGGATTATATAAGAACGTTGTCTCCTAATGGTGCCTTATCGTTAATGTTCCTTTCAAGAAAACTTGCTATGTTGCTAGCATTATTGTCAGGACAACGTGTACAAACATTGGCAACTATGGAAGTTCAAAACATTAAGTTTCAACAAAACTGTGTACATATTCAGTTTACACGACTTTTGAAAACAACTCGACCTGGAAAACATCTAAAGCCAATTGTTTTGTCACAATATCCTATAGATAGTAGTCTTTGTGTAGTTAGTCTTTTAGGTGAATATTTAGTTAGAACTCAAAGTCTGAGAAAAACTGAAACTAGACTTTTTATTAGTTATCAGAAGCCCTATAAAGGTGTAACAACTCAAACAATCTCAAGATGGATTTTATCAGTTATGACTTCAGCTGGTATTGACACATCCAAGTTCCATGCACATAGTACACGTGCAGCAAGCTCTTCAGCAGCTAAATCTGCTGGTGTTCCTATTACAGAGATTTTACGTTCTGCCGGCTGGCATAGAGAATCGACTTTCTTCAAATATTATGATAAACATATTGAGACAAAGATGTCTTCTGAGGCTGGAAATTTTGGTAACCAAGTTTTGCAATCCTGTGTTTCCTAAAGCCTCTCTATATGTGTTACAAGTGACCTTATCTAACTTTTGATGACATTATCATATTAATTTTGTGGTTGTAACTTTTGTAACTATGTTTTATATGTATTTACCCTTGACCATGTCATATGTCAAGATTTTAAGATTGTCTTTACAACATTACTGTAAATATTTATGCAGATTGTATCTGAAAGAAATATTAAAATGGGTTACGGTACATTTAAAGAAATTTATGTCTTATTTGTGTTATCTTAAAACACTGCAACTCCATCCCTTGATAACCTTGAGTCTTTGCAGGTTTTAGATTTGATTTGCTGGCCATGCTTTAGCACTGCATACCTGAAAATAGAACTTGACAATTACTGAATTTGCTTTTCATTAGTTGCTGCATTGTCTCTAAAATCTCACGTGACCTTAGTGTTGATGGTTTTGGTAAAATTTACTAATTAAATGAGTCTTATTGTAAGATGAAATTTGATTAGAATTTTACCAAAACCATATAAACACTAAGGGATAACGTGCCCACCCTAAGTAGTTTTCTACCCACCCAAATTGGGCTGAATTCACTTTTCTCAATGCAGCTTTATCCAGTTAGTTTTTGTCTCTAAATCCTGACTAGCCACGCCTCCACGCAATCTCACGTTATCCCTTAGTGTTAATATGGTTTTGGTAAAATTCTAATCAAATTTCATCTTACAATAAGACTCATATAATTAGTAAATTAATGTATACAGTTAAGCACTAAACAAAAATGATTGAATGTTAATGAACTACATGTTAATTAAGTGACTAACCTCTTTCTCACACACATTATTTGTTCTTAATAAATTCTCAGTTACTATGTATTAAATTGTTAAAAATATATCAAATTTTTATCAGCACTGCCAAACAAGTTAAACACATCATTCATTCTCGTCAAAATTTTAGGATAGGTTCCTGCACCATTAAAGTTTTACATCCATGGGTATTTATTGGGTGAGGGACAGGAAGATGGGGTCTTAAAAACAAAAATCACCAAATTTTCCTTAAACACTTTGCGGTGTGCTATAAAACCATATATAGGGCTTTGTCATAACTCATAAACTAATGAGATCACCATCCCTAAAGTATATATTTAATTTTAAACTATTGAAATCCCCACCCCTAATTTATGTATTTTCTGGTTCCTTATGAAAAGTTGAATAGAGTGATATTAATAAAGGGCACCTAAGGTCATTTCCCACTGTGGGTGGTGCTATGTACATGTATAGCTTTTAAATAGTAAAAAATCCCTTCCACTCATCTGTATATTTTCTTGTTCATTATGGACTTTTGAAAAGAGTGATAAAAACCTCCAGGAAATCATTTTCAAGAGAGGGTAGGGGTGGGAAGCCAGATTCTTAACACCCACCCTCAGTCAAGAAACACTATCTTATGGCATACTTGATTTCATTTCTTAAGGCAAGTTTACAGGATTAAATTCCTATTCAAAGAATTGTAAACAAATTCAGTAGCATTATTACATGTTTTGATATGGATAATTGCTTTAATCTCTTTGTCAATTATCCATTAATATGTAGGTTATGGCTACTTCACAGTCATGACACACGTCAATCAAATTTGTTGGTTAAACACCTCACAGTTCGTGAAATAGATTTGCTATCAATCAAAGTTGAATACCTGTCCAATCAAAATACACCAGCTTATAGAATTGCCAAATTAATGGATAGGACCTATGTCAGAAGACAGAACGCATGATTCTGATCTATTAAACTTGTGTAATTTACCTAATTTCGAATTATAAATTTATACATGCAGATTCGGACTCCCGTGATCAACATTGGTTTCTTTTAACAAAAAACATTGTTGCAACAATGGGGTATGAGGGAATGAAAATATATATTAAAATGAATACTACTCGAATTATAATTGTACAATTTAATGTTAACTTTAAATTTACTTGTCTTCCGCCCTTTCTCTTAGTCAGCTTTCGATTACTAGTAATGGATACTATCAATTCATCTCGAGATCAGTCCATCAGCAGGTGTATATTTTAGACAATATATAGATTATTGATGGTGGGGAATCATAGGTAACTGGTATCCCAGTTACAATCTCTAGTTATTATTATTATTATTATTATTATTATTATTATTATTTTTTATTATTATTATTATTATTATTATTATAGTGCTTAAATGAAATTTAAAGAAGTTGAATCTGATTTTAATTTTTTTTTAAAATAAGATTTTGTTGAATTTCCATTTTTTCCATTATTGTACAGTTATATTTGATAGAGTTCACCAAACCGAAACAGATATTTGAAATGTTGAAAAAAAAAAACAACTGAAATGGATAAAGTTTTATGTCATTTCTATTACTCTATTTTAAACAAAGGGAAAACTTTGAAGATCAACATTACATTGTATCTACGAGATTTTATGTAAACCAAAGAAGTAAATAATGTTGGTTTGATTACTGTATAGAGAACTGAAACAATTATTTAAATGATTAGTTTTGGGTTAAAATTAATTTAATTAATTATCAGCACAAATGACGCAGCGAGTACTAAATGTTTCAATCAAATTTAAAATCTTGAATGACACTAAAGGTTGTTTTTGAAGGTTTTTATGATTTCTATGGACTAATGGCATATTTAAAGAATCCTGTTAAACATATTTTAGGAAGAATGAATTGGTTCATAAGTGATATAAACAAGAATACATCAAAGTGGATTCCTTAATGGAACAAGAAATGTAAATCATGCACAAAAATTCGTTTCAAAGAAAAATCCTAAGGGAAATCCTATGGACAAGTGTTTTATTTAAAGTGAATTACTGAATGACACTTTAGTTATAATTGATGGGTTAATATTCCCTATTGACAAGTATCTCGTGTTAAGCGAAATCCAGAAAGACACTTCAGGTAGAATTGATGGCGAAATGTGTTTTACGTCATTCGAATAGATGAGGTAAAGTTTCCTAAAACTTCTCTGTACTGAAGTTCTATGTAAAATCGTAAATGACACTTTAGATAAAATTAGGTGTATGTTTGCTACGGATAGCAACCTTATGAAACTGAAATCCTAAAGTTCAAGTAGAATTAATGGGGTGAGCTGGAGTCCCATACAAATAAAATCCTGAATCACATTCCAGGTTGATTTAATCAAGTTCCCTGTGCTATACACTACCTTCATATTTAAAACGAAACCATGTATTGTTAGTGTATTAACAACGGAATAAGGACTTACATTCTTTTATTTATTTTATTATTTTTTTTATTTTACATTATACAAGAAAATATCTGGGAAGATTTTTTATTTTTTTATAAATATCATTTACCGACATATATATGAGATCATTTGAAATTCCAATTTTTGTGTTATAATTTATCAATATCATTTATTTTTAATTTGTTGTTTTTGTTGTCACAAAAAACTGTCTTACGTCCTGTTGTTGTTGTTGTTGTTGTTGTTGTTGTTATTGAAACAACATAAATCTATCTACATAATTTGAAATAAAGGAAACAAAATAACAGAACTTAAAATTTAATATCTACATACAGTTAAGGGGAGATAACTTTCAAAGGGAGATAACTTTCAAATTTATATACAAATATATTCTGTGTTGTTGTCGTTGTTGTTATGTTGCTTCAAGTTATTTGAACGAATCTTTGTTTTCCCGCAAACTGGAAAGCTTTATAATGCGTGATCTAAAAAGAATAAAAACGCAAAAATGTTATTATATCTCAAACAAACAGCGTTATTACCAAAATTTAAACTTTTCAGTTGTATAAATTCTATTTTGTTTTGTTCATCTTTATTACGCGATATAAAGACTTTTTAGAATTAGTGCTTTTTACCAATAAAGAACTTTTTTGTTTGCATTATTTACCCTTTTTTTCGCGCTGTAGTATATTAAGTGTTTTTTCCGCTTTACTCTGCATCATAGCCTGGGCCTAATTGTTTTATGTTATAAAGACAATTCTTTTTTATTATTATTTGTGAAACTGAAACTGAAAGCGTTGTAAACAATACATTTTTGAATGAAATTACATGTACTTATTTTGTTTGAAGAGACTTATGAACTTAAGTTTATCTTGAATAAACAGAGGAATAATGTAAAAAAAAATGTTTTCCCGTTAACGTCTCTACTGCTCTTTTCGGCATTGTTTCTATTTATAGTAAAAAGATATCTTTATTGCATTTTCGACGAAAGATTTTTAACGCTAAATAGGATTCAATTTTCCCAACCCATGCGGGGGTTGGCTCGTACCATGCGATTTTCCTGAACGTAATTTCATAGCATAAAAATGTATATTTTATCATTTGTAGTGAATTACATATTTGTTAAACCCTCCTTACAACGACCAAGTTTGTCCCCAAATAATTTTGTCGTTATAAAGAAATTGCAATTTTAAAGAAATAATGATCACATTTTGTTCAGTCTTCTACTACATGTACTAAATATAGTTGAATATGTTTAATTTTTTTCCAATTTTATCAAATAAAAATAGAATAAAAAATACTGAAAAATAAATTTACAACATGGATTTTTAAAATTATGGTAAAGTTTGTAATTATATAATTGAAATTTAAATTTGAAATGTTTCTGAAACTTGAATTTTTATGGCATGAGTGAACATACACATCCAAGTGATCTCTTCACAGTAAAATATTCTGAAATGGATGTTTTAAACACTAGAATCAGAATATTCTTGTCTGATTCCTAGTTATTAAAACAGTTTAGAATTTTGATTAATCAATCACTAGCTATATAGGCATTAAAAATAACACCAGTTTTGATTTTGTTAAATGAAAAGCCTATCACTATACAAATCATTCTCAAAATTCACTGTCATTGTTTAAGCTGTAAATGTTGTTGTAAAGAAGTTCGTTATAAAAGGGGTTCTTTGTATACGTTTTGTTCTTCTTATAATAACACTCATTATTTAGGTAAATCTGCCATTATAACGAAAGAACATGTTTTTCTATCTTTAAATTAGCGATAATTCTCGGTAGCGAAACTTTGTAGCTTGGACCCCGGCAGGGGTCATGCATAGGACTAATTGATTTTAGACACTGCTTCATTGTCTTGCGCTTCGCGTTAGGGGACAGAGTATCAACTGGTTTACACGATGCCAAGATAATATAACTGGGGAAGTTGTATGCTTTTCTGCTCCATACTGACATACTGACCAATCACCTTGAAAACAAGTCGCTTTGAGTTCGCGCTAGTACAAGTTTCTAAGTTGTCAAGCATAAGACTTGAAGTTATAGAAAGCTTAATAATTAATTTGAACTTTTATTTTCCCTATAACTGCAATTCAATACGTCTATCTTCAACTTCCTGTTTTTGATTTCCATTTCCTTGTCTTATTTCCCTCTCAATTAAATAAAATAATAGAAAAATGACAGAAGCTAAGTGTTTAATTGTCTTTTTCCGATCTGAAACAAAAGCTATGACCTTCAAATCTACATTTCAGTTAAAATATTAAATATTAGAAGTCTAGATTGTTTTATAATTAAATGAAACGAAAGCAAAAGCTTTTTGATTAATAACTTTTTTCAGAAATAAATGAGAAAGGTTTATGCACCATGATTATGGTTGTATGCCTTTATCTTATTCTTCAAAGCAATAGCGAAATAATTAATCCCTTCAATATTTATGTCGTTTTTTTTTTATTTTGAAGAATTGAGTCTTGAACATTAATATTTTTCTTGTTTCTTTGAAGTCAAAAAATTTCAATCTGTGTACTAACAGGTAAAGAAGCTATAATACACTATTTTCTAAATGATTTGAGTGAAAAATTTATTTTTTTTAGTAAATGGTTCTTGTGCACTTTATCTTTAAATAATAAATCAATTTTCTAGAGCTTTTTTCATGCTTAAGTGTCATATGGTTAAAAAATTTGTGATTGTCTGGGGTTCTTTTCTAAACAAAAAAACAAATATATATATATATATAAAGTGTGTGTGTGTGTGTGTGTGTGTGTGTGTGTGTGTGTGTGTGATAAAAAGAAAATCAATAGTCAGAATAAAGACTCTTAATGTGATAGGTATGAGCCTGAATCTTTATAACAATTCGTAGGTTGAGCTTTTAACAATTTATGACTTGAAATAAGTATTATGTGAATGCGTAATGTCTACGTTTTCAGTTTATACAGCTGTTTTTCACAAATCCTTATTATCAAAAACTCAGCATACAAAATCCAAAATGGGAAGTTTAAAGTATTTAAAAAGCATCATTTGTTATAACACAACATAAAGATACACAAAAAGGTTATACATGAAAATGCAGGTAGTTACTACCGGACAGTCTAAGTCTCTGTGGTTGATTCATTTTCTGCCATTTTATAAAAAAGAACGCCAATTTATTTAACGACAGCAGATGATTGTTAATTTAACTTTTCATTACAGATTTGACTACATGCTTACATACTAGTAGTTCTGGGCAATAATCATGTTAAATGTTTTCTTTTCTTAGTAAAAGATAATCTTTCAGTACTTTCCGTACTTTGATTTAATTACATTATATCGCAACATATATGCAATATAGAACATTTATAAATATAAATTCCCCTTTAAGACAAAAAAAAAAAAAAAAAAAAAAAAAAAAAAAAAAAAAAAAAAAAAAAAACATTTGCGTCGAAACACAGTTATTTCAAGTATATGGTCTTACAGTTTGTAAGATAATAACAGGACTACCGTGGTTATTTAGACTTATTTTCTTCGTGCCTCCGAAAATAAATATTTTCTTTTCTAAGAATAAAAACACAAACAAATTTTAGGAAGTGCATAGATGCAAGATTTATGTAATAATATCAACATAATCAACAAATTACAAATTGTATGACATTAACGAGATAATTGATATATTCAGCAAACCTGACACCTATGCTTCAATATTAAATAAGGGTATACATGTATATATTAATTTTTTTGCGTTCTATTTTGTGTTTATGTAATTCGGAATGTTTCGGGTTTTTAAGTACCTATAAAATGAGTATCATATGATTGGTTAATTGTAAAACACGATGTTAAAATCCGTGCGTGTATAAAAACGCGAGTGTTCTCAGTCGTGTCAATCGAGCTAGTTGCAAGAGAGTAACAAGTTGTTTAAGTATTTTAATGTAAAACCCACCCTCCCATGTGACCACAGGCGCTTGTTTCGATATTTAAAAAAAATCCCTTTTAAAATATCGAAACAAGCGCCTGTGTATGTGACATAAAAAACCTCTCTTCTTGACAATTACAAAGAGTAACGTACATACAAAGGGGAATACCTCGTATGATCTTACATGTACAGTCCTATGTATTCTATTTAATGCATTACAGTTGGATAAATGCACATCCGTTGCGAGTTCAACCAAATGACTTGACGATGAAACATGAAGGATGTGTATGATTACGTGCAAAACATAATGTACTATGGCTAGGATAATTTGGAGACTTATTTGCGTATACCTAAAACGTTTGTTTGTACAACATTTTTGAGTTAACATATCTTAAAATTAACATTATGGAGAAAATAGATGATCTCGTTTTGTGGAAGATACTTAATTTAATAATAGGTACCAGAGAAATGGTTTACATGCGTCGGAAACGTTACTTAATCATGGAAATACTTGACACTTTCATTCAAGATAATATAGATACGATATTTAGTGGCAGTAGTGCAGAAGGATTGAATTTGCTTGGAAGTGATGTGGATATTATGCTAGTTTTAACAAATATAAATGTGGAACCAAACCAATTTTGCCAACCGTCACACTCTGATTTTATTATGGAAACAAATAATGTAAAACCGGGATTTGCTAAACTGATGTTAGGCTTAGATAAGAGAACTAAACACAAACTACAATGTTTCGCTTCCGCTCTGACGCCAGTTGACAACAATCGAGTTTATTTATCTAGATTATTATTTCGTGATAAATTTGGTGGAATTCATGAAAGACCGTTATACAATCAACGATGTTTTACCACATGGTCCATGTGCAACTCGTAAAGAAAGAGGTATTGAATTCGATGAATTAACTTGTCTGCGATGCGCAGCCTGGCCATGTGAAGCAAATGAATGGACACAAAGACGCCGGATAAATAACTGGCCTTCAGACAATTTGGTTCAACAGATAATAAGAGAAGGATGCCTTTTAGTTCCAATAGGAAATCCTTTGTCAGATGAAAACCATGTTGAGTGGAGAATTTCGTTTTCTCTTGCTGAAAAAAAACTTGTTCATTCTATGAATCACTGCCAATTTCTTTGTTATGGTTTACTTAAACTTTATCTAAAACACGTTATTGATGCAAGGGAAGACTGTAAAGGGTTACTGTGTTCATACTTCTTAAAAACGGCCTTATTTTATTCTATTGAAGAAGAAGATGTTGTATGGGATCAACATAACATCCTCAATTGTTTTTGGATTTGTTTTAAACGTCTTTATATATGGATACAAAAGGGTTACTTGCCGAATTATTTTATCAAAACAAATAATATGATTGAGAGTAAAATTTTTGGGGATAGCCAGAGGAAATTGATTGAACACCTACAACATCTTTACACTGAAGGATCGGAAACAGTATTTAATATTCCTGTTATAATTATATAACAAAAATAATTTTTCTGTATTTAGATTCTTTACTGATGCAGCCTTACAAAAATTAAACGAATCGCGTTGTGACATGGAGTCTTGCGGAATAACACAATATTTTAGTCTTTTACCTATTGAAAATCAGATATTTCTTTTTGAAACAATTCATAGGATTTTATCTTCACAACAAATTTCACCATTTGATAACATGTTTTTTAAAAGAGCTTTAGCCAGTATCAACACCGGTTTGACACATAATTTGTACAAAATCATTGTCATGTCGAATAAAACTAATCAATTCAAATACAAACAGATTCGACAGTTGTCAAAACATATATTACGTAATTGTACTGGGCATGATATTTGTTCTGGATTGTTACAGTATGCTACACTAAACTTTTTGACAAGAAAGTATAGTAAAGTGGTTTGTAATTTAAAGAATGTTCTGACGAAATTTAAAAGTTTTGTAATATATCCTAAAGAAAATTTGGATTTATTCAAAGATATTCAGGAGTATTTAAATCATTTGTGTGGAAAAGGTTTCAAAATAGAACATAAACTAAGATCAGCTTTCGCAAACTCATATAAGTGTTTAGAAAATTGTAAATTTTATCCAGAGGAGATTGAAGTCCAAATAAATGAGCATAAAGATAAATTTTGTAACGTAACATTTATTCCACCAAAAGTATACAGTTATGTTCTATTATTTCTGACATATCATAGAACAGGGAATATAGAACAAAGAAATCAGACATTAGACCAACTTCGCGGAGCTACCTGTGACCAGCAGTTTATAGGTGTGAACCAGGAACCTGTAGTATCCGCATTATTTCAACGATGCGTGGAAATAGCAACAGCACCAATCGCGCAATAGAATCCATATATAGTAGTGATAACTATTCATCAATTTTAAAAACTAAACTTATACATATATGTGTTCGTAGATTTTTTTTAAACCCCGAGCGGCAGGCATTATTTTTTTTATGATTTTATGTTTTACATACATAGTGCATATAGAATCGGCGAGTTTTTTGTCAATAAACCAGGGTGTATGGGAATTTTTTCAACCTGTCTGAGGCCATTTCACCCCGAGTCGCTGGCGTTCATGATTTATATTATTTAATCTTTTACTTACATAGTGCATAGAATCAGTGAGTTTTTTGTTTGTTGAGCAGGGTGTTTGGGAATTTTTCAACCTGTCTGAGGCCATATCGACCCGAGCTACAAGCGTAATTTATTTCATATATTAGCCCCTAGTGTCCACTTAGGAATGATTTTCCGAAATGTGCACATATCTGCCACATCAAAATTTAAAATATTTGTGTTATATATTTTATCTTTGACTTACATAGTTACTTACTTACTTATCCTCTTCGCGCCTGGAGGCGCATAAGGCTGTAACCAGAGATCTCCATTCAACTCGATTCTTGGCAATCTTTTCCATTTCACCCCAGGTCTTTCCAAAGCTTTTGAATTCGCTGGAAGACCAAAGGAAACCTGGCGAAGAACTGTCAAGAACTTACATAGTGCAAAGAGGTTTTTGTTGATTAAGCAGGGTGTATGGGAATTTCTCAACTTCTAGTCTGAGGCAATATCACCCTGAGCGGCAGTCGTTATTTATATCATTCTATCTTTTTCATACAAAATGCATAGAATCGGTGGTTTTTTTTTTTTTTTTTTTTTTTTTGGATGGGAATTTTTTAACCTGTCTGAGGCCGTATCACCCCGAACGACAGGCGTTATTTATACCATTTTATCATTTACATACATAGTGCATGGAGATCATATCTTTGAGGCTCCGTTTCTATATTTATTCACTATTTTAGCTTATGCATAATTCATATATCCATTCATCCATAAATCGAATTCAACATGTGTAAAATTATAATGTTATATATTTCGGAATTTTTTTAAGTTTGTTAAAAATGGATTTCAGGCAAAGTTATCTATATATATGAACTTGTATCAACCTCGCATGTAATAAAAACACAAATAAATAATCTTTAAAACAAAATTAAAAAAATCTTGACACCAAGCCCCTTTGTATCTGATATGGTATTGACAGCTTGGTCGTCAACATGTCGATCTTTAATTTCCAAACACCTTATACTCCTCTGATATTCGTTCTTTTCGTTTATTATTTCTAGAAACCATGTTGGATTTTGTCGCGCGAAGCGTCGCGTGTTAATATCATTAATAAACACTTTAGTTTTTAAAAATGCGCAGGCTTATATTTTTTCACTAATATTGAAAGTGCATTTATTAACCAAAAAGAAAATTAACGATTTTTATTTGTTACAAGAGAAAAATATTATTCACACAATATACCGGAAAGAATTTACTTCGGGATTGATAATTGGGGAGAACTCAGTAATTTAAATTTTCACAAATTTATTTTTAGATATCCATAAATCTAATTTTGCATATGCAAAAAATGCCAAATATTTTTACATATGCATAGATCGATTTATGGATGTCCGAAAATCGATTTATGCATATGTTAGAATACTGAATAAATATAGAAACGGTGCCTCATATCCGCCATGTTTTTTCATAACTAAGTAAAATAAATACAGGCTATGTAAATTTCATACACCCTGTATAACGGAGTGAATTGGTTTATACATCAAGCAAATTGGCCAATCAAATTTTAAAGATTTTTTTAAAAAAAAAAAAAGATATAAATTTATAAAACAGTTTTAGAAAAAATTAGATTATAGAAGGTTATGAACCTTAAAATCATTTACATATTTTTCATGTTGTTATTTAATGATACCATATTTAAAGGAAGATAATTGTATTACTACTTACCACAGGTATTTCTGTAACATATTAATTTTATTATTTCTGTTATCTTAATACATTGTGTTATCACATAGACTCTATGATGTACACATTTATAGAATGGCTTTGTCAATAAATTATTATTATTATTATTATTACATGTATTATAATAAAGTGTTTAGTAAAAATTTGAAGCAATATCTCACAAAAAAAGTTTTGGATTGCCTGGCCAGGGTTTAACCCAAATCAACCAATTCTGAAATTGAACACTCTACTTCACAGGGACAAAGATGGTGCACTGTATCTAGGGGAGACAATGTTTATCAGAAAATAATTTCAGTATTGTATCTCTGCTGACTTTGACAGTAATGAAACAAATTTGGTATTTGTCGTATATTATTCCCATTACAATTTGTAATTTAAAAAAAAAAAAGAAAAAAAAAAGAAGGTTCAAATATGGATTGTGTAAAAATTAAAAGATTTGATAACACAGAGACTTTGTTTTTTAGTAATGGAGTTTATTTTCTAAACAAGGAACAAATCACATTCTGTCGTATCCACCATAAACAAATATTTCAGATTCATGACCTTCATAGCTGACAGTCAGAAAGACAAGCCTAACTTCTTGTAGAAAACTTATACTGTACATAATCTACAGTGAATACAGTTCTAGCACAGTACACATAACAACTGTTGCTTTTTATGTAATAATGTATACCTCAAATTGGGTGCAAACCTTGTTTCTTTTACAATATATAGCCAATAAATCCACATTAGTACAGTTGATTCAATAAGCCAATCAAAATTCTGCTAATTTTGATAACAGCATCTTTTCTTTCTGGATCAACCAATCAAAATTCTTTTTCTTCTGATATTTTCTTGTTTATTTGGCCATTCAAAATTGATATATCCAGGGCTCTCACTGGGCTTGATTTAGTGCTGAAATTGGGCCCCATTCCCAATGCAAAAAAGGCTGTTTTTTCCCAATTGGAACCTAGATTTTTCCCAATTCCAAAAAAGAAAGAAAAAAAAAAGAATTGTTGTGACAACATAATGATTTATTAACATTCATACTTAAAAAGTTTGTTCAGAAAGAAAGTTATTATATAAAATAATCTTTGATATAATAAATATAGTTATTAAAGCAATTATTAAATAGTTATTAAACTCTATTTAATTTTTCCCAAAATCAGTCAAAATGCTGATTTTCCCAATTTCAAGGGCCATTCCCAAAATGAGCTGTGAGAGGCCCGATATCTTGCTGTCATATATATATATATATATATATATATATATATATATATATATAACTGACCACATCCACTAAATATGATTAATCCAAAACCTGAGTATATGATTTGACATCACCCTGCAATAGGGTTGGCATGTATCGTAATGTCCTGAATCCTGATTTCTGTCAGTGGTCTATAATTTTTTTCATTCACTGGTAATTTCTCCAATTCATCCAAAGTCTCGAAACCATCAATAACCCTGAAAAGATAGCATATATCAGCATTTATATAGAGCATCCGGCCTCACTTCCTTGATGGAAGTTCACATGTATAACTGAATTGGCCAGTTTTAACAGTTTTTACTTTTTTTTTTTTTTATTTTTTTTTTATTTTTTTTATTTTTTTTTTTTTTTTACTGTGATTTTGATATGGACTGGTATGTTTGTGTTTTATTATAGATTGCAAAACGGCACTGCAAATGTTCATGAGGGATTAAGTTTTGCCTTTTTTTGTGGGCAAGTTACTACCCCAAGGCCACCAGTGTGATCTAAAATCACAAAACATAGTTCCAAATAAATTTTTCATTTACATTTTGTATTTTTTTTCAAATAACAAAACTAACAAAATTCTCCAAATTCTTAGCCAGAAATTTAATGTGAAAAATTGATTAGAGACAAATTTGTCTTTTCTTGTTTTTGTATTGAATTGAATATGTATGGTTAGCAAGACTGAAACTGGCTGTGGTCTGCTTTTTGACAATGCAAATGTAGCTGTAAAAGGGAAAGAAGCAGTCACCAAACCAGTACCTTCTCAACACAAGAAGAAAGTTCTACAAGTTAACCTAATCTTCCACTTGCCCAGTGGGGTTTGCCACATTTCTACCTTCCTTAAAAAAAGTTCAGCATTGGACTAATCCCGTTTTTGATCCTTTTGCAAGAGTCAGAAAAACCCAGAAAAAAAACAAGAGACCCATAGGCCTTAATGCTCACCTGAGGATATGTCCAAAATTGTTTGCAAAGTGCAATATACTATGTATATATTACAGAAACTTTCCAAATTTTCTTAAGTTTAGAACTGCCACAATACTTAATCAGAAATATCTAGTCACAGTTCAAATATAGAAAAGTAGCTAATATGCATGTTGTAACTATAGTACAACGAATAATTTCTAAACCATTAACCATTTGAGTAAGGTTATGCAGCTATGTCCTTGACCATTGAACCAATGACCTTGAACCATATATCAAAATGAACATCATATCAATACCTACAATATTCCAATATACATGCCTATACAAAAAGTTAACAGTTTCAACCATCCCCATTCCCTGTAATCCATCTACAGAGAGACAGACATGCTGATGCATAAATAACACCCCTATCTTTGTTTGCCAGGTATAATTATTTACAAAATATCTTACAATACATAAGGTAATAACCAGTGGATGTGTTAATTTAAAAACTTGAAAGTTAAGCTAAATAGATATATGTACCGTACTCACTTTCCAAATATAGTGTATTTAAGATCTAAGTGTGGCTGTTTGGCATATGTTATAAAGAATTGTGAGCCATTAGTATCTGGACCATTGTTTGCCATGGAAACCACTCCTCTAACATTATGCTGAAAAAAATTAGCATACACATGTGTATTATTACATTCCAGTTCCATTATAATTATGTGATTTTGCCCAAGTTTATCATGAAAAAAATATTGAAATCTTAGTATTGTATTATGTTAGTTTGTAAATATTTGAAAAAATTTTATTTGTTTATTAAAAATTTTGTAAATATTTAAAAGATTTATATTTGTTTATTTATAAATATTTAAAAGATTTTTATTTGTTTATTTATTATTTTATTTTTCACTTTTTATTTTTTAATTACTTTTATTTGAAATTGACTAAGATTTTTTTTTTTTTTTTGGGGGGGGGGAGGGGGAAGTAAGTACATGTAACAAAATAGATCTTCTGGATTGTAAATTTTACGATGATTATCTTAAACCAACCAATCAAAATAAGATCCTGAAATATACAATAGAACCTAATGATTTAGTCATCATGTGATCTAAAGTACAAGCTCATAGCTTACAACCTCTCACCATCCTTAAATGATCTTAGTGTGAAAAAGTTCACTTGCTGATGAAATAACCTGAATTGACGATGTGCACAGTGTGTCATTGCAGAAGCAAATTATACAAAAACGTGCAAAGCATCCATTCAGGTTATTTTTCAATGACCTGGCCCAGTTTCACAATAGTACACTCAACCGAGTTTACACTCAACTCAAATAAGGGAATATTTCAATGTCCATTTTTTTTTTATACAGTTAAAACTGAATACCTAAGGTTGTATTTAAACTGTATAGTGTAGGTTTGTTGAAGGAATCAAACCATTGTCTAAACATAAAATTTTCGAAATAAGAAAAATCAGGAATATTTGAGTTAAATCTACACTCAATTAAGTGGAGTGGAGTGGAGTAATGATGTTTTTCGCCCTAGTCAAGAATCTTTAACTTATTTCAAGGCAGTCAGTTCTGGGATGGTGGAGGAAACTGGAGTACCGGGAGAAAACCAACGACCTTCGGCAAGTGAAGTGACAAACTTTCTTACACTAGGATCTGTCCCGAGTGGGATTCGAACCCAGGCAGTGAGAGGCACTGTGATCTGTAAGCGCGTGCTTTAGACCACTTGGCCACTGAGGTCCCTACTCAATTACATGTAAGTGGATAATTGTGAAACTGGGGCCAGCATTTTTTTTTGTTATCTCTAATATTCAAGAACAAAGCTTCTATATCTGTAGTTGAAGGGAATGAAACAGAGTAATAAGCCTAATTAGAATTCTTTCAACAGTCATTATACCTACAGTTCAGATATAGTGGGGAAAACTGGATTGGAAGGCTATACCCTAGTTAAGATTCTTTCAATCAGAAAACCTTATTTTATCTAGAAATAAAATAAGGTTTTGCTCAACAAAGCCAAGCTGGATTTAAACCCATGACCCTTGATTGACCTAAACAACTTGGACATTTGTCTTCTCTAGCAGAAGTATGAGGTTTTGTTCATACCACAGAGCCAAGCTGGGATTTATACTTTTGAACTATGAGCCTTTGACATTAACAACTTGGGGACATTTCTCTCCTCTCCTTTAGTAATAAAATGAGGTTTAGCTCATATCATGCAGCCCAGCTGGAGTATCAAACCCAAGACCCTTAAACTTTGAGTCCTAACTTCAAACACTTGGACACGGGTCTTGATTAATCGTGAAGATAGAGAAATGGAGAAAACTAAAAATGAAATATTAAACCTTTAAGTTGTCTCTCAACTCATCCTCAAATTTGTGACCCCAAATACTGGTACCACCTTTACCTGTTCCTGAAATACAAGATTATAATAAATTCATTATAAGCATAACCCCTAACAGTGTCTCGGTTGGTAAAGTGCTTGTTTCTGCAAGTGAGAGGTTAGAGGTTCAAACCCAATAATGGTTGAATATTTAAGACTTGAACTATTAAGTGGCTGTTCTTTTTGCAAAGCACTCATAATACAGAAAAAATGTCAGGATGAAATATATATTTTATATAGATTCCCTCATAATGGATTATCACAGCACCTCTCACCACCTGGGTTTTAATCCCACTATGAGAAAGTTTGTCAGTTCACTTGCCGAATGTCGGTGGTTTTCTCCAGGCACTCCGGTTTCCTCCACCATCTCAGAACTGACCGCCTCGAAATAAGTGAAAGAATCTTGACTGCGGTGTAAAACTTCGGTTTTAAGTATAGAAGGTGTCCTTGCATTTTTTTCTGCTTCCTTTTACACATACCAAATAAAAATCAGAACCCGGATTTCCTCATGTTTCCAGAACTTGAATGAATAAAGCAGAATAATGTAAACTTAGGATGGGGAAAATACCCCCTTCTTAACCCACCATACATTACAGTAAGAAGCCTGTTAGAGTGTGTATGTTTTTGCTTTGGTAAGCATGCCATCTAAGTGTACCCGTAAGTATTTATGCAAGTGCATGCGAACAACCACTGTCACTATCGTAAAGGCGTTTGCCTTCAATTCAAGATGGCATTTCTCATACAAAGTTAATAAGAGATATTTTAATTCTGAAACAAACGTGCTTTTCAATTTTTATTTCAGTGCAAGTGTATGGTACCTTTCTTGAAGGGATTTGAATGATAGAATGAGTCAAAACCCATGTACTGGTGCCCAAATTTAATTTATATTTTGGCATTTTTTTTCCATTCAAGTGTCCGTGTTCAAATCTTGTCCAAATCTAAGGGAGATAATTGATAAAGCATCGATGATTATGAAGACTTAGATTCAATGTTATTGCTCACGTCCATTCAACAGGCATATAAGATGTTAACCCATGAGCAGTGGAAAGCATGCAATCTGTAGAGCACACCTAAGATAGCCATAGTTAAAACAAGCATGTGTATCAAAATCTTGACGTACCTGTTGGATCTCCCATCTGGACCATGAATCCTTTTATATTTCTATGTATTATACTGTTGTTATAGTAATTACTAGCACATAATGCTAAAAAATTCTAAAATATAAAAAAAAATTCTAAAACTAAATTTACATAAAATTATATAATAATTTATTATAATTAATGGTATCGTTAATAATAGTGAAAATAATCTCCATTAATCAAGTGGTAATGTATAAAAAAGAAATTTTAATTTAGCTCTACTGCATTCAATCTAGAAGGGGCTCTCTAAAAAAAATCATGTCCAAAAAGTTACTGTCAGCAAGGCCAACATTGTTTTTTCTTTTTCCTTTTTGTTATTTTTTTTTTTTTCAATATGGGTTGAGTATTGAAAATATATGTAAGTGCTTACGAGTAAAATTTGAGGGGACAATGGAGACAGAGTGGTCTAAAGCCTGTGCTTATGGACCAAAGTGCTTCTCACTGCCTAGGTTTGAATCCCATTCCAGAAGATCTGAGTGTAAGAAAGTTTTTCATTTCACTTACTGGAAGTCAGTGGTTTTCTCTGAGCACTCAGCTTGTCATAAGTAAAAGAATTTTGACTGAGTTATAAAAAAAACAACTAAACTCAATCATAAAAGTTGATTGTATGAGTTGCAAGATAATGTCATGACTGCATGAGTTGTAAGATTATGTCATCACTGTATGAGTTGCAAGATTATGTCATCACTGTATGAGTTGCAAGATTATGTCATCACTGTATGAGTTGCAAAATTATGTCATCACTGTATGAGTTGCAAGATTATGTGTTGACTGTATCAGTTCCAAGATTATTTGTTGACTGTATCTGTTCCAAGATTATGCGTTGACTGTATCTGTTCCAAGATTATTTGTTGACTGTATCTGTTCCAAGATTATCTGTTGACTGTATCAGTTCCAAGATCATGTGTTGACTGTATCAGTTCCAAGATTAGATCATGTCTTGACTGTATTAGATGCAAGATTATATGTTGACTGTATCAGATGCCAGATTATGTGTTGACTGTATCAGTTGAAATATTATGTGTTGACTTATCAGTTCCAAGATTTTATGTTGACTGAATCAGTTCCAAGATTATGTGTTGACTGAATCAGTTCCAAGATTATGTGTTGACTGTATCAGTTCCAAGATCATGTGTTGACTGTATCAGTTCCAAGACTAGATCATGTGTTGACTGTATCAGTTCCAAGATTATCTGTTGACTGTATCAGTTCCAAGATTATGTGTTGGCTGTATCAGTCCCAAGATTAGATCATGTGTTGACTGTATCAGATCCAAGATTATTTGTTGACTGTATCTGTTCCAAGATTATGTGTTGACTGTATCAGTTCCAAGATTAGATCATGTGTTGACTGTATCAGTTCCAAGATAAGATCATGTGTTGACTGTATCAGTTCCAAGATTATGTGTTGACTGTATCAGATGCAAGGTTATGTGTTGACTGTATCTGATACAAGATTATGTGTTGACTGTATCAGATGCAAGATTATGTGTTGACTGTATCAGTTACAAAATTATGTGTTGTCTGTATCAGTTGCAATATTATCTGTTGACTGTATCAGTTGCAAGATTATGTGTATCATTAGCATATAAGTATATATTTGATTATATGAATGTGAACCACAGAATATATCTTTACAAATAAATTCAACCAATGTCTGTTATATTGCTGACCAAGTTTAAAAATATGATCTAATTTTCCTTAAGGTCTGGTCTAGGATCGCCATACTTACTTCTGTTCAGATGCAGTATTTATGAAGAGGTAATCAAAACTTAGATACAAAGTTTTGGGTAAAGCAAAATATGTAAGGAAGATAATTTTCTTTTAAATAATCTTGACTAAAACTTGTTAACATGGTTGTATTACTTACCTCACATGCCATGGGTACTTGTTCACAGAATAATTCTAGTTTTATATCTCCCAAATCTGTATGAAGTGTGACTGACTGGAAAATTTGAAAAAAAGAATATTAATACATGTATATAATAGAAGAAGAAAGAAATGTAAGCTTGTTTTTTGTGTTACAAATTTTAGACACTTAGACAAAATTAATTCATCTAATAGCTGACACTGAGCTAGTGAATTGGAGTGGAGAAATGGTGTTTTACGCCCCAGTCAAGATTCTTTCACTTATTGCAAGGTGGTCATTTCTGGAATAATAGAAGAAAATGGAATGCCCAGGGGAAAACCACTGACCTTCAGCAAGCGAACTAACAAACTTTCTCACACTAGGATCTGTCCAGAGTGGGATTCGAACCCAGGCAGTGAGAGGCACTGTGATCCGGAAGTGTGCGCTTTAGACCACTCAGCCACACCGAGGCTACATTTATACACTATGAGAATTAATTGCTCTTCAGTGCTTTTTCAGCTGAGTGTGACAATACTTGAGGTCGCATGCTTTCAGCAGATTTGTCAAGAATCTTACAGTTTAGTTTTTTCACAAAGTGATTATAAAGTGAAATGCCGCAATTAAGGGAAGTTGATTGGGGTAGGGTCATTGCTTTGATAATGTAGGGGCATTCCCAAAGTTATGTAGCACAGGTCCCAGTTTCACAATCATTACTTAATTGAGATGCTGTAATTCAGGAGAGTTGATAGGGGTAGGTTATTGCTTTGATAATGCAGGGGCATTCCTAGCATTATGTAGCACAGGTCACAGTTTTACAATCATTCACTTAATTGAGTGTACAATCAACTCAAATATTCCCATTTTTCTCTAATCAATAATTTACAAAAAAAAAACAGCAAGTTTTATGAGACAATAATTAATTTTGTTCAACAAACCTACACTAAACAATTTAAATACATTTGTATAACATTAGATATTCAATTTTAACTGTGTTTTGTCTTTAAAATTGACATCTGAAATATTCCACAAAATTTAAGTAGAGTGTACACTTAAAGACCCAGGACAAGTTGCCATAGTAATATAAATACTAGTAATAATGGAAAAATTCCCTCACTTTTAACTCCAGGAATCAAATCCTGGTTACCCAATTGCAAAGGGAAAGCTCTACCATTTTGCCTAAAAGGTATTCCATAGGTAAGATGGTAGTAGTCTGAATTCTCTCTGACCCTAACACACTTTATGCCTGATGGCTATTTGTAGGGTCAGAATAATTTCTATATCAAAAACCTGGGATTTTTCAATATCAACTGGTGTCAGAAGGAGTGTAGCTTAAATTTGCTGAAGATTGAAAATATAAGTGGAACTGTTGAAAAGGTACTAACTAGATTGATAGGTGAATGATTTTTCTTCCAAAATATTGATATATTTCAAGATATCATCACTGCTGGTTTGAGTGTTTGGATCAGTTTCTTCGGTGTTGATGTTTGCCAACCTTCTCTTCCTTTTTCAAAACAAGACTATGTGACCTAGCAAAACTCTCATATCATAATTTTGGAAGACATATCAATAACCTATCGATCAAAGTGAGTAATTGTTCTACAATTTTTCTAATTTGTTTATTCTGAAGTGAATGAAACAGCACCCTTTTCGACACCAGTTGGTACTGAAAAATCCCAAGTTTTTGATAACATAGAAAATCTTCTAATCCTACACACAGCTGTGAGGCATAAAGTGTGTACAAGTCAGATGAAATTCAGCCTAGACAGTAGTTATTTTTCCTAACTGTATAAGGCCTCGGTGGCCAAGTGGTCTAAAGAGCACGCTTTCGGATCACAATGCCTCTCACCGCCAAGGCTCAAATCCCACTTGGGATAGATCCTAGTGTGAGAAAGTTTGTCAGTTCGCTTGCCGAAGGTTGGTATTCTCCAGGCACTCAAGTTTCCTCCACCATCCCATAACTGACCACCTCAAAATAAGTGAAAGAATCTTGACTAGTGTGTAAAACACCATTACTCGACCCCACTCCACTCTTAACCTGCATTATTAGTACATACTATGCCAAATAGTTACATTAGGTTACACCATTTGTCACAATTCTGTTGAGAATTACAAGTTTTGCTAAGTTTTGCCGAATGGTAAAGTTGCCAAAGAATGCATGCTCACTTCGAACTCAGCTCTGTTTCTGAAGGTATATTTGTTTTCATTTTCTCAGCCTGAACTGAAGCTATTTATATTTTAAGAACTATTTTGCTGGACATAGCAGTTTTTATTTATTCTCTCTCTGTGTGTGTGTGTGTGTGTGTGTGTGTGTGTGTGTGTGTGTGTGTGTGTGTGTGTGATAAGAACTTGCAATACCCAAATATATTTTACTTTCAGAAATCATGATGACTGATTTAAATTCTGAACATATTGTGTGAGTCTAACTTATGAACATACATATACCAGTAACAGGAAGTTGAAGCCTTGAACCATGAAACTGAATAATTGACGTAGTTTTCAAACGGTGCAGATATGCATACTGGCCAAACTGGTCATAATTTATAACTTGTTTGGGACTCCAATTTCGGTGACAGAAAAGACTATGTCCCTTTTTGAACTGTAGTACGATTTAGATTAACCCAATGTTAAAGTTTATCACGCAGGTGGCGCTTAAAGGGTTTAATGAAGAAAAATAATATTTACCATTATTTTCGTTGTAAAACGTACATATGCATCACACTTTGTTGGTGATTATTGCCCTTGTCTTTAACGATAAATTGTTCGGGTTAAGCGAAGAAAACGAAAGTAGGATTAGGTATTTACGTATTGTCAAAACAACATCTAGTAAAGTCACCTCGGATTATTTACGTGTTGTAAAAGGGGCGTGACCCGCTTTAAAAAAACATCCCCGAGGGTATTAAATTAATTACTAGTAGAAAGATTTTTTGAAAAAAACGTGTTACGCATTATAGTAATTAATGTATCATTTAGAATCAAAACTTACCAGAAGTGTCGGTAAATACCAGGTTTATAATATGTAAATAATAATAATAACAATAATAATAATAATAATGCTTATTGTTCAAACACTTAATTACAAAATAAGAAAATAGGAAATAACCAATACACATACACAGATGAGAGAGGAAACTCCTGAAAAAAGCACTTCCCCACCGATTGCACCAGCTGAGGATCAAACACGGCTGTTTTGGTAATAGAGCACTCGTAGTGACTGAGAAAGAGGATTGAATTTAAAAAAAAAAAAAACTATGACTTTTACCAGCCCAAGACATCATAAGGTAATGAGTATACAATATAATTAAAGACAGACACAAGGCTAAAAGATCAAAATTAGAAAGTGCCAATAAACCACTCTAATATGTTCTAAACACAACACAACACAACGACTAGCTCAGATCCACTACACATGCAAACATCATGTGTGAAATATATGAAGACACAATATTGGATACATCCAAGTTCTAAAAATATGTAACCCCTTAAATGCAGGAAGGGAGTGAGTTAGTAATGGTGTTTAACATCCCAGTCAAGAATGTTTCACTTATATCGAGATGTTGCCAGCTATAGGCGAAAGTGCAGAAATTTTGCCTGTGTGTTGCCCTGATGGCATTTTACAGCAGGGTTCTTTATCGTGCCACGCCATGACATGTTCGGGACCTCGTTTATTTTAAGTTCCCATTCGAAAGAACCATGACTTTCAATTCATAATACAGAGTGCTTGGCTAAAGATCAGTCACTACCCACTTTCAAGGGTCAGGGTTCGAACCCACGACCTCCCACTTATGGAGCGAGCACTCTACCAACTGAGCTACCACAGTGGTCATAAATGCAGGAAAGGGAAAATTCTTCTTTGTCTTTGTCTTTTTTTCTGGGACATGCAGGTAAATCAGCTGGTATAGATTCCTGGTTTTTAGTAGTCAAACTATCATGCTCTTCCATCTTTCAAGATTCTTTTTATCTAGTAGTTTTTGTATGTGCTATCATTGAATATTGCTATTTGAAACAATTTGTTACATTTTCTTGAATACAGAAGTTTTATTTAAAAGTTATGTAAGAGACTTCCTGTGATTTACTCTCCATAATACTGGGCCTTGGTAGCTGAGTGGTCTAAAGTGTGTGCTTACAGATCACAGTTCTTCTCACCACCTGGGTTCGAATCCAACTTGGGACTGATCCTAGTGTGAGACAGTTTGTCAGTTCCCTTGCTTTTTTCTGGGCATTCCTGTTTCCTCCACCATCCCAGAACTGACAGTCCGAAATAAATTAAAGAATCTTGACTTGGGCATAAAAACCATTACTCCACTCCACTCCACATTATCCAACATCTGACCACAGACGAAATAACTGAAAGAATATTGACTGGACATAAAACACAATTACTTGAAATTTTTTTATGAAATTCAGTATGTGGAGATTTTTTAGTGATGCTGACACTGTATTTAGTTATTTCAAATGTCTTATTTTTATAGTTGTATTGCATAGGCAGTGAGAGGCACTGTGATCAATAAGTACACTCTTAAGAGCATTCTACTATTGGAGCCTCCTAGGCTGCGATGTTTGGAATTCCAGGAAGCAACTGATCATAGCAACTGGTTCCCGCTGGACAATTTACTGGCCAGTCGTTTTCAGGATTGACACCTTGAACTTTTTGATTGATACTGAATCTTGAAAATATTTTATCAGCAAATGCGTAAAGTGAAAACAGAACAGGATTGACAGCGCTCTGGTTAAGAGTCAGGAATTGACCATCTTGCCATTGTTGAACACTGGAAACGAACTCATTCATATCGCTTTGTGGGGATGGGTTTGGTTGGACAATTGATGACAGTTTGTTCTGTTGCATAACGTTGTTTACTTTTGCTCTGCTTATTAGGTCACCTTGATCTTCTTGAGCTACATTACGGAAGAAGAGGCCAAATGGAGTCTGCATGTTGGCAATATATGCTGTAATCCATAAGCCTTTACTGCAGACCACTGGGCCAACAAGGCCTTCAAGAGTTTAAGGACCTTGTTTTAAACTTGGTTACATCTGACTAGATGAACCACTCAAATAAAAATGCCACTTTTGAAAGGTTGAATGAATCTTTTATTGGCCTGCTGATGTCAAGTTTCAAACTCTTATATGAAGAAAACCAATGCCCCATTAAGGCATTATATTACTAAATAAATAAACATCTTAAATTAAATCAAAGATTGTTTATTGATCTGCCAAGGTCATGTTTCAAACAATATTACAAAAAATTCACTGCTGCACCATGCCAGAAGCTCACATGGTCTTTGGCCAGGTGAGCTAAATATTCCTCATTAATGCATGTCAATAATGAATAAATAAGCAGATCTAATTAAATCAAAGATTGTTTATTTCTAGAACAAATAGGGGTTGCTTTGTTCAAAACATGAACTACAGTAACTAAATTTATTTTTTACTAAATCTCTACAAAAACCAAGCAACAACTTGCTTAAGATAATGATATTGTTGACAAGATGAACAACTCTAATAATCTAGACGGGATTGGAATAATGATGTTTTATGCCCAAGTTATGTTTTTTTTTTTTCAGTTATATTGATGCAATCAGTTCTAAGATGTTGAAGTAAACTTGAGCGCTTGGAGAAAACCAAATAAAGTGATAAAACTTTACCATTCTAGGATCTGTCCGCAACAGTAATCAAACCTAGAGACAATAGCGAGAGGAACTGTGATCCGTAAACTCTAAAAATTTAGAAAAGTAAATTGTAAATTTTGGATTGATCAGTGGTTGGTCTTCTCAAATCATATTTTATTTTTCAAAATTAAATGATGACCTCGCATTCTTTTCCTACTATCTAGTTTTGGCCTAGGACAACAGGGGCCTCAGTGACCAAGTGGTCTAAAGCGCGTGCTTACAGATCACAGCGCCTCTCAACGCCTGGGTTCAAATCCAACTCTGGACTGATCCTAGTGTGAGAAAGTTTGTCAGTTCACTTACCGAAGGTTGGTGGTTATATCCGGGCACTCCAGTTACTCCCGTTTCCTCAAACATCCCAGAATTGACCGCCTCGAAATAAGTGAAAGAATCTTGACTGAGGCGTAAAACACCATTACTCCACTCCACTCCTAGGACAACAGTTTTATAAATCAGTGATCTCCGTTAAAGTGCTATATACACGTAATCATGATCTTCTTGACTGATGTTCCATGTGACTCCAAATTGTTCTTGCTACTGATATTTAGCTAAAGATTTCTATGACTCATTTTAAATCAAATATAAGTCCTGAACTCTTCTCTGTTTTATAGCAAACAAAAATGAAAATAAAAGACATCTTAATTATTGTTATTATTTATTTTATTCAAGGATTCATATTTTACAGCATACTTCAAGTCACCATTACTAGATGAACAACCAATGAAATTGACATTGAATGGAACTTGGCAAGAAATAAATCCATGGTATTATTTTAAAGGCAATATGGCAATAAAAAGATATACATGTACATGTATGCAATTGATTGAAACCTTCTGAATACTACCAGGATTCTCTACCTACTGAGCTAAAGTTATGTCTGCCATGCCATTCATTTCATTTACTTTTACTTTGACTGTTGGTCAGTCACTTCGTCAGAGGAGCCCATAAATGTATCTGGAAATGGGGAAAATGCAGCAGCCAAACCAGACCAAGGCCCTTCCTAATGCTAGCTATATGTTTTTCAACTGAGCTGCCGTGCCACCTCTTTTAATCCTAGTCCGCCAAATACTTCTGGAAGCATCAAATCTGTAAATGGTGGAAACTGGAGTGTCCACAAATCATCAACCTTGGATAGGCAAACTTACAAAGCCTGGATACAGTACCGTATGTACTAGAGTGATATTTTGATTTTAAGATGGTTATTTTGAAAGGCAATATGCTAACCAATTGTACTGCTTATCCATCAAGGCCCTTATCAAAGAGTTCAAGTAATAATTTACAGTAACATTTCAAATGGCTGTCCATCAAGTAATGGTCTTTAAAGAATCACTGTAACATTAAGAATAATATCGATATTACTTATGTGTAACAAGAACCAATAAGATATTTTTCGCTACCAAGTAAAACAAATCACTACACATGTTTAGGCCTCCCGGTCCATCAAGTAATGGTCTTTAAAGAATCCCTGTAACATTAAGAAAAATACCCATAATACTTATGTGTAACAAGAACCAAGCAGATATTTTATGCTACCAATTAAAAAAAATACATTAAGGTATTCCTTTATAAATATTTATTTGTAATTTAAAATCTAAAAATAATTGTTAAAACATGTAATGAATGGATTTCTGTAAAAAGCATTAATCTCATACGTATCTCATATGTATCTCATATGATGACTAGCAAAGAGATTTTCCTAAGTTTGTTAAAAACTTTATGAATTATGTCCATCAATGCATGCTACACAGTATCATAATCCATCATAACCTTGTAGTAAGCTCAGCTACATAATATACATGCATGTTACTCGTCGTACGTGCAACCAGCAATCATGACCTACTAGTAAACTGAGCTAACTACATGTACTATGATATATTTTTTGAAGAAAAAAAAATTGTTGAAAAGGACCAAAGCTAACAGCTCAAATTATCATCTTTAGTTTGATTGGACAATTCCTTCTAGAAGGTCACTATGACGACCTTAATACACAAACAAGTACATGTACATTCAAAAGCAAGCCACTAGATGCTCCCTATCATTGAAAGTTTTGTAAAAAAAATATTGTAAAAAAAATAATTAATTAATTAAAATACTGTAAATCTGGAAATTTTCATATTCATTTCATTTTTGTTTTTCATATACTCACGAAAGTAATAATATGTGGAAATAACACTTTCGCAAATATTTTGATATCTGCAATGACGATCAAGCAAAAATAATTTGAAACAACATTTGCGAAAAATCAACTAGTATAAAAATTTCCCCATTTTCAGTATATGACTTGTATAATCATATGTCCCAAAGTTTTTCCCTAAACAATGTTGTATAAAACAATCTAGACAAGAGACATAAAAAGCAAGCTATGCTAACAATGGCTACATGAGCCCAAGTGAAATGGCTCGCTTTGACCGAATAGGGTGAAATAAGCATAAATGCGGAATTCTTACAACTCCAAAAAATGGTTTTTGGATCATTTATAGTTTTTATTAACAAAAAAAAATTCAAAAATTTGAATAAAAACCTCTGAAAACAGTTCTACAAGAGGAACTGTTTTACCTGCTTGAAATAATTCAAATAAATTTAAATTGTAAATTTGAGCTTCTTTTGTAAATTCTGTATAAAATAAGAACATATACAGTCAAACCTGCCTTAACGGCCACCTCTCTATAAGGGCCACCTGCTTATAAAGGCCAATAAAATTCTATCCCAGTTGCTCTTTATTTATATCATTTGAACTTGTATATAAAGGCCACCTGTCCATGAAGACCACCTATGGAAATCAGTAAAAGGTGGACTTTATGGACAGGTGGCCTTTATAGACAGGTTTGACTGTATATAAACAATGTTTTAATACTTATCAAGAACATGTATTAGGATTTCTTAAAAATGAGATTGCTAAAGTCAGCAAAAAGAAGTGAAATTAATTATCATTAAAGAATTAATTATAGAACATTTAAACCATGTTTCAATTCTTTATTGGATAATTAAAACATATTGAAGTTTCCTTATAACAGGATTGCTAAAGTCGCCAAAAACAACTAAAAGCAATAAGTACATCACATATATGCATGATAATTTGCACATTACTGATTGGTCACCTACATGAGTTCTATTTCGTATAGTTTCTGGCATTTCTTGACAATGCCGTTGATATTGTGGAACTATTGTTTTTCCAGATGCATACTATAATCCAAGGTGTGTCACCTTAGAAAGTTATCTTCCCCTGCGGCTTTCGCACTATACTCCGAAGACAATAATATATAGTTGCACAGGGAAACATAATAATGTATAATAATTTTCATTGAAAATAATTTTACAAGCATTTAAACAATATTTCAACACTTAACCAGATCTTGTAAACATACATGGAGATTTCAGGATAATGAGATTACTACAGTTTCCAAAAACAAAAAAAATCAACTAAAATGTATACTAGTACAGTATAACCTGTGTATAAAGGACACTCAAGGGATTGGGCAAAAGTGTCCTTAATAGACAGGTGGACTTTATATACAGGGTCACAAATGACGCAAAGGAAATTTGCCATACCAGTGCTTGACAAAGGACTTTAAAACAAAATATTTCACAATCATTCTACATAAGATATTTAAGATATTACTTAAATTAACTTATTAATTTAAGCAAATGAAACTTGTAAGAAAAATTTAATAATTTATTTCAATTTACAGTGATTTTTGGATTTAATAAGTGACTTGATCATTTTAATTAAACTGCATCTTGATATTAAGTGAATTAATCTTGACCAGGAAAATTATCACCATAAGTGGGCGTAACAGAAATTTATATGCAAGCAAGTATGGGTATACGTATCAGCAATTATTGAGTGATGCTTCTAAACATATATTGTCTCATTATTTACATTTTAAGGTAACTAAGTGTGAGAATCTAGAATGAAGCAAACAAATAGTCCATAATTAGTTAAATTCAAGGAGATGCCCTTAAGGCGTATCCATTATAATAGAAGTCCCTGGTTGTTGTCTTAACCAGATTTCTCCGGAGTACTTCGGAGTTCTGAAAAACGTTAAGGAAGCACATTTCCCATGGACAATCCCCACCATTTGAAAAACTTTTAACATGATGGAATAAGAAACAAAGGAGGAGATACCTCTTAAAAATCTGTCTTGAGTAACAACAAGATGTCTGCTGATACAGCAGACATAACTATGTTCACAGAAAAAATTTCAAAGCAATGTTTCAACACTAAAACCAGATCTTGTAAAAGGTGAATTAAGATTTCATAAAAATGAGATTGCAAAAATCTAAAAAAAAAAAAAAAAAAAACAACAACAACAACAATTGCACAATAATAGAATAAATCTGGGAGAATATAAACAATTTTTCAATTTTTCAGATCCGTGTTAATTCAAACATAAAATATCATAATAATAAAAAAATTCGAACTTAAAAACTAAAAAAAGAAAGATGAACGATGATGTTCGCATTTCATATTTCTAAACGCTGTTGTGGTAATGAAATCATATCAGTTTTCTTATAACAATCAACATTATTTCATGAATTTGCCATCATTTTCCAAGTTCCACATAATCCACATCATCCTTTTATGGTACCTGATGGCAGAGAAGTTGATAGAAACCACAAGCTGGTCAAAAATCACCTAGACTTTGAAAAAAACTTACTGTTTACAGAAATAACTGAATGGACGCTGAGCACACTGTTATTCATGAAGTGAATTACACAAAAGTGTGTACAGCATCGATTCAGGTTATTTTTCAATGACCCAAATGAAAAAAAGATTCAATGCTTATAATTAAATTTTAAAGACAAATTAATCAAACGAGAGAATAACTTTATGCATTTTTTGCTTTTAATAACTTTAAAACGTGGTAAAATGATGCTCATTAAAAGTATTCCGTTCTAAATTACAAACACTTCGGCATGCGAGTTCGAGTCATTAAAAAATTACCTAAACATAATTTTGCTTTCAACCAATGAAATCGCTAGAAATTTGTCAAATTTAAATATTTGGACTTTAGTCGTAAATGAATTGCCAACTACTTCATAGAGGTTCCCCTTTACTTAATAAAAATCTTGATGAAATCTCTGATAGATTATATATCCATGTATTACATTATTCTGAAAACAATGAATGTTGGTAAAAACAAAGATTTTGACTTATACTTAAAGGGTCCCTGGAACCAAATTTTTTTTTTATCACAATTGTTTTATTTATTATTCAAATATAACAATATTGAAAACCACATCAAAATTGGTGACAAAATAAAAAAGTTATGGCAGTTTGAAATCCACATTTTATAACTTTCTCTTCATCGAAAAGTGAAACGCCTCATTTTGAGTTATAAACGTGTGAAGTCATTGCAGTATTAGAAGTAGTGTCTAACATAATAGACATTAGTAACATTGATGATATATTGACTTATGTAGAAGAAAGTAACAACTCTGACATGTACCTATTTATGTCAAATAGTTTGTCATTATTTGGGGAAGCAGTAGACAATCTTATAAGTGATGAATTTGGAGTATAACCATTATTTATTCGAACCAGAAATGGACGAATCAAATAAACATATTGAGTCGAGTCCCAACCTACTAAAACTTGCGACTGCATTTGGTTGCATAGCTGTTGAAAAACACTTGACGAGTGTTAACTTGTCAATAACACGAAAATTTATTAAATCTTTGACTTTTTAAAGAAAATAAATTATTTTATGAAGTCGGACTGGACAGACTCGGGAATTATGATAAAGTGCATAGCTATATAACAAAAAATACGCGATTATTTTTAACTTGTCAAATACACGAAAAATTCATTTTATCGTCAACATTTTAAAATGAATTAAATATCAAGTCGGGACTGGACAGACTACCGGATGAATATTATGAAACTTACTGTGGTGTCATGTGCTGATTTTGAATTTCTATTAAAATAATGCATTCAAAATTTTGAATTTTGAATGCATTATTTTAATAAAAATTCAAAATCAGCACATGACAGTGGCACCAACTAAAAATCAATACATAAAAATCCAATTGCCTATGCTCTTTGTGCAATGTTTATTGACAGTTGAAATTAAATGACCGTGATGTAGAAAACTTTTTAGTAGTCTGGCGGCATCACATTTCCTCAATAATTGGAAAATGTTCACACAATTAAAGTTTGTAACATGGTTCTTTTCAACTATCCGATTGCTAAATAATGCTGGGGTAATTAAAAAGAAAAAAAAACAAGATATTCCATCTCAAATTATTTTACACGAAATATATTATAATTGTTTAAAATGAAATGACACGTATTTTAGAATGAGACCACATTTTAAAAAAAACAAGATAATAATAATAATAATTTTATTTGTATATATAGAATAAAGAATTAAAGAATATCACAGCTAAATGCATGCCTAAGGAAAAGTGAAAACTAAAATCTAATAAAATCAAATGCTGTAAGTAGATCAATAAACATGTTTTAAATAGACCATTCTGGTCGTCAATTTTTAATTTTTAATTTTGCCTAAAAGTTTTTTATTATTATTATTATTATTATTATTATTATTATTGACATGAAAACAAAAAAAATTTCTTTTTCATACTTTTTAAAATTTAAAAATGAATTATCCATTTTTTCCGGAGTGAAATCTTTATACTGTACATGACAAATAATGTTTACCAAATAAAAATATTTTACTTTACTCGAACTGTAAACTGGTTAATATATTATTGTATATTACAGGACCTGAGATAACTTTATCAACCCGCAAATCAATTTTGCAAATTATAAGTGACATCCTGTTAATTACAGGTGTGGGTCTGAATGTAAGGAATGTGTCTAATAAACAAAAGGATTAATAATAATCTTAATTATCGGTACATGTCAAATGGATGTTAATTCCACTTCATTAAATAGTTTTGTCGTAATATAATCATAGAAAGTTAAACTATGAGTTCGTATTTGACTTATTTTAGTAGTTGGTAAATAATATTCTGTGGAGGTATGTTACTGGTATGACGTTACAACACGGGAGCCTCGATATCGACCTTTTTGATTTGGATTTCTAGAGATGTATTAGAAAATCACCGATATCTACCTTATTATGGAATGGAATTTTATGAAATTTTCGCTACAGCCATATTTAAGTACGACGAATAAAATATGTCAAAATGGAAAATCGTTACAGGTACCCTTTAACATGGATGCTTCATAGTACAAAATTGATAATAATAACATCTGTCATGAACATTTAGTATATACCTTTAAATCCACATGTATGCTCCCTGTCACATCAAGTTCATAAGATAAAATTCCTATTCGCATCTCTATATGTATGCTCCGTGGCACATCAAACTTATCAATATCGATAAAATCCATATACCTCCCACAAAACCCTAATTTATATTTGCACCTCTAAATGTATGCTCCCTGGCCAACATGTTCGTCAATATTCATACACCTTTCAAGAAACCATCATTAATATTTGTCACCCTATATGTACATAAATGCTCCCTGGCACCTTTATTTCAATATGGATGCTACCTAGCAAAAGTATATCATTAATGATTTTTATTAAAAAAACTTAGCACTGGATTGATAAATCATTAATAAATATTTCTATTGATAAATATAGTCTGACCCTCTGACCCTCACACACTTAATGCCTGACAGCTGTTTGTAGGATCAGGACAATTTCTATATAAAACAAGAGGCCCATGGGACTTAACGCTCACCTGAGGACATGGCCAACCTGAGGATATATCCAAAATCATTTGCAAAAATACATAAAATATTCTAATATACATTCCTACAAAAAAGTTAATAGTTTTCAAGATAATTAACAATTTGAGTCTTTTTATGCATCTATGACCTTGACCTTTAAACGTAAGACCTTGAATCTTATATCAGAATAATCACCATATCAATTCCTACAATATTCTAATATACATGCCATACAAAAAGTTAATAGTTTCCAAGATAATAAACAATTTCAGTCTTTTTATGCACCTATGACCTTGACCTTTGAATGTATGACCTTAAGCCACACATCAAAAAGATTGTCATATCAATACCTACAAAATTCTAGTATATATACCTTTGCAAAAAGTTAATAGTTTTCAAGATAATTAACAATTTGGGTCTTTTTATGCATCTATGACCTTGACATTCAAATGTAAAACCTTGAATCTTATATCAGAATGATCACCATATCAATTCCTACAATAATCTAATATACATGCCAATACAAAAAGTTAATAGTTTCCAAGATAATTAACAATTTCAGTCTTTTTATGCACCTATGACCTTGACCTTTGAATGTATGACCTTGAGCCATATATCAAAATGTTCGTCATGTCAATACCTACAATATTCTATAATACATGCCTATACAAAAAGTTTATAGTTTTCAAGCTAACGCACAATTTTAGTCTTTTTTAGCAAAAAAATAACATTTCAGGGGCAACAACTCCTACATGCATTATCATACAGTTACGAAACTTTGTACCTTTTTACATTTTGTCCTGCTAAACATTTTAACAATGTTTTAATATTATATATCTCTTATAATTTGGAAGAAAAAAGCCTAAAACTGCACAAATTACAAACTAGGTCATGACCTTGAACTTTGACCTTGACCCCATTTTGAAGGTTATTTCAAGAAAAAGTCAAAACTGAAAACCCCATGTCAATATCTATTCATATAGTCAAGTTATAATAATTTGAAGCCATTTTACGAAATTTTCAAAATTAAACACAAAAACGCGTAACCTAATTTTTTACCAAATTTCACGAAATGAACAATTTATAAGCTTAAGACCCTAGAGAAGCCAAATATCACATCAGATTTTTTCTCCCATCATCGCTTTCGGAGAAGAAGATTTTTTAAGTTTTTTGGAACCATGGGTCACCTTGACCTAGTTTTGGGAGCCATGACAACGTCACGAACAAATCTGAATTGCACTGGCCCATATATGCATCTGACCAAGTTTCATTGAAATCTACCTCATAGTTTTAGAAAAGAAGTTGAAAATGTAAAAGTTTACGCCGTGGACGATGACGACGACGACGACGACGACAATGCCGCCGCCGACAACGACGACAGACAAATTTTGATCAGAAAAGCTCACTTGAGCCTTCGGCTCAGGTGAGCTAAAAACCTGGGATTTTCTGATATAAACTGGTATCGGAATGGGTTACACAATATTAGACAGACAATATTAGCCGAATTCAGGTTTAGGATATAGATATTGTTCTCTCATAGCTGCCAGGAATAAAATGTGTGTTTGGGTCAGATGAAATACAGACTACCATACATGATATCTGATATAAATATATTTCTTTAAAATCAATTTACTAAAAAAAATCATTTTAATTGCTTACTTAACACAAGTTACACAACACATACACAATGTTTAATTATGGCAGGTCATACAATAAAATGGCAAGATAAAAAAATCTCTTTCTCATGAGTTCAACGGAGAGATCAGGATTAATTAAATAGATAACAATGAGAATGATGATTTTGTTTACAATAAAACCTTTTTATAATGCCCAATAACCTTGCTACTTAACTTATCGCCACATAAAAATTATTAAAACATCCAATAAAAACGTTATGATGTTGTAAAATCATTCATTTTTCCTGCCAAATCCCTATTATTATGTCAAAATCTGACAAACCAAAATGTTTGGATGAATCAGGTTTTACTATTATAAATAAAAAAAGTCGTGAAAATGTTTGATTAACCTGAGAACCCTACATATATTGAAAAATTTTGGTCTTTAATACAACATATTAATGTGGTGGCAATTTCAAACATGAAAAAAATTCTATCATCAATTTAATTTCTATTATGACAACACAAAAATAAATATATGAATAATTTAAAAAATTATAAAAATCTATTAACACTCAGTTTAAAGGACAGAAAACAAAAATAGCATTGATAAGAATAAAAATTCTTAAAACACTCCTTCAAAATTTTGTCCAACTTCTAAATATCAAAAAAATACTTAACAATTTTTTCTTTGCCATGACTTTGCCAGAAAAAAATGTTTTAAAATAAAACAATAATTGTGATTTTCTAGCTCTGTCACGATGCATTTGCATAATATTTACAAGGAAAATTATCCATCTGGCTTAAACAAAATTAACTTTGTTTTAAGTGTAAGAATCAAGAATGAAGAGGACCAATAATCCATAATTAGTTTAATTCAAGGAGATGCCCTTAGGGCATATCCGTCACAATAGAAGTCCCAGGTTGTTGTTTTAACAAAGTTTTTCCAAATTCCGAAAAAGGTGAGGAAGCGAACTTCCCATGGTCAATCCCTACCAGTTGACAAAATGTTAATCTGATCGGATAAGAAATGAAGGAGGAGAGGCCTCTGAAAAAAATCTGTCACAAATGAAGGAGAATGATAATAATAATAAAGATTATGTGTAACAACAGTGCATTGTAATTAGTTTGCTTTGCATAGCAATGGAAATGTAATATTTATTTTACCATACTGATTGTTGGTTTTTATTGTACTTTGCAATCAAAGCACTTAACCTTGTACATTCGTCTGTAAATAATTCATCTACTAATCAAGACATCTGTAACACTAATCTTAGTTAACATTGTTAAAGAGAAAAGCGTTGTACTTATTTAGAACAAACTTACAGATGCATATACACAAAATTTTTGCACATGTGACATTTTTCTTAATGTCAACCGTTCCGTATACACATGCTTTTTTGGCATGTGACATTTTTTTCATAATGTCAACTGTTACCAAGTGTTGTCCAGTAATGTCACATTGTAGTGTAGACTTTCTTCTTATCTTATGTTGAAACCACAGGGTGACATTAAATTTACCCAAATTCTTATTAGCCAATCAGAATTCAAGAATTCCACCAAAGGTATATGGTAATAATTATGAAAAAGATGAAGCCTGTTCAAAAACCTACAAGATACTACTGGTAATCAACATGTCCATAGATTAATTTTGATTATGAATGAAACCAAACCTGTTCTATCAACAACAAGTTTTACTTGTAAATAATGTTATGACACCTACAAATTACGGTATATAAGGTTGTAACACTGAAAATGTAATATCAAGTTCATCGATTAGAAGCTGCCGTCAATGATTCATCCAGATAATTGGAAAATCTAAAAACATCCATAAAGGAACAATACAAAGGTGCTGGTGCTACTCGGATTACGCTCGGCTTTCTCTCGTCGCACTACAGTGAGAAAAAAAGATAAACATTTAAGCTATGAAAACAGTCAAGTCCTTTTGTAAAAGTTATCTGGTAAAAGAAATTGTGTGCAAATCATTTATTCTGTTTGGCGATGATGATTTATTGATTTTATTTAATGGGGTTTTATGTCAGTCAATTATATTTCACTTATATCGAGACGTTACCAACTATAGGTGAAGTAGTAGAAATTTTGACTTTTGCAGTGTGTTTAGGGGAATGTGCAGGGAAGGATCTTTAGCGTGCCACACCTGCCGTGTCATGTAGCATCAGTTTTTAAGGTCTCCTCCAAAGGACTCCAAGACTCATTTTTTAATGCCGAGTGCTTGGCAAAAAAAACAATCACTATCAATTTTCAAGTCTTGGTCAGACCAGGCAGGGTTCAAGACTCAACACATATGACTCACTACTCTCGATTTTATTCCAATCAATCACAAATGATAAAGGTTTTTCCCTGTCACTTGCCCTTACTGGTTGTCTGATAACACTAAAATTGAGTTAATGGTTTGCAATGTTAATTTGCAACATTTTAGGTGAGTGTTTAAGCTCTCAACAGGTCTCCATAAGAGCACAATACGGATCATAAACACTTGCATACTTGTGCACCATATAAACTTTTGTTAAGATTCAGTCCCATGAATAGCTGAAAAATTGCTGATGTGATGTAAAAAAAACATTGGAACAACCAACCAACTTAAACAAATTGTCTAAAAGTAACTCATTTGGTCTTGAAGACTCATAAAGTTTTGACAGGGTGTACCACTACGGTAGCTCAGTTGGTAGAGTGCTCGCTCTGTAAGTGGGAGGTCATGGGTTCGAACCCAACATGGGTCCGACACAAGACTTGAAAATGGGTAGTGACTGTTCTTTCGTTAAGCACTTGGCAATACCAAATGAAAGTCACAGTTCTTTTGCATGGGTACTTTAAAAAAAAAAATGGTTTCCCCTGACACGGTAGGCATGGCACAATAAAGAACCCTGCTGTTGTATAATGCCATGAGCACAACCCACAGGCAAAATTTATGCACTGTAGCCTGTAGTTGGTGACATCTCGATATAAGTGAAATATTCTTGAGTGGAATGTTATACATCATTACTCAACTCAACTCTGTCTCTGTTCTCTCACGGTAACAATAACAATGCAGTTATCCCCTGCAATCTATCATTTTTTTTTTTTTATTGCAAGAAGTTTTGGGTTTAAATTCAAACCAGATTCTGTATTTTCAGTCTACCCTGTTAGCTTGTTGGTTCTATTTTCAGTCCACCCTGTTAGATTGTTGGTTCTTCAAGGTGTTGGAATGAATTTTTTTTCAAGTGTCAAATCTGAGAAAACTTGTCAATGACAGAATAATTCACTCATCAAATTGACCGTATTATAATCATATAATCAAAATATTATTTTAATTTCATTTTTTAAACCTTATTGAAAAATTTAGCACTTTTGAGTTGAGTGAAAAAATTCATAATACCAAAATAACGTGCTCATTATATGAACAAATATATCATATAGTATAAAACAAAAAAGCAATTGAATTTGAAGATTTTTCTCTAGTCTTTATCAGATAGTTGTTTTTAAAACAGAGTGGAGTTAAGAAAAGTTTTTTATATAAAAGTAAACATTCTTTTACTTGTATCAAGAGGAAACCAGAGTGCCCAGAAAAACCACTGACTTCAGTAAGCAATCCAACAAAGTTCTTACATTAGAATCAGTTCCGAGTAGCATTTGAAACAAGGTGGTGCAATCCCTAAACAGGCACTGTAGAGTACTTGGCAACAGAGGTCAGGTTTATAAAGCTTGGATTGGAATAACGGCATTTTACATTAATGTCAAGTTGGTCAGCTCTGGGATGGTGGAGGAAACCAGAGTACCCAGGATAACAAGAGGCCCAAAAGGGCCTGTGGAGCTCAACTGACAAAAATGGTTCTTGTGCCTTCATTTATATAAACTCGGTACAAGGACTTGAGCTGACGTTAAATGCTAAATATAAAAGCTGTAGGCCTTACAGTTTCAGAGAAGAATATTTTGAAATTTGACTTCCCATATAAGTATATGTAGATATATGTGCCCCTTGGTGGGACCAAAAATGGACCGGGGGCCACCATTTGTACAAACCTGGTAAAGGGACTTGAGCTAATGTTAAATGCCAAATATAAAAGCATTATGCCTTACAGTCTCAGAGAAAAAAATTTTTAAATTTGATTTCCAATATATACATATGCAGATACATGGACCCCTGGGGTGGGGCCAAAAATGGACCGAGGGCCACCATTTGTACAAACTTGGTAAAGGGGCTCAAGCTGATATTAACTGCCAAATATGAAAGCTTAAGGCTTCATGGTTTCAGAGAAGAAGATTTTCAAAGTTGATATCTCACTATAAGCCATATATGCATATGCAGATATATGGACCTCTGGGGTGGAGCCGAACATGGACCCAGGGCCACCATTTGTACAAACTTGGTAAAGGGGCTCAAGCTGATATTAACTGCCAAATATGAAAGCTTAAGGCTTCATGGTTTCAGAGAAGAAGATTTTCAAAGTTGATTTTCAATTATAAGCCATGTATGCATATGCAGATATATGGACCCCTGGGGTGGGGCCAAAAATAGACCAGGGGCCACCATTTGTACAAACTTGGTAAAGGGGCTCAAGCTGATATTAACTGCCAAATATGAAAGCTTAAGGCTTCATGGTTTTAGAGAAGAAGATTTTCAAAGTTGATTTTCCATTATAAGCCATATATGCATATGCAGATATATGGACCCCTGGGGTTAGGCCAAAAATAGACCGGGGGCCACCATTTGTACAAACTTGGTAAAGGGGCTCAAGCTGATATTAACTGCCAAATATGAAAGCTTAAGGCTTCATGGTTTCAGAGAAGAAGATTTTCAAAGTTGATTTTCAATTATAAGCCATATATGCATATGCAGATATATGGACCCCTGGGGTGGGGCCAAAAATAGACCGGGGGCCACCATTTGTACAAACTTGGTAAAGGGGCTCAAGCTGATATTAACTGCCAAATATGAAAGCTTAAGGCTTCATGGTTTCAGAGAAGAAGATTTTCAAAGTTGATTTTCAATTATAAGCCATATATGCATATGCAGATATATGGACCCCTGGGGTGGGGCCAAAAATAGACCGGGGGCCACCATTTGTACAAACTTGGTAAAGGGGCTCAAGCTGATATTAACTGCCAAATATGAAAGCTTAAGGCTTCATGGTTTTAGAGAAGAAGATTTTCAAAGTTGATTTTCAATTATAAGCCATATATGCATATGCAGATATATGGACTCCTGAGGTGGGGCCAAAAATAGACCGGGGGCCACCATTTGTACACACTTGGTAAAGGGGCTCAAGCTGATATTAACTGCCAAATATGAAAGCTTAAGGCTTCATGGTTTTAGAGAAGAAGATTTTCAAAGTTGATTTTCCATTATAAGCCATATATGCATATGCAGATATATGGACCCCTGGGGTGGGGCCAAAAATAGACCGGGGGCCACCATTTGTACAAACTTGGTAAAGGGGCTCAAGCTGATATTAACTGCCAAATATGAAAGCTTAAGGCTTCATGGTTTCAGAGAAGAAGATTTTCAAAGTTGATATCTCATTATAAGCCTTATTTTCACTTTTTACGAAGTATGACAGAAAAACGTTAAAAACGCGTAACCTAGTTTTTGACAGAATTTCTCGAAATGTACAACCTACATGTTTAAGGGTGTCTAGAAGCTAAATATCACATCAGATTTTGAATATAACCTATGGTTTCAGAGAAGAAACTTATTTTAGGTTTTTTACATTCTAGGTCGCTGTGACCTACTTTTGGTTGCCATGGAAACCAATTGTATAAATTTTCATCTACTCCTTCTAGGGATCATTCCTGCAAAGTTTTGCTAAAATTGGCCCAGTAGTTTCTGAGTTTTTGCTGTTAACGGACACACGCACGCACGCGCGCATCATGCCATAAGCTCATCTGGCTTTAGCCAGTTGAGCTAAAAACCAACAGCCTTTGAAGTATGATTGATTTATTCAGAGATCATAAGGTAAACTGTATTAAACGCCTGGATAACACCTGGACAATTATATGTTTTTAAACTTACAACGACTCCTCTTTTCTGCAGTTCTTCAAAGACATGTGTGATATTTACAGAGAAGGACAAAGACAACTGTGCTCCCCGATGTTCAGGATCTGACGGCGTTAAAATTTCCACATAAACGTGTTTCCAGTTATTCTTACTTTCATCTTCTACGTCTTGATTACCATTCACAAAACTTTTATTTATTCCGTATTTTTGTAATATAAGTGATTCCAGGTATGCAGTTAATAGTCTTGATTTGGCCCGGATTTCTGTCATCGATGTTTTGTTGAATATCTGAAAAAAAAATGTTATAGTAATCAGTGTACCAGACAATGTAATTCTTTATTTCTTGTATAAACCAGGTAAAAACCAGGTAAATCTAACAACTCTCTTTTTTGCCAAGCTGACAACATTACACCTTTTTAAGTTTTTTAAAAATTTTATTTATTTCATTGTTATGATTATTTTTATTTTATTTTATCTTATTTCATTTCATTTCATTTGTTTGTTTTGTTTTGTTTTGTTTTTTTTTGTTTTGTGTTTTGTTTTGTTTTGTTTTGTTTTGTGTTTTGTTTTGTTTTGTTTGTTTATTTATTTTATTTTATTTTATTTTATTTTATTTTATTTTATTTTATTATTTATTTTATTTTATTTTATTTTATTTTATTTTATTTTATTTATTTATTTTATTTTATTTTATTTTATTTTATTTTATTTTATTTATTATTTTATTTATTTATTATTTATAATGCAGTCCAAAATAAAAAAGGAAAATCTTTTTTATCCTTTTTACAAGGTCTACTTCCATGTATTAAAATATATCAAAAATTAGAGTAAAATCAGTGAATTTACTGAAAATTTCCCTTGAAAGATTCATAGACTTTCATGGAAAAGATTTTTAATGGGAAATTTCCTACAAAAATTAATAAACTACTAACTGCAAAATAGAAAATTTCATTGCAATTTCCCACAAAACATTCTTATACTTTAATACAAGAATTTCAAGGATTTAATAAAAGATGATTTCAGGGAAAATTTCCCCTGAAAACTCTTGAACTTTACATAAACTGATTTCAGGGGAAATTTCCCCTGAAAACTCTTGAACTTCACATAGAACAGATTTCAGGGGAAATTTCCCCTGAAAACTCTTGGACTTTACATAGAACCGATTTCAGGGGAAATTTCCCCTGAAAACTCTCGAACTTTACATAGAACCGATATCAGGGGAAACATTTATTCTCTCTCATGTACTCTATATTTCCAGAGAAAAAATATAAGACATTATAATCAATGAAATGTTTTATTGGAAGCAAGAACTATGCTGTGTTGTTAATTTAATTATGTATTCTACAAAGTTAAACACTGGGCCTGATTTTACCATCATATATTATTTTATTTTATTATTTATTTATTTATTTTTATTTATCTATTTATTTATTTATCTATTTAATTATAATTAATTTTTTTTAGCCCCAGATAAAATTTAAAAGGTACTACAAAGAAAGTAAAAAAAAAACTCAAAACTTTTTCAATGAAAATGGAGTACTTTTAATGTTTTTAAAAATAGTGTATTTGTTAACTAAGATAGTAAATAATGACATACTGATTTTAAAATAAATTTTTTTTCATCAAATTAATAAATAATTTTTCAAATTATATAATTCTATAGTATAAAGCATAAGTTTGAAGCTGCATTTATTATAATTTTTTTTTTAATTTTCTGAATTTTTTTGATTTTCTAAAAACATATTTTTTTTATAAAAAGATAATATCTAATCATGATCTGTGATATTCATTTTCTACAATTTCATTTCTATTAGTTATAAATAAATGGAATCCTCTAACCAGTTGGTCAATTGGCCGCTGAAAATGTTATAATAATGTTAAACTTATAATAATAAATTCATGTTGTCAGTTTGTATTTTCTGGATAGTTTGATTATGTGTGTGTTTGTGAAAGTTTAGTGTGTGAGTGTGATTTACATCCAAAATGCGTGTGACTTGACAGGTATGTTATCTTTATTACATGTACTTTCATATCAAAGAACTAAACATAACAAAATCAATCTTTTATTTTTGTCCTGACAATTCTGCTAAACACTACACAGTAATACATACAATCTTTTTTCATCAACAGCAAAATAAAGTCATAACACTTATGTAGTCCTCTGACCTTAACACACTTTATGCTTGGTGGCTATGTGTTGGGCTGGAACAATTTATATATCCAAAAACTCAGGATTTTCATGTAAAAAATAGTGTTGGAAGGCCAGCTGCAATGACATCATGAAATAAATAAATATTTTGGAAGACAAACATTAGGGCAAGGTCATTAAATTTTCTACGGTTCCACTAGTAATTTTCTGCCAGAAATGCAATGAGGTGGCACCAATTCTGTTACTAGTTAGTTTTGGAAAATCACAGGCTTTTGGCAATGAAATTATTCTGACCCCACACACAGCAGGCAAGCATAAAATGTATTGTGGTCAGAGAAAAACCGAAACTATTAACCATAATACTCTTCAGGACATTACATATTTGCTCTTTTTACCTCTAAGCTTGCTTTGATTGGAGGACACAGAAGTCCAGGGGTGTTACTTATCCTCCACGCATATGCCAAAGAGTATGAATCCATTTCTAAAATATAACAAAATTATAGATAGATTTATTCAAGTTGCATTCAAGTTTGTCCTAGATAGATTTATTCATGTTGCATTTAAATCTGACCTAGATAGATTTATTCATGTTGCATTCAAGTCTGTTCTAGATAGGTTTATTCATGTTGCATTCAAGTCTGTTCTAGATAGATTTATTCATGTTTCGTTCAAGTCTGACCTAGACAGGTTAATTCATGTTGCATTCAAGTCTGTTCTAGATAGATTTATCCATGTTGCATTCAAGTCTGCCCTTGATAGGTTTATTTATGTTGCATTCAAGTCTGACCTAGATAGGTTTATTCATGTTGCATTCAAGTCTGCCCTAGATAGGTTTATTCATGTTGCATTCAAGCCTGACCTAGATAGATTTATTCATGTTGCATTCAAATCTGTCCTAGATAGATTTTATTCATGTTGCATTCAAGTCTGTTCTAGATAGGTTTATTCATGTTGCATTCAAGTCTGACCTAGATAGATTTATTCATGTTGCATTCAAGTCTCTTGTATGCTTATTAATTCATCAGACTCAATTATAAACATTTACGAGTACAGTCTAAAGCAATGCCAGTCTATTGCAAGGCTAAAATGCTTGCCCTTGAGAGCAGGAGTTCATGGGTTTGAACCCTGGATGGGTTATACATGAGACTTTAAAATTTGAGATATTGCCCAAAGCTTGGTGCTTGGCATTAGGTGGATAGAGTATTGACTAGTTCATCAAGTGCCAGAATAATGGACTGGGGGAAGTCGAATACTTGTTTGCAGCATACTGAATTAATGAGCTAGCACCTTAACAAAATTTCTCCCTGAAAGTACACTAGTACACAGCAGGTCATAATGCACATCACACACATACAGGAACTTGTTCTTTGATTTATATTCTTGCTTCTGTCAGGAATAGCTGAAAAATTGCTGATGTAAGCAGCATTGCAAAAACACAACTACAACAACAGCCTGTATGGCTTGAGCAATGTGTAACCTATACTTTTGAACCATGGATTGTCACGAGCCTCCCATGCATCCAGAGTCATATCTTCCAACCTATACTTACAATATCACAGCACATAATGCTTGAGACTGCCTCAATGGATCAGAGGTAGAGTGTCTGCTTTGAGAGTTAGAGATTGTGGGTTTCAACCCCAACCAGGTCATACATAAGACTTTAAAATTTTTGGATACAGCTTCCTTGTCTGACTCTCCAATGGAAAATCGGTCTACTTCACTTGGTGTCAGGGGAACTGGTATGCTTGTTTGCTGTGTATTAACTTTGTGAGCTGGCACATTAAAGTAGGTCTGAGCAGGGGCTATCAAAGAAGACCATAAACCAGACTCGCACATGAATACACGATCTTATTCTTAGATTTATCCTGAGAGAAATATAAACTTGCTCTTGTTTGCAAATTCGCTAAACATTGCTCTTGCAGTGTTTTACATAATTATTACAACAAACCCAGAGTGTTTGGAAATAATAAATGCAAATTATTACATTACTTAACCTCTTTCTCCTAAAACAGACTTTAATCTTGGAATGAAGGGAGTAGAGTGGAGTGCAGTAATGGTGTTTTACGCCCCAGTCAAGAATCTTTCACTTATTTCGAGGCGGATCAGTTCTGGGATGGTGGAGGAAACCAGAGTGCCCAGAGAAAACCACCGACCTTCGGCAAGCAAACTGACAAACTTTCTCATACTGATTCGAACCTAGGCATTGAGAGGTACTGTGATCTGTAAGCGTGCGCTTTAGACCAATCGGCCACTGAGGCCGCTTGGAATGAAGGGGCTTTTGTGGCCAAGAAGTGTGACCCCCCCCCCCTTCAATACACGCAGACCTAATTAATTACTGGTAACATAACAATTCAATAACTTATTGAACGATTTGATTTAATGGGGTTTTACGTTCCAGTCAAGAATATTTCACTTATATCAAGACGCCATCAGTTTAGGTGAAGTGGTAGAAATTTTGACCTATGCATTGTGCTTAGGCAATGAGCAGGGAGGGTTCTTTAATGTGCCATGCCTGCCATGACACAGGGCATCAGTTTTTAAAGTCTCATCCAAAGGACTCTGTGACTTTCACATCTTAATGCCGAATGCTTGGAGAAAGAACAATCACTACCAATTTTCAAGTCTTGGTCAAATCAGACCGGGGTTTGAACCATCGACCCCACACATACCAAGCAAGCATTCTACCAACTGAGCTACTATAATGGTCTCAATAATTTACTTCTATGCATGTAAAACCTTGTTGACAGTTTGTGCCCCCCACCAACCAACACACAGTGACTTACTAATCACAGGTGATACATTTCAGTTACTTACTATTATCCATTTAAATGCCGAACGCTTGACAGTTTATGCCTGTAACCCACAAAGAGTCTTACTAATCACTGGTGATACATTTCAATTACTGTAAATGTACTTATTTTCGCGCAATCAAATTTTAGCGCAAATGACATGTTGGCAATAATTCGCGCAATCATAAATTAGCGCACTCACGGTTGGTAGAAGTCAATTTTAGAAATGGACTGTAATAACGTATCATAATTACTAGATTGTTTCCGATTTTTTTTCTATTTTTTTTTTTCTTTTTCTTGTTAAGAGTGTTCAAAATGTAAACATATGTACCACACGTTGACCGATTAAATGTTTATATTAAGATTTTACTGAAATAATACGGCGTGTGAAGAATAAAAATGACGTTTGTGTGTTTTGAACAGTATTTTATGATTACTTTCTTTGTACAATTTTTTAAAATTTAGTGAATTAAATCGTTAACTATTGTTTTGAAGTCTAACGTGCATTGATCCGGTTATAATGCGATTTGATTGCATTTTCCACCGATCTTGAAGGAGCACCTTTGACATACATGGTGATTCTGATAATCTTGGCTAGATACTTGTTTTGAGAGGGATAATCTCGACTTGACGAAACTAACGAGATTCAAATTTTGCGGGACGGTGTGAAAGGGATTGAAATATCAATGGTTTAGACGCGAATAGGTGGATAGGCGGAAAATCATAGCTTGGGTCAAGACGCCGCTCTTGACCAATCAAAATCCTGTTTGCATAAACGGTAAGGTCGGTTTCTTCCCTTTGTCGGTTGATTAAGGTGACATGCAAGCTGATGTTAGTTGTTAATTAAACTGAATTAACAACAAGTGTGAGTTGTTCTCTGTTTTTATTGATAATTCTACCTGTGATTTTGGATACGCGAATGATCTGATACAACTGATAAGCTACTTTGTTTGTAAACCGAGGAAAAAAACAAATGTGTAGATTAATTTCGTTTGTTATGATACTTGGCGTAATTTTTTAAAATGAAAATTAATAAAATCTTAACTAAGTTAATTAAAACCGGTAAAATAAATCAAACTGAAACAAAACACTTCAGTAAACAAAAACCACTTCCTCGGATCATATACAAAATCGACGATTCTGGAAATTTTTTTGGGTCCGAATTTTAAATGAGTTGAAGCTTTTAGCTTAAAAACCACCTGCGTTAATTATATGGAAAACATTTATTCGCGGTAATCATAAATTAGCGCGATTTGTCTAGCGCGAAAATCGCTAAAATAAGATTACCGCTAAATAAAGTACATTTACAGTACTTACTATTATCCATTTTAAACCTTGTTGACAGTTTGTGCCCCCCACCCACACAGAGTCTTACTAATCACTAGTGTTACATTTCAATTACTTACTATTATCCATTTTAAACCTTGTTGACAGTTTGTGTCCCCACCAGCCTTGTAACTTTGGGAAGTCATTATCTGTGTACTTGTCATGTACAAATATACCAGCTAAGCATCCAGCACTTGAATTGAGATACTATAAATAGAACACGTGTTTTTTATTTAGATGGTAGTTTTACCAGTCATTTTTTCCTAGACATATAGCCTTCATCTATATTTACTATTTGTATTAATTGTACATTGTTAAGGTGAATGGTCATGTGCTAAATCATGATTGCATCAAGATTACCTAACTTTGGCTAAAATATGATTGTGCTCTCTGTCTGTCTGTATGTCTGTCTGTACATCTATCTGTAAGAAATCTGTCAGGTTTGTTTCTATGCCTGTCTTGTCACTGTCTTTCTTGTTTGCCTATGTCTGTCTGTCAGAAATCTCTATCTGTCTGTCTTGTCAGTCTGACTGTCTGTCTTGTCAGGAAGAAATTTGTCTATGATATCAGTCTGTCTGTCTGTCCATCTGTCTTGTCAGTCAGAAATTTGTATGCCTGTCTGTCTGTCTGTCCATCTGTCTTGTCAGTCAGAAATTTGTTTATCAGTCTGTCTGTCCATCTGTCTTGTCAGTCAGAAATTTGTATGCCTGTCTGTCTGTCTGTCCATCTGTCTTGTCAGTCAGAAATTTGTTTATCAGTCTGTCTGTCTGTCTTTCTGTCCATCTGTCTTGTCAGTCAGAAATTTGTTTATCAGTCTGTCTGTCTGTCTTTCTGTCCATCTGTCTTGTAAGTCAGAAATTAATCTGTCTGTCTGTCTGTCTGCTGTCTGTCTTGCCAGTCAGATTTTTGTCTGCCTGTCTGTCTATCTGTTTGTCTTTTCTTGTCTGTATTGTTAGTCAGAAATGTGTCTGTCTGTCTTGTTTGTCTGTTTCTGTCAGAAATCTGTCTGCCAGTCTGTCTATCTGCCTGTCTTTTCTTGTCTGTCTTGTCAGTCAGAAAAGCGTCTGTCTGTCTGTCTTGTTTGTCTGTTTCTGTCAGAAATCTGTCTGTCTGTCTGCAATCTGTTTGTCTTGTCTCGTCTTGTCCATCTTATCAGTCAAAAACTTGTGTCTGTCTTCTTTGTCAGAAATTTGTCTGCCTGTCTGCCATATGTTTGTTTGTCTATCTTTCTCCCTGTTTGTCTTGTCAGTCTGTCAGAAATCTGTCTATCTGTCTTGTATATATGTCTGTTTATCTCGTATGCCCTTTTTTCTTTCTGTTCATCATCTGTCTGTCTGTCTGTCCATCATCTGTCTGTCTGTCTGAAAAAATCTAAATATAAAATATTACTCTTCATTTAACAAACACTGGACTACATCACGGATCCTTAAGATATTACCTGAGACCTTAAAAGTTTTAGCAAAACAAATACTGTCTCCTCCATTTGTCACTATGCACAGGTTTTACATAAAACTTTAAATTTAAAAAGCTGCTTCCTGACTTGGCACTCTGCATCATAAGAACATTGGCTGGTTTACAAATTGCCTGTATGAATAACATTACAACTAACCAATCATCTTGCATCTGTTTTACCGGTATATACACAATCATGGTTTATTATGTTCCATACCTTGTATGTACACCAACATGCAAAATCAACATCCCAATCATGTAAAAATAATTCCACATTACCGGCGGCATGTGCAAGATCCCATCCAACATAACAACCCTGAAAAATACAAAATTTTTACATTAAAGTGTCTATTCAGTGTAAAAAACCTGGAAAATACAAAATATTAGCATTAGAATATGATCTCATCCAGCACTGCAACCCTGAAAATACACAACTTTTAGATTAAAGTGTGATTTCGTGCAGTGTAATAATCCTGAAAAACACAAGTCCTGAAAGTCACGGTTCTTTCAGATGGGAACTTAAAATAAACGAGGTCCCGTGTCATGGCAGGCATAACTTGATGAAGAACCCTGCTGTATAATGCCATCAGCGCAACGCACAGGCAAAATTTCTGCACTTTTGCCTATAGCTGGCAACGTCTCGATATAAGTGAAATATTCTTGATGGGACGTTGAACACCATTACTCAACTCAACTCCATCTCATGTAAAATAATAATAAAAATAAAAAGAAATAATAAAAAAAGCCTAAATTTCAACAAAAATAAAAACTGAAAATTACACACAACTACAAATATTAATATTACAAGAGCCAGTGAGTAAAGTTAAGTTTCAAAAATGACAATCAGAAAAAATTACAGATTGTTAAAAAAGAATATCTTTCAATTTGGCCCAATTCTGGAAGGAAAGGTTTTTGAAGACTTTGCGTAAAATTACATTTTGACTGCATATTCAGACGACTAAGTACTGTATAAGTATATATTTTGGCCGTGTATTAATATTGGCGCTTTTGGCACAACTTTAATTTCAGCCTACCTGTCTAAGGGGAAACAATGACAGTGCCAATATTTGTACACACTAAATGTTTTAGACCCTTGGCAGCGCCAAATATAATACATGCTAATATAAATACATTGTACTTTTACAGTACGTATTAAATAAAAATTTATACGAAAAACTTGTCAAATATTCTATATATCAAATTTGAACTAAATCAGTCCATAAATAAATCTGTAAGTGCAATATTTCTATTTTCCTAATAATAATAACAGTGGCCATCTGGAATTGCAGAAAAAATTTAAATCTACCCTTACATGGATTTTCCTCATCAATTTGCTGTTATTTGCTTCAGTTCAAGAGAGAATTTTAAAGATAAGGCTTGGGTAACACTTGCATGGTATTAGAAAATTTGGTAAATAAAAATTTGTCTGAAGGGTAAAATGTCTATACATTTTTCTATCTATGAAAAATGAACTAAATTGACCAAATTAATAAAACTGTAATGGTTGTTAATCCGTATTTTTCTATTTATAGTAATGGTGACCACTTTGGCTTAAGGATGACAGAACTGGGCATAATTTTAATCTGCAAAAACCAAGGACTTTCTTCATCAAATTTATTTTGATTTCATTCAGCAGTTTCATAGGAGAAGATTAGGGCTTATGGATGAATGTATTGGACAGTTGAATGCAGGCTTCTCAATGCCACATGCCTTAAGTTTAGCTGACTATGACCAACTGAGCCTAACAAGAGATCTTAACATTACTTACAAAGTAACAAGAGATCTGAACTTTACTTACAAATTAACGAGAGATCTGAACTTTACTTACAAATTAACGAGATCTGAACTTTACTTACAAAGTAACGAGAGATCTAAACTTTCTTACAGAGTAACGAGAGATCTGAACTTTACTTACAAATTAATGAGAGATCTGAACTTTACTTACAAAGTAACGAGAGATCTAACTCACAACTCATAACTTCCATTAAGAGCAATAGTACTTTTTCAATCCAAACATTCCATCGCACCTCACAAAAACCTTAAGACTTCATTTTAACTAGTTTTCACCATGTGATGTGACAAAATGGCAGTGCCTTGATTACCTGTGAAACAGCAATCTGGAAAATTATACTCTTGCCATAGACAGTAGGTAAAATAGCAAAGGTATCTCTCATACTATACATCAGTTGGTAGAATGCTCACTCAATAAGTGGGAGGTTGTGGCATCAAATTGAACTCTATTTAGAGTTTTATCATTGTGTATTGCAAATCACACTCTATAATGGACAGCAAGATCTTGATTAAGCATGAAAAGGAAAAAAAAAAGTTATTTTAGTGAAATGCTACTTCAGTTGAACAAATTTTATTTTCAACAATTTTTTTTAATATAGCAACAATTATTCAATCTTTTAATTTCACTACTAGATGTAATGTTAATGGGGGATTTATTTTATCCATCTAAATATCACATCAAAATGTCATCTGCCAGAAACCTTATCACCAATCCCAAAAATTCTTTGGGTATTCATGCAACTACATCTGAAGCTTTTGTGAGGTATATTGAAAGGCCAAGCGATGTTCTGATTAAGTACTGTTTATCATGTTGTTGTTGTTGTGTAAATCTCTCCTCTGAAGGAGAACCTGTGTAAATCCCTCCTCTAAAGAAGAACCTAATTGTGTAAATCCCTCCACTGAAGGGGAACCTTATTGTGTAAATCCCTCCACTGAAGGGGAACCTAATTGTGTAAATCCCTCCTCTGATGGATAACCTAATTGTGTAAATATCTCCTTTGAAGGAGAAACTGATTTTGTAGATCCCTCTTCTGTAGGAGAATCTTCCTTTACACTACACCAGATTACTACCACTTACTTTGGCTTTACCAGCTTGTGTTATTTTCTCAATCTCAAACACCTGTCCCGTATAATATTGTACTCCACTAAAACAAACAACAGATATTGAGTCGCCCTCTTTTTCTATTACTGATAGGATGTCTTCTGTTCTAATACAACTTTCACCCTAAAATTAAAGATAGAAATAAACTATGAGAGCTTCAAAAATTATATCTGCATTGCGAATTCACTTATTCTTACAGTAGTTTTAAGCCTCATAGTTTAATACTTTCATGTTTTTTTTGTTTTTTTTGTTTTTTTTTTTTGTAAAAAGACTCCCCCTGTTGAACCCACAATCACCACCATTTCTTACCAAAATCTGAATTAGCAAATGGCAGTATTGAATCAAAGGTTTTAATTCACAAGTTTAATCAAATCAAATTTAATTTATGTTTAGACCAACACCTGTATTTATTTAAAATTGCAAGTGAATTATCTAAAAATAACATTTTCACAAAAGTTTTATTTTTCACAAATTACATAAAAAAAAAAAATAATAATAAACATAATTTTGATATTACTGGTTTCTATTGGTTTAACTTTTTTTATTATTTTTTTTTAATTTCAAACTAATTAGTTATACATTTATTGAATTTTATTAATACTCTTGGTTCTTTCAACAATATTAAGTCGTAAATAGCTGTAATAACGATGATGTGACTTTGAAAACCAACTTAATCACTCACTTTATTTGAAGATGTTATTGTATTTATCACCACTTATACTAGCATGCTTACCTGCAATGCTGCAGAGAAACATGGGAGACAACCCATCCATTATACTGGTTACTTTAACTTCAAAAAAGGTCAAAGTTCAAGGACACTATTAATTAGTACTTATACTATTCTGCTTACCTGCAATGCCACAGATAAACATGGGACACCACTCATTCATTATACCGGATCAAAGACATTAAAGAAAACAAATTTATATCAACAGAAAGGCCACAAGAAATAAAGGTGACCTATTAGAAAGACAGTACACATGTTTATATTCTTGGTGAGTTAATTTAGGATAAAAAATTTTGAATAACTTACCTCCCTTGGATTGACAAAAATCATACTTGATGATGGATCATAACCACTACAAACTAATAAATGACTTACCTCCCTTTTTTGACAAACATCATACTGGATGATGGATCATAACCATTACAAACTTATAAATGACTTACCTCCCTTGGATTGACAAAAATCAAACTGGTTGATGGATCATAACCACTACAAACTTATAAATGACTTACCTCCTTTGGATTGACAAAAATCATACTGGATGATTGATCATAACCACTACAAACTTATAAATGACTTACCTCCCTTGGATTGACAAAAATCTTACTGGATGCTGGATCATAACCACTACAAACTTATAAATGACTTACCTCCCTTGGATTGACAAACATCATACTGGATGATGGATCATAACCACTACAAACTAATAAATGACTAACCTCCCTTGGATTGACAAAAATCATACTGGATGCTGGATCATAACCACTACAAACTTATAAATGACTTACCTCCCTTGGATTGACAAACATCATACTGGATGCTGGATCATAACCACTACAAACTAATAAATGACTTACCTCCCTTGGATTGACAAAAATCATACTGGATGATGGATCATAACCACTACAAACTTATAAATGACTTACCTCCCTTGGATTGACAAAAATCATACTGGATGATGGATCATAACCACTACAAACTTATAAATGACTTACCTCCCTTGGATTGACAAAAACCATACTGGATGATGGATCATAACCACTACAAACTTATAAATGACTTACCTCCCTTGGATTTACAAAAATCATACTGGATGATGGATCATAACCACTACAAACTTATAAATGACTTACCTCCCTTGGATTTACAAAAATCATACTGGATGATGGATCATAACCACGTAATTTTATCTGAGATTCTATAGCATACTGGAAAGAATAAAACAGTAAAAGAGCTATAGATTAACAACAGAATAAAAGGGCCCCATACTCTCACCTAGCTATTATAAATAGAAGACTGACAGAGCTCTACAATGATCAAAAAATGTTATTAACTTTATGATTTGTTCACAGACATGCTAAAGTATAAAAAATAAAACCAAAATTAAATAACTTTGAAATATAAAATCTTTAGACATGTGTAAGAAAAAGTTTTTCCTTATTTCAAGGCGGTCACTTATGGGATGGTGAAGAAAATTAGAATGCCCAGAGAAACCCACTAGCCTTTGCCTAGCAAACTGACAAACTTTCTCGCACTAGATTCTTCCCCATAGTGGGATTTGATTCCAGGATATGAGAAGTACTGTGATCTAAAAGAGCTTGTGCCTTAAGAACACTCAGCCATCAAGACCTCTTTAGAAGTATAAAAATCATTATACATGTATTTAACAACTCATTTTAATTCTGTTGCTAACTGAAAAACAAGAGGGCCATGAAGACATTTGGATGCTCACCTGAAAATGATATACACACAACTTGATTTTGACCAACTATAGCTTCTATTATTAAAATAGATTTTTTCCTAAAATTTGACCTAGTGACCTATTTATGATACATCTGGCCCATATAAAAACTTGAGCTAGCTTTTGTCAAGAGGTTAATTCTGAGAAAGTTTGGTAAAGATTGGACTAAAATTGGGGCCTCAGGATTGTTAACAAGTTTTTGTTATAATTTGAAGTTGTGAACTACCTTTTGACCCAACATGGCCCATATATGAACTTGAGTAGCTTTTGACAACAGAATCATTCTGAGAAAGTTCGATGAAGACTGGACTAAAATTGAGGCCTCAGGAGTGTCAACAAGGGTTTTCTATAGTTTGACCTAGTGACCTACTTATTGATACAACATGGCCAATATGAAACTTTAGCTAGCTTTTGTCAAGAGGATCATTCTGTGCAAGTCTGATGAAGATTGTATTGAAATTGAGGCCTCAGGATTGTTAACAAGGTTTTTTTTTTTTTAAATTGACGTTGTGAACTACCTATTGACCTTTGGTCAAAAGGGTAATGCTGAGCAAAGTTGATAAAGACTTGACTAAAATTGGGGCCTTAGGATTGTTAAGAAGGTTTTTCTATAATATTACTTAGTGATCTACTTAATGATCCAAAATGGCTCATATATGGACTTGAGTTGCTTTTGGCAAGAGGATCATTCTGAGCAAGTTTGGTGGAGATTCAACTAAAATATAGGCCTCAAAAGTGTTAACAGTTTTTCTATAATTTTACCTAGTAACCTATATATTGACCAAACATGGCCCATATATGAACTGGCACATGAGCAGAATACCCAAAGTGAACCACCAATCTTTCTCACACTATTCTGTATTAATTTGGAGTTGAGACAAAGCTTTACAAGGCACTGTGATGCATAAACATGTGTATTTTAGATAATGCAGGCCCCCAAGTCTACATTTGAAGATAAATCTGCATTTTAAAGCATTGAAACACTAACTTCTGGACTGTCATTTATAAATTAAATCCAGTCATGTCATTAAAGATAGAAAAATTTCAAAACTTTTAATGTTGAAAGCATCTTTCAGCCAAACTGGAGAATTTTTTTCAGGTAATGTTTCTAGACTATATTTTCCCCACATTTTTATGTTTTTCCAATTTTTTTTAAATTCCCAGAAAAGTTTTTTTCCCAAGAAAAACAATTTTATTGCAAAAATTTGAATCATTTAGTTAAGATATCACTTCTGTAAATGAAACTGTGTTTATAACATAAACTTTTAACAAATATATATTTGTACAATTATTTATGGATGGCAGTGTACATCTACATGAACAAATTTGAACTTATACTAATACACAATACATGTACAGATTACATTCAGAGGGGAATGCTTGTGCTTACATATTCAGAAAGAAATGCTTGTGCTTACATGATCAGACCGGAATGCATATGTTTACATCCAGAGGGGAATGCTTATGCTTACATATTCAGAAGGAAATGCTTGTGCTTTCATGATCAGAACAGAATGCTTATGCTTACATCCAGAGGGGAATGCTTATGCTTACATGATCAGAGGGAAATGCTTGTGCTTACATACTCAGAGGGGAATGCTTGTGCTTACATAAACAGAAGTGAATGTTTATGGTTATATGATCAGTGGGAAATGCTTATGCTCACATGATCAGTGTGGAATGCTTGTGCTTACATTTTCAGAGTGGAATGCTTGTGCTTACATGATCAGAAGAGAACGCTTATGCCTTCATTGCATAGGGGATGTTTATGCTAACATGATCAGTGGGAAATGCTTATGCTCACATGATCAGCATGGAATGCTTGTGCTTACATATTCAGAGGGGAATGCTTGTGCTTACATAAACAGAAGGGAATGATCAGTGGGAAATGCTTATGCTCACATGATCAGAAGAGAATTTTGAGCTTACATGATCAGAAAGAAAAACACTTTTGCTCACATGTTCAGAAGAATTTGTTAATGCTTACATGATCAGAGGGGAATGCTTTTCCTTCCAACAAAATTTTGTGCCTCTTAGCGGTGGGTCTGTAAAAAGATATCTACAAAATGAAAAAACTTTAAATTTAGGTAAAAAAACAAAAATTAAACATCATACATTGGTATAATGAAGTTTAATGATGTATAACTTGATCATTACCTTTAACATTTTAAAAAAAATTTTACATTGAAAAGTTCCAAAATTACATTGTATTTAAGAGAAAGCATCAAACCGTAAATCCCTGGCTATAAGATTACTTCACCTATAAGACGAGTCAGGGTTTTCCCGTCACTTTTGATGATTTCAGGCAATACTGCACCTATAAGACGACCATGATTTTCAGACAAGGCCATACCAGTACCAGTATTTGATGCTACCGATCGGATGTAACAACTCCATATATTTACATGGTATACTCGAAAACTCTTTTTTTTTTCTTTTCTTGCTGACCTCATCTTAAATTTAAATTAAAACTAATATACTGATAAACCTTATAATGTCTTACTGACCCCACTTTCATTTAAATTAAAAACCCAAATAGCAGCAAACCCAATTCGTCTTGCTGATCACCCCTCCGACCACCCATCTTTAAAAACTTAACATATATTTTGTAACAGACAACTATAACACCAGAAAAGTAACTCAAAGTCTTCTTATCAGAGACTCATCACTTTTCAGTCTGACCTAATTTTATTAGACATTTCAAGGAAATACCAATACTGAAGACCCCATGTCATCATATTTTCAAATAGTCAAGACATAGCAGAGTGGAAGTGTGGAGTGGAAGATTGGTGGTTTATGCCCCAGTCAAGATTCTTTCACTTATTTCAAGGCGGTCAGTTCTGGGATAGTGGAGGAAACCGGAGTGCCCAGAGAAAACCACCTACCTTCAGCATGCGACCTGACAATCTTTCTCACACTAGGATCTGTCCCGAGTGGGATTCGAACCCAGGCAATGAGAGGCACTGTGTTCCGTAAGCGTGCGCTTTAGACCACTTGGACACCAAGGCCCCTTAAAACAGCTATTTCTAAAAAGTTTTTAAGATTAAACATAAAAACCTGTTAAACAGTTTCTGAAAGAAATCATTGAATTTTTTAAAATTGACCTGGTAACAATTGTTTGTCTTATTTTAATAAACAGCTGCACCTGGAGTGCATGATACGCCCGTCAGATATTTAAACTTCTTTTTTAATGTCTTAAACAACTTGACATTTAGGTGAAACATATTTTTTTAAAATAAAAGTATCAAATTTATTTCTCAATGTTTATTCACAAACCTTTTTGATTATAGGACAAATGTAACACAAAAGTTTCATTAAAAAAGTTCAAATGATTTTTGAGTTACAACATGCAAAAAAATGCCTATAATTTGACAATTAAAGGCCAATAACTCTACAACAAGAACACATACAAATCTCAAAAATAAAAGGGAGATCTCGGACGGATGGACGGACAGACTGCCCCATACCATAATACAAGTGTTAATTATGGCAAATATGTGAAACAGTATTCTGAATATGTGTTCAACCTTTTCTTAAAAACAATAACATCTACCTTTATATTTTAATCTCCAAGTATTTTTATTAATATAAATAAAGATAAAAATAAAAACAAATTGTTAATTGCAACTGCATGCCGTTTCTGTGCCCCTTAATAATCATTTGTGTCCGAATTTTAGTCTAAAAATCAACTTAAACAGACCAAATTTAAAGAACAGAATGGCACTGCACCACCAAGTATAATTTCAACCAACTTTAAAATATACATAACCAAGATAACAGGTCATCTCTGAGAAATGCTTAAATCAAAAAGAAGGAAAAGTGGCCTCCATTTTGTTTGAGGGATGGAATTCAAAGTATGAAAACTTTCCTCTCCAATTTGAGAAACAGAATTCAAAGTATGAAAACTTTCATCTCCATTTTATTTGAAGGACGTAATTCAAAGTATGAAAACTCCCATCTCCATTTTGTTTGATGGACTTAATTCAAAGTATGAAAACTTTCATCTCCATTTTGTTTGAGGGACTTAATTCAAAGTATGAAAACTTTCATCTCCATTTTGTTTGAGGGACATAATTCAAAGTATGAAAACTTTCATCTCCATTTTGTTTGAGGGACGTAATTCAAAGTATGAAAACTTTCATCTCCATTTTGTTTCAGGGACGTAATTCAAAGTATGAAAACTATCATTTCCATTTTGTTTGAGGGACTTAATTCAAAGTATGAAAACTTTCATCTCCATTTTGAGGGACGTAATTCAAACTATGAAAACTTTCATCTCCATTTTGAGGGACGTAATTCAAAGTATGAAAACTTTCATCTCCATTTTATTTGAAGGACGTAATTCAAACTATGAAAACATTCATCTCCATTTTGTTTGAGGGACATAATTCAAAGTATGAAAACTTTCCTCTCCATTTGTTTGAGGGACCTAATTCAAAGTATGAAAACTTTCATCTCCATTTTGTTTGAGGGACGTAATTCAAACTATGAAAACTTTCATCTCTATTTTGTTTGATGGACTTAATTCAAACTATGAAAACTTTCATCTCCATTTTGTTTGATGGACATAATTCAAAGTATGAAATCTTTCATCTCCATTTTGTTTGAGGGACATTATTCAAAGTATGAAAACTTTCATCTCAACTTTGAGAGACGTATTTCAAAGTATGAAAACTTTCATCTCCATTTTGAGGAACGTAATTCAAAGTATGAAATCTTTCATCTCCATTTTGTTTGAGGGATGTTATTCAAAGTATGAAAACTTTCATCTCCATTTTGAGGAACGTAATTCAAAGTATGAAATCTTTCATCTCCATTTTGTTTGAGGGACGTAATTCAAAGTATGAAATCTTTCATCTCCATTTTGTTTGAGGAACATAATTCAAAGTATGAAAACTTTCATCTCCACTTTGAAAAATGTAATTCAAAGTATGAAAATTTATCATCTACTTTGAGAGGAAAATTGAATGTATGAAAACTTTCATCTCCATTTTGTCTGAGGGACGTAATTCAAAGTATGAAAACTTATCATCAGTTTTTTTACTGTTCAATAATATTTAGTATTAATCTTACCAATAAGAGATGTAAATTGACTGTCAAACCATTCATTAATGCTACTTCTTTATGCCGGGCACCTAAAATAGCAATTTAAAAAATCTGTTATAAATGGAGTGAAGCAATGACCTGTTATGCCCAAGTAAAGAATTATTCACTTATATTGAAGTGGTTGGTTGTTGAATGGTGGAGGAAAGAGAGTTACCCAGATTAAAAAAAAAAAAAAAACTTTCCCACACTAGGATCTTCCTTAGCAGGATTTCAAACCTAAGCAGTGAAAGGCACTGTGATTTAAAAGTGCCAGCTTTAGACCACTAGGTTACCAATCCCCCCCCCCCCTCCAATCTGTTAGAAGAATTTCTGTTTGCAAGAGTTAATTTGTTATACATGTATAAAAATTTTTTAAGAGAGAGGCTTACATAAAACTACATGTGTTTTTAATTTATATTTCTGAGATCGTTTCTAATGAGGGCACACATGGACCTGAAGGAACTTTCACTGGCTTTTAAAAAAAAAAACCAAGGGTCTCGAACTCTGTCTCCAAGTGGAGTAAAGTAATAGTGTTTAACACCCAGTTCAAGATTCCTTCACTTTAATCAAGGCAATCAGTTCTGGAATGGTGAAGGAAACAAGAATTCTTACAGAAAACCACTGACTTTCTGCAAGTGAAATCACAAACTTTTCCAAGCAAGGATTCCCAATAAACCAAAGAGGGTATAAGCACTATGATCTATAAGTCGGCATTTTGGACCACTCGACCATTGTGGCCTTGTACTCAGCCACAAGGCTGGGTAGTCTAAACATTTATGCTATGAGAAAGATTGCAAATTCATTTGCTATGGGTCATGGCTTTTTCTAAGGCTTTTTCTAAGCACTTTGGTTTCCTTTACATCCAAGTTATCACAATAATTTCAGTCAGTTAACACGAACATGTATTTTTGTATTTTTGAGTTGTAAAAAACTCATTTTTAGATGGTATCTATAAAGAGACAAAAAACTGAGGTCCTGTTGGCTTGGTAAAAATTAATTTACCCCTTTAAACCAATTGTTACTGATAAATATAAAACAACTTCAAGTATATGAAACAAACAAAAAAAAAAATATAGAAAAACTAAAATAATCTTGACTGAACCAATGACTCTCGAACAATTCATGAAATTTATATAAATCCATGTCTTACCAACCAACTCTGCCATCTGTGAGTCAAGACACTCATCACACCATGCCCAAGGGAGATCACCCCTCGTGTGACCTTGTACACCTCTGTAAGGAAAATGTAAAAAATAAAAAATAATAAGAGCAGGCATGCAAGTAAAAGAAATATGATAATAAAATATCAAATCTAATATCTAAATGAAAATTGTCTCTCTAATGTGAAGCAAGAAAGGAAAGTTAGATAAAATTAACTGAAGAGTTGATTAGAGAGAACTGGAGTCAAGTTTTTCACATCATGGTCAAGATTTTTCATGTATCATTCAGGCAGTCAACTCTAAAAGGGTGGAGGAAAAAGGAGTACCTTGCATAAACCACAGGTCTTCAGCAAGTAAACTGACAGAACGTATCACACTAAGATCTGTCTGACCCATATTCAAACCTCAGAGAGATCCAGATTCAAACCTAAGTGGTGAAACTGACCCAGATTCAAACTTCAGAGAGATCCAGATTCAAACCTAAGTGGTAAAACTGACCCAGATTCAAACCTCAGAGAGATTCAGATTCAAACCTAAGTGGTAAAAGGTGATGTCATCTGTAAGTGCATGCATTAGATTACTCAGCAATCAAGGAATTCCAATTATCTGAGGCAGTTACAAAAACAACAACCACTTTAAAAAATATCAAAACTGATTTTTATTTATATATTTATTTCCTGTTTGCCACCAATTTTCTTTCCTGATATGCATAAATACAAATGTACCCAAAATTCAAAACAATTATGACTGAATCTAGATTTTAGAAACTAAATGAGTTGACATGGTTTTCATTTTGACTTTTTTTCAGAAAACTAGGACTATTAACTACAATGTTCTGTCCATTTTTATATTATCAATATTTGATTTATGTTAAAATAATGCAGAAATTAAACTGAAATCTAATTTGAAAATTGATAATTTTATTAACATACAATTAAATCCTGTTATAAGTGACCAACCCTATAAAGATATAATGACCACCTGTCTACCAAGACCAGTGTTTTAAGGACAAGTGGACCAGTGAATAATCTACCTGTATAAAGACCGTGACCTGTCCATCAAGACCAGTGTTTTAAAGATGAGTGGACCAGTGAATTATCTAAGCCCTGTACAAAGACCACCTGCCCATTAAGACCAGTGTTTTAAGGATGAGTGGACCAGTGAATAATCTAATCCCTGTAAAAAGAACAACTGTCCATCAAAACCAGTGTTTAAAAGATGAGTGAATAATCTTAGCCCTGTATAAAGACCACCTGTCCATAAAGAGCAGTCAGGACAAGTGGATGAGTGAATTATCTAATCCCCATTTAAAGACCTTTTTCCCATCAAGACCAGTGTTTAAAAGATGAGTGAATAATCTTAGCCATGTACAAAGACTACTTGTCCACCAAGACCAGTGTTTTAAGGTCTTTTTGCTTCCTATTTCAACCAAAATAATCCTCTATACAGACTGTCTGTCATAACAATCCATATTTCTTAGCTCCTAGGAAAACCCTTATATGTATAGATTTTACTGGATAAGTCCCTTTTCTGATCTTTTTTCAGTTGATGAAAGACATGGTTCCAAACAAATCAACTGGATGCATTGAGATTTTATTTCATACGATTAAGTCTACCTACTTTTTGGCCCATTTGTCTAATTCTATATTCATGTATTCTTTGGTCTTTTTGGGACAAAGTCCCAGAGAATTTCCACAGAAATAAACACAATCTTCCTCTGGGTCTACCAATGTAAAGTCAGCTGTGAACAAAAAAAAAGTAAAGGAAAAGATATACTATATATAGATACTTCTGATATCACCAAAAAAATAATACTTCTGATGCCCCTAAGTAGGAGTGGGTATGGTAATGCAAATATGATGCTTCCAAAATAATGGTTGGTATGGTCAAATACTTCTGATGCCCCCAAAATAGGAGTGGGTATGGTAATGTGAATCCGATGTTCCCAAAACAATGGAAGGTATGGTCAAATACTTCTGATGCCCCAAAAATAGGAGTGGGTATGGTAATGCAAATATGATGCTTCCAAAACAATGGTAGGTATGGTCAAATACTTCTGATGCCCCCAAAATAGGAGTAGGTATTGTAATGCAAATATGATGCTCCCAAAACAATGGTAGGTATGGTCAAATACTTCTGATGCCCCCAAAATAGGAGTAGGTATGGTAATGCAAATATGATGCTCCCAAAACAATGGAAGGTATGGTAAAATACTTCTGTTGCCCCCAAAATAGTAGTGGGTATGGTAATGTGAATCTGATGCTCCCAAAACAATGGTAGGTATGGTCAAATACTTCTGATGCCCCCAAAATAGGAGTAGGTATTGTAATGCAAATATGATGCTCCCAAAACAATGGTAGGTATGGTCAAATACTTCTGATGCCCCCGAAATAGGAGTAGGTATGGTAATGCAAATATGATATTCCCAAAACAATGGTAGGTATGGTCAAATACTTCTGATGCCCCCAAAATAGGAGTGGGTATGGTAATGTGAATCTGATGCTCCCGAAACAATGGTAGGTATGGTCAAATACTTCTGATGCCCCCAAAATAGGAGTAGGTATGGTAATGTGAATCTGATGCTCCCAAAACAATGTTAGGTATGGTCAAATACTTCTGATGCCCCACAAATAGGAGTAGGTATGGAAATGCAAATATGATGCTCCAAAAACAATGGTAGGTATGGTCAAATACTTCTGATGCCCCCAAAATAGGAGTAGGTATGGTAATGCAAATATGATGCTCCTGAAACAATGGTAGGTATGGTCAAATACTTCTGATGCCCCCAAAATAGGAGTAGGTATGGTAATGCAAATATGATGCTCCTGAAACAATGGTAGGTATGGTAAAATACTTTTGATGCCCCCAAAATAGGAGTGGGTATGGTAATGTGAATCTGATGCTCCCAAAACAATGGTAGGTATGATAAAATACTTTTGATGCCTCCAATACTTCCAAAAATAGGAGATTTGTATAATATTGCAAATCTGATATTCCAAAAAAAGGAGTACATGTATGTATGGTAAAGTGCATTTGATGCCCCCAAAAAAAGAGATGAGTTGAGTTGAGCAATGGCGTTTTACATCCCAGTCAAGAATATTTCACTTATATTGAGACGTTGCCATCTATAGGGAAAAGTGCAGAAATTTTGCCTGTGTGCTGCGCTGATGGCATTACACTACAGGGACTTTACCATACCACGCCTACTGTGACATGGGACCTAAGTTCTCATCTAACCTAAGGGTTATTGGAACACATTCAATAAGAATGAAAATCAAAATATCAAAGTCTGTGTTTCCTTTGTTAATGGTTTTGAAAGAATTGGTGATACTGGAGGCTTTTCATATTAAAACAATCAATAAGCAGGAGATGGGACAACATTCTAAATATTGAATGTGTTCAAATAACCCAAGGCTATAAACGTAATTTTGTTTTTTATAATTGAAATCTATAATTGTACTATATAATTATATTGTATCATCTGTTTAACAATCAAGTGTTTATATATATATATATATATATATATATATATATATATATATATATATATATATATAAATATAAATATATATATATATATATTGTCATGTAGTTTATCAGTTAGGTAAAATGTAAGCTTGATAAGGAATATTGTATATTTGAAATATATTGCAATATGAAAAATTTTGCTGTCTTTTGTCTTTATTTCATTTCACTGCTATTGAGAGGTTGCTAGCTATAGGCGAAACTGCAGAAATTTTGCCTGTGTGTTGCACTGGTAGCATTATACGGCAGGATTCTTATTGTGCCATGCCTAACGTGACACGGAACCTTGTATATTTTAAGTTCCCATCCATTGCACTGGTAGCATTACACAGCAGGATTCTAATCGTGTCATGCCTACCGTGGCACGGAACCTTGTTTAAGTTCCCATCCAAAAAAAACTTGACTTTCATTTCCTAATGTCGAGTGATTGGCAAAAGACCCATTTGGGGTTTGAACCCACAACCTCCCACTTACAGAGCGAGCACTCTACCAACTGAGCTACTGCAATGGTTGCCCCAATAATAGGAGTAGGTACAGAAATGCAAATTTGATGTTCTAAGACAAGCAGTACTTATAGTAAAATATCTCTGATACCCAAACTATAAGGATAGGTTTGGTAATGCAAATCTTATGTCCCCTCAAAAAAAGAGTACTCAAAGTAAAATATTTCTGATGCCCCAAAAATAATAGTATGTAACGTAATGCAAATTTGATGCCCCAAAAACAAGCGATATAGATAGGTATGATATGTTGTCTCTTATGCCAACAAAATTTTAAGTATCTGGTTATTTTTTATTGATTGATTGATTTATTGATTTATTGATTTATTTATTTATTTAATTTAATTTTTGGTATATATCACGGCTACAAAACCTATACTGGGAAATGACCTTTTGTGCTGTTAAGAAAATAATATGTGATAAAATGCAATTATTTTTTGTATTAGAGAATAAAACACAATGACACACTGGCACCAATGATTACAAAACCCCGACTTTGGATGGTCACTGGAGTTTATGCTCAGTGGTTTGGTAACAATACTATTGTCTCATCCTAAATCATTACAAATTTAGTTGACAGTCAGTGATTTCTAATTAGGCAAATTTTAAAATTATGATTAAGTCTTATTTTACCAAACAATGACCAACAACCTGTACATGTATGGGAACTAAAAACTAAAAATTCTTACTTCCATCAAGATCCTTCATTTTCGGGTAAAAGAAATCATTCCTTAGGTGTTTTAGGGAATCTTGTTCATCCATATGTTTGGCAAATTTCTCATCTTGAAGTGTACATCCCAGATTTCTGGCAATGGATTCCAATTCTTCCAATGGTGTTAATTTGCTCTTCTTGACAGGAGAGCATTTATTTGCTGCAGAACTGTGACAATTTTCCATGATAGCACTTTATCCTGAAAAATAAAAATATGTAAATGAACCAATGCTTTAGGAAGAACCTAGAAGAGTATGATGTAAAATTTAAAATTTCTTTGGTGTTAAAATTTTGTGGTTTTGTAATTTTACCGAAAATTGTTGGAAGAAAATATCATTGAATTGTGTTTTGTAAAAAATAAATACCATTGGAGGCCTTGGAAAGTAAAAATCAAATATATTAATATTAATAGATTTTTTTTTATAAAAAATTACTTGAATATAAATTAATATATCACATACTAAAGTATAATACCATAAAAACAAAATTCAAAACTGTGAAAAATCAAACTACAGAAATCTGATATTTTCTCCTACAAGAAACCAGTAATCCAGAAACTAAGTTATAATCAATTTTCAGTTACTTTTTTCTTCAGTAAAATAACATTTACCAAAATATGAAAATTTTAATAACTGACCTAGTTTTTGGGCTATTCCTTTACTATATACTAAAACTTGTCAAATATATTTATATATAGGTAATTGACCTTAAAAAGCCAAGACCTACTATTTGTATAGTTAGGACATCAGAAGGGTTTATTCTCACGAGTCACTTTATTCTAAGTATAGGAAGGTTGTATATTTCTAAACTTGTACATATGGTTGAATCTTCTTCATCTGTACAATAAATATCTAAATTTCAGATGTTCCAAACAAGTTGAGCTTTTTTTAAACTTTAAACTCTTGTTACATAAAACTCATATAACTCATAGCACTTCCCATTCCATAGGTTTAAAGTGCAAGCTCATGGATCACAGCATTTCTCACTCCATAGGTTTAAAGTGCAAGCTCATGGATCACAGCATTTCTCACTCCATAGGTTAAAGTGCAAGCTCATAGATCACAGCATTTCTCACTCCATAGGTTTAAAGTGCAAGCTCATGGATCACAGCATTTCTCACTCCATAGGTTTAAAGTGCAAGCTTATGGATCACAGCACTTCTCACTCGATAGGTTTTAAGTGCAAGCTCATGGATCACAGCATTTCTCACTCCATAGGTTTTAAGTGCAAGCTCATGGATCACAGCATTTCTCACTCCATAGGTTTAAAGTGCAAGCTCATGGATCACAGCACTTCTCACTCCATAGGTTTAAAGTGCAAGCTCATGGATCACATTATTTCTCACTCCATAGGTTAAAAGTGCAAGCTCATGGATCACAGCATTTCTCACTCCATAGGTTTAAAGTGCAAGCTCATAGATCACAGCACTTTTCACTCCATAGGTTTAAAGTGCAAGCTCATGGATCACAGCATTTCTCACTCCATAGGTTTAAAGTGCAAGCTTATGGATCACAGCATTTCTCACTCCATAGGTTTAAAGTGCAAGCTCATGGATCACAGCACTTCTCACTCCATAGGTTTAAAGTGCAAGCTCATGGATCACAGCATTTCTCACTCCATAGGTTTAAAGTGCAAGCTTATGGATCACAGCATTTCTCACTCCATAGGTTTAAAGTGCAAGCTCATAGATCACAGCATTTCTCACTCTATAGGTTTAAAGTGCAAGCTCATGGATCACAGCATTTCTCACTCCATAGGTTTAAAGTGCAAGCTCATGGATCACAGCACTTCTCACTCCATAGGTTTAAAGTGCAAGCTCATGGATCACAGCATTTTCACTCCATAGGTTTAAAAGGCAAGCTCATGGATCACAGCACTTTTCACTCCATAGGTTTAAAGTGCAAGCTCATAGATCACAGCATTACTCACTCCATAGGTTTAAAGTGCAAGCTCATAGATCACAGCACTTCTCACTCCATAGGTTTAAAGTGCAAGCTCATGGATCACAGCATTTCTCACTCCATAGGTTTAAAGTGCAAGCTCATGGATCACAGCATTTCTCACTCCATAGGTTTAAAGTGCAAGCTCATGGATCACAGCACTTTTCACTCCATAGGTTTAAAGTGCAAGCTCATGGATCACAGCACTTTTCACTCCATAGGTTGAAAGTGCAAGCTCATAGATCACAGCATTTCTCACTCCATAGGTTTGAAGTGCTAGCTCATGGATCACAGCATTTCTCACTCCATAGGTTTAAAGTGCAAGCTCATGGATCACACCATTTCTCACTCCATAGGTTTAAAGTGCAAGCTCATGGATCACAGCACTTCTCACTCCATAGGTTTAAAGTGCAAGCTCATGGATCACAGCACTTCTCACTCCATAGGTTTAAAGTGCAAGCTCATGGATCACAGCATTTTTCACTCCATAGGTTTAAAGTGCAAGCTCATGGATCACAGCATTTTTCACTCCATAGGTTTAAAGTGCAAGCTCATGGATCACAGCATTTCTCACTCCATAGGTTTAAAGTGCAAGCTCATGGATCACAGCATTTCTCACTCCATAGGTTTAAAGTGCAAGCTCATGGATCACAGCATTTCTCACTTCATAGGTTTAAAGTGCAAGCTCATGGATCACAGTACTTCTCACTCCATAGGTTTAAAGTGCAAGCTCATGGATCACAGCACTTTTCACTCCATAGGTTTAAAGTGCAAGCTCATAGATCACAGCATTTCTCACTCCATAAGTTTAAAGTGCAAGCTCATGGATCACAGCATTTCTCACTCCATAGGTCTAAAGTGCAAGCTTATGGATAACAGCACTTCTCATTTCATAGGTTTAAAGTGTGGGCTCATGGATCACAGCACTTCTCAGTCCATAGGTTTAAAATGCAAGCTTATGGATAACAGCACCTCTCACTCCATAGCTTTAAAGTGCAAGTTTATGGATCACAGCACTTCTCATTTCATAAGTTTAAAGTGCAATCTCATAGATCACAGCATTTCTCACTCAACAGGTTTAAAATGCAAGCTTATGGATAACACTTCTCACTCAATAGCTTTAAAGTGCAAGCTTATGGATCACAGCACTTCTCACTTCACAGGTTTAAAATGCAAGCTTATGGATCACAGTACTTCTTATTCTATAGCTTTAAAGTGTAAGTTTATGGATCATACCACTTCTCACTACATAGTTGTACAGTGTAAGCTTATGGATCACAGCACTTCTCATTCCATAGTTTTAAAGTGTAAGCTTATGGATCACACGACTTCTCACTACATAGTTGTACAGTGTAAGCTTATGGATCACAGCACTTCCCATTCCATAGCTTTAAAGTGCAAGCTTATGAATCACACCACTTCTCACTCCAAAGTTGTAAAGTGTAAGCTTATGGATCATAGCACTTCTCAATCCATAGGTTTAAAATGTAAGCTTATGGATCACAGCACTTCTCACTCCATAGGTTCAAATCCAACTTGGGCTAATCTTTAAGTAAGAAGAAAGATTGTCAGTTCACTTGCTAAAAGGTTTGAGGTTTTTCTCTGAGCACTCCAGTTTCCTACACCATCCCAGATTCGACCACCTAAATACATGTATAAGAGAAATGTTTTCCACTCCAAATATAAACACTTTAGTCCCAAAACATCAAACAATTTTTGGGGGAAGGAGGGAGCCAATATACTAGTGATAGTTTTGTTTCTTTTTGAATTTCGGAGTAGTCTCTTCACCAGAACTTAATGTTCTGCAACACATCAGACAATGATATTTTCCTAAAAATTGAATACTAAGGTTCCCCTAAACACAAGATATGAAAGTTCCCCTAAACACCAGATATAAAGGTTCCCCTAAACACCAAATATGGGGTTCCCCTATACACAAAATACTGAGTTTCTCTTAAACACCAGATATTAAGGCCCCCCAAGATGTTAAAGTTCAAAACAGAGGACACCACATTCTCCTAAACCCCGAATACTGTGGTTCTCCTAAACACTAGATATTGAAGTTCCCTTAAGGCCTGATACTGAAGTACTAAACATGGGATATGATATTTTCCTAAACATCAAATAATAATATTGACAGTGATATTCTCCTTCACAGAAAATACCAATATTCTCATAAACACAAGATATAAGGACTACACCTAAACACCAAATTTTGAGGTACCCCTAAACACCACATATTGAGTTTCTGAACATGGAACAACGACATTTTCCTAAATGACAAATACTCATCTATGTTCTCATAAACACCAAAAGTTGAGGACTACCCCTAAACACCAAATAATAAGGTTTCCCTAAATAGCAAATATTGAGGTTAAACTAAATTCCAGATATTGAGGTTCAACTAAACACCAGATTTAGAGGTTCAACTAAACACCAAACACCAAGGTTCAACTAAACACCAGATACTGAGGTTCCCCTAAACAGCAGATATTGAAGTTCCCCTAAACAGCAGATATTGAGGTTCAACTAAACACCAGATACTGAGGTTCCCCTAAACAGCAGATATTGAAGTTCCCCTAAACAGCAGATATTGAGGTTCAACTAAACACCAGACATTGAGGTTCAACTAAACACCAGATATAGAGGTTCAACTAAACACCAGACACCAAAGTTCAACTAAACACCAGATATTGAGGTTCCCCTAAACAGCAGATATTGAGTTTCCCCTAAACAACAGATATTGAGGTTCAACTAAACACAAGATATTGAGGTTCAACTAAACACCAGAAATTGAAGTTCAACTAAACACCAGATATTGAGGTCCCCCTAGACAGCAGATATTGAGGCTCCCCTAAACACCAGATATTGAGATTCAACTAAACACCAGATACTAAGGTTCCTCTATTTAAACATCAAATGAATTAGGTTCTGAACATGGGACATTCACATTTCCTACATACCAGATAGTAAGGTTACATTAGGAATGGATAGCAGTAATGATGTTTTAAGACCCATTCCAGATTCTTTCACTAATTTCAAGATGATCAGTTCTGAGATGGTGGAGTAAAAACCAGAGTGCCAAGAGAAAACCATCGACTTTCAGCAAGCAAACTGACAAACTTTCTCTCACTACGGGGATTTCGAACCCAGGCATGAGAGGCACTGTGATCTGTAAACGCATACTTTAGACCACTTGGCCACTGATGGGCCCTTGGTTACATTAGGAACTAACACATTTGTTACAATTAGAAATAAGACATCTACTATATCCATGTAGCAGATGTTTTATGTTACGGTCTGTTGCTATCTTTATGAGGACGCTGACTTATTCTCTAAGAACGAGTTGACATACGTGCATTATTTGTAAATATGCTTACGAGTTGACACATTATGCAGATATCCTGTTACAGAAGCATTCATTAATACATCACTTTAATGTGTAGGGTTTTTACATTACGATCAATGCATATTTACTGTAAACAGGATACAGACCATCTGGAAATAAATATTAAATGACGAGAAGATTAAAAGTGATTCATATTGACATGCATTTGTAGTACTGACCTCTGTTGTATCCCCGTTTACTCTCGCACACGCACTGTAAACAAATCTTATTTACACTGCTACATATAACCAAGCCGGCTTGACGATCACCTAAGAATCGGGAACATTCGATCTTTACATATGGAATGTATATCAGAGTAACAACGCTTGGTTACCTCTTTAAGATTCTTGGTTTTTTACAGTTTCAATACACGTGCAGTCAAGTGTGAGTGTTCATACACTTCCGTATGTAAACTAAACGTGTTGTATTTCTAAAAGCATTTTGTCCTAAAATTCGACCGCCCATAAATGACATCGTCCATACAGGGACTCCTAGTGACCACGTAAACCATTTTTTACAAAACATAACTGTTATCAGTAAAGTTAAATAGCTTAAAACACCAATAACGATCAGTCAATAATCCTAAAACTTAACCTTATATCATAAAATAGGGCGTATCTGGACATATCTATTATATAAATTATGTACGTATTAATTAGAGATGTCTCTAATTCAGTTGGAGATATCATTAATTTATTGCCCAATTAGAGGTACCTCTAAATACTTAATCCTAAAAAGCGATATTTCCAATTGTATTAATGATGTATTTAATTTAAATTTTATTATTATTATTATTATTATTATTATTATTATTATTATTATTATATAAAATGACCGACCATTTAAGATTGAATAAGTACTGCTAATGAAAATCTCCGCTTTTGGACCGAAAATTATATGTAAATAATGTAGATCATCATCACCATCTTGTTATTATTATTATTATTATTATTATTATAATTATTATTATTATTATTATTATTATTATCGTTATTATAATTATCGTTATTATAATTATTGTTGTTGTTGTCGTCGTCGTCATATTATTATTATTATTATTATTATTATTATTATTATTATTATTATTATTATTATTGTTGTTGTTGTTGTTGTTGTCATATTATCATCATCATTATTATTATTATCATTATTATTATTATTATTATTATTATTATTATTATTATTATACGCAGTCATCTGTACCTGTTTCAAAATGAAAAGTGGATTTTCCACAAATATCAATTAACCTCTGTTTAAAAATATAGCGTATTGTAATAATTACATTTTGTAGAGTTATAAATAATAACTGTTATAATATCTAACAAAAAGGACAGTCGGGTAATAATGAAGATATAGCGACGTATGGAGAAGAAACGGTAACGATTCGGACATGCACCTGGCCTGTCATGTACTGATTATGAATGCATTATTTTAATAGAAATTCAAAATCAGCACATGACACACCTAATTATGTCAGAAGATTCCATTTTCTTTTCTTTCTTTTTGGACTAATAAACATATAAAGGACATAAAAAGTATAAAACCTCTTCATGAGAACGACATTGGATGAAAAAAAAATAAAAGTGGAATCCAGTTAAAAAGTTAAAATACTGTTTTTAACATTCAGAATTATTTTACACTTACTGTCCCTAAAACCCCAAAAAACTCTCGAAATTCAAGGTTACTGATTATAATTAAGTTAAATCCAGATGATGTGGTTGTTTAAATAGTCTAAGTGCACATAATTGATTTTCCCTCTCAAATCATAAACCAATCAGTGGCCCTTTACAAACAAAGTAACTCGAATTCGGATGGTCACTTAAAATAATAGACAGAAATCCAGGTATTGTGGTTGAAATGCAATCTAGTATCTTAAATTATCCCGAATATTCTCATGAGCACTCCCTAAAAAGACACGATTTAAAAAACTCATTCTGACTACCAATCTAGTTATAGTTTTTAAAAAATGCAAGACATGAAATTTGAATTACATGAAATCTGATGGACTTGAAATTTAATTGAAATGAAATTTGAATGACATGAAATTTTATAAACATGAAATTTAATTGTCATTAAGTTGGATTGACGTGTAGTTTAATTGACATGAAATTTGATTGACGTTTAATTTGATCAACCTGGACTTCGATTGACGTGAAATTTGATTGTGATTGACACAAAAATTTGATTGACGTGAAATTATGATTGACATGAAATTTGAATGAAATTAAATTTAATTGACGTAAAATTAAATTGCCATGAAGTTTGATTGACGTGATATTTAATTGATATGAAATTTGATGGACGTGAAATTTGATTGACGTAAAATTTGATTGGAATGAAATTCGATTGACATGAAATTTGATTGGCTTGAAATTTAATTGACATGAAATTTTATTGACGCGAAATTTGATTGGCGTGTAATTTGATCAACATTGGCTTCGATTGACGTGAAATTTGATTGTGATTGACATGAAATTTGATTGACATAGAAATTGATTAACACGCCTAATAGCCTTATTGTAACCAACATCACATCAATAATCCAGTTATTATTTTTTGAAGATGCAAGACAGAAAATGCTCGACAGTAAACTAACAATCTAATTATAATTTTGAAGATGCCAGACAGAATATATGACTGACAATAAAAATCTTTTTACCCAACCAAAAAAAAAAAAAAAAAAAAAAAAAAAAAAAAAAAAAAAAAAAAAAAACAATAATCTGTTTATAATTTCGGAAAATGAATGGAAGAAAAAAAGGGACATTGGCTTCAAACCGATTCAAGAATTCGTGAAAACAAAGCTTACCTTAGTTAAAAGGCATGTCTCTTAGCATGTCAATTTTAATAAATTCGGTGATAAAATCGGCCACGATAGAGAGGTCGGTTATTTGGTCATAAGGTATGGTAGGGGAGACTAATTAAAACATACACTTACCCCTAAACATCATCCTTTTGAAAATATGCTTTGAAATATACCAATATTTTGGCAACAAAATATTATAATGAAGATTTTGGAATTAAAGTAACTTTGTCAATTTAAAAGCAATTCTTATCAAAACTAAGTTTTGTTTTGTTTATGTTCCCCTGGGAATAGTTTGAAACTATTAGGAAACATCTGGTCAAGCTAAAAGATTTCCCATAAACAATACCATAACCTTAATAGGTGAAACCGATATATTATTGTCATATATACTTGCTACTTTTTGAATTGATCGTTATGTGTTAATATTTAATTAATTTTCATGTGCTAATTTTTTTAATTAATGGACATGTGCTGATTTTAAAAAATTAACTATCATGTGTTGATTTTTAATTGTCATGTGCTAATTTGTTTGATGAATTGTCATGTACTAATTTTTCATTCATTGCACTGTCTATTTTTTAAATTGTCACGTGCTCATGTTTTTAATTGTCATGTGTTAATTTTTTAATTACTTGTCATGTGTTAATATTTGAATTGTCATGTGCTAATTAAAATTGCAATATGCTAATTTTTGAATTGTTATTAATTTATTTTTGAATATATTGTCATGTGGGATTTTGAAAATTAATTCTCATGTCCAAATGCTAATTCAAATTATTTGTATTTATGGCTAATCAAGTCATATTTGTGGGCCTTAGCGACAGGGGGGTCTAAAGCACGTGCTTATGGAATTACAGTGCTTCACACCGCCATGGTTCAGATTCGGCTTGGGCAGATCCTGGTGCGAAAAAGTTTGTCAGTTCGCTTGCCGAAGGTCGGAGTTGAGTTGAGTTGAGTTGAGTTGAGTAATGGTGTTTAACGTCCCAGTCAAGAATATTTCACTTATATCGAGACGTCGCAAGCTCAAGGCGAAAGTACAAAAATTTTGCCTGTGCGTTGCGCCGATAGCATTATACAACAGGGTTCTTTATCGTGCCATGCCTGCCATGACACGGGACCTCGTCTATTTTAAGTTCCCATCCGAAAGAACCGTGACTTTCATTTCGTAATCCCGAGTGCTTGGCGAAAGAACAGTCACTACCGACTTTCAAGTCTTCGTTCTGATCCGGCCAGGTCTCGAACCCACAACCTTCCACTTACGGAGCGAGCACTCTACCAACTGAGCTACCGCAGTGGCCCGAAGGTCGGAGGTTTTCTGCTGGTTTTCAAGTTTCCTCCACCATCCATGAACGCTTAAATAGACCACTCGTTCACTGAGGACGTTAACCTGAAAAAAATCTAAATGACTTTCAAAAGGATCTATTTACTTTAAAGAAGCAGATAGATTTTCATCTAACTACAAGGTTTTAAAATAAATCAAGATGATTTCAAAACTATGCAGATGCGGCTTTTACGTGCGATTATCCAGATTACTTTGAAGAGCATCTATATACATAGCCGTCATTGGTTTTAAAAATTTAAGCGCGAGAAATCCGAAAAATGCAACTGACTGGATAGGAATATCCGAGCGCACCCCTCCCCTGAACAGATTAAAATAATGGTGTAAAATCGTAATATCCTGCAATTTGTAGCATCGTATTACTTTTTACAGATGGTATATTAGGAGCAGACTGTTCTTCCAGTTCTACCACATGTCACTATACAAGCAGTGGATTGTGGCATCTATCAAGTACGTGTTTTAGTTGTTTTCAAGAGAAACAGCATCAGTTTTGTCCATTCAGCATTTATGACGATGATTGAAAAGAATAATAACAAAAAAGCGGATTGATAAATTGATTCTTTATGGCGTCCGTTTTATTATTATTATTTTTTTTTTTTTACTTATTTTTTTTTTCTAAATACACGTAGTTTGATCACGCGAGTTTGTGAAAGCTTTGGTAATTTACATAAAAAAACCCGTACGACACGCGTACACATTAGATTTTTTTTTCAATTCAGATGGATTTGAAAAACTGATACATAATATTCAAACCTTAACAGATTTACTTGTGAATATTAATAATTCCTTAATTCTAATTTTCTCTGACCCTAACACACTTGATGCCTGACGGCAAAGTTAGCCTGACTTTTCTGGAGTTCCACTAACATTTTCTGTCCAAGCGAAATGAGGCACCGATCTTTTTGACATCCATGTCAGAAAATCGAGTTTTTATATAAAGAAATTGTTCTGACCCTACACACAGCTGCCAGCCGCGAAAACTTCTTGACAGAAAAATTCATCTAGATTGGATCATAGCCAATTAGACATTTGTACTTTTGAACTCGTTGAAAACATGACACGATTTTCAAGTTTAAAATCAGGAGTTCACATTGTTTACACCTGCTGTACGGCTTATCTTGTTCAATTAATTGTGGGAATACGTTGTATGCGACCCTTACATTATGTCTTTACTATCTGTAATTGTATGTTGTCATTTCAATTATTTGTTTAATTTTGTTTCTCCCAATCTCCTCCTACGAGTTTGTAGAGTGCTCGCTTCGACATGTGGGAGGTTCTGATTCGAACGCTGACTGGGTCTGACCAAACTTAAAAATTGGTAGTGACTGTTCTTTCGCCAAGCACTTGGCATTTATAAATGAAAGTCACGGGGGTACTTGGGAGGATTCCCCGCGCTGCACATAGCCCTAAGCGCACTGCAAAGGTAAAAATTTCTGCCACTTCGCCTACAGCTGATGACGTCTCGATATTAGTGAAATATTCTTGAATGGGATGTAAAACCTAGTTAAATCAAATCAAATCCTATTCCATTCCAAAACTTTAGACTCATGAAACAAAATGTGTTTTTTAAAAACTTTTTTAATTTTTTTTTTAACGCGTTTCATAAAAATGATTAAGCGATTAAAATGTAGACCAGGCCCCAGTTTCACAATCATTTACTCAACTGAGTGTACACTCAACTCAAATTCGGGAATATTTCAATGTCAATTTCTGTTAAAATTGAATATCTAATGTTATATTTAAATTGTTTAGTGTAGTTTTGTTGAACATAACAAAACATTGTCTAAAAAATGGAATTTTTTAAATTTTGATGACAGATAAATAGGAAAATTTGAGTTGAGTGTACACTCAGCTGTGTGAATGATTGTGAAACTGGGGTCGGTAAACTCAGATCATATCACACAACTGCGGTAGCTTAGTTGGTTGAGTGCTCGCTCCGTAAGTGGAAGGTAATGAGTTCGAACCCAGACTGGGTCTGACCCAAGACTTGAAAGTGGGTAGTGACTGTTCTTTCACCAAGCACTTGGCATTACGAAATGAAAGTCACGGTTCTTTCGGATGGGAACTTAAAATAAACGAGGTCCCGTGTTACGGGAGACGTGGCACGATAAAGAACCCTGCTGTATAATGCCATCAGTGCAACGCACAGACAAAATTTCTGCGATATCGCTTACAGCAGAAGACGTCTCGATATAAGTGAAATATTCTTGACTGGGACGTTTAACACCATTACTCCAACTCAACTCAGATCATATCACCTGACCTTTATCGTCGATATCAGAGCTTTGTTAAAGATGTTTAATCATTGTCTTGCAAGAGCATAATTTGACCGAACCTTCTGTCTTAACGACGTCGTTACTTTTTATAACGCAGCGATGACGACAATATTAAAATGTACCTTACCATCGTTCGGTCTAATAAGAGCAGTGATCGTTTTTACTAATGTATAATATTTGTTGAGGAACTATTGACTGCGGTGAACCTGGCTGGATAGGTGGCCGGCTAGCTCAATTGGTAGAGCTTTGGTTCGAATCCCACTCGGGACAGATTCTAGTGTGAAGAAGTTTCGCATTGGCGAAGGTCGGTGGTTTTATCTTAGCGCACTTTACTTTCCCCTTCACTTTATTTGCAGTATTTTATAATCCAGATACTTTATATTCAGGACATTTTATAATCGATGGACTGAATATTAAGGACACTTTAAAATCCAAGTACGGAATATTCAGAATACTTTAAAATTCAAGGACTGAATATCCAGGACAATTTATAATTCAAGGACTGAATATCCATAACACTTTATAATTCAAGGACTGAATATCCAGGACACTTTATAATTCAAGGACTGAATATCCAGGACACTTTATAATTCAAGGACTGAATATCCAGGACAATTTATAATTCAAGGACTGAATATCGATCCAGGACACTTTATAATTCAAGGACTGAATATCGATCCAGAACACTTTATAATAAAAGGACTGAATATCCAGGACACTTTATAATTCAAGGACTGAATATCCATAACACTTTATAATTCAAGGACTGAATATCGATCCAGAACACTTTATAATAAAAGGACTGAATATCCAGGACACTTTATAATTCAAGGACTGAATATCCATAACACTTTATAATTCAAGGACTGAATATCCAGGACACTTTATAATTCAATGACTGAATATCCAGGACACTTTATAATCCAAGGACTGAATATTCAGGACACTTTATGATCTGGAAAGAGGCTTTACAATCGGGATACCTTAAATGTAGGACACTTAATAGCGAGACTTCATATTAAGGATACTTTATGATCAGACACTTTATATTCAAGTGTCTTTATAATCAGGATACTTAGCAATCAGGACAGGCTTTAATTAGACATATTATAATCAGGACAGGCTTTAATCAGACACATAATAATCATGACACTTTATATTCAGGACAGTCTTTAATCAGACACATAATAATCAGGACAGTCTTTAATCAGACACATAATAATCAGGACAGTCTTTAATCAGACACATAATAATCAGGACAGGCTATAATCAGACACATAATAATCAGAACAGGCTTTAATCAGGGCACCCTATAATCAGTCACTTTATGATCAGGACAGGCTAGAATCAGACACATTATAATCAGGGCCCTTTATATTCAGGGCACCCTATGATAAGACACATTATAATCAGGACACTTTATATTTAGGACAGGCTAGAATCAGACACATTATAATCTGGGCAATTTATATTCAGGACACCCTATAATCTGACACATTATAATCAGGGTACTTTATATTCAGGGCACCCTATAATCGTACACATTATAATAAGGTCACTTTATATTCAGGGCACCCTATAATCGTACACATTATAATAAGGTCACTTTATATTCAGGGCACCCTATAATCGTACACATTATAATCAGGACACTTTATATTCAGCACAAGGCTATAATCAGACATATTATAATCGTACACATTATAATCAGGGCACTTTATATTCAGGACAAGCTAAAATCAGACACATTATTTTAGGACACCCTATAATCAGGACACTTTATATTCAGGACACCCTATAATCAGGACACTTTATATTCAGGACACCCTATAATCAGGACACTTTATATTCAGGACTGGCTATAATCAGACACATTATAATCAGGACACTTTATATTCAAGACAGTCTATAATCACGACACATTATAATCAGGACACTTTATATTCAGGACACACTTTAATCAGACACATTATATTCAGGACACCCTATAATCAGGACACTTTATATTCAGGACACCCTATAATCAGGACACTTTATATTCAGGACTGGCTATAATCAGACACATTATAATCAGGACACTTTATATTCAAGACAGTCTATAATCACGACACATTATAATCAGGACACTTTATATTCAGGACACACTTTAATCAGACACATTATATTCAGGACACCCTATAATCAGGACACTTTATATTCAAAACAATTTGTTTTCAGGACACTTTACATTCAGGATTATATTATAATCACTTGATATTGAAGACACTTTTCAATCAACTTTAAAGCTGTATTAAGTTTTCCTAGGAAAAAATTAAAATGGTGCTGATTACTTAATGATGTTCCTAATGAACAATGTTACATTTAGTTCAATTACAAAAGCTCGAATAAATATAGAATTAATTTCCCAGCGAGATGTAGCATGTGGGGTCTAATTTTAGAACATAGTTAAAAAAAACCCGGTCTTGGAAACACAACTTACAAAACAATGACAAATTAAACACAAAATCTTATTAAAATTGTCATTTGTGACTTTGTAAGGGATAAATAGCATCATTGCGAATACATCTGGATATCCATTGATTATGTCAGTTTTCCCGTTTGATTTATTCAAGTCTCCTTACATCAGTGTGCATGCTCCAAGCTAAAAATAATCATTATCGTTAAATATGTGTCCCACATGTTAGAGGAATCCGTTTATTTAAAGCTAATAGGAATGAAATTTTAGAAAATGAATCTCACAGATCATGATCAGAAGTTATCTTTTTAAAACAAAATACATGTAAATATTTTTAGAAAATCAAAAAAACTTCAGAAAATTGAAAAAAAAATGCAGCTTTAAATGCATGATACTTAACAATGCAACACTTTCCTGCCACCTGGTCATCTGTTCATTGTTTTTACACAAGATACTTTTATGACAAAAACCTAATCTTAACTATTATATAAACATGTACTTATTTTTAATCAGTGTAATTGCATAATGAAGTTTACTTCCTAGTCAATATTGTTTCAATTATATTGAAATAATTATGGATAGTTTGGAACATTTGAGCACTCAGAGAAATCTCAAATCTCTAGCCAGAAAATTAACAAACTTTCTGACACTAGAACCTTATCTTAGTGGGATTTGAACAAAGGAAGTTATAGTAGTTACAGTGAGTGTTGAGATGAGTTATGGTGTAAATGCCCCAGTCAAGAATTTTTCACTTATATGGCAAGAGGTCGCCAGCTATAGGCGAAAATTTTTGCCTGTGCGTTGCACTGATGGCATTATACAGCAAGGTTCTTTATCGTGCCACGCCTACCATGAAACAGGAACACGTTTATTTAAGTTCCCATCTGAAAAAAACTGTGACTTTCATTTTTTAATGCCGAGTGCTTGATGAAAGAACAGTCACTTCCCACTTTCAAGTCTTGGGTCATACCTGGTTGGAGTTAGAACCCACGACCTCCTACTTATGGAGCGAGCACTCCACCAACTAAGCTACAGTAAGAGGTGTGAAATGTTGACACAGTCAAGACAATTGGACTACCCAGAATCCTCTATTTTTTAAGTGACATTAACAAAACACAGGAATAACATACAACAAAATCTTAATAAAACACTTTTTTAATTTAAGTTTTTTCTTTTAACTTTTCTTTAGAAGACTGTATTAGACAATTCTGTAACACTGGGTAAAGTTTATGACACATGGCTACACAGCTACTAAAAGCCTGAAATAGATTTTTTAAAAATTTTGTATGAACACACATTTAAAAAAAAACAGGTGTCATCAGAAGTGCAATGAAGCTCACATGTAAATTATTGGATTTATCATCAATAATTGTAAAAATTCAATCAATTTTAAAAAACTGCTTGCAACTGACTTGTACTGACAAATTATTTCAGAATTTCCCAGATTTAAACTTAGTGCTTGAAATCTAAAGTGGAATGAATTAATGGTACTTTACACCCTATAAAAGTGGTATCAGTTCTGAGATGTGGAGGAAACTAGAGTGCCCAGAAAAAAACACCAATCTTTGGCAAGCAAACTGACAAACTTTAACACATTAGGACCTGTCTGTGTAGGATTCTAACCTTGATAGTGAAAGGCATTGTGATCCACAAATTTCTGTTTCAGACCAGTCCACTGCCAAGGCCCCAATATTTTAACTGGCCTGAATCCCAAGTTACAACAATTACTATAAGAATAAATTAGAGAATTTATGAAAAAACAAAGAAAGGGACCTGGAGAACCAAGAGAAAACAATTGACTATCAGCAAGAGGGACCTTGAGAACCAAGAGAAAACAACTATCAGCAAGTAAACTGAAAAACTTTCTACAATAGGATCTGCCCAAGCTGTATCAGAATCTTGGCATTTAGAGGCACTGCAAGTGTATGATAAAGATCACTTATCTACCAAAGCCCAGTTTTATTAACAGACTTTGAAATGTTATTACCTTTTTGATGAGTTCATGATTTAACTCTCCTTTTGAAGTGATGGCTGAGATCTGATTAAGAGATGGCATTAATCCAACAGTTACACTACCATTATAAACGGAGTTTTCATCCTGTAGAAAAAAAAATTGTTTAACAATAACAAAACCCTGGTAACACTTTTTAACACATGATATCTATAAATGGGGTTCACCAGTGAAGCATGTGATGCTGACACTTGAATATGACACCTGCTTTCTACCACACTTTATTTCAATCAAGGAGTTTGTGTATGTGAAACTGCTTTCTAAACAAACAATTTCTATTAATAGGTGTTAACCAGTGTAGCATATGATGCACATGACACTGTATATGATACTGCTTTCTAACACACATAATTTCTATCAATTGAGTTCACCTGTGCAGCATGTGACATACAACACTGTGTTTGGGACATTGTATTTCTATCAGCAGGTATTTACCAGTGTAGCATGTTATGCACATGACACTGTATACGACACGGCTTTTTATCACACAATTTCTATTAATTAGGGTTTACCAGTGTAGCATGTGATGCACATGACACTGTATATGACAATGTTTTCTAACATGTGATTTCTATCAAATTAGTTCACCTGTGCAGTATGTGATACACAACACTGTGTTTGTGACATTGCATTCAAACTGATGATTTCTATTAATAGGGGTTTACCAGTGTAGCATGTAATCTTAGCATGTGACACAGCTTTCTAACACACAATTTTTATTAATTCGGTTCACCAGATTGAGTGCAGCATGTGATACTTTTGAAAATGTGCTTATAAACACACATGATTTCTATTAATAATAAGTGTTTAACGGTGTTGCATGTGACACTGCTTTCTTACACATAGTTTTTATCAATGGGTTTGTACTTGTTTAGCACCTGATATGTATGACAATGTCAAGTAACACTGCTTTCTATTGAAAAAGGTTTCTATCAAACTGAATGTTGTATGTTACATAAACACATGACAATGTGTATGTGACACTGCTGTCTAACATACATTATTTCTATTAATGTTGTTCCTGCAAACAATGTATTTTAAATACCTTAACCAAACACTTGGCTTTTATCCATTAAATACAATTACAGTCTATACTTCCACACATTGTATAGGTGAGCTAAGAAGACTTATATTTCATAAAATTTTGAAATCAGGATTTCCCAGATTTAAGCTATTACCTGTGACTTATATTCTTCATGTTCTGTTGGATCCATCAGTAAAACATCACCAGCTATCCTCTGTAATGAAAACAAAACACAGAAAATTAATCAAAGTACTGAAGGTATCGAATGCAGGTCATCAATGATTTGAGAAAAATTAAAAGTAATGTGATTTGATTCAATTCTTCAAAAGTGTCATAAAAAATTTTAACAATGGATGATTATGCTCAAGGCTGAAGCCAAGATATAACTGACTAAAATAAACTTCATGCAGCTGAAATTCTAACCTTGAACCTGGCTAAAAACATCCTCTGTAAAATGGAGGTAATTTTTCAAATTTCTTCACTAATTTTAACTAAAGTGAGACACCTATGACTAAAACTTTTTTAGTTTTGTTTTTTATATCATAGGTGGATCAAAGTTATTATTCATACCAAACAGTTCTATTTTTGACAGGTTTTTAATTTGATGAATCAAAATCACAGAAACAAGATAAAATACTCTTTTTTCTGCAAGTGCAAAATAAAGTACAATGTCCATTTTCTTTGGTAGTAAAAAAAAAAAAAATAAATAAATAAAAATAAATAAAATGAATGGATAAATAAATAAGTAAATAAAATGAATGAATAAATAAATAAATAAACAAATAAATAAATAAATATAGTATCCCTTTTCCTGGGAGTAAAAAAAAGAGGATGCCATTTGTCTAGAATTAAGAGAACAAGTACAATTAACACAATTCTGGTGGTAAACCCAAACTACAGTATCTGTTATTTAACAGTTTCACTGTTCATTATTTGAACCTGTTATACAATGGCCACCTGCCCATATAGGCCACCCTTTATTTTTCTTTGGTGGCCTTCACAGTATATTATTCAAACTTGTATAAAGGATGCCTGCCCATACAAGTAACTTTGACAGGTTCCCTTAAGTAGCCTTCAAACCCAGGTTGGACATCCTGTTTTTAACTTACCACTGACCTTCAGCATATATAGATAACCCTTCATTTTTCTTTGGTGGCCCTTATAGTATATTTATCAAGCTTGTATTTGGGATGCCTGCCAGGCCTTCACAAATGCCAATTTTTGGCGAAAAATGCCAATTCAAACAAGAGGCCCATGGGCCTTAACGCTCACCTGAGGATATGGCCAACCTGAGGATATATCCAAAATCATTTCCAAAAATACATAAAATATTCTAATATACATGCCTACAAAAAAGTTAATAGTTTTCAAGATAATTAACAATTTGAGCCACATATCAAAATGATCCTCATATCAATACCTACAATATTCTAATATATGTGCCTTTACAAAAAGTTTATAGTTTTCAAGCTAATGCACAATTTTAGTTTTTTAAGCAAAAAAATAACATTTCAGGGGCAACAACTCCTACATGCATTATCATACAGTTATGAAACTTTGTACCTTTTTACATTTTGTCATGCTGAACATTTTAACAATGTTTTAATATTATATATCTCTTATTATTTGGAAGTAAAATAGCCTAAAACTGCACAAATTACAAGCTAGGTCATGACCTTGAACTCTGACGTTGACCCCATTTTGAAGGTTATCTCAAGAAAAAGTTAAAACTGAAAACCCCATGTCAATATCTATTCATATAGTTAAGTTATAATAATTAGAAGCCATTTTACAAAATTTTTAAAATTAAACGCAAAAAGGCGTAACCTAATTTTTTACCAATTTCACAAAATGAACAATTTATAAGCTTAAGACCCTAGAGAAGCCAAATATCACATCAGATTTTTTCTCCCATCATCACTTTCAGAGAAGAAGATTTTTTAAGTTTTTTTGGAGCCATGGGTCACCTTGACCTAGTTTTGGGAGCCATGACAATGTCACGGACAAATCAGAATTGCACTGGCCCATATATGCATCTGACCAAGTTTTACTGATATCTACCTTGTAGTTTTAGAAAAGAAGTCAAAAATGTAAAAGTTTACGCCACGGAAGCCGCTGCCGACAACGACGACGACAGACAAATTTTGATTTGAAAAGCTCACTTGAGCCTTCGGCTCAGGTGAGCTAAAAAGCCGATTGAAAAATATCCGAATCAGCTTATATCCCATAATAATAGTACGACAAAATATGATTAAAAATTCTTTAATGCAAACTTGTTAACAGTTAAAGGTACTCAGGACAGTGACACGATTCAATGAACTTCCCTATTCACAGGTAATTACCTAATACTTTAATAGTTTACTGATTACTAGTGGCTTCACCTGTTCACATCGTTTCCACTAGAATATATACATTTCAGTCATACACATGCCTGATTGTAGTTAATAACCTCCCCTGATCTCTATATCCAAGAGCTGACTAGATTGATTATGACCATTTTTCAACAACATGATCACGACATTACACATGGTTTTTGTATTGGGATCATTTGTTGTTTCTGTTATATGTCAATATATTTTAAGTAACCAGTGATGGGATTTTTGCAAGATATCAATTATCGGTATTTATAAACTTTTATCTATATATATATATATATATATATATATATATATATATATATATATATATGCGACATTGTCACAAATGAACTTACCATTTGCTGATCTTTTTTTTTTTTTTTTTTTTTTTTTTGGGGGGGGGGGGGGGGGGGGTAGAGTTTACCTTGTCGATCTGGGGGGAGGGAGAATTGATGTAACCTTTGCCAACCGCCCATTGACCTTACCGGCATTTGTGGAGCCCTGATGCCTGCCCATACAAGGAACTTTGACAGGTTCCCTTAAGTAGCCTCCACACACAGGTTGGACTTCCCATTATAACTTACCACTGAACTTCCAGCCCATATAGGTCATTTTTCTTTGGTGGCCCTTATAGTATATTAATTAATTTACCTTGCATTAGGGATGCACAAGTAACTTTGACAGATTCACTTCACACACAGGTTGGATTTCCTGTTATAACTTACCGATGAACATCCAGCAACAAGATCATACATCTCAATCCCAGCATTAGCTAGAGCCACTGATGCACAAGTGATAGATGCTGCAAGAGCTGTAAATCAATGAAAAAAATAAAATGTTACAGGAAAAGATACAGCAGACAAACTAAAATTCAAAGCCATGACCTTCTGAATACTAGGATCACAGTGCCTCTCACCACATGGGTTCAAATCCCACTCAGAACAGATCTTAGTTTGTCAGTTCGCTTGCCGAAGGTTGGCGGTTTTCTCTGGGCAATCCGGTTTCCTCAATCATCCCAGAACTGACCAACTTGGAATAAGTGAAAGAATCTTGACTGGGGCGTAAAAACACCATTACTCCACTCCACTCCACTCCACTCCAATACTAGGGGGACACTCTACGAACTGAGTAACCTGGCCACCTATCATGCCCAGTCCACAACAAGAGCATTAATAACATTACATCACAGCAGTCAGCCGAAATCAAAATGGAATTCTTTGTTATAACCTTAAACTAAAATTAATCTGTACTTGTTACGCTGCTAGATTGTAATTTTGATTCCAACTGCATATGACCATTTTCTTCTGATTTAATGAGTGCAAAAGCTGTTATAATGCTGCACAGTTTAATAATGTCTGCCCCTATCCTACAGATTAATTATGACAGTTTAATCATGTCTGCCCCTACCATACAGTCTCAATTGGTCAGTTCTTTTTTCTGTTTTTGTGATGTGTAATAACTATGAGTACAATACCCCCTACCCTTCAGATGGGATCTTAGTTAATCAATTGCAAGGTTAGCCTAGAGATTAATCTAGATTTTGTCGGAAGCTATGGATTTGTAAGGAAACATTTGCAGGTGATAAATGGAGATTTCTTAGAGATTCAAAACATAATACATTGTAATATGGGGACTTTGTTAATACTTCAAAAGAATAATGTAGCGTTTCTTGAAAAATACCAATATCCAGAATTCAAGAAGGGATAGATTATATTTGCCAAGCCCTAGTTTCACAATCATTTACTCAAATAAGTGTCCACACAACTCAAAATAGAGATATTTCAATGTCAATTTTTAAGACTTTAAACAGATAAAATTGAATATCTAACGTGATATTTAAATTGTTTAGTGAAGGTTTGTTGATTGAAACAAAACACTGTTTCATAAAAAAAATTTTTTAAATATTGATGAGAGAAAAATGGGAACATTTGAGTTAAGTGTACACTCAATTGAGTGAATAATTGTGAAACTGGGGCCAGAGCTCTTTTATTAATAACTGGATGGACTTTAGCCATGTAAAATATTCAATGTTTTCCTCAAGGATATATGACACAGCACAACTTCGGCTTGAGCCAACAAACTTGACTCATGAGTCAGCTACCACTTGTATCTAGACTGAGTGAGTAATGGTGTTTAACATCCCAGTCAAGAATATTTTACTTATATCAAGACTTCGCCAGCTATAGACGAAAGTGCAGAATTTTTCCTGTGTGTTGCGCTGATGGCATTATACAGTAGGGTTCTTTATCATGCCATGCCTGCAGTGACACAGGACATTGTTTATTTTAAGTACTCATTGGAAATAACCATGGCTTTCATTTCATACTGCTGAGTGCTTGGCAAAAGAACAGTCACTACAAGTCGTGGGTCAGGCCCAGTCAGGGTTTGAACCCATGACCTCCCAATTATGGAGCGAGCACTTTATCAACTGAGCTACCGCACGGGTACATCTAGACTGGGGTGAGCTAAAATCAAATACATTCTTACCACTTCCATCATTTTGTAACACTGTGACATAAACATTGATTTGAGATTTAGGAAACTTGTGCTGAAATTAAAAAAAAAAAAAAATGGAGAGTTTCATTCTGTGTTTTAAGATCATAAAGTAGTACATTGTATTCAATATCAAACATCATTTAACTCTAAAATTTACTCACAGAAATTTTTTTACAAAAAACAATACTCAAAGTGCAACCAACTATTTCAACTGTGATCATCCAAATATAACATGACTATATGACCTGTAACTAGACTATCTTAAAATTTTACAAGTTGATGAATAGTGATGATGTTGGAATCAGGAAGAACAGATTAGGAATGGATTAAAGATGCTTTATGTTAAAGTCAATAGTATTTTCACTGATGTTAATGTGGTTAGTTCAGGGCTGGTGAAGGAAACTGGAGTGCTTGGAGAAAATCACAAACCACACAAAAACAAACCAACAAACTTTACACAATAGGATCGGCCGGCAGGTGACAGTGAAGAGGGGCTGTCATCTGTTTGAATGAGCAGACTACTTGGCCACCAAAGATCCTGTTAAGAATAGATATTTGGTGCATTGAAGCCTCTTAAATTATCATTATCAATTATGCTTTCTCTCTTATAAATCAATGGTAAAGATACAGTTAAATTATTCAGAATCCATGTTTTACTAATTTCATTTGGGAATAGTACCCAGCTGAATCATTTTCTGGTCTTCCAATGAACATAAAAAAATTGACATATGATCACTGTTCATATACAGTACAAGTACACAGTGTTAGTGGGTTAACTTCTATGTTCTAGAGGGGCCCTGGTGGCCGAGTGGTCTAAAGCGCACGCTTACGGATCACAGGACCTCTCACTGCCTGGGTTTGAATTCCACTCAGATTCTAGTGTTAAAAAATTTGTCAGTTTGCTTGCTGAAGGTTGGTGGTTCTCTCTGGGCACTCAGGTTTCCTCCACCATCCCAGAACTGACCACCACAAAATAAGAGAATGAATCTGGACTGGGGCGTAAAACACCACTTATTCACTCCACTATATGTTCTAGAAAGTTTCTGCAAAAAAAAATGTAAATTCATTTCAAAAACATGCAAACAAAGTCTAAACTGGTAAAATCACATCAGAAGCACTAACGATTCCAACAAAAAAAATCAATTACAATTTTCAAATGATGTAGCTACACTTCTGATGACGTCATATCCAAATAAGTCCTTAATTCCAACTCATGACTGGGTGTTTGGGAACCCACTAGTCTAAGGTGCATGCTTATGGATCACAGTACCTATCACTGCCTAAATTAGAATCATGTTCAGACATTTTCTATTGTAAGAATGTTTGCCGAAGGTGGGTGATCTTCTCTGGACACTTGAGTTTCCTCAACCATCCCACAAATGACCTGCTCAATATAAGTGAAAGAAACTTGACTGGGGTATTAAACATCATTACTCAACTGCACTCCAACTAATGTTTGCTCACCAAACAAACAGCAGGTTCCAGTGCCTCTAGCAGCTGTACAGACAGATCTTTTTCTTCACTATCCTGCTGGTGTTGACGTCTATATTTACAAGAAAATGTTGCAAATTTGAATTCACAGGTAAGCTGTCCTTTCATACTGAATTCTTCTCTTTTCACTAGCTCTCTTGGTCCATATCTGAAAAAAAGTGTTTTTTTTTTCTTGAAAACTATTAAAGATAGATAATAAAAGTAGGATCAAAGAAGTCAAAAATAGGTGTTAACAATGCATGCACATCCACAAATACGTACAAACCAATGTGGTAGCTCAGTTGGTAGAGTGCTTGCTCTGTAAGTGGGAGGTTGTGGGTTGGAACCCTGACCGGGTCTGACTAAAGACTTGAAAGTGGGTAGTGCCTGTTCTTTCGCCAAGCACCCAGCATTACGAAATAAAAGTCATGGTTTTTTTTGGATGGGAACTAAATTATAAACGAGGTCCCATGTCACCGTTGCAATAGCATGATAAAGAACCCTGCTGTATTATGCAATCAGGGCAACAGACAGACAAAATTTCTGCACTTTCACTTATAGCTGGCCATGCCTTGATATAAGTGAAATATTCTTGACTGGGATGTTAAACATCATTACTCAACTCAACTCACACATATGTACACATCTACACACAAAGGCACATTCACACACTGAACTAAACCATAAGCTCACATGAACTTTGGTCTGGTAAGCTAATTAATGACTATGCTAAGTGTTAAAGCCAGAAAATCTTAAGTTAAGCTTTAAATATAATCAGAATTTTATCGCAAATACTATTTCATTGACATGAAAATTTGTGGGTCCAGGTGCCACGAAAACAACGAAATTGGGCTATCACGAAAATGGATGATTTCACAGTATTTAAAATAGAGGAAAGAAACTAAATAACATGTCCTCAGCAACAGCCAACACAAATTAGAATTTGACACAGTACAAAGTTAATGATAATTCTAGTAGTTCCGCTAAGAAGACAAAATCAGACAAACACAAGACTCATAACTTAGTATAAAACCCCAGACTTTAGACAGGAGTGGAGTGGAGTAATGGTGTTTTACGCCCCAGTCAAGAATCTTTCACTTATTTCGAGGCGGTCAATTTTTAAATTTTTTAAAGAATCTCAAAAAATAAAAAAAAAGGATAAAAAATAATTTTAGTGATCAAAATAATTTTAGTGATCAAACAAATATAAAATTATGTTTGTCCTTATTTGACCTTAGTAGTATAGACTTAATTATTCAGACAGTCTTAACAAATATCCGGTCGAGGTGTCACCAAAATGCACCATTTAATGCCATTTTTCAATTTTTTCCAGAGTAGCATGCTCCCGGACACCTACAGTTCTATTTTTTGCCTAGTTATAATTGATTTCTATCCACGCCCCTGCCATGTCATGGCAGGTGTGGCATGTGAAATAACCCTCCCTTAACATTGCCCTCAGTGCACTGCAAAGGACAAAATTTCTGCAACTTCACCTTTAGTTAGCAACATCTCGATATAAGTGTAATATTCTTCACCTATAGGTGAGGTGACAGAAATTTTGACCTTTGCAGTGCGCTTAGGGCAATGTGCAGGGAGGGTTCTTTAATGTGACAGGCCTGCCGTGACACAGGACATTGGTTTTTAATGTCTCATCCAAAGGACCCAGTGCCTTTCATTTCAAAATGCCCAGTGTTTGCGAAAAATAAGAACAGTTTATACCAATTTTCAAGTCTTGGTCAGACCTGGCCAGGGTTCAAACCCTGACCTCCCACATATGAAGCAAGCACTCTACCAACTGAGCTACCATAGTGGTTTTATAAAATGTGTTAGAGGTTGTATACCATATTTTTATTTCTACATTTCGTAAAATTATCTCTCACACTATACTTACACTGCACATATAACTTTAGTTTCATTTTGTTCTAGATAAGCTGAGCCTCTTGCCTGGCTTATTACTCCTGCTTTCAAAACTGAAATCAACAAATCAAAATATCTATTATTTTGTGTCAGAAAAAGTCATTTCAGACTCTATATGATAAATATGGAAGATAATGATGAGTTCTTGTTAATCAAAATGATGATTCAGAACTTGACCAGGAGGTCCCTGGTCTTACTCTGATTAATAATGATCTTGTCCCACAAAGGTGACTATCTTTGAGCCATCCAAAAGCTATCATTTCTTTTTGACAAGTTTTTAAAATTTAACATTAATCTCTGCATTATATTTTTCAATTGACCTAATACTGGTCTTTACAAATAAAATATCAAGTTATGTTACTATGTTGACTCAATTTTTGAAAACATGGCCCCAATGTTTTTTGGTTTTTTTTCCAGGCTTGGTCCAGTATGACCTCACTAACTACATTCTTGGATTGAACAATGCTTTGGATTAAAGTTCAACATCTTAATCTCATGAGGCTGATGAATGAGGCCCCATGTTTGAACAAATCTATTTTGTCTCATTCAGACATGGCACCTCATTCTTTAGTTTCATTCAGACAAGGCATCCCAATTTTTAGTCTAATTCTGACATGGCACCTCTTTTTAAGTCTAATTCTGACATGGCACCTTTTTTTTAGTTTCATTCAGACATGGCATCCCAATTTTTATTCTAATTCTGACACAGCACCTCTTTTTTAGTCTCATTCAGACATGGCACCTTTATTTTTAGTCTCATTCTGACATGGCATCTCAATCTTAAGTCTCATTCAGACATGTCACTTCAATCTTAGGTCTCATTCAGACTGGCACCTCTATTTTTAGTCTCATTCAGACAAGGTACCTCCATCTTTAAATCTCATTCAGACATGGCACCTCAATCTTAAGTCTCATTCAGAAATGGCACCTCAATCTTAAGTCTCATTCAGACATGTCACCTCATTCTTAAGTCTCATTCAGACATGTCACCTCAATCTTTAATCTCATTCAGACATGGCACCTCAATCTTAAGTCTCGTTCAGACATGGCACCTCCATCTTAAATCTCATACAGACATGGCACCTCAATCTTAAGTCTCTTTCAGAAATGGCACCTCTATCTTTAAATCTCATTCAGACATGGCACATCAATGTTGAAGTCTCATTCAGACATGGCACCTTAATGTTGAAGTCTCATTCAGACATGTCACTTCAATCTTAAGTCTCATTCAGAAATGGCACATCAATGTTGAAGTCTCATTCAGACATGGCACATCAATCTTAAGTTTTGTTCAGAAATGGCACCTCAATCTTAAGTCTCATTCAGACATGTCACCTCAATCTTAAGTCTCATTCAGAAATGGCACCTCTATCTTTAAATCTCATTCACACATGGCACATCAATGTTGAAGTCTCATTCAGACATGGCACTAATGTTGAGTCTCATTCTGACATGGCACCTAAATGTTGAAGTCTCATTCAGACATGACACCTCAATCTTAAGTCTCATTCAGACATGTCACCTCAATCTTAAATCTTATTCAGACATGGCACCTCAATCTTAAGTCTCATTCAGATATGTCACCTCAATCTTAAGTCTCATTCAGACATGTCACCTCAAGCTTAAGTCTCATTCAGAAATGGCACCTCTATCTTTAAATCTCATTCAGACATGTCACCTCAATCTTAAGTCCTGTCAGACATGGCACCTCAATTTTAAGTCTCATTCAGACATGGCAACTCTATTTTAGTCTCATTCAGACATGGCACCTCAATCTTTAGTCTTGTTCAGATATGGCACCTCAATCTTAAGTCTCATTCAGACATGGCACCTCAATCTTAAGTCTCGTTCAGACATGGCACCTCAATCTTAAATCTCATTCAGAAATGGCACCTCTATCTTTAAATCTCATTCAGACATGGCACATCAATGTTAAAGTCTCATTCAGACATGACACCTCAATGTTGAAGTCTCATTCAGACATGTCACCTTAATTTTGAATTTCATTCAGACATGTCACCTCAATCTTAAATCTCAATTCACGTCTCGTTCAGACATGGCACCTCAATCTTAAGTCTCATTCAGAAATGGCACCTCTATCTTTAAATCTCATTCAGACATGGCACATCAATGTTGAAGTCTCAATAAACATGGCACATCAATGTTGAAGTCTCATTCTGACATGGCACCTAAATGTTGAAGTCTCATTCAGACATGGCAGATCAATGTTTGAATGCACAAACATTTGCATGTACAACTTGGTCATATCTGCATACATGTACTGTTGTCATTGTTGTTGTTTATTTTTACTTACATACAGGTCTTATTTCATCTGCACTTCGTTTATCCTGCCGATTTCCATTTCCATCTTTCTAAAATTAGTTACATATGGTATTTAAAATCAATTAACACTAGCCAAATTTAATTTAATCAAGTGAATTCAATCTGGTCATAAAACTAAGTGTTTTACAGTAGCCAAATCTGTTATTCAATCAGATATGTTAAAATAAGTTCAAAATGGCAAATTGTAGAATGCAAAATTAAGACAAACATAAATAATTGTTTATAAAAATTACATGTAAGTGTTCTGAACACTGTTCACAGTAGCTAAATCTATTATTCTATATATGCCCAAGCATAGTGTTGACTATGATGTCCTGACACTTTGTCAAGGAACACTTATTTTGCTGCCAGGAATGCTATTCATTTGTTTTAAAAATACATACTCAAAAACAAAACCCTTCATTGAACTAGCCAATGGTCTATTAACCTGTGAAATAATAAAACACAAAAATACCAGTCCATGTCCAAATCACAACCCCCCCCCCCCCCAAAAAAAAAAAAAAAAAAAAAAACAAACAATGTAAAAACTTGAAAAAACTGGTCAATTCAGTTATACACTTGAATGTCCATCAAGGAAGAGAGGTCCATGTGTTCGGGAAGGATAAACACCACCTGTCTAGCCATCTACACCAGTCACATATGTCAAATTTGAGAATGAAATGAAACATGGAATCATCTAAAGTCAAATAAATCAAGTATAAGTTTGGATACATTGACTTCATAGTTATCAACAATATTGTGATGACAGCCATAATACTTTTTCTTCTACCATTCCAGAACTGACTCCCTCCATATTAACAAAAGAATCTAGACTTGGGAATAAAAAATTCATTACTCAACTGTAGTAACAAGAATAGAAAAACCTACCAGTGGAACAGGAGTCTCAGGTTTTATAACAAATGTATATGGACTCTGAGTGGTCTCTGGACCTGATATCCTCCTGGTATCTGTCGGCATCTTATATCACTTTAAGGACCTATTCCTACAATCAAAAATATCTCAAATTATTGATTATCACACACACACACATACACACACACACACACACACACATTGTCGATATAACAAAGATATAATTAATTACATCTTACACCTAGCACAAAAAGAGACCGTTTAAAAGCTCCTGTTGTTTTCATCATGCGGAGAGAGAGAGAGAGAGAGAGAGAGAGAGAGAGAGAGAGAGAGAGAGAGAGAGAGAGAGAGGAGAGAGAGAGAGAGAGAGCATGTATTTTACATTTAATCAATGTCTTTATATGATGAAAATAAAACCCACCTGTTCATCCATGGGCGCATCCATTTTTATCTTCTTATTGCTTCCGTATCTTCTTTTACTATTTTATTAAAGAACCATATGATGCAAAACAGTTCAAAAGTTCTCTTAATCTCTATACATTTTCATCTTTCCTTTTACATATCTACATATCATCATTATTTATTTATTTATTTATTTATTTATTTATTTATATCTCTTCAATTAAATAATGACGTGTTTGTTACTAAATATGTAATTTCTGTTTATTTTGGGTCATTACAAGGCTGGGAAACTGGTTATTTCTTCTTTTTTCTTTTTTTTATTTATTTATTTTTTATTTTTTAAATTCATTTATTTTATTTTATTTTTATTTACGTTATAGGTACAATTGGACTTGAATGGTGGTCAAGGTCAAACCACTGAAAAAGTGATAGAGCTTGATGAGGAGTCAAACGTGTGGTACAATGTATTAAAATTTTTAGTTCATAACCGTGTCACTGAATCCAATCAAGGTCATGCTTAATCACACAATTACTCCATTTCAAAGAACCAATTTCTACTAGTTTATTTGTTTCTATAAACAGTTAAATTTTACTAAATGTCAATGACCTTGAATATGACAAAGTAAATAAACTTCCTAACTACATTTTTGCATGTACTATACTCAGTTTACCAACTGCGGTAGCTCAGTTGGTAGAGTGCTCGCTATGTAAGTGGGAGATCGTGGGTTCGAACCTCGATCGGGTCTGACCAAAGACTTGAAAGTGAGTAGTTAATAATTGTTCTTTCGCCAAGACTTGGCATTACAAAATGGAAGTCACAGCAGGCGTAACACGATAAAGAACCCTGCTGTATAATGCTATCAGCGCAACGCACAGGCAAAATTTCTGCAAATTCGCCTATAGCTGGCGACATCTCATAAGTAATATATTCTTGACTGGGACGTCATTCACCGTTGCTCAACTCAACTCACTGTACTCGGTTTCACAACCATTTCTTAACTAAGATTTTACCTTCAAATCGGGTTGGCAAATGATATCTGACAATCTCGTTAAAGCTTAGAATAACAGTTTTGAAGAGACTAAATACAAATGCTATAAAATATTAATTATCCTTGAATTCCTGTTTATCCCAACAATTAAAAAATATTAATATTTTAAATTTGTAAGATTTAAACAGAGGAAAATCTTCGTTACGAAATAATTGTAAATCGGGTTAGAAATATTTTATTAAATTCTTGAAAGATGATAATATTTCAAAGTGCCATTTGGCTAAACCATTAAATTGTGGTTTTGTTGAAAATACTTTTTTTTTTTTTTTTTTTTTTTTTTTTTTTTTTTTTTTTTTTTTTTGAAGTACCGTAAATAATGCATAAAGTTATTAAGAATTGGGTATGGAACTTGTCCCAGTTTCACAATGATTCCTTAACTAAGATTTTCTTTAGCTTAAAGCTTGTAAATTTCAACAATCTCTTTTAGATCTATGAATGTACATTATTTCATAAAACTACATATGGATGCTAGAAGTTTGAAGTGATCTTCAAAATGACACCTTAAATTCCCGATTATACATTTGTTTTAACAACTAACAAAATTATTACAACTTCAAGTTTGCAAGATTTAAGTAAAGGAAAATTTTAGTTAAGAAATGATTGTGAAACTGGGCTCTGGATCCAGGCCACAGGCACTTGTTTCGTACACGCCCCCCCCCTACCTATATTTACCACGTTGTAAATATAGGTAGGGGGCCAAGTGCCTGTGATCCAGGCCCAAGTTTTATAATCATTTCTTAACTAAGTTTTTCTTAACCTAAATCTGGCAAATATGAAATCATAACGATTTAATTAATTTTTCAGATATTTACAAGAATTTAAGGTGCCATTTTGAAGATCACTTCAAGTTAATACATCCATATTTAGTTTTGCAAAAACATTCATATATAACAGTTCCAAAGAGATTGCTGAAACTTACTTAATTTAAGTTAAGGAAATCTTAGTTGGGGACTTGTGATAAATTTAAAGTTTTCAAGTTCTATGCAATTTGTTCAAACAATGTTAAATCGGCCATTGCTTAAGGAAACGTATCTCTTACTATCACTGCTTTATTATTATTATTATATTTTATTTTTCTAAATTTCATGTCAGTGTCGTAGCCTCAATCGCGCTTACGGATCACAACGCCTCTCACAGCCTTGGTTTGAATCCCACTCGGGACAGATCCCACTGTGAGAAAGTTTGTTGGGTTGCCGATGGTCGGTGGTTTTCTCCAGGCACTCCTGTTTTCTCCGCCGTCCCAGAACTGACCGCCTCAAAATAAGTGAAAGAATCTTGACTGGGGCGTTAACACCAATACTCCTCCACTCCACCCGTAGCCTCAGATGAAGGTCTATTTTCTATTACATGCACTGATGCTATGTATGAAGGTTTAAGGTTTAGGTTCCTTGATACAGTGATTGACTTTGTATATGTAGGTCACGGCCAAATAGTTTTGCGAACTTAATTAATAATCCAGGAAGCAAGCCTGTCAATGTATTGCTGGTTGTTGGAAGTTTCCAAACAGTTGTTACTATAGTCCGAATTTCTCTGACCCTAACACACTTTATGCCTGACGGCTGTGTGTAGGGTCAGAACAAAATCTATATCAAAAACTTGGGATTTTTCGATACCAACTGGTATCGGAAGGTGCACAGCCTCATTTCGCTTCAGACTTAAAATATTAGTAGAACTGTAGCAAGGGTTACTAAGCTCAAACGACAGGTCAATAATTTGTCCTACAAAATATTGAAATATTTCAAGATATCCTCGCTGTTGGTTTGAGATCCAGATAGGTTTATTCGGAGTTGGCCCGCGAAACTCTCACACTCATATATTTTGGAAGATAAATTACTCACTTGTCGATCAAGGTTGGTAGGTTTTCTAGTTGACACTAATATTTCCAGTCTGAAGTGAATTGTGGAGGCGCCACTTCCAACTGCGGTAGCTCGGTATCGGGAAATCGCGGGTTTTTGATATAGATTTTGTTCCGGAGTGTCCAGGAGAAACCGCCAACCTTCAGCAAACGAACTGAAAACTTTTCAATAGGATTCGAACCATGGTCGAGAGAGGCACGAGCGCGGGTACGCGCTTTAGATCACTTCTTTTATACAAATGAAAGTCTTGTCTGGGGCATGAAGCATCATTCATTACTCCACTCATATCTTTAACTAGTTTCAAAACTGAAAAAAAGTTTTTTGCCTCTCAGTTTAAATAGCCGATCTGGAATTTAACCTTCGTAAGTTAAACGGTTAAACTTAAATAAGTCGCTTCTATCCATTCAAATTGGGGTCTCCATGGCCGAGTGGAAGTGGAAAACTGAGTACCAGGAGAAAGAGTTTCAGTGTGGGAACTTGATAAACTTTCTGAGATAAGGAACTGACCTACTGTATTTCCAGGAATACTATATAGTCGATATATTCGCCCCCAAATTTTAATTTTCAGGAAAATTTAAATGAAGTTGATGTTTACATGTTCAAAATATCTGTACTCAGCCAAATTACTTTTTGTTTTATTCTACAAGCTGTCCAACTATGTTGTTTGTAGAGAAAAAAGGACATTTTCTATTAAGTTATACCTTACACTAAGTTACCGTTAGTACCTCTATGCAAATGAAAGAAGGAAGGATATGAATTAACCCGTGAATGAAATTTGAATCTTTCACCCAGGTGTGTACCTGTTTACTATATATAGACATAATTTTTACAGGTAAGATAGGGGCTGTTTCAAAACTAACTATATAGCCAATTATATAAATGCCTATTGCAAAAAAATCATTCACAAACAATGTGTGTTTGTGTGTGTGTGATTTATTTATTTATGAGAGAGAGTAATTGACATTCATCTTTAATATAATCACATACCTGATTATTTTATCATTTCCTAACCTGGTTGTAATTAAAAATCGTCATCAGATTGGTTATCAGAATCAATTGATATGATGTATTTTCCCACTGTACTGTAATTTAATCCATCCGATTTCCAATATAAATCTTCTTTTTTTCAGAACGTTTCGTTCACAATTTTCCCAAACCCCAGGTGTTATTTGTGTAAATGACTGGTATATAAAGTTTTTAATATCACAAAGTTTTCCGGTTTTATTATTCCTTGCAATGAAATTTTTATAGTGAGCCCATACTAATTCTATTGGATTGAGTTCGCAGTGTCTAACAAGTTCTCTGAGTACAAAGTGTCCATGTTTGTTTGCCAGAACATCAGTTTTATAAATAGGCTTTGGTTTATTTCTTTTTTTACAATTTCATAAAGTTTTTTTGCAAGTGGGGGGAATTTATTTTACTATCCATTAACCATTTTACCATTTGATCTTTTCTAGAATTTGACGTTGGTGTTATAGAATTTTCAGTTCTAATATTGTGATATGGTGCATTGTCCTGAATTATAACACTTGGATTATACAAGGATGGCAGCAACTTATGTTCAAACCAGTGTAAATAGACATCCCCATTCATCTCCTTGTGATAATCTCCATCACCTGATTTTGCTTTAAACGCAAGGTCACAGCCTGGAATCAATCCAGTACCTTTTCTACCAGCATGAAGAATGACATACCTTTGACCTTTACCACAAGGAGCAACAGGATTTGTCACATGTGGTGTATCCGAAATCTAGGTATACTTAGTTTTATGGTTTTGATTAACCAAAGTCTCATCTAAATATATTATATCAAACCCAAGACTACGGAATTCTTTAATTTTTCTCACATAAAAAGAGCGATCAGCCAAAACATTTTGATTTTCAAAAATTCGCAAACTCTGACCTTCTTCCTATATCTAAAACCAACTTCACTTACTGTAGTAGCAATTTAACTTTTGGAAACATTGATGGTGTCCTTTATTTTCTCTTGAATTTTACCCAGAGTTGGGATTTCATTGTTACGGTGAATGTTATATATACACAGTCTGTCTTATAGCACTTTTGTCAAAACTGTCAAGTTTCTTTTTACGTCCTCTTGTTTCTTTTGAATTGGTCCCCTCTACAGTACCTTTGTTATATAAAGTAGATTTACATACACCTGTGGCTTTGACTGCCCTTTCAAAACTTGGTAAAAAGGTTTACCTCTCAATTTTTCTTGTTGGAATAATTTCAAAACTTTAAAAACAATCTTTTTGGCATCATCTGGGGGGGGCTTACGGATCACAGCGCCAGATCCTAGTACGAGAAGTTTTTCAATTCGCTAACCGAATGTCGGTGGGTTTTTTTTTCAGGCAATCCGGTTTCCTCCTTCCATAATTGACCGCCTCGGAATATGTTAAAGATTCTTGACTGGGGCGTAAAACACCATTACTCGTCTCGTTAAAAGGCCAAATTTAAGACTGAAAGGATTTCAATTCAAAGGAACATGAATTCAAAGAACATGGAGATAAGTGGTGTCATTACTTTTTGTATACTAACAATTTTTTCGCTTGTATTGAGTCGGTCGTTTCTGGGATGACGGATTGATGTTTTACGTCGAAGCAGTAATTTTTCAGCCATTGCAACGAGAACATTGTTATCTTCCTATAAAGATTAATCTAAAAGCGTTTGCGTTAGATGTGCGAGTGTGTAATAATGTACTTTATGGTGCGAACTCGAACTTTAAGTTAAAGGTACAAGCTCCAGTCAGTATGCCGCAGGCAAGTAAACACTCCCCAATAACGTTTTCGCCGACACCAGGTGAACCAGTTGATACTGTGCTCATAATAACGAGTTTCAAGCGAGAAAGCGACATTTCAAATTCAGAGGTCTTATGTATGGTACGGTCCAATCTTCCCGCGCTCGAGGCAGACGCTCTACAACGAAGCGAAATTCGACAGGAGTAACTTGGTTAGCCCTACTATTCTTATCATAGGCGGATTTAGGGGGGTTGCCCTCGTTGCCCGGGCAACCCCCTAATTCTGGCTTTTTTTTTTTTTTTTTACCCAGGTAACCCCTTCTTTGGGCTTTTGAAATTAAATAAGAATAGTAGAATGCAATTTTTCGGAAGACCTCGTTACATTACCTATATATAATGGTATTGGTACCTGTTCCGAATGTATCCGGTCTTAATTAATAAACCATAAACAAGAGATGCCATGTTGAAATTCATGTAAAAAAAAAATCGCAAAAAATTGGGCAACCCCCAAAATATTTTTCTGTATCCCCCCCCCCCCTGCTTATCCACCCAGTGCTCATGAAGGAAGTGAAGTGAAGTGATCACTAGTCAATTTTTTTCAACTAAAATATGAGAGTTCTGGGAGGACGAAAGAAAACCCGAGTAACCCGAGAAAACCACCAACTTTAATCAAAGGAACTGATGAAATTTTGTCATAAAAACCCGAGTAACCCGAGAAAACCACCAACTTTCGTCAAAGGAACTGATGAAATTTTGTCATAAAAACCCGAGTAACCCGAGAAAACCACCAACTTTCGTCAAAGGAACTGATGAAATTTTGTCATAAAAACCCGAGTAACCCGAGAAAACCACCAACTTTCGTCAAAGGAACTGATGAAATTTTGTCATAAAAACCCGAGTAACCCGAGAAAACCACCAACTTTAGTCAAAGGAACTGATGAAATTTTGTCATACTAGAACCTACACTCATTGAAGCTAAATCATGAAATAAAACAAAACATTTATACATATTTTTCATACCACAGAATGGAACTGTTTTATTATTTTACTTGCAAAAACACAGTTTCTGTATTACAATGACACGGCTCCAAATGGTATTTACACAAAAAATATACAATGGACGAAAAGCAATAACGCTTCACAATGAATTCTACATAGATGTCTAAAACCTATATCTTGTACAATAGAGCAAAAACAATCGCTCTTGTAATGATGATGCTGTCCGTAAAAATAGCGGACAGTCTAATAATATACATATATCTTCTTGCACTTGGTGACAATGATGAAGAAAAAATTACATTTGTACAATATAAACACTGTTGAAGTCGATCTGTTTTTTTTATATACTTGATAATGCTTTTTGCGATGTCCCTTTTTATCAACCTTGGTGCTATTTTATCATGATTGTATCAAACTATTTACAATGTAATGAAAAATCATACATGTTAGCATTTTCTGACAGTCTTATATACATGCAGCATCTAATGAGTTTTTTATCACTGACAAAATAAATGTACAAAGAGTGACCCAATCTCGGGTATGGGGCCACAAGTAATTGTTTCAACCCATAAGAGGATTAGATTAAAAAGAGTTAGAATGGACACATCAAAACAGAGATGTACACTCTACGTTTTGGTAACATAAATATTAACATATAAATGATATATCGATAGAGAGAACAAACAAGAGGCCCAATAGGGCCTGTGATGCTCAACTGGCTGCATATGTAAGACAATGTTTGTTTTTGATTGAAATGCTGTTTAACGTTCAACTCAAGAATATTTCACTTATATGGAGACTGTCAATTTTGGAAATGGTGGAGGACACTGGATTATAGGAGAAAACCACGACCAAGCAGCAAGTTAACTGACAAACTTTCAAAGATGAAGTGCTAGCCCACTTGGCATTAATGCACAATGTCAGGGGTGAAAGGTGCTGTGATTCGTACCATCGAATGTTTAAGACCACACAGCCACTGTGGCCCCTGTAAGACAATGTGATGTGGTTACCATAATTGGTTCATCAGCTTAAGATGGGAAATAAATTGAGCTTATGACCATTTTTGCTTCAATGAAGCCTACTTTGCAACACACACATGCAGGCATGCTTCACTATGCCATAAACTCAGCTGGGTTTAGCCAGTTGAGCTTAGAATGGATCCACAATGGCTATTTTATATATATATATCTAGTAACAACAGGCATCTTAGACTGGTTCAAACTTTTTTTAGGCCGATGTAGGAACCTTCCACAGGAAGTTTGGTTCCAATTCGCCCAGTGATTTTAGAGGAAAAGATTTTACTAAATATTACACCTAATTTGCATATTTCTTGAAAATTAGGTCAATAAAAATTTTCTCAGAAAAAAAACATTATGTATTTTGAATCCCACACAGTATACTTTATATATTTAAAATTTTAGCTCAATTGGTGGAAAAAAAGATCAACAATGGTCTTTTTTTTTTCTTTCTATTTTTAGTTATGACAGCCATCTTGGATGTCAGGTCGGGTTGCCTGGTACCACCTTTAGTCAGGCTGACATTTGGACCTTCCACACAAAATTTCATTCCACTTGGCCCAGTTGTTTCAGAGGAGAAGATTTTCAAAGATTTCACTAAATATTACACCTTAAGCATAATTCTTGAAAATTGGGTCAACAAAAATGTTCTCATAAAAACCCTTTAAATATGTTGAATGCCCCACTATCTACTCTCTACATTTCAAATTTGAACAAAAACGGTTAGAAAATGACTCAGCAATGGCTATTTATGTGTTTTTGCTATTTATAGTAACAGCGGCCATCTTGGATGTCGGGCGGGGTCGCCTGGTACAAACTTTGGTCTACCCCACCTAGGGACCTTCCACACCAAATTTGGTTCCAATTGGCCCAGTGGTTTCAGAGGAGAAGATTTTCAAAGAATTGATTAAATATTACACCTCATTTGCATAATTCGTAAAAATCGGGTCAACGAAAAATTTCTCATAAAAACCCGTTATATATGTTGAATGCCCCGCTATCTACTCTCTACATTTCAAATTTGAACAAAAACGGTTAAAAAATGACTCAGCAATGGCTATTTATGTGTTTTTGCTATTTATAGTAACAGCTGCCATCTTGGATGTCGGGCGGGGTCGCCTGGTACAAACTTTGGTCCAACCCACCTAGGGACCTTCCACACCAAATTTGGTTCCAATTGGCTCAGTGGTTTCAGAGGAGAAGATTTTCAAAGAATTGATTAAATATTACACCTCATTTGCATAATTCGTAAAAATCGGGTCAACGAAAAATTTCTCATAAAAACCCGTTACATATGTTGAATGCCCCGCTATCTACTCTCTACATTTCAAATTTGAACAAAAACGGTTAAAAAATGACTCACTAATGGCTATTTATGTGTTTTTGCTATTTATAGTAACAGCGGCCATCTTGGATGTCGGGCGGGGTCGCCTGGTACAAACTTTGGTCTACCCCACCTAGGGACCTTCCACACCAAATTTGGTTCCAATTGGCCCAGTGGTTTCAGAGGAGAAGATTTTCAAAGAATTGATTAAATATTACACCTCATTTGCATAATTCGTAAAAATCGGGTCAACGAAAAATTTCTCATAAAAACCCGTTACATATGTTGAATGCCCCGCTATCTACTCTCTACATTTCAAATTTGAACAAAAACGGTTAAAAAATGACTCAGCAATGGCTATTTATGTGTTTTTGCTATTTATAGTAACAGCGGCCATCTTGGATGTCGGGCGGGGTCGCCTGGTACAAACTTTGGTCTACCCCACCTAGGGACCTTCCACACCAAATTTGGTTCCAATTGGCCCAGTGGTTTCAGAGGAGAAGATTTTCAAAGAATTGATTAAATATTACACCTCATTTGCATAATTCGTAAAAATCGGGTCAACGGAAAATTTCTCATAAAAACCCGTTACATATGTTGAATGCCCCGCTATCTACTCTCTACATTTCAAATTTGAACAAAAACGGTTAAAAAATGACTCACTAATGGCTATTTATGTGTTTTTGCTATTTATAGTAACAGCGGCCATCTTGGATGTCGGGCGGGGTCGCCTGGTACAAACTTTGGTCTATCCCACCTAGGGACCTTCCACACCAAATTTGGTTCCAATTGCCCCAGTGGTTTCAGAGGAGAAGATTAAAGTTTACGCACGCACGCACGGACGCACGCAAAACCATGCCATAAGCTCAGCTGGCTATAGCCAGTTGAGCTAAAAAGATATATCAATAGAAGAAAAAAAAAAAAAAAAAAAAAAAAAAAAAAAAAAAAAAAAAAAAACAAGTGTATGTGTGGCAGGCAATTATACAATACTGAAATCAGCTGTTTTTAATGATCATTTTCAAAAATGTTTGAATTAATAAATATTTAAAATACTATATACAAACTTCTTGCAAATGAGAATTTTTAAAACCCAAAAGAGATACAAAGAAACTCTGGTGATTTTTATTCCCTCTTTAAATGAAACAAGGACAGCCATGCTGGGTTGCATCTTAAAAAACCTAGTGGATGAAGAGTCCATCCACAATCATTTTCATTTTATTTTCATTTTTAATTTTAGAATTTTTTTTCTTTTTATGTGAAACATGGTTGCTGAAACAAGGCATATGATTTGAAACTCATTCCCATATAAAACATGGCAGAACCTATCATTGATATATATATATATATATATATATATATAATGTTGTCAAAAGCTTTTACAACAGCTGATCACCATTTTATAAATGAAAGAATGCAACAAATATCAGCCATGAGTTTAAAAACAATGTTCTTTTCACAGCCTATGTTATAAAATAGTCACCATGGTGATAAAAACAAGTCATTACAAAAGGGCAGTAGAAACAATGCATTATTGATATACAATGATGATGAAAACTTTGTACAAGATATTACATATAATACACATGAAAACATTATACTATCCAATATATAAATAGACCAAAGGGCCTTATTACTCACCTGGGCTATACCTCAAATGAGTTACCAATATGATTACAATATAAAGAACAAAGTTAACACAGATACGATAAGGTGGATTCTTTATACAGCTTTTTGAACTTTTCACATACAACAACTCGCCTTAAAACCTTGAACTGTGATTCTGATGGTGCAAGTCAAAACTGTGACTTCACTAAGCAAGTGCTCACTTCAATAACAGAAAATAAGTACACATTATGCTTATTGCAAATGGTCCCAATTGGTGAAGGCTATAAGCTTGTATCATACAGACTGTAAAGTTTCAAGAGAGGTTTAACACAACCACAGCCATGTTTCGCTTTTTTGCAGGTTCTTTGAACCAATTTCAATGATAAAACATGAGAGAAGTTATATGAATTCACAAATGTAAATAAGTATTGATTTCAAAAGCCTGAAAACAAAAAAATAATCCAAGTCTGACATGGACAACAAAAATCTCGAAAAACAAACTAAGAAAATAAGTTACTGGAATGGAGCTGTTCATTACAATTTTTCTGAAAATGGCCAGCTTTGCAAGCAACTTATTATTTTTTTGGCTACAGAAAATAAGCAACAACTGATTATATCTAGTGGACTACATGAGCAGTTTATAGGAAATATACATCTATGATAAACCAAACTACCCATTAAACTGAATTCAAAATGGGGCAAAACTACATACCCTTGAATCGTGATTCTAAGAGGGAATGTCCTTCAAGCTGTACAAAGAAACCATGACCTACTTATCATACTGACTGACCCAATTACCAGACAAAAAAAAATCAATCAATCAAGCCTGTATGAAGGAGCGATGTGAAAGAACATTTTAAAATTGAATTTTACTCCCCATCTGATACAACTGTTAACCAAAGCTAACAATTACATTATACTTGGAAGAATCTTGGTGTTACCAGACAGCTTATTGGCTAGATTTTGTCACATGATATATGGAATTGTTGCCATATTTAATGGTATTCTAATAAAACTTATCTTCATATCTTCATATTTTGCAACACAAATGTGACCACTACTATGATACTAAATGCCACAAATGAAACTCTGTTCATTGCCATGGTAACCAACTCTTCAAGCAAGCCAAAGCATATTTTCAAAATAACACAAGTAATCACATAAATAGTGAATAGTAGCAAGTAAATCACTCCTACAGGCCCGAATGAATGTTAACAATATAACACAAAAAAACAAGCGAGATAATAAAATACAGTATACTGTATGATTAGTTACTACGAAATCCCTACCACAAAAATTACTACTCAAAATAAAGACTGAAAAATATGGAGTTATGTCCCTTTATATATATACAATTTATACATTAATACACAATATAATAAAAGAAAATCCCTCTAACTGTGCTAAATATATATATAAATATATATAATAGGTATGTTTGATTTCTGGGTGAATACATGTATATAATGTATACATGTTTCTATGCATGTATATATATATGTATGGATACAGTGCCTATATATTTACCCAACAAGCATGTTTAAAACTCTTGTATATATAGAAAATTGTTGTTAACAATGTGAAAAACCCATTGCATTTATTATTTAAATAAACTAAATATTTAAACACAGCATTACAAGTAAAGCATACACAGAAAGCCTGTTATAAGGAAATTACTTATGACTGACCTGAAACAGATCCAACATTTTACACAGATCCAATGTTTTATACAAGAAATCAACTTCTGAAATAGCAATTTTTTTTTTTTCATTGATGTTGTTACGTAGGAAATTCTGCAGATGTGTAATCAAAAATCAGCTGGCAATCAAAAACTGATCTGTAAAAGAAACTTGTTATCAGTTATTCACTGAGGTTTGTCAAAACAAGCAATACTTCACTTTAACAAAAACTTAAAACATGCAGCTCATTTGAAACTTGCTGCCTTCGAGAAAAGTTACTCCAGATTATAGTGAAATATTTTACAAAACCTTGTGATGTTGTAAAATGAAGAAATTTATAGTGTCTATTCAATTTGCAGATATTAAAGAGAGAGAGAGAGAGAGAGAGAGAGAGAGAGAGAGAGAGAGAGAGAGAGAAACATGTTTTTAGTATACGGATAAACTAAGTTACAATGTCAAAATATTGTTCCAGTTCTATATCTACACATGTATTTGAATGTTTTTTACACAAGAGGATAAAACTGAGTTGTTATATGCCATGTTAAAAAATTTACAGTACCAATACCACAAATCCGATTTAGAATTTTGTTATTATTGTCAGAACTTGTAACAGTAAGAACAAGATTTTCATGGCTTAAAATTTAGCCAAAGCTAACGAAAAACAAAAATAGGCTTAACTTATAATCAACAAGATTTTTTTTAAACAAACAATTAAAAACACAATACTACTAACATATAAAGAAAAATTTTGTACCCATTTGTTAATTTAACATAAAACACACCGGTGGGTAAACATGTGAGACCAGCCCCTTTAAGTTCCCCAGTGATATTATTAAAATGAGTTTCATATATAAAATTCTTTAAGCATTTTGTTTCCTTTTTACATAAGAATGAATTCTTTGCCATCACAATCCTCTATAGGCTATATACAATGTTTTGGCCAAGATTTTATTTTTTAAAAATGAATGGAAATAAATGTTGAGAAATAACTCTAGGGAAATGACAAAAAAAAAGTATCATCACTATAAAATGAATGATTTTTTATGGCAGCATAGTATATATTTTTTAAATGAAGAGGATATAACTCTTGATGTAGTATGTGTAGTGGACTCGATTTCTCTAGCAAAACACTGTACAGCCGTAACAAGACACATAGTTATCTTACTAAATGTTTACACACTAGAAATATCTACATCCATATTTTGATTATCTGATTTCATTTTTTCTTTTATCTACAATATAACCAATTTTCATCGTAAGGACGGCGGTGGTCAAAAATGACTTTGCAGCCAAATGTACTTTACAAATGTACATAAATAATAAAACAATAATAACAAAAGTAAAATCTTTAACAAACAAGACTATTTTTTCTCTCTGATAAAATGCTGCATTTGACTATTGTAAGAATGATTAACAGAGGCTAGCATTGTGAAGACTATATTACAAAGTATATGAGAGAAAACTGAGGTCAGTCACTGGTAGACTTAGATTGTAAAAATTTATTATAAATGAAACGACATTATAATGGTGAGCTTTAGATATTATCAATTTTTCCATTTGATTTCAACTTTTTCTATATCAATTTTTTTTTTATCTTTTATATGTAATTATTTCAAACTTAAGAGTAATTTGTTTCATAAGGCACTTCGTCTAATTTTGAAGTTATTACCCAAATAATACTACATTAATTTATCTTAGATTTATGAAATGCTCTGAATAAAGAGATGTTGATTTTTTTGTACCCCCTAAGAATTACCCTTATAAATATGAAGCAAATCTCAAAAACTGGAGAAAGATGTCAACTTCAAAATACATGAAAATACGAAACTCTAATAAAAACACTTCAAACTCATATAGTAAAAAGGAAGGGGAAATGCTCTGGCAAGATTTCAGGTCCGTTGAATCTAACCAACTAGTAAACTAAAAATTTTGTCGAAGGATAAAATGACGTCTTCTTGTACTTCTTGAATATATATATATATATATATATATATATATATATATATATATATATATATATGAGAGAGAGATATAGAGGAAGAGAGAGCATTACATGGTTTGTTGATAAAATTATCTTTAAAAAATTATTTACATTCAAATGAAAGCTTTTTGTCCTATATAACAGACATTGGGAATACTAAATTATATATGCGTAAAAAATGGGCGATTAATTGTCACTCCATTATTTAAATATGTAAATTTCATGGTCCACTTTATAATACATAATATAAATTATATACATAGCACTCATTTCATGATTAATATAGATCAAAAATTCTATCTCTAAAATGATGTCGTCAACAACCGTGAAAGAAACCAATATACATATCTACATACGATATAAACATTCCGTCTTGTCTTACAGAGGACTGTGATGGCAAAAAGAACTGTACAATGTTCAAATGAATTTATTTGTTAATCAGTTACAAAGTTTCATGGGATTTTATTTTGCTTTACACCTGTACACTATATTCACACAACTGTACACTTAAAGATTCTGTTATCTGACTAAGAAATGAACGTTTTAATAATAAAGATTTTATGTTCAGCAATATATTCACAAAACTGTACATCCATTTTTTGGTGTTTATGAAACGATTGTTAAAGGCTTTTAACTTCCTATTTATATCATCTGTACATCTGCATTAAAAAAATGACTATACATCTTTTGACAAATTTTAAGTGAAACAAGGTTCATCTTTGTTTTACATGACAACCATCAAAATTTGCACTGATTTTTCTTTCTATTGGTTACAGAAAATGTCTCTCTTGCAATGCGACTGGGGAAACAGCATTAATGCGAGTGGAAAATGACAGATTATGAAGTACATGTAGCCTGAATCAGCAACTGTGATTAAGAGGGACTGATAAAACTCTGGCAGGCTAAAAGCTGCCATGATGATGGTGATGATGATGAAGTTCATGATACCAATTGTTTGAAAAACCAGCATGACCATCTACAAAGAGATGGTTAAAATACAGATGTATACATATGACAGGACTACAACCTGTAGCCATCTAGTGGTGGTTTTATGGTTCTTCACTCTCTACATTTAGGCAATCGTACAACCTCAATGTGCTCCACTGTCCACCGACTTTTAAAAATTGTGCACAAACCAAGAGGTTCTGCGTTATAAAGATCAAACTACCTAACTGTGCTTCCATTCTCATTGGCATTAATCAACACACACACAAACTTTAAGAGGTTCAACAATTTGGTGATACAACAATCTCAATATGCAAAATGTCCATGGAAGATAGCAGTTCTGCACATACTTTAAGAGGGTTTCCCTTTCTGGTAATAAGACCAAACTCTCTCAACATGTCCACTAGAAATAAAAGCTCAGTACAAACATTTATGGGCATCATATAAAACACAGAAGAACCTGATTAGCTGGAAATAGATTTGATCTTTTTCCCTGTACACTTTGTTCATGCAAGTATCAAAATGTATATAACATCCCTATTAACAATATTTTACAATGTTTTGCACTTATATAAACTGTTGAGATATGGCCATTTGTTTCCTCTATTAACAATATTTTACAATGTTTTGCACTTAAAAACTTGGTGAGCTATGGGTATTGATAAGAATTTTTTTCTGTACAAATGTTGATTTTGGTTTTTCTTTATATATATATTTATATATAAAACAAACAAAAACGTTAACAAAACAACAAGAAGCAGCACCACTGAATGGACAGACCGACCTAAAACTTTACAATAGGGTTCATACAACTGATAAATATACAAACAAATAAAAAGCTTTTACAATTTACATTGGTATGAGTGCATGTTGGATTTTATACAATATGTTCCTAATAACTGAAAAATAACACATAGTGCTTTAGAAACGAATCTCAATTTTAAACTATTTATCCATAAAAAGTACTGAAAATAAAAATGAGGTCATTTAAATCAAGACCTAATCTTAACATAATTCTCCACATTCATGAAAGAAAATAAAATTACATGCTTTTCCAACAAATTCTTATTTGAATATAATTATTGGCATTTATAAATCAAATTAAAATGACATGCTACAGAAACGAGTCTTAATTTTAACGCAACTTTGCAAATTAAGAAAATAGTCCTAACTTTAATCTAATTATCTATATTAATTACTAAAATAAAATAATGCTGCTTTAGAAATGACTTTTATATAGCCAAAATTATCCTCCATAATTACCGAATAACTTGCATTTCAATTTTTACACGATTAATTTTTTTTTTTTAACAAGTAATGATAAATATCTAGGAGCATTTAGTTTGAGGGAATGATTACTAAAACTTAACTCTTAACCATGTAGGAAGTATTTCTGCTTAGATGTTGTAGTAAGGACCTTATATAAATGATGTTTAACACTTCTATCTTTATTTAAACTGATAGTCTTTAAACATATATGTATATTCATGACTGACTGGTTATATACAACTGAACTCAGTTTCTGCATCTTAACCGATTGTAAACCATCACATGGGCAAATTTCATGTACCAGAAAGTTAATATTTACATGTTGACCAACTGTCACATAGCTTTGTACAATGACCAACTGTCACATAGCTTTGTACAATGACCAACTGTCACATAGCTTTGTACAATGACCAACTGTCACATAGCTTTGTACAATGACCAACTGTCAAATAGATTTGTACAACATACGACTATCCAATACAAACTGAAAACAGAACATATTTATATCTAAAATGCTGCTTAATAAAATTGTAACTAATGAATATTTGATGGTCAAATGGCGCTGATTCAGAATAAAGATCATAATTAAGCATAGAAAATCATTCTGGGCTCTACTGGTGTTGTAGCTATTCTCAACATTAACCTTAGATCATTGGTGATCTTTTTAAAAATTTGGCAAAAGCTAAGCTCTTATTGCTCTTCTGAAATTCATTTTTATTTTTTATTTTTTTTTGTTTGTTGAATTTATGGTATCATAATCACATAAAATAAGCAAGAAGAAGCAAGAAGAAGAAAACAGGTACAAAGTGAGAAAATACGGCAACACCAGAACTGAGCAAGTTATTATTTAGAGCCACATCAGCGTTAGTGCAGCTATTTAAGGCAACACACCAAAACTGATCTACTGACATCTTTAGAAGGGAAATACCTGTACACTATAGAATAAACCAGCACCATATATCTAACGTGACCAGTCATATAGATATGTTTTCTATTTTAAGTTAAAAACGCAAACAGAAACCTGTTGCTATATAAATTTCAAAACTTTTGTAGTGACTACAAGAGAATTACCATGAAATGGCAATTTTAACAAAACTGTACTAAAGTACCACTTCAATTGGTCAAGATAAAGTAACTATTTCCATCAAAGCCACCAAGATTAAAAGCACAGGTGACAAATTAACATATATTTTTGAAATGAATGTATGAAATTTCTATTTTCATTAGCGTTGCTGGAACCAGATACTTTGTAAATAAAATGTTAAAACAAGATTCATTAAACAGGTTTCTTGATGATATTTGCCCATCATAAATAAGTAATAAAGTATACTGATAAAGTTATCTAAAATGTTTACATTAAAGATTGCACTGACATAATTTAACCATTGAAAAAAAAAATTCACTTACATTTTATAGAATATTTTTACAGAATATATTCAAGTTAAGTAACTGGTGCAAACTTTAAAAATCGAACCAAGTTTTATTTAGCAAAACAATATCAAAATTGGTCCATTTCTGATCAAGCTGAAAACAAAGATTTGGAATTTTATCTATTTTTAACTAAACCATGATGTAACTATTCAAATTCATATATACCAGTAACTCGCTTTTAAAAAAAGGGTGACAAGCTTAGAATTTTCTAATACTTCTTACAGACTGATACATTTTTTTTTTATCGCAGAGATCTCTATTCTATACATTCAAAAAAAAAAAAAAAAAAAAAAAAAAAAAAAAAAAAAAAATCAGAAAAAGAAAAACAAGCATGGTATTTTTCTTAATTTTACTTAACCAAAAAACAAGATTTTTTTTAATCACTTGCACATGATCAAGCATCAACACCAACAAGAAATAAACATGTAGAGAGAGAGAGAGAGAAAAAAAATTAATTAGGGCTAACATTCAGACATTTTCCAAATTTATGGAATACAAAAATATTATTTAGAAGAGCATGTGAAATAATCATAATACAATAATAACAATCTATTTATTACCCTTAAAACCAACATCAGATAGACCAACACAGGCATCTATATATCTCTAAATCATAAAAATTTAATCATCCTGGAAAGGTAATGGAGTTCAAACTGAATTATAAGCTTCCTCATAACAGTATATAAACTCTGAATTTTTCTCAGGAGAAACTTTATTTCTTTGAAAATGAAATCATTTATCTTTGAAAAAATTATGACTTGTCTAAATAAGAAACGATTAATATTTTTTTAAATGTCACGAAAATTCCTGAAAAATCCATTTAAGGGGGAAATTCCTGGAAACCCATATTATGGCAAAGATTTCCAAAGAAAATCAATACATTCTGAACAAAAGCGTATCACGTACTTGTAATACAACAGTAAACTGCATATGCAAAACTTTTCCAACAAACAAAATACCAATTTATCTAACTACACAAAGACAATTTGTTTAAGATTAACACCACCTAGTAATTAACATACAAAATAACAACAAAAAAGTTTAGTTTTTTTTTTCTGACTGAATCAGGTTACATAAATCCTATCTAATAATGTATACAAGTTAATTATCACTAGTCAAAAAATATTTGATTATACTGAAAAAAAATTTAACTAAACAAAAACAATATAACTAAACAGAAAAAATGAAAATAAAAAACAAAAACAAAAATATCCATTCTCTGACTAAAGGATAACTGTTTTCCTCGGACAAATTCCTATAGAAGGCTTATCTACCAAACACAAGATCCTCTTTTTCTTCTATAAAGTTCCAAATTGCAATCAGACCAAACTTTTTTTTAAATCTTTATAATGTTCCATTTGGAGGCATACCAATTGGACCCAAGTCAGAACTGTTTTTCATGAAGAATTTCTCAAGCTTTGCTAGAATGTGTTTCCCGTAAGTATATTTCCGAAGCGTAGCAATGTGGGGACGGATCTTGTGCATCAAGACCTTACGTTGTGGCGGTTCAGCGATATCGATCATCTTCTGGACCACATAATTAGCAAACTGATCCTTCATCATAGTGTACAAGGCACTTTGTGGTCTGAAAATATACAACACATAGTTATAAACCTGATCCTTCATCAAAAGCACACAAGACCTAGTGATATACAAATATTTATGTACTGTTAAGTTTTTCAATTTTCCGAATTTTTCTTTCTTTTTTTTTTTTATTTTCTAAATTTTTTTTTTCAAAATAACTTCTAAAACTTCTAATCACCATCCATGAGATTCGTTTTCTAAAATTTTATTCCTATTAGCTGTAAATAAACAGATTCCTCTAACAGGTTGATCACTTGTTCAACGATGATTATTATAAGCTTGGAGTATGCACACTGAAGTACAGACTTACATGTTAAGTAAATCAAAGAGGAAACCTGATATAAATTGCACTAAATGTCCGTCATTAATATCCAAATGTATTTATATATCCCTTACAAAGTCACAAATAACAAATTTAATGAAATTCTGTGTTTCATTTATCGTATTTATCCGTTTTGTAAGGTGTATTTAAATGACCTGATTTTTAATGACAAAACCATGTTCTAAAATCAGATCCAACAGGCCACATCTTGCTAGGTAATTATTACTGCTATTTCTGAGGTTTTATCGTTGAACCAAATACAACATTATTCATTGGGAACATCATTAAGTAGATCAGCACCTTTATAATTTTCCCTAGGAAAACTTAATGCAGCTTTCAAACAGATTTCTGTGTGAATACAGATGGCAATGGCATTATTACGAGTCTTATACAACCAATCCCTAGAACTTACTGTAAAATTATTGAGGTTCAAAGTAGGTCATATCAATATCATTGTGACCTATTTTCATGAAGGTGAGAATAATTCATAGAGGTTACAATTGATAGCACAATTTAAAATTGACAAACACAATTCTCAACCTTAAAATTAAGTTTTTAAAAGTAGGTCAAATCATTATCAATGTAAATCAATTTCATGACGGTAGAGATAATTTCTTAAAGGTAGAACTCAATGACACAAATAGAAATTGCCAAACAAAATCTTTACTTTATGGTTAAAGTATGATTTATAAACAAGGCAGGTTATACATGTATTATCATCATCATCATAGTAACCTAGACGTAAGTCTTCAATGTTTATCACTTCAACTGACCGAATATATTTACAAGAGGTCAAACATACACATAGCTAAACTTTGCAACCTTTACTTAACAATATTTATGAAAACCTGGGACAAACTGGCTGACTTCCAGACTCGGTAAAGGTCTATCTACATGTAGATAAGAGCAGGAGAACACCATTAATACACCAATACTTACCCGTCATTCATACTACATACTTCATCAATCAATGCAGCTTTCTCTGTTCTAGATGAATGAGCCACACATTTCTCAACAACATTGCTGAAATAAGTAATAATAAACATAAAAATCAACTAGAATGAGCCACACATTTCTCAACAACATTGCTGAAATAAGTAATAATAAACATAAAAATCAACTAGAATGAGCCACACATTTCTCAACAACATTGCTGAAATAAGTAATATTAAACTTTATAATCAACAAAACAATTTAATCAACTTTATAACTAGGCTTCACTGTCAGTTTCTACACAGCCAAAATGTTTCAGATTTCATTAAACAAACCTGATAAATCTAACTGCTGCGAGTTGTGTGATACTTGTCATATCCTGCTGTGAGTAGTGTGATACTTGTCACATGCTGCTGTGAGTAGTGCGATTCTTGTCACAGTCTGCTGTGAGTTGTGTGATACTTGTCACATTCTGCTGAGTAGTGTGATACTAGTCACAGTCTGCTGTAAGTTGTGTGATACTTGTCACATTCTGCTGTGAGTAGTGTGATACTAGTCGTTCTGCTGTGAGTAGTATGATTCTAGTCACAGTCTGCTGTAAGTAGTGTGATTCTAGTCACAGTCTGCTGCGAGTAGTATGATTCTAGTCACAGTCTGCTGCGAGTAGTGTGATTCTAGTCACAGTCTGCTGCGAGTAGTATGATTCTAGTCACAGTCTGCTGTGAGTAGTGTGATTCTAGTCACAGTCTGCTGTGAGTAGTGTGATTCTAGTCACATTCTGCTGGGAGTAGTGTGATTCTAGTCACATTCTGCTGGGAGTAGTGCGATACTAGTCACAGTCTGCTGTGAGTAGTATGATTCTAGTCACAGTCTGCTGTGAGTAGTGTGATTCTAGTCACAGTCTGCTGTGAGTAGTGTGATTCTAGTCACAGTCTGCTGCGAGTAGTATGATTCTAGTCACAGTCTGCTGTGAGTAGTGAGACAATTATGAACAATATTTTCCAACCATTCAAATGTTTTATCAACAAAGTTAGAATATATAACACTATGTGCTGCAATCTTAAACTTTCTGGTTGATTGGTAAACTCCAATCAATGATTTTTTTCTGCAAATGTTAGGCTCAAAACAATGTGTGTTATGGCCCACATTTCTGATGAGGTTTTAAAATTGAGTTATCCGAGAAAGAGATGAGGTGCTAGATTGTGCAGGGAGAGAACAGGATTAGACAAATACTAGGCTGTGCAGTGAAGCAGAAAATTGCTTTATCAAAGATTAATCCATAACTTGCATATTTATAGGGTTTTTTCATTGTGATTAGGTTTGAAACCAAAAGAGATGACTTATGCTAGGTTGTGCACAAAGAAAATCACAGACCAAGTTATCAAATGCTAGGCTGTTCAGTGGAGCCAAAATTCATCAAAGATTATTTTATACCTTGCAAATTTATGCTGACTTAGAATTAACACTTTTCCTCTCAATTCAGCTACAATTTTGCTTTTTTCCTCCGGCTGTCCATGCTCCAGGACATGCTGTATGACGTAGTTACCATATTGGTCTTGTACAAGTCTATCTATCTGGGTTAAAAGTTCATCTAATATGGGTCTTGTCTGATCTAATGTACAATGTTCCAAAATTCTCTGTATGACTCGACAACCATATGGATGAGTTGATAAAGCATGAACCTAAAACAAATGATATATATTTTTAATTCTAACATTTTTTCTTATTGTTTTGTCAAGTTGTAGCACTGATCATTAATTGACTACAGACCTTCTATGAATACAATTGATTGATTTAATTGGTTTTACATCCTAGTCATTTCACTTAAATCGAGATGTCACCTAGCTATATGTGACTTGGCAGAAATTTTGACTTTAGGGCAATGTGCAGGGTGGGTTCTTTAACAATGACATGGGGCATCATTTTTTTTAAAGTCTCGTCCGAAGAACCCAGTGACTTTCATTTCTAAATGCTCGGGGAAAGAACAGTCACTACCTTTTTCAAAGTCTTGGTCAGACCTGACTGGGGTTTGAACCCCCTGACCTCCAACATATGAAGTGAGCACCCTACTAACTGAGCTACCATAGTGGTATTTCTATGAATACAGTGGAGTTCATCTATAACGAAGACGAATGTAACGAATATAGGCCTATAACGAACTAGAAAAAAGTTCCCCGACCAATTTACTATATAATTTATGTTTAATTGAATTGCTTATTACGAATTGGCCTATAACGAAAAAATGCCTATAACGTAGTAAATTTCATGTCCCGTGAAAAAATAGAACGATAAATATATGGTGTATAACGAAGTCACTAAAATTGATCCTAATTATGACCTACCGTCGACAAAAGATTAAAAAGAAACCACTTCAAAACATGTAACCGACCAGACAGTAAGCGTGGATGTCATGATAGGATCGGATCATAGGTGTTAAATCACCTATACACCCAAAGTAACATCTTTGATGTTATACCTGCACGTGTTTATTCAAAACTCACTGATCTTTACAAGAGGCACACCGAGGGTTCAGTGAAGCTTGTGAAAAATTATTTTAATGAATGAAATTGTGTGCGACAGTTTAATTTTTTCGTAAATAAATAGGGAAAGTGCCTGTGAATCATTTACAAAATGGAGACCTTATGTGGATACCCAGGAGGTTGTAAGTGAAAAAAAATATGACAGTTTGTCAGATAGAAACATTTTCATGCAGCTCAAAATTTGTGAAACGTCAAAAATTAACGACTTTTTTTAGCAAGTGTTAGTGATAAGTGTTCAGAATGTGGCTTTTAAACGGATTAAAATTATTTTCCGAAAAGTAACATGGATTTACATTGTGTCATTTAAAGAGATATAATTTTCCAATAAATTTTTCGCAACGGATTAAAGTCGCATGTTTTCAACAATTTGGATTATTTTAATGTTATAATATAAAAAAATACATATCAGATTGTGAGAAAGAAATATTGATTGAATTAACTAATTTTGATGGGGATTTTTTTTTTTTTTTTTTTGAGTCTACTGAAAATACAACACAACATATAGAACTTTACCAGCTAACAAAACTGATGGATGGTTAAATGCTTAAAAAATACATGTTATATTTATGACGGTTCGCGATTATTATTGATTATCTTAAACAAAAAATCAAAATAGATAAATTATTTTTTATTTTTTATAAAAAATATTAGCATTAACCATATATTAGCTTTAATTTCTTTTATCGTCCTCTACTTCCAGTTTATGCGATACACATTGACGAAGGGAGATAACTCGTCTCTGCATTCTACAAAACGATACTGGGGCTGGAAAATTGTTTAAAACCGAAATATGCCTATAACAAAGTCCAATAAGCCGTCCCCTGGACTTCGTTATAGCCCAACTCCACTGTACAGTTGTTACAAACTATTTCACTTTTTGTTTAAATTCATTTTACACCTACATATCCTGTACTTGTCATTACAGAAATTTTAGTTTCATACCTCTAAAGGTTATTCTACTTATAAAAGGAGGGAGAGTTTAATGGAGAATTTGGGTTAAATGGGGGGAGAGAGATTAACACCTGTCAAGGTTCTTTTATTTGTAATGAAGAGATCAGTTTTTGGGATTGTGAAGGAAACTAGTACTCTAGCAAGCAATATGACAAACATTCTCACTCTAGGGTTCCTTCAAGTCAGATTTGAAACTAGGTGGTACAGTTTATTCTCCCATGAAACAGTTTATATGTCTGTTAACCAAAATGCAACATTTATTCACAAATAAATGTTCATGGACTATGTCTTTTAGCACATTTATCAGCCATGGAAAGCTGAAATATTGCTAATGCAGCTTTCAATAATAACTTACTTATTCTTTTAGCACATTACCATATTTAAAATTTTGCCAACTGAGGAATAACATTAAAGATACTTTATACATGACATTTGGTTAATAATACTACATAATTATAGTTAAGCAACATACCTGTCCCTTAAATGAATCAATGATGAATTGTAAATGTACAGGATCTACACATTCTATACATTTTTGTACCACATGATTACCATTTTGATCTTTAACACATTTTAACACATGACCATCTAACTCCTTCACGATCTCCACCTGCATCTCGGCTGGTATCGTTTCTAAAGCTTTTTGTATCACACGACAACCATACATCTGCAGTGCTAATGGTAACACATGGCCACGAAGACGTTGAGCCAATGTCTGTTTCTGTTCTGATATGCCAAACTCAAAAAATTTCTGAATGACGTAGTTTCCAAAGACATCGGTCATCAACTGGTATGCAGCCGACAGAATTTCATTGAAGACCATTGACTTCTCCTGTGAAGTTGCTCTTTCAAGTTTTTGCTGAATGAATCTTTAAAAAAAAAAGAAAAGAAAAGAAAATTTAAAAGTGAAAATGCAAATGAAAACAGTATATATTCATGATTTCTTGAAAAAATAGTAAATGGAGTAACAGTATTTTACGCCCAGTCAAAAGAGTATTTCACTAATAGGGAGACAATCCATTCAGCAATAATGGTAGAATCAGGCATGCTCACAATGTCATAATATGATCTTCATCTCTCGTCTACAACAAAAGTACATTTGATAAGACTGGACTTGTTACAGAGTGAAAATTGGAATATTGGTGTTTTATATACTAGTCAAGATTTTATCACTTTTGTTGAGGGGGTCAGTTCTGGGGTGGTGGAGCAAACAGAAGTACCCAGAGAAAAGCACCAAATTCAACAAGAGAACTGATAAACTTTCTCACACTAGGATCTGCCTAAGCAGTAAATTAACCTAGCCAGTAAGCAGCACTGTAAGACCAAATTTTAGACCACTTGGCCACCAAGGCCTTCACAGAAAGAAAGAGGAGTAATATTGGTTTATGTAAGTCAAAATTATTTCACTTAGATTATAAAAAAGCAGTCAGTTCTTAAATGGTGATGAACTGGAGTATCAAGAGAAAAACCACCATTCTTAATAAACTAACTTTCGCAGACTAAGCTTCAATCCAGTCATATAATCAAACCTGGCCATGCTTTAGACCATACAGCCACTACTACAATCTTAAATGGGATATATGGTTTTTTTTTTTTTGGTTTTTTTTAAAGATATTTTCAGTGTCTATTCTCATGTAAAAGCTTTCCCATTACAAGGTTTACAGAAAAAAAAAAAAAAAAAAAAAAGAATTCTAGATCATGGTGTGGGTAATAAACAATGTCTGCACATGACATTAAATATGTACTTAAAACTTTGTATACTCAAGGCTAAATACAAATATAGATTTGATAATTTCAGATTGACAGTCCGTAAATTCTAATGAATCTTGTTAATAAAGCAGATCTTGTTTACAAATTTCGATATTAAAAATATACATCTTTTTATAGTTAATTCCGGATACGATTGGTGTATGAACTTACTGAACTTACGTTTTACAAATCCAGTCTGAAATTGATAGATTATTCTTTGAAAATACTATGGTCTTCCAAAAACAATTTTGATGGAAAAAAAAAAAAAAAAAAAAAAAAAAAAAAACACCCACAATATCTTGAGTGTTATAACTATGACTTTCTCGAGCCAAATATCAATGCATATAATTAGTGATGAGTAATGAAAAAATGAATTAAATTGTAATATACATGTAATTTTGAATATGATTTTCACCTAGATTCATAAAATAATCTTTGTTGATCTACAGTCCAGAACTTCAGATTTTAAAATTTCTGTACAAGGACTGCCTTATTAAAAATATATAAACTTGGTTGGTTACACAAGTCTCTTTTAGCTTTAACAGCTGTTTAAAAAAAATTTCTGATAATATTTTTTTCTATTTGGTTTTTTTTTTTTTTTTTTTGGTTTCGTTTTGTTTTGTTTTTTGTTTTTTTGGGGTTTTGTTTTCTTCCCCCACCCCACCCCGAAAAATTGGCCGAAAGAAATTTCTGAACATATTCAACATAATATTGAACAATATTTCCACTAACCTAACCATAAGAAAAAAATTAAAAGAGCTTTGAACACTTATACCCCAGGAGTGAGCAATAAAAAGAATTTCTTATTTTCATGGTTCTTGGAACTTGGTTGTTAATTTGAACTCATACCATTCATTTTATCAAATTCTCCCCGACATATAAATTTGCGAAATGGTAAAATCATTTGAAATGATAGCTCTTTACAAACATTAGCAGGTACCAAATTTAAATTGATAAAATCCATAAGGTATTTCATGTCTGTAACCTACCTTGACCCATGTTGATCCTGAGAGAACTCTACAACATGATTAGATAGATCCTTTAACTGCAAGTTTGGTATTCTATTGTTACGGAAATCCTCGAGTAATCGACTTCTCCCTGTTACCTCTTTTGACATACTAGCACTAAGAAAATAAATCAAGAAACAACAAATTAGTTTAAATTTGCCTAAATGACTTTTTTGTTGTAGAGTTTAGATTCATGATTAAAATAATCAGGTTTTTCAAATTTTGACGATTAAAATTTATCAGGTCACTATCACACAATAAATAAAACAGAGGAGTGTATTCATCTAATAAATAATACATATATCTACATAAACAAGATGTTGTTGAATAGCAAAAGGTGGAGTGGAACAATTTTATCCCCTTGTCAAGAGCGGAGTGGAGTGGAGTAATGGTGTTTTACGCCCCAGTCAAGATTTTTTCATTTATTTCGAGGCAGTCAGTTCTGGGATGGTGGAGGAAACTGGAGTGCCCAGAGAAAACCACCGACCTTCAGCAATTGAACTGACAAACTTTCTCACACTAGGATCTGTCCTGAGTGGGACTTGAACCCAGGCGGTGAGAAGCACTGTGATTCATAAGTTTTCGCTTTAGACCACTCGGCCACCAAGCTCCCCCTTGTCAAGATAATTTTTGAGGTCAGTTTTAGGATAGTAAAGGGAACTTGGAGCATCTGGGAAAGCCACTGATCTTCAGCATGGGAACTATCAAAGCATTGTTTTTAAATCTGGGCAGTAAGAGGGGTTCAGATTCTTAAGCTGGCCAGACCACTTGGCCACCAAGCAACACTGTAATATCACAAATGTTAAAGCAGGAATATATCTGTGTGAAAGTGAAAACCACAAAACTTTGTCAAGGTAAATTTTCATTTTAAAGTCCCAATGAGATTTACACATATTTTCACAAAACTTAATACCAATAAATTTTCTCCAAACATTTTTTTTAAAATTGCAAACCACATAATTTTAACCAAACAAATATCAATAATTCCTACAGTAATTATTTTCAGATATTTAAAAAAAAAAGACAACTTCAGTTAAAAATAACTGTCGAAATATTAGGCTCCTTTTAAGTTGAATTGTCTTAAGTTCACTACTAACAATGCCTCTCACGGCACATATATGTATTTCATTTATTTTTGTAATCTGTATGCAGGTTGTAGTGTTAGAAAGTTTGTGCATGTGCTAGCCAAAGGTGTTGATGGTTTTCAACAGGCAGCCAAAGGTGTTGATGGTTTTCAACAGGCATTCTAGTCTCCACCAAAAGCTGACAGCCTCAAAATAGTGCATGGATCTTGACAGGGTCTGAAGACACCATTACTCCACCCTATCACTGACCATACAGATATTGTAATCTAAATGATAAAAATTCCTATATGCCTATTTGCTGCTACATTTTTCTTTTATGTATTCCTGTTAGCATAATTAGAAATATGATAATCACCTTCTTGTTGCCAAATTTCTGTTAGGAAACAAGGAATTTCCACCAAAGAAACCATTAGCAGATCCCATAGGACTGTTACGAAATTTTGCGGCCTCAGCTCCAGGGGCAGCATTATATAACCTTCCTGGACCTAAAATTAAACAAAATACTATCTTTTTACTTTGCCACACACCAGTCAACTTCTACAAAGGTACATGTATGTGTCAGACAGGTGTTTTTACAAGACAAACAGCAAAATATTTAAAACACACACACACACACACTCTCTCTCTCTCTTTTATATATTTTGTACCCTTGAAATAAATGTAACAAAAGACCAACTTAACATTTACTTTCTGCCAAAATAGTGAAAGAGTTTTAAACCAAATTTCCAGCAATTAGCTTATTTTGTTAAGTAGCAACTTACAGCTTTTTTCCTGACAAATTTTATTAGATTTTTCATTGCCATGGCAACAGATTATCCAGTTTTCAGCAAAACAGTCTCAAGTTCAAGTGAACACAAAGTTCAAGTGTATGTTTTTTATGATCAATAACTAGTGAAAATAAATACTTGACATGATCGAAGTCATAAAACAATGTAATGAGCTGGAAAAAAATTGAATACATATATGTAAAAGGACCTTATTTGGCCCCCATGGTTAGACATGAGCAGATGTGTACATTATTTTTTTTACATGGCTATATCATGATGCAAGATGGTTTTTTGAAAGCCAAATAATGTTATTTTTGACAATGCCTTTGTATTATTGGAAGAAATGAAACGACTGTTACAGCATTTCTTACAAAAATTTCTAAGCACAGATGTCCATTCATTACCAAAGCTTTCCAAAAATATGATAACAAACAAGAAATGGTGATTTTTAAGTATTTGAAGCTTAAGAGGTTAACTAAGGCATTATGGAAGGTGATTGGACAGATACATACCCAAGGCAAGGTTAGTAGAAGACCCAGATAATGACGGAGGTGGAGTCATAGACTGTCCTGGTTGTACTAGCCCCATTGGTCCCGCAGGTGATCCAGATATACTACCCATAGAGCCATAAAAATGGTTTAGTTGTGTTAACTGTGGTTGTCGCTTGTTGAAATCCAGGGAATCTCTTCTTTGACCTAAAAGACAAATACAGATTCATTTTTATGCTATATCAACAGATGCTTCATTTTCATAATGGACAAAAAAGGGTGGTCTCTATAAAGGGGCTCATTATATAGTAACATCAATTAGGGATACTTCATACTGGTTGCTATGAACAAGAATGTCGTTATAAAGAAGTGGACCCTTATACAAGGTTTTGAGATGTTACAGTTTTATTTACATTATGAAGATTTTAACCAAATACCTGGTTTGGTTTAAAGAAAAATTTTACTAAAATTTTACTAAGCTGGTTTTTGTTTTTTTTTTTTTTTTTTTTTTTTTTTTTTTGTTTAAGCAGTATAGTCTGATGGCAGCCTTTTAAATTTTAAACAAGGATGCAGAATGTGATTAAATTTCATAGTGGTCAATCATGGAACAATACCAAAAATAGAAGGAACGAAGCTGATAGGAACTCACTTGGTATATATACCACATGCTAAACTGACTTTTATAATTGTAGAATAAATGTCCTTATGTCAAAACTCAACACATACAATGTATAAAAGATTTAAATGTTTTTTGTTTTTTTTTTAAATTTTATTTTTTAACAAACATTCTGCAAAGGGAGCAACATAATTTTTATACCTAGATCTGCCTAAAAGTGGACAGAACATGAGAGGGGTGAGGCACTGCTTTTAGAAACATACATCAGGGTTTGATTGGGTTAGAGCATTTTAAACTATACTTATTCAACAAGGATCAGTACTAGTCAAGAACTGGATGTTCAATGCCATGCCATGTTTCACAAAAGGTATACTCAGACTTATGATTATAGGTAGGTAGGCTGGCTGAGACATGTTGATTCAACACTTGAAGGTGCTGTATTTAGTATCAACATTAAGTATGTACATGATACTATAACAAAAGGGCTTTTGCTCACCTGAGGAACAAAATTTATCAAACTTCTTTATTACTACACTACAGTGCCTCAAAGATTTTCAAATTTGCATAAATGAACATATTTTTCAGTAAAGATTAAAATTTAAGGTTTATACACAAAATCACAAAATAAAAGAGATAAAAGATGAAGAGGCTAAATAAAAATATCCATTACAATAGCTAAATATCCGAGCCTTTTATCAGTTAAGCTAGAAAATGAAAATTTAGATAAGTAAAAATATATTATAAAAAATATTATATAGGTCAGTAGTGTTAGTAAAACAAACCATAAATATATAATACATAAGGCCAAGGAATAAAATTGTGTTTCTACTCTCCATTCCAATTGTAAATCTTTGATTTTTTTTCTTTCTTTCTTTCTTTGTTTTTTTTTTTATATATGAACTATTAAAACTATAAATTCTGCTATACAGAGTTAATGTTTAAAAAAAATAATAAAAAATAAACTTTAAAAGAATCACTAAAAATCTGCCCTATTTTGTTTAAAGTAGTGAGCAGAAACACTAATTGTTTTCTCTTGGCCTAAAAATAACAAAGTAATAATATTCAGAGTACAGACCAAACACAAATCAAAAGAAATCACTAAAATTAAAAACAATTTAAAATATTGCCAGGGCAACATATTCATTAAACAAATAAAAAATTTACAACACTGTTTAAAACTGAATCTTTATTACAAAACAGTTTTGATTTACAATGAAGTGTAACTACCCACCGGAACCAATAGTTCCTGCTTGTGATGAACCAATGTTGCTAAGACCACTGTTACCATAGTTATTCTGCTGCTGGGGGTTAAATAAACTGTTGTTGCCTTGTGAGTAACCAAGACTACTGCTAGGTGTAAAGCCTACAATGAAGTCATAAAACTACAATTTCTGTTTCTTCCTCTTTATTTTTCTTCAAGAAAACTTTTACTTCGTCATGTTTTTTGCCCCCTTAAAGAGAACACATATATAACTTCCTCGTCTATTTTCATTCAAATTTTTTTTTTCAATTGTGATACCAAAGGGCAAAACCAAGTAGAATAATTTGCATTAGAATTCAAAATTGGGTAGAAAAGACAATACAATCAGTGTGAGCATCTGATATAATCATAAAGGTCCGTTGTTTGGGATACTGGTTTACACATCATTGCTCAACCTTCAGCAAGCAAACTTATAATTATTCTAACCCCATGGGTTTTCCTGAATGGGTTTCTAACCTACCAAATGAGATGTGATCTATAAATAGAGCTGCTGGAGTGGAATTCCAACCTACCCAAAGAGAGGCAATATGATATGGATCCAATGAACAAGTGGTCTATAAATAGAGCTGCTGGAGTGGAATTCCAACCTACCCAAAGAGAGGCAATATGATATGGATCCAATGAACAAGTGGTCTTTATATAGAGCCGCTTGAGTGGAATTCCAACCTACCTAATGAGAGGCAATATGATAGGGATCCAATGAACAAGTGGTCTTTATATAGAGCCGCTCGAGTGGAATTCCAACCTACCTAATGAGAGGCAATATGATATGGATCCAATGAACAAGTGGTCTATAAATAGAGCTGCTGGAGTGGAATTCCAACCTACCCAAAGAGAGGCAATATGATATGGATCCAATGAACAAGTGGTCTATAAATAGAGCTACTGGAGTGGGATTCCAACCTACCTAATGAGAGGCAATATGATATGGATCCAATGAACAAGTGGTCTATAAATAGAGCTACTGGAGTGGGATCCAAACCTACCCAAAGAGAGGCAATATGATATGGATCCAATGAACAAGTGGTCTATAAATAGAGCTGCTGGAGTGGAATTCCAACCTACCTAATGAGAGGCAATATGATATGGATCCAATGAACAAGTGGTCTATAAATAGAGCTACTGGAGTGGGATCCAAACCTACCCAAAGAGAGGCAATATGATATGGATCCAATGAACAAGTGGTCTATAAATAGAGCTACTGGAGTGGGATTCCAACCTACCTAATGAGAGGCAATATGATATGGATCCAATGAACAAGTGGTCTATAAATAGAGCTGCTGGAGTGGAATTCCAACCTACCCAAAGAGAGGCAATATGATATGGATCCAATGAACAAGTGGTCTTTATATAAAGCTGCTGGAGTGGAATTCCAACCTACCCAAAGAGCGGCAATATGATATGGATCCAATGAACAAGTGGTCTATAAATAGAGCTGCTGGAGTGGAATTCCAACCTACCCAAAGAGAGGCAATATGATATGGATCCAATGAAAAAGTGGTCTATAAATAGAGCTACTGGAGTGGAATTCCAACCTACCCAAAGAGCGGCAATATGATATGGATCCAACGAACAAGTGGTCTATAAATAGAGCTGCTGGAGTGGAATTCCAACCTACCCAAAGAGAGGCAATATGATATGGATCCAATGAACAAGTGGTCTTTATATAGAGCTGCTGGAGTGGAATTCCAACCTACCCAAAGAGAGGCAATATGATATGGATCCAATGAACAAGTGGTCTTATATAGAGCTGCTGGAGTGGAATTCCAACCTACCCAAAGAGAGGCAATATGATATGGATCCAATGAACAAGTGATCTATAAATAGAGCTGCTGGAGTGGAATTCCAACCTACCCAAAGAGAGGCAATATGATATGGATCCAATGAACAAGTGGTCTTATATAGAGCTGCTGGAGTGGAATTCCAACCTACCCAAAGAGAGGCAATATGATATGGATCCAATGAACAAGTGATCTATAAATAGAGCTGCTGGAGTGGAATTCCAACCTACCCAAAGACAGGCAATATGATATGGATCCAATGAACAAGTGGTCTATAAATAGAGCTGCTGGAGTGGAATTCCAACCTACCCAAAGAGAGGCAATATGATATGGATCCAATGAACAAGTGGTCTATAAATAGAGCTGCTGGAGTGGAATTCCAACCTACCCAAAGACAGGCAATATGATATGGATCCAATGAACAAGTGGTCTATAAATAGAGCTGCTGGAGTGGAATTCCAACCTACCCAAAGAGAGGCAATATGATATGGATCCAATGAACAAGTGGTCTTATATAGAGCTGCTGGAGTGGAATTCCAACCTGCCCAAAGAGAGGCAATATGATATGGATCCAATGAACAAGTGGTCTTTATATAAAGCTGCTTGAGTGGAATTCCAACCTGCCCAAAGAGAGGCAATATGATATGGATCCAATGAACAAGTGGTCTTTATATAAAGCTGCTTGAGTGGAATTCCAACCTGCCCAAAGAGAGGCAATATGATATGGATCCAATGAACAAGTGGTCTTTATATAGAGCTGCTGGAGTGGAATTCCAACCTGCCCAAAGAGAGGCAATATGATATGGATCCAATGAACAAGTCGTCTTTATATAAAGCTGCTTGAGTGGAATTCCAACCTACCCAAAGAGAGGCAATATGATATGGATCCAATGAACAAGTGGTCTTTATATAAAGCTGCTTGAGTGGAATTGCAACCTACCTAATGAGAGGCAATATGATATGGATCCAATGAACAAGTGGTCTTTATATAAAGCTGCTTGAGTGGAATTCCAACCTACCTAATGAGAGGCAATATGATATGGATCCAATGAACAAGTGGTCTATAAATAGAGCTACTGGAGTGGAATTCCAACCTACCCAAAGAGAGGCAATATGATATGGATCCAATGAACAAGTGGTCTATAAATAGAGCTACTGGAGTGGGATTCCAACCTACCCAAAGGGAGGCAATATGATATGGACTCAATAAAAAGGTGGGTTTTACATAGAGGTGGTCACTATAGCAGGTTTAACTGTAGTGTCAAATAGTTGTTCAGATATACCTTAGTAAATGTTTGCATTATAGCAGATCACATATCATCTATGCTAAGATTACCTGTAAAATATATATATAATGTATATGTCACCTTTTAGAATATGGGGGTTTTCTGTTTTTCTCAGACACCAAGACCCCCGATATACATGCTAAAATCTTTTGTATTTAATATCAGAAAGGACTCTTTTTTTGTCCAATTCTAATTGTAGGCATATAATTGGATAATGGTGTTTTGTTATCAGACTGTCTTTAACAATTTCACTGTGATTTTCTCATAAACATTACCTTCTAATGTGAGACTAAGGTGTATAAAATGAAAACATTAACTTCTGAAAACACTGCCATGTAAAGCAATCAGTGGAGTCACCTAATTCTGAAATAAATGTCTCCTAAATCATACCAGTTTAAAAATTTTAACTTCTTCACCAAAATCATTAAAAGGGCACACGGTAACAAAGGTGACTCCCATCTAAGGTGACAAAGATCTATGCAAGATTCTGAGATTTTATTTAAACATCTAAAAAATAATTCTGAAAATAAAACAGGTTAGCCATGTTCTATGAATAGATTTGAAAATTGAAACATATCAAAAACAAGTCTGAAAACAAATTTACAGGTATATGAGGAGCTTTGTTTTTGCATATAGTTAGACTTGTCATTCTAAAAACTAGGTGAAGAAAAAGAGTTCAAAAATTCTTGGCATCTTTATGGCTGGAAATAACCTTTTAAGGCAAATAGTTGTTCATTACATTCGAATTGTTTATATCTAAATATTCATGGCTAGTAATTCATCCTGACTACAAGTTAAATTCTGTTTCTGATGCATCATTGGACAAAAACATATTATTCAATTAAAACATATTAGATTTTACATGACTATATGAAGAAAAAAAATCTCAATAATTCTGGATAAAAAGGTAATGTTTTAAAGACACAGTAACCTGTCAGTTAAATTAAGATTACATATGAATAGTAGGTTAGTAGCAATTTTAGTCTTTTCCATGCAAGAGTGCACGAATAACCTAACAGAGCCTTATTTAGCCCAATCTGACTTTAAAAAATTTTTAAAGTCTCCCATCCAAGAAAGGGGAGGGGAAGGAAGGAAGACGACTTACTGTTTTTGTACTGTTTCTTATGATTCTTCCGCCAAAATTTTGTCCGAAACTTTTCTCAGGAATGGAAAGTCATATCAACTCAATTGAAACTTTCTACAGATAACTAGCATCATCTAAAGGTGTGCTAAATGTACTTTTTTCACAATTCGCAAACAGGAGCTATACCTATCAGCGTTTAAGGCCCCCTCCAACAACATATTTTTTATTAAACAGTTAAATCTCTCCCTCAAAACTCGGCAGTAAAAGACTTGTTCCTCAGTGTGCCTTCCCACTAACAATCTCTAGTTATTCATTTTTTTGAAAAAAATTCAGTATGTGAATAAAAGACATTTGTTAACCCTGTTCATTAGAAACAAAACAAGCAATATATATCGACGAAATAAGATTTTCTAAAAAGTCATTCAGAAGATTTGTGATGCCATAAAACTGATAATGGAAACTTTGTCAGCTATGTACTTGTTAAATACAAGAAATATTTTGATTACCAAATTTTGTTAAAAGATAGGATTTCAGTAAAGACATTATTTAGCATATTATTAATTGTATTATAGGGAATTTCAATTCAGATTTACAGAAAATGGTGAATCATCATGAATTTTTTTGGGTAAAATAAGGCTCTTTAAAGCCAGTCACAACCCTCCAGTAACACGATAAAATCTACGCTATCTAAATTATGTATTATGTTTTGTTTAATCCATATATATGACATTTTATTATTCAGTTTAAGTATGGAACTCATGTAATCTGCAAATGATGTCATATACATGATTTACACATTTTATACACACACACACACACACACACACACACACACACATGAATTATTACATAAAATATATTTGTAAACTGCATGATAACTAAAATTTCCTATAAAGTAACTTAACATATGCTTTTCTCAATCTTAATCCCATTAAGGTCTTTACCATGTGTTTATCAAAGCAGAAAGATGTTGAAAGTTGAACCTATTGATCAGTGACTTAAGATATTGTATTCATTTTACACCAATTCAGACCAGATTAAATTTTCAGATTAGATTTTTGAAAATATGGCCCAAAAAAATCTTTACAAGTCAAATAAATAAATAAATAAATCAAAATCATTCATATCAATTAAATATAAATAAATAGATATAAAATCTTAAATGCAGGAACAATGATGTTTCATATTTGGTGTGGGAAACAGAAGTCAGTCTGAGACCGGTCACCTTTTCTCTTCAATACTTTCCTCTATATCACAATATTAAATATATGGAGATATCAGGAAAGGACTGGTTAGATTTTCTGAATTATTTTCAACACTGAAATATTCTAGCAAGTCACAAAATAATGACACTGTGCCATTTTCCTCCCATATTCTCGAAGGCTAATGCATTAACACCTGGCCTATGTTCTAATATTGTTTCATTAACATAAAAAATGTGGGAAGAGATGCGAAATATGCGAAATAATAGTATTTTATGACTTGTTGCGATTTTTTCACCTTCATCAATCAGTTCTGGAATGGTAAAGAAAAAGAGTACCAGAGGAGACCGTAAGTTCCTAGAGAAAGCCACTAACACTTAGCAAATAAACTGAAGAACTTTCTAATACTAAGTGTTAACTAAATTTACACACACACACACACACACACACACACACACACACACACACACACACACACACACACACTACTCTCTCTCTCTCTCTCTCTCTTCTAATTTTAAGATGGAATTTCATTGGCCCAACAAACCTTCTTCAAAATCTCATGTCAAAACAAGTGTTTTTATGTTAAAGTCAAGAGTTGACTTAATTTTCAAGAATCTCTAATGCTACATGCAATATAGTTTACATGATACATAATGATTATTATTCAAAATAACAAGTAACGGTAAATACAGTATATAAACAAACACGTGTTATCTTGCACAATGTGACATCATATCTCAAAATATCTGGCAATGTACCATCTGCTTTTTCAACTTCTACAAGGTGTTTATATATATCTTTAATTATTTAAATTGACATATTTCGACAATTTAATTCTGTCTGTACAAATTTTCAATATCATTTTTATACTCAAGGTCCAACCAAGACATAAAAAAGACCACATGCGTAAATCGTAAAGAAAATGTACACACATAATTTTTTATTTCAGTTCGGATATTCCATGAAAAATGTAGTTTGTGAAAAAATGGTATCCATAACCATAAGGTTGCAATGTTTTTCCCCTATGGAACACCTTCTTTCACAAATTTTTCAATAAAGTCAAAAATGGTACATTCATTCACTTTAGCAAAATATTTTGAGTTAGTTGTAGAAGGAGGTAAAAGTAAGAGCTTACCAAGTGTGTTTTGTGTGGTGGAAGAGCTATTACTGGAATAAACAACTGGTGGGGTTGTCTGTACTTGTTGTGTCTGTGTTGTCAGTAGACGCAGCGGGTTACTACCAAGTGCATTGGCGCCACCTGTAGGCAGACGCACATATTATATTAGTGGGTTAAAATAAATTCATTCAAAACATGCAAGTAAGAAAATAAAAGAATTATGTTGAGATAGGAAAAACTAGTAGAAATAAGTGATCAATAAAAACAATGATAATTCTTTAAAGCTTTATAACTTAATCATAGGTGAAAGAGAAAAGTGTATTGACAAAAACTGTAAAGGGTTATTCAAACATTCCCTACAAAGCCAAAACTATTTTAATTCCCCAAACCCAATCAGTAAATTATATTTTGCAGTCTATCAGTGTTTGACCCATATGAAATCAACTCAACCAATCAGTAAATAATATTTTGCATTCATTCATCAAAGTATTTGTGGAATTAGTTCTACATATTTACATAATTTCATCCTAAAATTACCCCCTTTCCCATCAGTGAATAATACTTTGCATAGAATGTTTGCAGTTTGATGATACTTAAATGAGTTCAGTAATGCTTAAATGAGTTCAGTAATGGTGTTTCACATCCCAGTAAAGATTATTTCACTTATATCCAGACGTCGCCAGATATAGGTGAAAGTGCAGAAATTTTGCCTGTGTGTTGAGCTGATGGCATTATAAAGCAGGGTTCTTTATCATGCCACACCATGACAAGGGACCTCGTTTATTTTAAGTTCCCATCCGAAAGAACCGTGACTTTCATTTCGTAATGCCAAGTGTTTGGTGAAAGAACAGTCACTACCTACTTTCAAGTCTTGGGTCGACCTGGCTGGGGTTCGAACCCACGACCTCCCACTTATGGAGCGAGCACTCTACCAACTGAGCTACCGCAGTGGTGACTGATACTTAATGAATTATGTGCAGTCAAAAATCTAGAACAGTTTTCTAAAGATATAAGGACCATATTTTTTCTCCAGTGGCTTCTTTTTTTTGTGTTTCTTCTTTTTTTTGTTTAGCTTAATTGCACTTGACAGCAACAGCAAGAATAAATTTAATGCCATACCAATTTACAGTAATTTCAATTCTTTTCTTCTCTTATTTCCTTTTTAATTATCCATTATATATTATGCACTTTTTCTTTTTCCCAATTTAATATAATTTTTTTTTTCTTGGGGTGGGATGGGGGAGGAGGGGGTTTGTCGCTGATATCCTAATTGGCCAGATTTGAATGTTTTTTTCAACAGAATTTTCAATTCATTACAGCTCTGACTGAAAAGCTACAGGTGTCAGATTTGCAGAGCGGCCTTAAATGATCAATGATCAATGAATATTAATCGATAAATCTGTAACATTAGCTCATTTTTTTCAAATCTAAATCTTTTTTTAAATATTAATGAACAATCCAAAACATAAATGAAAAGTCAAAGATGGAGAATGAAGGATCTGTTATATGTTTGGAGAAAGTTTCCTTCAAACACATGCAAACAGGTATTTAAGAATAGATACATGTATAGATGTATTTTAACTTGGAGATATTTGCATCATCTATGTTTTTAACACCTATGACACATCAAACAAGAAATTGCAAACATGTGCACACACTCTTCTTCTTATCTATATATAACAACATATATCATTTAAAGGCCATACATCCATCATTACAAAGCCTGAAACAATTCAGTTCCTTGAGGACACAAATTTGTCAACAAAATGATTATAATACACATTTTCCTATAACATGATTTCTACAGATTTAAATGTCTTGCCTGGTTAATTTTGATCAAGTAGAAAATACATTACTTTAACATAAACTCACATTTTGACACGCCACCACCGCCTACGACGACACCAACAACGGAAAAGTAACACCCAAGTCTTGCCTTATGGCAATGCCAGGCTTGACAAAAATCATTATGTATAAAATTACAATTTCAATTTAGTTCAGAGGAGTAACATGGTTTTAAGCCCTGATTAAGACTTTTTATTTTTACTCATGCCTGAATAAGAGATTTTGATCACATGGTATGCTGGCAAACCCCAATCAACTAGTGTCAGTGATGTCAGTTAAACAAAACTGTTAAGACTAAGTACTTACTTTGCTGGTTAGTTTGAGCACTAACAAGTACTGGTGCAGGTGAAACAAGTCGAACAGGTGTACCAATTCCACGTGGATTACCCATCACCAGTTGGCCATTCTGATCATAATAAGCAGGTGCTAAAATCTGATACTGAGCGTCTACAAAGAAAAATATCTATTATTAGTGGTTACATTGAAATTTGTGAAATTTCAACACTACGTTTTAGTTAAAGAGAGATTGACTGATAGATTTAATGGGGTTTACATCAAAGTAGTGATGTCCAATCAGGACAAAAATTAATAATCAATAATTGGAGAGGCATAATTGATAAATTAATCGATTAATAATCGGAATTACTTAGTAAATGTACATCAGTATTCAGTAAAGTTGAATATAAGTACTTTTATTGTAACAGCCAAGTGTTCTTGCTTAGTGACTGTAAGTTAAAGGTCAGATAGCTCCTTGCCCTGACAGACAGACAGTGGCCAAAGCATCTCACTGGGGTGAAAATTATCTGGATACAGATAAACTATCCGACAACTGTCAGCCATTTTCAGTTTTTAATATCAATAACCGGAAAGGAAATGGATTTGACTGCAATCCAGAAACTACTTGCCTATGTCGACCATGATTGATTATTAGGTTCGCTGTCCTGACAACGATCGACATCACTACATCACAGTCAAAAATATTTCACTTATTTTGAGACATCACCAGCTACAGGTAAAGTGGAAGAGATTTGGACCTTTGCGGTACTCTTAGGGCTATGTGCAGGGATGGTTTTTTTAGCATGCCATGCCTACCCTGATATGGGGCATTTGTTTTCAAGGGTCTCAAAGGATGCTTTGATGCAGAATGCTTGGCTAAAGAACAGTCACTACAAATTTTTAAGTCTTGGTCAGACAAAGCCTGAAAAAGACAAGAGTAATGGTGTTCTAAACCCTAGGCAAGATCAATTATTACGAAAACCTTGGGCACCAACGTAGGGCAAAAAAACATAAAGACCCTTTACACTATAATTGTGCAAGTGGATTTAGACTTTGGGTGTGATTGGTAAAAGATGACTCAAACACTGAGGCCTGTATCCTTTATGACCAAACTTAAATCTTTATTATTCAGGATAAATGATTAATTTCTAATTGAATATAATATGCACGCACACACACACATCCCCCCCAGGGCTCCAGAAAACTTTGACTGGGGTGTCAGACATTTTTTCAAAGCAACCGTACCATTGATGCTGTGTAAAGCAAAAAAAAAAAAAAAAAAAAAAAAAAAAAACAAAAAAAAAAAAAAAACCCACCGATGTTGTTATTGATGATGTTTTTGAAAAGATTTAAATTTTTAATATCAAATAAATATAAAATATAAATTAACTACTACATAGAGCTTATTTAGGTACACGTGGTCAGGCTCATATGTCCACATTGTGTCGATTTTTGTACTGTCGGCGTTGATGACACAAGGTTTGATGGCCATATTTGTTTATTGACAATTGTGCATTTTCGTTTTTCCGAAGTTACACGAACTTTACTGAACCTCATTTCAAGACCTCTTTAATTGTATTTAGACTTTTTAAAATTATTAATTTATAACTAAACAGTTTGCAAAGACCATACGATGCGCGTCGTAGTCTTATTTGACATCCCGCATGCAACCTCTCTGATATAGTCCGACGACCATGACCTTCAAGGATCAACCCAACGTTATCAGCTGTTTATGGCTTCCGTCTGTCAAGCGATGTGATTACTTAATAAACAACTCAACAACAAAATTAATGAGGGTTCAGAAGATGAAACAAAAGGAACGGATTGAGACCATGGATTCTAACTGATTAATAAACAAAGCCTAATTATTATATTAGTAGTATTTATTGAAAACGGTTGACAGGTGATAGCAAACAATAACCGAGTAAAATAATGACCAACAAACACATTTATTTATATGTCTGATTAACTGAATTCTATTATTAACTAAAATGTCCAACAAGTGATTTTTCACATCGCACAAAAATATTTTTTGTCGGACATGTCCGGCAAATATGACCGTTTCCGGACCCCTGATCCCCCCATACCCACACAAAAGAACAATACTGAATCTAAACAGCAGAGTAAACTGAAATTAAGGTACAATAGAAGCAGGTAATTCTATTGAGGAATAGAGTGGAGTGTAATTATCATGTTGGAGACTCCAGTCAAAGTACATGTATTTATACTGAGACAGAAAATTCTAGGATAGTACATGAAGTACATGAAACAGGAGTGCCACAAAAAAACAAGAGGCCCATGGGCCTTAACGCTCACCTGAGGATATGGCCAAAATCATTGACAAAAATACATACAATATTCTAATATACATGCCTATACAAAAGGTTAAATAGTTTCCAAGATAATTTACAATTTCAGGCTTTTTATGCACCTATGACTTTGACCTTTGAACGTATGACCTTGAGTCATATATCAAAATGATTGTCATGTGATTACCTACAATATTCTGATATATATGTCTATACAAAAAGTATATAGTTTCAAAGATAATTTACCATTTCAGGCTTTTTATGCACCGATGACCTTGACCTTTGAATGTATGACCTTGAGTCATATGTTGAAATGATCGTCATGTCAATACCTACAATATTCTAATATATATGCCTATTAAAAAAAGTTAACAGTTTTCAAGATAATTAACAATTTGAGTCTTTTTATGCACCTATGACCTTGACCTTTGAACGTATGACCTTGAGTCATATATCAAAATGATCATCATGTCAATACCTACAATATTCCGATATATATGTCTATACAAAAAGTTTATAGTTTCAAGATAATTAACAATTTCAGGCTTTTTATGCACCTATGACCTTGACATTTGAATGTATGACCTTAAGTCATGTATCAAAATGATCATCATGTCAATCCCTACAATATTCTAATCTATATGCCTATGCAAAAGGTTAACAGTTATCAAGATAATTAACAATTTCAGGCTTTTTATGCATCTATGACCTTGACCTTTGAACGTATGACCTTGAGTCATATATCAAAATGATCGTCATGTCAATACCTACAATATTCTCATATATATGTCTATACAAAAAGTAAATAGTTTCCAAGATAATAACAATTTCAGGCTTTTTATGCACATATGACTTGACCTTTGAACATATGACCTTGAGTCATATATCAAAATGATCATCATGTCAATACCTACAATATTCTAATATATATGCCTATACAAAAAGTTAATAGTTTCCAAGATAATTAACAATTTCAGGCTCTTTAGGCACCTATGACCTTGACCCTTAAACGTATGACCTTGAGTCATATATCAAAATGATTGTCATGTCATTACCTACAATATTCTGATATATATGTCTAAAAAAAATGTTAATAGTTTTCAAGATAATTCACAATTTCAAGTTTTTTATGCACCTATGACCTTGACCTTTGAACATATGACCTTGAGTCATATATCAAAATGATTGTCATGTCAATACCTACAATATTCTAATATATATGCCTATGCAAAAAGTTAATAGTTTTCAAGCTAATGCAGAATTTTAGTTTTTATTAGCAAAAAATAACATTTCAGGGGCAACAACTCCTATATGCATTATCATATAGTTACTATATGCATTATCATATAGTTACGAAACTTTGTATCTTTTTGAATTTTGTCATTCTGAACATTTTCACAATGTTTTGATATTATATATCTTTAAAATTTTTGAAGAAAATAGCCTAAAACTGCAAAATTACAAACTAGGTCATGACCTTGAACTTTGACCTTGACCCCATTTTGAAGGTTATTTTAAGAAAAAGTCAAAACTGAAAACCCCATGTCATTATCTGTTCAAGTAGTCAAGTTATAACAATTTGAAGCCATTTTACGAAATTTTTAAAATTAAACGCAAAAACGCGTTACTTATTTTTCGACCAAATTTCATGAAATGAACAAACTATAGGCTTAAGACCCTAGAGAAGCCAAATATCACATCAGATTTTTTTCTCCCATCATCGGTTTTGGAGAAGAAGATTTTTTAAGATTTTTGGACCCCTAGGTCACCTTGACCTAGTTTTGGTAGCCATGGCAACGCCATGAACAAATCTGAATTGCACCGGCCCATATATGCTTCTGACCAAGTATCATTGAAATCTGTCCAGCAGTTTTGGAGGAGAAGTCGAAAATAGGTGTTAACGACGCACGCACGCACATACACACGCCGCGCCATGCCATAAGCTCACATGACCTTTCGGTCAGGTGAGCTAAGAAAAAAAAAAAATTTACCACATAACTTAAGAATATTTCTCAATAAAATTTGTTGATATATTTAGAGCAAGAGAGTAAAGAATAAGAGCCCTGTGGTCAACAAATTACATGTAGGTCTCTGCCACCAAGGTGAGCGAGTGAGTTATTGTTTAGAACTGCATCAGCGTTATTGCAGCTATCCGCAGCTAGGCCAACCTGTAAAACTATTGCAATAAGGCCAAGTACTACATAAACAAGAATTACTCTAAAGGCCAGAAAAAGCTTTAAACACATACTTGTTTGTAATGTCTGTGGTTGCATTGTTTGTTGTTGGTTAGCCATATTATCATTTTGTTGGTTAGGGGTCAAAGGTCGTCCAGACTGTCCTCTCATCATTGGTTGCTGTTGTCCCATCTGTGGTGTTTGCTGGCCCTGTTGCTGAATAAGATTTGCTGGATAAATTCCCCAAGGTGCTTGGACACCATAGTACTGTGGATGAATAACTGGACCTATTGACCAGGTAAATGAAAATGTATTTAAACAATTAAGGATGGGAATATATGCTAGGGATGAATGACAACATTAAAACAATACTGACACATCAAGTTAGTTTGGCATCAAGAATCAAAATGCAGTATAAAAAATATTTTCAAGAAAAAAAATTATAATCTGGATAAAAATTTGAAAAACAAACTGTTAGTATGAAATCAAAAAATTAAGTTAAAAAATAAAATAAAACTTTTTACATAACTGAAGCTACAACTCATAAATTCTATCTACTAAGGTTTCCAAGGCAACATTATAATATAAACATTTATTTCACTTTCTTTAATCAACAGATCTTAACCTTTTACTTTACTTTTTTGTATCATTTAAAGAAAACCGTGGAAACCAAATTAGAAGAGAAGCTAATAATTAAAATGATTTGAAAGAATTTGTTCTAACCTGCAATTGGTATGCCGACCGTGTAGGGATCCTGTGCGGCTCCAATTACGTAAGGAGTTGGTGTAATTGCAGTGGGTGCCAAGCCTACATAAAGAGCACACCATAAGCCATGCAGAATATATATATAATACTCATTTACATGCTATGTTGCTATGACAGCCAAGTTATCTTAAACATTAATTGATATTCCAATTCTAAAACAGCATTAAATTTTAAACCCGATAGGAATCAGAGTGGAAAAACAGGCATCTAGTCATCTATGCCCAAGTCAAAATTCTTTTTTTACTAATTCTAGGAAAGTGAAATAGACCTGAATCCCTGGATTAAAATCACATGCCTTAGGCAAGTGAATCAATTTTTCGCACCCTATGGTCTGCAAAAATGGGATTAAAACTTAGATGGCAAGAAATGTCGGTTGCAATCATTAGTCTATTCACAAAATAAAAGTGTCTCATTTTGGAAGTTTGATTAATGTAAACATAGATTTGAAGAAAAAGTAACTCAAACATTTATGACATTTAATAAGGAACTTTAAAGTCTATAAAAGATACAATTGCAAGCAGTTCTCATTTAATATATTAAAGATATTTTTTGTGTCCAACTTTTTTTAAATTGGTTGTACTGATGGTTTGTTGGGAAGTCAAAATCAATTAAAATTGTGATTTAGATAAAAAGGCCACTGACTGGTGTGGAAGCATTTTTTACTGAACAGAAGAATAGGTCTGACACACGTACATATAAATAGTCACAAACCCACTTTTAGTATCATTTAATTTTATATACTGCATCATGCAAATAATTATTTGGCAACCAAAAATAGAATTAAAAGGGAGATAACTTGTGATGGCTGTAATAGCAACATTTCTGTAATTATCTTCATAATCATGCTATATTTAACATTGAACACAATATAAAACTGACTGGAATATAACAAATAATCAGGATGTAGAAAATTAAAACATAAAATTTACAATAACTTTTACATACTTAATATTTATAAAATAGTAATAACGAGTTCCATACTCCCAGTTCATATACATCACTGAAACCAGGAAAAGTAGCTGGCCTTATGAACCTCTACACTGTAGGCCGGGGAATGGTGACAAATTGGTCTAAATCATGGGCTTACGGATCACAGCAGCTCTCACCCCCTGGATTCCACTCCCACGTGATGCAGATACTAGTGTGAGAAAGTTTGTAAGTCTGCTTGCCAAATGTCAGTGGTTTTCTCCTGGCACTTCAGTTTCCTCCATGATCCCAGGACTGACCACCTCAATATAAGTGAAAAAATCTTGACTGGGGTATAAAACACCATCTCTCCACTCCATGATGGGCAGACTTTCACTTTCATCACTATTCTATTTTGATAGAAATAGTAAACTGGACAAGTTTAATTTGGATAAAACTCTGTTATGTTGACTGCACAATCAGTTTTTTTATAATAAATAATAATGTTATACTTGAATGAATGTTGGATCTGCAACATGTACATGACATGTACATTGTATTCGCAAATGGAAAATAGTATACGTATACATTTTTTTTTTTGGCAGCATGATTTTCCTCTGCAATTCCACAATCGTATGTACATAAATTCTTCAGTCTTAATACCACTTGTGAATAATGCGTCACAATGATAATAATGAAGTCATAAGTCACAATGATAATAATGCTGTCATGAGTCACAATGATAATAATGCTGTCATGAGTCACAATGATAATAATGCTGTCATGAGTCACTATAATAATATAGTCCTGATTTAGTCCTGTATATATCAGTAGATTGTATTGGGTAGATGATGTTTCAAATTTCAACCCATACAAATTTAACTGTGACAATATAAATATTAAGAATCTGATTAATCCTGTATTCTAATAGATTGTATTGGATCAATGATGCTTTATATCTTGGTTTAAGTCTTTTCCGTCAAGGCATTTGAATGCCTGGGAAAAATCACAACCTGCTACAAACAATAGGAAATTTGGTTCACTATGATGTACGCCAGAGGTGAAATTTGAAACTAAAATAGAAGGTGTTGTGATCCATGAAGAAGACTTAATAGTAGGTTACTTTTTATCAAAGTACATTTAATTATCCTCTTGATGAGGTCATTTCATGAAAATAAAGGTGATAGTAGGCTAACATTTGACATTTGGCTTAAGACCACTCTGGATCAACTAAGATCAGAAGATTAATTAATTGATGAATTGAATCAAGTTTCAAGTACCAGTTAAGAATGTTTCACTTTTATCAAAATGTCAATAGCTATAGGTGAAGTAGCAGATATTTTGACTTTTGCAGTGCACTCAGGGCAATATGAAGGGAGGGTTCTTGAGCATGTCATGTCTGGTGTGACACAGAGCATCGGTTTTTAAGATCTCTTCTGAAGGATCCTATGACCTTCATTTCTAAATGCTGAGTGCTTGGCCAACAAAGAGTCACTACCTATTTTTAACGTTTGGCCATACCTAGCCTGGGTTCAAACCCCAACCTCCCACAAATGAAAATCAAAAGAGGTCATTGTATTAACTTTGGGTAAACTAAATTAAAACAACAGCTTGACATTGGACATATAAAAAATAATCGGATATCCTGACTTGATATAAAATGAACCATGTTAAAAGTGAAACTTTAGAGTAATGGTTTTCTTCCACTTGGCAACATAGACAAGTAGCTAAAAAATATATATACCCATTGCTCGAACAGTAATCAAGTGCACATAAAACTGCTTAATAAATTGACCTGCTTCTGCAAAGATACATTTTTAAAGCTGTATTTATCCCCAGGTTACAGAAAAAAAAATCATGAAAGATAAAGATAGAAAAATCACAAAATATTATAACAACAGCAATTCTGAAAATGCATGTCTATCAACACAATATACTGCTAACTAAAAATCAATAAAATAAAATAAAAACAAAACTGATGCAGAATAAATGAACTAAAACTTTGGAAATTAACATAATATCACTGACTACTGACTGATTGTCTGGCTACAAAATGGCATGCAAAATTTGGCAAAAACCAAAGTTGCCCAACAAAATCAAAATTAAAGACTTTCAAATAAAATTAGGTGGTTAAGATTATGAGGAGAGGCATTGTAACTAGTTACAAAACAGTATGATTTTTGGTCCAATGTCGAAGACTATATAAGATTTTCTCCTGGACAGCAATTCTTTAAATGGTGACCTTGTGAATTTTCTGTGACAAAGAATGATCAGATAAAATAACTGGTCTTGGGATAAATGCATGATTGTTTAAAAACATGAAATTTTAAAATTTACAGGACAATGACCATCAAGTCCAAAAATTATTCCCCCTTCACCCATGTATTTATAAGAGCCAAATTTTTATGTAGAGAACCCCATAATTATAACATAGTATGCCATTAAGAAACACTTTTTTTCTAGATTTTTAAACTGCAGATAGTAGTCAGTGTCAACACAAGAAACAAAATAAAAGCTATAACAAATACCAAGGAAAGATAAATAAGTAAAGTTAAAGAACCTACCCAGTTGTTGTTGTTGAGTAGCTAAAGCATACTGTTGTTGTGTTAAAACAGCTATTGGTTGTTGTTGCCTCTGAAGAAGCTGCTAAAAAATAACATGTAAACACAATGCAATTATTAAAGTTTAAGAATAATAATAATAACTGTGTCTGAATATCAACAATTTACATTTCAATTTCATATCAATACTAGCTAAATGTCAGTAAAACTTATGCCAATGCACCCCAATATACTGTATATTGCTTAGAACCTTGAGTGTACTAATAGCCACACTGATCATTCATAGTATCAACAAGCTGACCTTTAACCTACATAGGTGAAAGGTGGAATTTTTTGGCTTGCCAAGTTTAAGAATATTCCATAACAGCAAACTTATATTACTGCTAAATCTGTTTTCAGTAAGATAACCTTGACATTTGACCTTCTTATGTAAAAGGCAGATTCTTTCTAAGAATATCAAAAAATAATAAATTTGATGAAGTTCCACCAAAGCAAAGATATTACGTGTTGAATTTGTAATCTATTTATAGAAACTGGCCTAAACCTTTGACCTCCAACATCATAGCCATGTTCTGTTTAAAAATATCTCTCTTACAACTACTATACCTGTGTATAATCCATATTAAAGTTTGGACTATCCATCGATGGAACCATCTGACTGTTGTAATCAAACTGAACAGGATCAATTCCAACAGGTTCAAATGGAGGAGGATCTAACTGAAATCCTGGCTGTGGAAACTGTGACTGCTGACTATCTCGAAAGTCCATGTCTGGCTTAGTCATTGCAAATGTCTGTGTGTCTATACCATGCATTGGTGGTCCTTTATCCTCTCCATTTGGAGAGTTCTGTCTACTTCCTCTTCTTCCCCTACAATATACAACATTAACTAAATAACTTAAGGATTTAACTCAAATAAATTTCCTTTAATAAAATCTTATAATTCCACCAAAATAAGTAAACTGAAGCCAAACTCAAACTTTATCTATAAATATTATGGTAGACTTGCATACCAAATTTGAGTTCAATATCTGCAGATTAAAAAAAGTCTGGAAAACTAATATTTTGAAGAAATTTTCTAAGTGCACATAATTTACTCCAAAATCAGTGAGCTGTAACACCTCAAACTAAATCTGTAACTCATGATGACAGACTCGCATACCAAATTTAAGTTTAATATCTGCAAGCATTTAGAAAAAAGTATAGATAACTAATGGTGTTGCCCACACGCTCACCCACATCACAAAATAAGAAAAACAATGAAGCGATTCCACATTATCATACTATTTAATTTACTCTTATACAACAATACAGTTTACTACTTATAATATATATATATATATAAATTTATCAACTTAGAATTGTTCAGACATATACATGTACTTTGGGAATTAAAAGGCGACTAGTGAATGGAATTTATTAACTGGGCAATATTCAGGGGTGCAGCTGATCACATAATTTGTGATAGCTCAAGTCTGGGAGCCCGGAACCTATGATAATATTTGTGTGTAACTTACCCGTAATCATCCTCCAGACCATTTTGTATTAATCCATTAGCTTGTATATTTTCTTTGTTTTCATCTTGACTTCCATCGTGACCTTCAAAAGGAGATGGTGTCTTACTCTTCTTGTCCGTCGTGTTGTCATAATTTGGGTCTGGAGGTGGTTGCTGTAAATAAATACATACACAATGTCCCAACATCTTGCAATACAGAATATGCATATCACAATATTTTGTCTTTGCAAGTCTCATTATAGAAACATACTTTTAAGGACCATAAAATTACTGATTATAATTTTCCAACAGATGTTATTCCTTCTACTGATTATAAACTATTTCCTGAATAAATTCAACTTATTCATATCATGTAAGGTGTTATAGTATGCTAAAACCCAATGATCAAAAACAAAATCAACTCAACTCTACTTCATCATACAAAGAAGCAGAAGCTAATCCTCAACCTAAATACTTTGAAGTCCAATTAATAAAATCTTTTAATCCGAAGTTTTTTTTGCCTTTTTTTTTATTTAAAGAAAATAGATTGCAACAACTGCAGCACAAGTTTTACTGTTTACATGTACTTTTGGTTAGACATACATGTATACCAATTAGAGGTGAGACGATTCACTGGTGCACCGGTGAATCGTATTATCCGGTAGACGATACGATTCATCGTTGAAGATGATCGGTATCAAGATACATCATTTTGTAAAAATTGGGTTATTTCCCTTGAAGAACTCTTCATTTAACCCATGGAAACAAAACTAATTAGTCCACCGGCTCAATACAAAACCATTGTATGGCAGTATTTTGGCTTCCGGGCCATTAAAACAGAGTTAAATATATGGGAAACAGACAAATTACACGTCATTTACAGAAAATGTGATATATCTTTGAAATATAGTGGTAACACTACGAACATGATCACGCACATGCAACGTCATCATGCTGACATTTATCTTTATTTATAGAAAAAAGGAACTCATTCTGTATACAGAAATGTTGTGATATGCATCGTATTGAGACCCAAATATGGTATCACAGCTTTCTCGTGATACCCACCCCTAATACCAATACAGTGATTATCTCTACCTGTTGATTTTTAAAATAGTAACTTACCTTAAATTTTCTCATCTGAAATGTGAACATTAGAAAAATAGTAAATACTTATACAACAAAAAACTTAAATCTGCAAATTATACCAAATCTACAGAATGTACAATTAGCATACAATGTTTATAGAATGTTGTCAATTCTATATTCACCATTCAAACTGCTTTCAGTATTTCACCCATAATGCCATTCTTTAAGATATCATCTTTGATTTCTTGTGTAATTTGTAATGCTATCATTGCACATTCAACTGGTTAGTAAGAGGGAATAATTAGGCTATGCAATGAATCAGAATCTACTGCACTATCGACAGTATTATAGAACAAGTTATGCTGTAAAATATTTTGTACTAAAAATACCTTATATATATATAGAGAGAGAGAGAGAGAAAGAGAGAGAGAGAAACTCTGCCATAAAAAAAAAAGTTCAGGACAAGTTATCTTTATATCTACTCCATAGAGATCTTTATGTTGTGTGAGGAAATAAACTCACTTTCTATCACATTCATCTCAATCTCAAGTTTGGAACTACATGTATCTTCAAAGCAGGGGGAATTATTATACTGTCTCTTCTCAACACCTGACAACAAAACCTGTGTTTTTAAGACTGCAAGTTTGAAATACATGGGTACTTACATAGGGTCCTTTCATCCTCTGAAGACGGCTATCCAGTTCTTTGCCAGTGGGAGAGCCACCAAGAACATATTCCACCATGTCAACTCCAAGTGCTCCAGATTCCACTAATAAAACATAATAATATTTAAATATACTGAAAAAATTTGCAGAATTTTGTGGAGATAAGAAAATTTTAATGCTGATAATTTATTTTACTACTAATTAAACGCACCAATTATCACATCTGAACTAATGTAATGTACAGCAATTTAAAAAGTAAAAACATCATTAATTTTGATGCACCACTTATCTTGCTCTGCAGAAACATAATATTGTGTTATAGATTCTGGACTTTTTTGTAACTGATCGCGGAATGATTTTTTTTTTTTGTCCTGTTCACAATTAATGAAAAACCTACCAACATGTACATAAAATACATGTACCATAAAAACCCATGTAATTTACGCAGGTGGTTTTCAAGCTAAAATTTATTTAAAAAAGCTTCAACTCATGTAAAATTCGCACCCAAAAATTTCCAGAATCGCAGATTTTCTATATGATCCGAGCAAGTGGTTATCTTGTATTAAAGTGTTTTGTATCAGTTTGGTGTATTTTACCTGCTTTAATTAACTTAGATAAGATTTTATTAATTTTCATTAGAAAAAATTATGGCTGTCACATTTTTTCGGTTTGCAAACAAAGTAGGTTATACGTTGTAACAGGTCATTAGCGTACTGTTGTATGTTTCCAAAATCACAATCACAGGAAGAATTATCAATAAAACAGACAACTACTCACACTCACGCATGTTGTGAATTCAGTTTAACATAACAATTAACATCAGCTAGTATGACACTTTACTCAACCAGCAGAGGGAAGAAACCGACCTTACCCTGTTTGTTAACAGAATTTTGATTGGTTGAGAGCGTCTTCTTGACCCAAGATATGCATTTCCGCCTATCCGCCTATTCGCATCTAAACCACTGATATTTCACTCCCTCTCACACCTCCCCGCTAAATTTGAATCTCATAAGTTTCTTCAAGCCAAGATTATCCATCTCAAAACACATAACCAGTCAAGATTATCGGTATCACCATGTATGTCAATGGTGTTCCTTCACGATTGGTGGAAAATGCAATCAAAGCACATTGTAGCCAGCTCAATGCACGTTAGACTTCCAAACAGTAGTTAACCATTTATTTCATTACATTTAAAATTTGTACAAAGAAAGTAAGCATAAAATACCATTCTACACACACACACACGTCATTTTTTTATTCTTCAAAAGCATTATTTTTCCATACAATCGTATTTTAACATGAAATAGGCCAACTTCCGGTACAAATGTTTACATTTTGAACACTTTCCTCAGCAAGGAAAATTTTTTAAAAAATCACAAAAACAATCTACTCGTGTAATTTACGCACCCCCTAAACTTTAATTTCATTTTTACAAAAAAAGTGTGTAAATTACATGGGTTTTTATGGTTGATTTAAATTTCCAACTATATTCTCAAAGTTCTTAAGAAAGGGTGTAGTGGAATGATGGGAGTTGAGAAAAAGTACATAAAAAATTCTTAAATGTCCAATGATTTTAAGCTAATTTCATTTGTAAAATATCAACACTTGCTTGTACTGGCGATTCTCTTCAACTTTCTTACTGCAGTGACAATTCCATACCCAAAACCAAATCTTACACCCTATATAATTAAGTATTATACCTGGCTGTTGTCCCGGCCACCCTTCTTCTCTATGGGCTGTCCATGGATTAACTTGAGGCCCCTGATTGTACATCCCCTTATTGGGATCCATTCCTGCCTGCTTGTTATCTCCACCACCCATGTCCCAGATCCTTTTGGCAGTTGGTGGTATCTGTAAAATCAAAATAACTTGGTTCTCTAGGTCTGTCAATAGGAGCCGCTAATTGACTAAAGATTGTTGGCTATGTTTAAATTACTGGCTAAAACTGCTAGCTACATTTATTTAAATTACTACTTAAACTGTCTACCTGACTACAGGTGAAGGCTTTAATGTCGATTGCCTTTTATTTCTTTATTTAAATTTAAACTTAAATGAAATGTTGTGTTGGATAAAGAATTATAGAATGTAGTGGTTGTTTATCTACATTTACGAATATATAGTTGCATCAAAACCAATATGGACAGACACCATAATCTACTTGTGAAGTTTGAAGCCAAATCTCAACAATATAATACTTGCTATGAAAGTTTTTACCCAAGCATTATCATTATTTAACATGCCAGTCTAAATTGTTTCAACTATATTCAGGTGGCCAGTTGATCATTTTTTGGGGAATTCTGAGCAAGTTCAAAGTTCTTTTAGAAAGAACAAACTGTCTCACTTTAGAATGTGCTTCAGATTCAATAATCCTGGTTGGCAATTGAATCTTTAAACTGATAATTTAGATTACTCAGTCACTGAAAGAAAGAACAACTTAGAAGTAGCAAATCATTTAATTGTTACCTGTTCATGACCCATGGACATTCCTCTAAAACCTCTCTCTAGTTCTTGTACTGTCATATTTCTGGTCTGAAAGAGAACAAAACCATACCACTATTTCATAGTTACTTCCCCAGAGGTTCAGGTTTGAACCCAGAACGAGACTTTAAAATTTGAGATACTGCTTCTTTGCTTGGCACTGGGGAATGAAGAGGTCAGAGTATTGATGGTTCATTTGCTGTCAATATAATGTAACATGGGTGGCCGGATAGTGATGGTAAACTTCTCTGCAACACAGATTCCGTGAGCTAGCACCTTAAAGTTGCTCTGATACAAAGGTCATAAACACCACTTATAAATCTCATGCATATCAAAACTTATTCCCAGATTCATTCTTAGCGAATAATAAAAATGTTTTCTAAGCAAAAAGCTAAACATCATTCTAACCAATGTTTAAGTTAGAGTGCTAGGTCAATTTCGATGACTTTTCAGTTTTTTATGGTTAGATACTGCAATTATCATAACGCTCCTATAAGTTCCCATATAATGAAGATATATATCAACCAGGATGTTAAATTCATTTATAAATGTTTTTGGTTCGATTCAGGGCTGTATTATTCTTTGAAAGCAAGTTATGGTTTTTCATACAGTATTAAAACATCATGTTATGAAAACTCTCCACAGTGCTAGTTTTTACATATGCGCTTAGTTTTGTGATCATCTAAATGGATACATTTTTCTTTTTTTTTTTTGACAAATTAAAACCACAAAGTTAATTACCACTACAATACCAAATACAGCCATTTTTGTTAGCATGGACACTTGCACAGACTAATGTATTTACAGTATTAATAATTACACATCTATATAATTTTTCCTTTCTGCAAGAGACACAGACCTGAATAAGCAGAACCATGGTAGGGTATGGCAAATAAGTACAGTCACTTGTCTTTTTAATAAAATCTAGGAAAAGTAGGTTCAAACCTCTTTTAGGACTTTTGAAATTTTCTGAGACATTTTTCATCTTGTATCACTTTGGATCTGCAAAAGGCTCAAACTACTAGAATAGTCGATTGAATGCAGGGCTTTTTCTACCTTACATTTATGGCAGTAATTCGGCCTCATTCCCAAAGTAAAATATGGCCATTTTTCCCCAATTTAGGCTTTCATTTGTCCCAATTTTAATATGTCAAAAATACTAGGTTTTTTGGATGAAAAAAATATTTCTAAATAACTTCCTGATTTAATCGGTGTTCACTTAATCGGTTCTAGAAGGATGTAACGGCAGCATCAAGTTTCCAAAAGTGCATTCGAAATTCCTCGGTTAACTTCATATAGGCCTATAACTGTATAATCAATACTGTCACATGTACAATACAAATGGCTACGACGGAATACAAACATGTCACACAACGGCAGATATTATGTAAAAAATTAAGCACAAAAGGCACCTCAAAATGCCAAAAACTTGATGCATTTGGATTTAAGAAAGGGCTGCAATACCAGATGATGTTACTTCTGATCTAGGGCTGCCTCAAACTGAGACAAAAATGGTCTGTAAAGTGACAGAGGTTGACTCTCGTACTGCTGAACCTTGCACAAGTAGCAGTAGCGCAGCCGAGAAATTCAAAGCAGCGGTCATTGTCAATAATGAGGAGGCAGATATTGTTGTTGTTCCCAATACTAGACAATTCAGTAGTAGAAAGTATGAGTTACGCTACAGTTGGTTGTATTACAGCTGTACAGTGTCATCAAAGAAGGTTATATTTGTAAACACTGGGAGTTATTTAACCGAAGTTCAGACAAGAGCTTCATAGGCAAAGGTGTTCAACTAGGTACACATCCTACAAGGAAGTTAGAGCGGCATAACTTGAGTAAAATGCACTCAGTTTCATTGGAACATTATGTAAACTGCAGTACATCATAAAACTCTTAAACTGTTTTATTGTTCTTTCAATTTTCCCAATTTCTGAAGTTTACGCACTAAGTTTCCCAAAGTCATGGGACCTGGACATTTTTCCAGAAAAGTGGAAAAAGCCCTGGAATGAGTCAATTATATATTTTTTTAATTTGTTTTAAGTAGGGTTCACGCTGCCGTTCGCTTTTTTTCGCAAAATGAGAAAAATAAATAAATTTGGCGATAAAAAATAAACATCGGCGAAAGTCATGGCGAAAAAAATGTTTACATTAACAGGTTCACTACGCTTCACAGACATGAGCAGAGAGTCGTTAAAGCAACAGGTTTCCGTCTCTGTCTACGTGTTTATCAAACAATAAATCTAGAGAGTTCCGAATGTGTTAAATTGGGTCACCGAAACATGTACATGATGTTGATTAAACAAAATTTCATGTGTGAAGGTGTTAATTACAGATGGATTTATCATTTAACGAGATTAATTACCGATGTAAGCAAGTGATTACCAAGCCGCGTTTACGGATATTCACAGGTAATTGCTAAATTATATTGAGATTATCAATTATTGGCGGTAGATCTTTGAAAGTAGTAAAAATTAAATTTGTGCTTTTGACGGTTTTGTTTACAGTTTACTTATTAGTGATTTATTTTATGAATAACAGAAATTAAACAACAAAACTGTTGTTGTTCTTCATGTCATCAGGCATGCATTTTATAAGCCAATTTATTTCTATTAAATTTTTGCCAGAAATTACAATTAGACCAGAAAATACCTTTGGCCCATACAAAAAAAAAATAATTCTGGCGAAAATTTTGGAGAAAAAAAATTGAAGTCAGCGTGACCCCTGTTTAAGTAAGATTTCAAAATGTGATTTCAGAGTTTTGTCTTTGTGGGTCAAAATCTGTAACTTCAGACTGTAGAATTTACCCATGTATGATAATTTATGAATTTTTTTTAAAAAGGCTGATTTATATAATAACTATTTAATTAAAATCAAATCATTCATTAGTGTCAAAAAATAAGCTAAAATAAAATTCTAACCAATTTTTGTTAGAACATAGAACAAAACTACAAAATATTAATGGTCCTGAATATAAAGTTATATGTAATTTTTGATGAATCAAAGCTAAAATGACATGTTAAATTTTAGTGTGAAAACTACATATTCACATCAAGCCATGAACAACAAACACACAGTACTCATGTTGAGAAATGCATATGTCAACAATTCAGGAAAAAATTTGTAATTTGTCTTTAAGATTTAATCATTTTGATTCCTTAAAATGGTCAATGAAATTATCAAATTGGTACCATCATCATAAAAAGTTAAAAACCTTTATTTGCTTTTGTGCTCTGTTAATTTTCAGTATGAAATTTCTGAAAGTTGAGTCATAATTTTGCTAGATCTAGCCTTAGAGTAAAAATGTGCATTAGTCTATAATCCTACAACTTATTTTTAAAGTTATTTGATAATCTAGTATCCCAACAAGTAAGCATGCACTTCTCAACACAAAAATTGGTGTATTGATCATCAATGTAAACAATAAATGAGTGGCCTAGTTTCATTTTATAACATGTGATAGAGCATAATATACCTGTTCTATCACACTGTCATCGCCTACTGCCCAACGTTTGTTGGCGTAACTATTCAATTCCAACTCAGTTTGAGGTCTCTGGAAAAAGTAACCCACCGTTGCATCGTCTTGTGAACGGTTCCCCGAATGGGCCGAAATGTTATTGTTATTATTCGGTCTATGAATCCCAGCCATGTCTTGTCCGTTTAACATTCCTTGGTTGTTGTCCCAAGACACTTCATTCATACTTGGTACTGGCATTTATTACACATTCTACTCTCTTCGCGACCTACAAGAACAATCATTGAATGCGTCATGACAATAGAAAATTCAATCTAATTTATGCAAAAACAATCGCCATTCATTAGACATATAACAACAATGGCGGGAGATAGACAGGAAGCTATCTTTTAAATGATTAAAAAACAGATTTGAAAAATATTACAGTAAAAATAAATAATAAAATGCAAAATTCAAAGTTTTGTTTCAAATTTGCAAATTTGAAAGCTCGCTGATGAGCGATGCACTAACCGTGATGTCATCGGATTTTGGAGACCCTACAGTCTTTCTCTTTCAAAACATGGCGATCGACATTGTTTTACTTTAGCTGAGCATGATGGGTAGCATGTGCGACAAATAGTATATGACGTCATATGGAGGGAATTTGAAGTGTTTACAGACTGGAAATTCCCGTGTTAAAAATAACTTCGTTCCCCTGGGTGAGAGGCACTGCTCATGTAGCTCCATCAAATTTATATAAAAAGACTGGAAATTTCGGTCAGTGGAACCTTAGGAGTCTAATAAATAATTTGATGGTATTTTTCCTTTTTTTCTTGTTTTGATGGTTATCCAGATATCACATATCTACTTATGTCATGGTCATCCTTGTGCTTCCTGTAGAATTTCTTGTTTTATTATTTTATTTTTTATTAATTTATTTATTATAATGATTTGATCAAAAAAAATTTAAAAAATTTAAAAAATGAAAAAAAAATTAAAATTAAGAAAAACTTTACATAGACATTATAATAAAACTGTTTTAAGCCATACTTAACAACTTGAGGTTGAAGGAACATAATATATACAACCTTCAATCTGAGTGGCCTTGTGTCTAAACAATGACCAAACACGATGGATGGAATCATGATGACGGATTCAACTGCAGTCCGCTAATGCTCTACGAAGGTGATTAAATCTTGATTTCTGTCCCGCAATCTCAATTCAAACACATGATTTTAATAACTAGCCTCCTTGATGGAGACCTGCGGTAGTGCTCCCTCCATAAGTGGGAGGTATTGGGTTCGAGCCCCGACCGGGTCGACCCAAGACTTGAAAGTGGGTAGTGGCTGTTCTTTAGCCAAGCACTCAGCATTACGAAATTAATGAAAATCACGGTTCTATTCGATGGGTACGAAATCGTGCTAGTGCCATTTTATACGCTAGAAAAAAATTACTATCTCGTTTAAACGAGATACTAACTCGTTTAAACAAGATAAGTATCTCGTTTAAACGAGATAATTATCTTGTTTAAACGAGAAAGTACTTTGTTTAAACGAGATAATTATCTTGTTTAAACGACTGGATAGTATCTTCTTTAAACGAGAAAGTATCTTGTAAAAACGAGTATCTTGTTTAAACGAGATAGTTATTATCTTGTTCAAACGAGATAGTTATCTTGTTTAAACGAGATAGTTATTTTGTTTAAACGAGTTAGTATCTCGTTTAAACGAGATAGTAAATTTTTTTCTTGTGTATAAAATGGCACTAACAGGCTTTCGTAGATGGGGACTGAAAATAAACGAGGTTCCGTATCACGGTAGGCGTGGCACGAAAAAATAAAAAACCCTGCTGTATAATGCCATCAGCCCAACGCACAGACAAAATGTCTACACTTTCGCCTATAGCTGGTGACGTCTCGATATAAGTGTAATATTCTCAGTGACTAGGACGTTAAACACCATTACTCAAATCCACTCCTTGAAGGATATATTACTTATGTGACTTTGCTTGATTGGCTCTTACAGACAGGTTTGACTGTGTAGAATACTTATCAGTTAAAGAGGAAAGTATTGTCTTATCATATCCAGTTAAGTTTATTTCACTAAACAACTTTGAGATAGTAAGGCATGGGATGCTGGAAGACACAGGCGTACCTGGAGAAACCCTAAAATTTCTCACCGCGATTAGAATATGCCCCGAGTAGAATTTGAACTTAGGGAGCAGCTGTAATCCGCAAGCATGCGGAACATAAGATCACCACTGGGGCCAAATTCTCAATTAATCAATAATAGATTGTTGCCACCCGTTTTATTGGAGAATCAATCGATGGGAACAACTCTGTCCATTTTATTTTATTTTATTATCAATCGATGGGAATAACTGTCCATTTTATTTTATTTTATTTTATTTTATTATGATTCCCCACCTTTGGGTGGGGAATCATATTGTTTTCGTTCTGTTTCTTCTTCTTCTTATTATTATTATTATTTTAATAATTTTTTTTCTTCCTTAAAATTGTCCGGTGCAGAACTCGGAAACGGTATGATGGGTTTCGATGAAATTTGGTACCAACAATCTGCTATCTTGGTAGATATGGATAAATGATCAAATTTTTTTCTATCTCGACGGCGCAGCGGTCAGTGCATGTAAATTGCGTAATTTAATTCCAAACATCTTTCTGTCCAATACGTACAAAGATAGATAACTCTTACAGAATCTTCTTCTTTCTTATTCAGTTTCTCAGATATATGAGCGCCCGATAAAAATGGGTAATCCGAATTAATGTATACAGTTAAGCACTAAACAAAAATGATTGAATGTTAATGAACTAAATGTTAATTAAGTGACTAACCTCTTTCTCACATACATAATTTGTTTTTTCATAAATTCTCAGTTACTATGTATTAAATTGTTTAAAATACATCAAATTTTTATCAGCACTGCCAAACAAGTTAAACGCATCATTCAATCTCGTTCAAAATTTTAGGATAGGTTCCTGCACCATTAAAGTTTTACATTCATGGGTATTTATTGGGTGAGGGACGGAAGATGGGATCTTAAAAACAAAAATCACCAATTTTTCCTTAAACACTTTGCGGTGTGCTATAAAACCATATATAGGGCTTTGTCATAACTCATAAACTAATGAGATCCCCATCCCTAAAGTATATATTTTCTGGTTCCTAATGATAAAATGAAAAGAATGACACTAATCAAAGACACCTAAGGTCCTTTCCCACTGAAGGGTAGGGCTGGGTGGTGCTAAGTTAATTTTAAACTATTGAAATCCCCACCCCTAATTTATGTATTTTCTGGTTCCTTATGAAAAGTTGAAAAGAGTGATATTAATAAAGGGCACCTAAGGTCATTTCCCACTGTGGGTGGTGCTATGTACATGTATAGCTTTTAAATAGTTAAAATCCTTTCCACTCATCTGTATATTTTCTTGTTCATTATGGACTTTTGAAAAGAGTGATAAAAACCTCCAGGAAATCATTTTCAAGAGAGGGTAGGGGTGGGAAGCCAGAATTCTTAACACCCACCCTCAGTCAAGAAACACTATCTTATGGCATACTTGATTTCATTTCTTAAGGCAAGTTTACAGGATTAAATTCCTATTCAAAGAATTGTAAACAAATTCAATAGCATTATTACATGTTTTGATATGGATAATTGCTTTAATCTCTTTGTCAATTATCCATTAATATGTAGGTTATGGCTACTTCACAGTCATGACACACGTCAATCAATTTGTTGGTTAAACACCTCACAGTTTGTGAAATAGATTTGCTATCAATCAAAGTTGAATACCTGTCCAATCAAAATACACCAGCTAATAGAATTGCCAATTTAATGGATAGGACCTATGTCAGAAGACAGAACGCATGATTCTGATCTATTAAACTTGTATAATTTACATACATTTCGAATTATAAATTTATACATGCAGATTCAGACTCCCGTGATCAATTGGTTTCTTTTAACAAAAAACATTGTTGCAACAATGGGGTATGAGGGAATGAAAATATATATTAAAATGAATACTGCTCGAATTATAATTGTACAATTCGATGTTAACTTTAAATTTACTTGTCTTCCGCCCTTTCTCTTAGTCAGCTTTCGATTAATAGTAATGGATACTATCAATCCATCTCGAGATCAGTCCATCAGCAGGTGTATATTTTAGACAATATATAGATTATGGATGGTGGGGAATCATACGTAACTGGTATCCCAGTTACAATCTCTAGTTTATTTTATTATTTTGAGGGGGTGGACTATGGACTATGGACTAAGGTTATGCAGTCAGCTAATTTTTTATGAAATGTTCACAATATTCATGTCACATGCAAAGTTTGAATTAAGAGTAAACTATTCTTAAAAAATAAAATATGAGAGACTTCAAGCAAAGTAGAATCTCATGTAGGTAAAACAAATTGTAATGCACCAGGCAGCTATTAGTACTCCATTAATGTAAACCTATGAGAACGCAATAGATCAACCTTTTTTTTTCGTGATGGTGGCGGAGACTTGACAATTCGATAGCGCAATAGACACTTTTTAATATCATTGGAAATTAAACTTAGTGATAGTGAATGTAATTAAATGGATCCTTGGAGCAGCAGTATGACAAGACCACAAAATGGGCGAATCGTTGGTTGTTTGGTAGGGTGGGTGGGTTGGTGGGTGGTTAATATGTTTTATTCACGCCCCAGTAAAGATTATTTCACTTGTTTGAGAAGTCTAATTCTTGGTTGATGGAGGAAAACCAGAGTGCTTGAAGATTAATCACCTACTGTTAAACGGAAACGTTCCCGAAAATCAATACTTAAATATGTATACTGAAAACACACCTGTCCTTCAAAAGAGATACTGGAATCTGTGCCTTGCGAAATAAAGAGCACCTACTATAAATGCAGCAACTGCACACTTCAGCATTGATGAATTAAGGTGAGGGGTTGCAACCCCTTTGAAAAATCGAGAGAGAGAGAGAGAGAGAGAGAGAGAGAGAGAGAGAGAGAGAGAGAGAGAGAGATTAGACCAAAAAAAGTCTCTGAATTATTATTAACAATGCATTTTTCACCGGGGCTTTGCCAACAGAGCTCTTCCCTGGATCAATTAAGGACCTTTAGCGGCCCCGAAAATTACGCCGCTGGGGGCTTGAACCTTCGGTACTTGCAATATTTCATGACAAAATTATCAATCCCCCATTACATAAAATACTAGATCCGTCCCTGCCTACAGTCATTCTTTTGAGACCTTTTAAACATAACGCTATGTGAGTAGTAAAGATAATTTATCACCGGCATTTGTAAGCCCACAAATCTATCCTTGAAATGAGACATGAAACCCTAAACCTTACGAAATAAAGAACAGTTACCATCCGTTGTTGTAAATCCACATTTCTGTTTTTCATTTAGGAACATTTGCTGCCGTTGCTATTTGCCCGGTGCATTACGTAATAAAGAACACTTGCTGTCGTTGCTATTTGCCTGATGCATTTATGTAGTAAAGAACACTTGCTGATGTAGTAAAGAACACTTGCTGCCATTGCTATTTGCTCGAAACATGATGTAATAAAGAACACTTGCTGTTGTTGCTATTTGCCAGATGCATGATGTAATAAAGAACACTTGCTGTCGTTGCTATTTGCCCGATGCATTATGTTATAAAGAACTCTGGCTGTCCTTGCTATTTGCCCGTTGCTTGATGTAATCAAAAATTCTTGCTGCCGTTGCTATTTGCCCGATGCAAAATGTAATAAAGAACACTTGCTGGTGTTGCTATTTTTCTGATGCATTATGTAATAAAGCACACTTGCTGTCATTGCTATTTGCCCTATGCATGATGTAATACAAACACTCGCTGTCGATGCTATTTGCCAGATTCATTACGTAATAGAGAACATTTGCTGCTGTTGCTATTTGCACAATGCATTATGTAATAAAGAACTCTAGCAATCCTTGCTATTTGCCAGTTGCTTTCTTGTAATCAAGAACACTTGCTACCATTGCTATTTGCCCGATGCAAGATGTAACAAAGAACACTTGTTGGTGTTGCTATTTTTCTGATGCAATATGTAATAAAGCACACTTGGTGCCATTGCTATTCGTCCTATGCATGATGTAATAAAAACACTTGCTGTCGATGCTATTTGCCAGATTCATTATGTTATAAAGAACTCTTGCTGTTGCTGCTATTTGCCAGATGCATTATGTAATGAAGAACACTTGCTGCCAATGCTATTTGCCAGATGCATTATGTAAACAAGAACACTTGCAGCCATTGCTATTTGCCCGATGCATTATCTTATAAAGAACTCTTGCTGCCGTTGCTATTTGCCTGATGCATTATGTAATATAGAACACTAGCTGCCATTGCTATTTGCCCGATGCATTATGTAATATAGAACACTAGCTGTCATTGCTATTTGCCTAATGCATTATGTTATAAAGAACACTTGCTGTTGATGCTTTTTGCCAAATGCATTATGTTATAAAGAACTCTGGCTGTTCTTGCTATTCACCTGACGATGATGTTATAAAGAACATTTGCTGCTGTTGCTATTTGCACAATGCATTAGATAATAGAGATCACTGGTTGCCGTTGCTATTTGCCTGCTGCATTATGTAATAGAGAACACTTGCTGCCATTGCTATTTGCCTGATGCATAATGTTATAATAAACACTTGCTGCCATTGCTATTTGCCCAATGCAATTAGCAATAGGGAACAGTTGGTGACTTTGCTATTTGCCCAATGCATGAGGTAACAAAGAACACTTGCTGGCATTGCTATTTTCTGATGCATCATGTTATCAAGAACACTTTCTGCCACTGCTATTTGCTCAATGCATTATGTAATCCAGAACACTTGCTGCCCATTGCTATTTGTCTAATGCATTACATAATACAGAACACTTGTTGCCATTGCCTTTTGCCCAATGCATTTGGTAATAGAGAACACTTGCTGCCATTGCTATTTGTCTGATGCATGATGTTATGAAGAACACTTTATTTTCTGATGCATTATGTTACCAAGAACACTTGCTGTCATTGCTATTTGCCAGATGCATTATGTAATAGAGAACACTTGCTGCTATTGCTATTTGCCTGATGCATTTATGTAATAAAGGACTCTTGCTGTTGTTGCCATTTGTCCGATGTTTTGTACACTTAAACTGCTGCTGTTTCTGTTTTGCTGGATATCTTGTATAATAGAGTACTACTTCTTGTCAGGTTGTACATTTCATTAAGCCCTATACAACCAGTGTTAGATGTTAGAGTATTACTTCTTGTCAGGTTGTACATTTCATTAAGCCCTATACAACCAGTGTCAGATGTTAGACTACTACTTCTTGTCAGGTTGTACATTTCATTAAGCCCTATACAACCAGTGTTAGATGTTAGAGTACTACTTCTTGTCAGGTTGTACATTTCATTAAGCCCTATAAAACCAGTGTTAGATGTTAGAGTACTACTTCTTGTCAGGTTGTATATTTCATTAAGCCCTATGCAACCAGGGTTAGTGTACTTCTTCTTGTTAGGTTGTACATTTCACTTGGCCCAATACAACCAGTGTTAATGTGATTCCTGTTGTCAGGTTGTACACTTCACTTGGTCCTATACAACCAGTGTTAGAATACTATTTCATGTCAGATTGTACATTTCAATTGGCCCTATACAACCAGTGTTAATGTGTTTCCTGTTGTCAGGTTGTACACTTCACTTGGTCCTAAACAACTAGTGTTAGAATACTATTTCATGTCAGGTTGTACATTTCACTTAGCCCAATACAATCAGTGTTAGATGTTAAGGTACTACTTTCAATTTTACATTTCCAGTATTTCCAGTATTCCAACCAAGTTTTCTGGCCAGATATCAACTTCAACACTTTGCTAAGAAATTTTTATTTTCCATATATCAAGATGTAACAGTTATAAATGTAAGTTGTGGGTGCTGGTCCAAAAATCTTGTTTTATTTTTCTGAATGTATCAGGGAAGAAAAACTTGGTATCAAATCTCTGAACCAAAAAAAACAAAAACATTCCCTACAATATGATGTTGAAGAACAAATATTGCATGGCATCTTTTGACACAAGTTTATATGTACAAACCCTGCACTCAGTTTCATGTTCTAAAGTGGTTAATAATTGAAACAAAGAAAGTAAAATTGACAAACTTCATAAAAACATATTTATTTTAAACATCAAAATTATGCATTGTTTAAAAAATGCAACTTAACAATTTCATTAACAAAATATTTTTAAGTGAACAATGTGATTTAAATCTGCTATCAGGAATAAATTATCAGCAATTGATTGAGAAATGGAAACTGGTCTTTACCTTTATCACATATAGCAGAAGTCTTTGTAGAACTCACAATGCTAATGTTAAAAAAAGTTTTGAAATATTGCCTAACAGGAAATACTTAGACACTGTCAAATGTATAAAAAAAATTTGTAAGTTCAAGGCCCATAATTTCATATGAAGCATTAACACAATCCTGTTTACTGTCAGGGGGATAACTAAGATGAAAGGACTAATAGGCATTAATGTTGGCGAGGAGGCTGGGGGCTATCAAGACAACACCCCTTCCTTGCTGGAGGTCCAGTCAGAGATTTGACTGGGTATTCTGAGTACCTCTCCTTTTGACAATTTTATCATTTGACCTGTTCCAAAATGAAGAAAAACAGATCAGAACCCCCAATTTGTTTGTCACTGGGAATCAGGCCTTTCATTTTTGTAACGTTTCAAAATAAGGGTATGAAGGATTATGGCTTTTGGTGGCTGGAGAAATTTCAACTGTTTCTGTGAATGGGACTCCACTGTTATATTTAACAGCTTTACTACAATAAAACCAGTATAATTACACCACACATAAGTCCCCAGTTTTACAATCATTTACTCAAATAATTGAATGTACACTCAACTTGAATTCGATAATATTTCAATGTCAATTTTTACGACATTACACAGTTAAAATTAAATATCTAATAATACTATACTAAAATTTTTTAGTGTAGGTTTGTTGAACAACACCGAACATTGTCTTCTTAACAAGAATTCCCAGGAATTAAATGTCTTGCCTGGTTAGTTTTTTCATCGAGCAGAAAATACATTACTTTAACTTCCACATTTTGACAGGCCGCCACATACGACACTGGAAAAGTAGCACCTAAGTCTCGCCTTATGGCAATGCCAGGCTTGACATAAATTGATGAGAAAAAAATGGGAATATTTGAGTTGAATGTACACTCAATTGAGTTAATGATTATGAAACTGGGGCAAGATCTAATACATATACTTTAAAACAAGGTGGTCTTTCTATAAAGGTGCTGCAAATCTGTGTACACAGACATGACCTTGACCTTAGTATGCTTCAGACCAAATTTAAAATCCAATCAATGGTTTCAGAGAAGTTGCTTGAGTAAAAGTTTACTGAAGGATGACAGATTGATAATGGACAACTAATCACAATTGCTTACAAGCCTTTGTCATAGTGATTTCTGCTAGAAGTAGGCTTGAGTTACAGAAAAAATACCAAATTATATTTAATTTTTTTTTTTAACTTTTTCACAAACACAAATTTGTAATGTATGTCATTTGTATCAAAAAGCTGTCTCATTTTGAAGTGTCAGTAAACTTTGGCATTGGCAGCTGGTGACACACAGACAGACAGACAGACACAGGAAGTAAAATCACATGAACATATCATCATATCCAGGGGGAGGTAAATGATCCGGATCTGGCCTGAAATAAAAAAAAGAAGAAAAAAATATTGTCAGTAAAACCATGAACTTGGCAACCATTAGTACATAAAATTATAGTGGAGTGGAGTGGAGTTGAGTGGAGTAATGGTGTTTAACGCCCCAGTCAAGAATCTTTCACTTATTTTGAGGAGCTCAGTTCTGGGATGGTGGAGGAAACCGGAGTGCCCGGTGAAAACCACCGACCTTCAGCAAACGAACTGACAAACTTTCTCACACTAGGATCTATCTCGAGTGGGATTCGAACCCATGCGATGAGAGGCACTGTGATCCGTAAGCGCGCACTTTAGACTTCTTGGCCACTGAGGCCCCTACATAAAATAAAAGTACATGTACTACAAAAAAAAAAAATAAATAAAAAAAAAAAAAAAAAAAATAACGAAAAAAACTAATTTATTTATAAATAAAACATAACTGAACAGAGCTGTCCTATCATATTCAAAATGTGTGTAATACTTCAGCTCTAGTTTATTTAGAGATAGCTTTAGTTTAAATTATTTAGAGATAGCTCGTTTATTTAGAGATAGCTCTAGTTTATTTAGAGATAGCTCTAGTTTATTTAGAGATAGTTCTTGTGTATTTAGAGATATCTCTAAATATATGATATATTACAAAATTTTTAAAAAATTATGGAAGAATTAATCAATTTTCATGGAATAATAAATACCATGGAATTTAATGTCAATAGAAATTTTTTTTTTTTAAAAATGCTCTCCATAGGTATTTATTTCTGCAAAACATGAATCCATGAAAATTTCTCCTAACAAATTTTCTATAAATTGCAAAAACCAAAAATTTTTGTCCCTGGTCAATATTAATACTGAATAGGAGGTTATTTTAGCTAAATTTGGTGATTTTGACAAGAAAAAGTCAGTTGAAGATTTTAGCATATTTATCTTGGTGATCTAAAACAAATCACTCGTGGTCAACTTGTATACAAAAATTTTTCACGGTTTTATTACTGCCGACTATAGTTTGCACTCTGACAATAACCTACTATACACTATAAACATATTTACTTCTTTCTGAATTATGGCTGCCAACAACTCAGAAAAAGGTGAATCAAGAAATAATGAAGCCTGAATGTGTACCATATGATCAATATCCCATAATGTTTGTCTTGGTAAAAGATAATTTCACAAATTCTAGAAATTAATTTTTTGTTTACATAACAATACATGTACATGTATTAATTTGTGTGGATACATTTGCAATGAAAATAATAGTTCCACTCAAATGATATTTAGTATCAAATTTTGCTAGTGAAACCATACTACTATCAGTATATAATTGTTTGTCATATGCATATTTGGAGAACAAAATTCCATATTTAAACAAAATCATTTAAAAATAAAAAAATTCATGTAAAATTTATTGACCTAATTGGGAAAAATGACCAGATTTATTCAAAAAGTTTCTTTAATTCTGTGCATATAACAATTCTTTAATGTTTTCAACAAAATAAATTCACAGTGTCCAAAATATCCCTTATGCACCTTCCTAGTTTACCATATAGGATATAATGTCATGATTTGAATATTCATGATGATCACCCCTTGAAAAACCCGAACAACAATAAACACCCAGTTGTTAACTCAAGACTCTTTGCTACATTTTTCTAATTGAAAAAAAAGAAAACTATTTAAACTATAATCTTTTACATCTTTGGACATCAATTTCTTTTAAATTCAACACCATGTAGTAAGGAAATAATTCATTTGACCTTTATTAACCATAAAATACCCTGATGTAATCTTGGGTGAGGCCCAATTGGATCACTGAAGTCATTAAATTTCAGCTTTTTTTCCAAAATTGGTTCTATGTACAGAAGAATTCAGAGATTTTTTAATTTGAAAATAGAATTTGGTTAGGTCAATGTTTTTTAAATCAATTTTATGGTTATTTTTATGTGGAAAGTTTTAAATAAAATAAATATCTAGAAAAAAACCATGTGACAAACAGATATGGACCAATAGTAGGTGTATTCAACAGTACGTACATAAGCTTTCAGTTTGGCAAGCAAACCATTCAAGCACTTAGTGTTTACACAACTTCAAAGACCATAAAGAATACAATAGGACAAATGTAAGGAAGCCAACTTTCAGTCAACGAGTGACCAATACGTGGAATGCCTTGCCTACCGATCTATCTTTGTTTTAAAAGTGCCATCAATAAATTTTAGAGCAACTTGGAAATAAAATCCCAGCCTAGTAATTAAGAACTGGAACTGGACAAAAAGTATTTAAGAGAGAGAATCCAACTGAAACAGACCAGAGAGGTGCAATGCCAATACTGGTTTCTTCAGACAGATAACAGTAACATGTAAAATCACATGAGCCACACTATGACTATAGTAAGGTTGTTTGTCTTTGATTTAAGATAGTGTCTCAGAGACAAAATTTATGAGAGATGTTATAATAAATTCAGAAACCAATATGCATATTTATTAAATTTTATTGCAAGTAAGATGGTATCTTTCTAAAAGGGATTTGAATGATAACATTTGTCAAAACTCGTGTTCAGATACCTGATTAATTATATATCATCATCAACTGTGTCTCCGTGTCCTAATCTAAAGGAGATTATTGATAAAGCATCACGATGATTACCATTACAATAGATTCAATGTTATTGTTCACTTCCGTTCAAAAGACACATAAATTGTGTTCGTGCTAGCACTTTCGAAAGTGCACACATTGTTGAACACACCTCAAATTGTAAGCTTACTTACTGTGGTCTCATCCCTGGGGGTCCAAACGGGTCAAATCTAGCACCAGGAGGAATGGAACCTCTGAAACAAAAATGGGTAAAGTATGTCAGGTACATTACTTGTTGTTTAGTTTTCAACAAAAATTTACATTAACTGTTTTAAAAAGACATCATTCATTTATTTATTTAATAAGGTTTTATGTCCAAGTCAAAATTATTTCAATTATATCGAGACGTCACCAGCTACAGGTGAAGTAGCAGAAATTTTGACCTTTGCAGTTTGCTTAGGGCAATGTGGAGGGAGGGTTCTTTAACATGCCATGACATAGGGCATCAGTTATTAGGTGCCAAGTGCATGGCAAAAGAACAGTCACTACCTATTTTCAAGTCTTGTTCAGACCCTACCAGGGTTAAAACACTAAAAACTACTTAACTGGCTCTGTTTAAAGCCAGCATGTTCAAGACTACCATTTAAAAAACAGGACTATATTGGTGAAAAATGTCTAAAAATTTTCCAGTTTCCAAAAACAGTAGAACCGCAGACATTAATACTAAATCCAATTACCCAATACTGTCTTAAACCACTACAATTAAAGAAATAACCATAGTATTTCATCTTTGCAAGGAGAATCACAGTTATTAAAAGCATGGTATAATAATTATTACTGGTAAATAAAGTGCAATTTTTCCAAATCTAAAAGCAAAATGTAGTAATCAAAAATATTAAAATACAAATGTATTACTTTAAATTAGGAAATTTTTGTATCAGTTAACATTGATGAAATACAAGATGGCATCTATCTGCATACATTTAATTTCACGTAATCTTGTGACCACCAGCACAATTAATATTGACTTTTTATATAACAATAGTTTTATTTTCGCGTCTCGCTTCACTCGTGAATTAATGCAAAAATAATCTGATCATGAAAATTTCCAGATTTTACAGTATTGCAATAGAAAATAAAAATTGTTACTTTATGCTACATGTGTTCTTAAGGTATACAAAAAATTTATATATTGACCCCATGACTGAACTGCCGAACAGCAACTTACCTAGGTAAATTACCAGGTAAACCTGCATTTGGATCAGGACCAAACTGTGGTCTCCCACCTCTCATTGGATCAAATAACATGCCAGCACCTTGACCTCTGGCGAAAGGGTCAAGATCACCCCTTCCAATAGCTAATGGATCACCCTGTTCTGTCCTGAAAACAAAATTTTGAGATGAAAAAGGGTCTGATTGATTTGATTTAATGGGGTTTTACAGTAAAGAATATTTCACTTTTATTGAGACATCACCAGCTATAGGAGAAGTTGCAGAAATTTTGACTTTTGCAATGTGCTTAGGTCAATGTGCAGGGAGGGTTCTTTAGGTGCCATACCTTTCGTGAGACAGGACATTGGTTTTTAAGGTCTCATCTGAAGGACCCAATGACTTTCATTTCTAAATGCTGAGTGCTTGGCAAGAGAATAGTCACTATCAGTTTTCAAGTCTTGGTCAGACCCGGTCGGGTTTTGAACCCTCGACCTCTTGGTTAAACACTGCTTAATTGTATACAGCTTAAATGTTTGCTTCACTTTAACATGCCCAACTTTAACATACACAAAGCCTAAATTCTAAATTACAAATTATTATTTTTATTTTACAAAATTAATCTGTTTGTGTTTAAGGACAAATACAGTGTAAAGTAATTTTTGTAATACCATTCTCCTGGTGGTGGTCTGTGCATGTGTCTTGGTGGCACCCTCAATGGATCTTCTTCCTGTAATCTTGACCTTTCTTGTTGTTTTTGTTGCTGTGACGATGAGGCTTCTCCAGATTTAGATGATGAGGGTTTATTTTCTTTTAACATGGGTTCTATTATTTCTTTTTTGAAATTTTTTGTAAGCTCTTCAAGATTTTTAAAAGCCCTTAAAACAAAATAAACATATAAGCTTGATTAGTCATTCAGCAGTCTAATTTAACTAAAGACATTAAAATCATGTTTTGAAGTAAGAGTACCAGTACATCTAAAGTTGAATACTCTACATGCTTCAAGCTGACATATCATTACTGTGGTTTAACATTTACTGTAAAATCACATGTCATAATTTTTGCTATTTTTGTAGTTAAGTGAAAACCGAGAAATTTACTGTCAACAATAATTCATAATTATCATGGCCCCTATGGGATTTTTTTTCCCACATTCATACAATTCTGCAAAGTTTTTCTTCCAACAGTTTTTAAATTACAAAAACTTCTTTTACCCCAGAAATATGAAAAATACTGTAGAAGAAGATATAAAATTTTTAGGCAATGAAATATTCCCTAATTTGAGTGTACACTCAATTGAGTGAATGATAGTGAAATTGGGTCCAGTGGTGATAGTAAATAAAACACAAACATACCAGTCCATGTCCAAATCACAGTCCAAAAATAACAAAGTAAAAGCTTTTGAAATCTGGTAGATAGGTTAGGCATTATTTTGGGAATTGAGATACAGTTCATCGATATATGACCTAGTTTTGCACAAAAAATCACAAAGTGGTAATTTTTTCCTCTTTGCCCAAGACTTCATAAGATTTGTATGTGTCCCATTGTCTTATGTGGATTTTAAGTGGTAAAGGTAACTAATCTGTGCAAATTTTTCAAACACTAAAAATCTAATTTTTATAAAAAATTAAAATTTCTTGGACTTTTGAGCAATGCCTTTCTCAATATATTTATATGTTCCCTTACTAAATATTGGTGGTTTTTCTGCAATAACTTTCATCATTTTAAAAATGACCAGATCAATACATAAATAAAAGAATTTTGACAGAAAAACAGCATACTTCTATTAAAAACATTTCAACAAAAATTTTATCTTTAAAACAAAAACTTTTTAACCTGACATCACCCATGCCTCTGGGGTATGAAATCAGCACTTCCATACTTGACACAAATGTAGCGGGGCTGAGCTAGTGGTGGTGGTGTTGCATTGTATATAATAGAGTGATTTACTGCCAGGCTTTCTGGTATGGATCTTTTAGCATTGTGGTAGAGCATTCGCTTATGACCCAGAAGGGCAGGGTTCAATACTCAGCCGGGGCACTCGGCAAGGATGTGTTTTTTCTGGTATTTCCTCTCTCCTGTTACACAACAGCCTTCCTATAGCAGACAGTGATCAGACATGGTTACCTTCTTCCTGAATGAAGACATTTCTGTTTAATGATTTGTATGGAAGACTTTCTAACATTTATTTGTGAGAATTATACATGCACACAACTTTTTATTTGTTTGCATTGCTTTTTTAAACACAAGCATGAGTTGAAAAGATTACGTACTAGTATTTTAAAAGTTGTTCAAAGAATTTTGAAATATATATCACCTTGGCTTAAAATATTACATACTCCACTCCATTTTGATCTGATTGATAATGTAAATCATATGTAACTGGAAAGGGAAAAATGCAGTGGCCAAACCGTGACTCAAACCCGGTACCTTCTATATACTTGGAAGAAACTACTGACTGAGCTACAGGGCCACCTATCAAGCCCAGTCTGCTACATTCCTCCCTTCCCTTGTTTTCGATTCAACTACTTTGAATCAAAACTACCAGGTTCTACCCTTTTGGTCTGCCATTTCCCAGGGATGGACAAGCCCCCAAATGTAACAGGAAAGAGAAAAATTCAGCATCCAAACTGGGACTCGAACCCGGGACCTTCCCAATACTAGCGGAATGCTCTACTGACTGCGCTACCTGGCCACATCAAGCCCAGTCCACTACACATATATGGTTTATATACCTACTTTTTGACTGAAGACATGTCTGTTTCACTTGTATACTCTGCTGTCCTAACATTCATTGTTGTAATTTTGTTGTCTTTGGCATTCTAAAATAAACACATAATTTTAAAAATAAATTTGTAACCATGAATCACTACCTCTAACTACGGTAGCTCAGTTGGTAGAGTGCTCCCTTTGTATGTGGGAGTTTGGGATTTAAACTCCAGTCAGATCTGACCAAGACTTGAAAATAGGTAGTGACTGTTCTTTCCCCAAGCGCTCAGCATTTGGAGATGAAAGTCACTAAGTCCTTCAGAGAAGACCTAAAAAAATCTGATGACCCATACCATGGCAGGCATGGCAAACTTAAGAACCCTCCCTACACAATGTCTTAAAGCTGCATTAAGTTTTCCTAGGAAAAAAATTAAAACAGTGCTGATCTAATTAATGATGTTCCTAATGAACAATGTTACATTTGGTTCTATCGGAAATCTCACCCTAAATTCCCTTGGATGGAATTGCAATCCACCACTTCCAAGGGCCACACTGGCCACTAAGCTGTAACAGGAAGGAGGAAAATGCAGGATCTGACTGGGGATAAAACCAGGGACCTCCAACACTACAGGCGAGTGCACCACCAACTGAGCTACCCAGACCGCTACATAACAACACATACAATTTTCCCATCTAAAATAAAGATAGTAAAGAATTTAAAGGAACCAACAAAATCACAATAACATTCAGGAGTTCAAAACTGTATTTCACATGATAGACCCAGGACTTTCTGCCTTTTTTTGGTAGGTCTCAAATTAAGATAGGCAAGTCCCAAATCAATAATGGAAGGTCCATGTGCATAAAAAAAAAAAAAAAAAATTGATCAACTTTGTTTATATTCTTAATTTAACAAATATATCATATACAATACATGAAGGATGAGTATTCTGAAAATGTTTTAATACACAAAGGAAGTGTATTCTAGAAATTGTCCAGACAGAAAAACCACAGGTCCTGGACCTCGGACCTGGGAAAATTTGAACCCCTTAATATTATTCTTACCATTAAGTGTAACATCAAATCCCCATCGCAGCATATCACTTTGAAAACAGAGATGGGATTTTTATTACTTGAGCTTCTGTATCTTATGGCATAATGATCCTGTTTATCATTCCAGTGTGGTGGTAACATTTCTGAATCTTCTGAGATCCCATCTTGTTCTGACTAAAGTCAAAAATAAATAAATGAATAAATAAATAAATAAAAATAAACAAATAAATAAATAAAAGAAAAAAAATTAACTAATTTTAAATTTTTAAATAACTCAAAATTTCTCCTTTGTTTCAAGTATTTTGATTGATGAAACCTTATGTTTTATTTTTGTATGAAAGAACCGGCTCTCTGTGACATCATTTCATCATAGACAATTGTATTCTTTCACCATATTGATGTTTTTTTATACTTGCATTGGCTTTAAAAACCATGTTGTTAAAATGTTCTATAAGTATAAATTGCATGAAATGAAAATATATTTTTTTTGTCATGGAAAAAGGGAAAAAATGTGACATTTTTTACACATAACATACAAAGCTATTCAAATTATGCAATGTGCAATATGTCTGATTCCTTCATTTTTGTGAAACAAAAGTTAAATATTCATTTCATTTCTGTATTGTCATGTACTGACAGATAAGCATACTGAACTGGGAAATATTGGTCATAACTCTTCCTGGCAAACACAATCACGGTTGTATGACTGTCACAGAGCTGTTCCAGGTAAACATAATTATGGCTGTATGAATGTCACGGAGCTATTCCCGGTAAACATAATTATGGCTGTATGACTGTCACAGAGCTATTCAAGGTAAAAATAATTATGGTTGTATGACTGTCATGGAGCTATTTCAGGTAAACATAATTATGGTTGTATGACTGTCACGGAAGCTATTCCAGGTAAACGTAATTATGATTGTATGACTGTCACGAAGCTATTCCAGATAAACATAATTATGGTTGTATGACTGTTACAGAGCTATTCCAGGCAAACGTAATTATGGTTATATGACTGCCATGGAGCTATTTCAGGCAAACAAAATTATGGTTGTATGACTTCAATGGAGCTATTCCAGGCAAATATAATTATTGTTGTATGACTGCCAGGGAGCAATTCCAGGCAAACATTATTATGGTTGCTTGACTGTCAAATCGTGGGTTTTACTGTAACAAACCGAAAGTAGAAACTATACCTCTTCTCCAATGCCGATGCACTTGAAACCATTTGCAACTAGTTCCCAGTGAAACACGCATATCAGCGCATCTTGTGCAGACTTTAATTGCGGCTTTACACTCCCAAATAAGAGTTCAAATCCCGGAGATGACATTACAAGATCGCTTAAATCGTGCTAAAATTGAACTGTCACTCTGGAACTCTTTAGTAATGTGAAGGTAAAAAAGTAAAACAACTGGGTTCCGTATGTTGTCAGTTGCTGTTGTGCGATTAGAATCACCTGTTATACGGGTAGAAGCCGGAAAGTCGATGATGTAAACAAACTGCAAGATGTCAGCGCCCAGGAAGGCATGGCAGAAATATTTATTTCATTTCGCCAATGAACATGTTGATTTTAGATTACCTGTAAGTTGATACAGTTATTGACATTTGTTTCTGATTATCGCAATATACCTGTCATATTTATCAAATTTGAAATTTTTATTTTTGTTGGTTCACTGAAAGTGGGACAAAGTAAAGTAGGCTGCAGGAAAAATTAATATTTCATAATGCTACGTAACAGATTAAGAAAAAAAAACAACATAAAGCAGCGACTATGGTAGTTTTAATATTAAAGAAGCCTTTAATTGAAGTATTTTTTGAAAAGAATTAATTATATACAGTTCTAGTCCTACAAAATTAATGGCTTTGCTATATGGATATGTGCTGTTACAGCACATGGATATGTGCTGTTACAGCACATATCCATATAACAAAGCTGTTAAGAGTCATGATTTTCAGGACTATATACAGTTCCAACAACTACAGCATACCATACTTTAACCAATAAACCATTAAATTATTGCCACTATATTGCTTTATATTATTTACCCTTATCGCACTAGGCCATCAAGGCTCCTATCAACAGGATAGATAGACTGTGGATAGTGTCAACATGTCCAAGCAAGTGCCTGCTCATGACAAGCTTATGCTTAGTTTAACGATACCCATGTGACCCAAAGCATATCACCACTATAGGTTTGACCACAGTTGACAACATGTGAATGATATTTCCTTGATGCAGGTCAATACACAATCATACAAGTTCATGACTGTTTTATCAAACCTATAATATTCTTATATCATTGCCTATATAGGTCTGTACCAAATAAGGCTGCAACGTTGTAGCGATTTCATTAAATATTTAACTGGAATTTTTCTCATTAACGGGAATAGTACTCCTTGTGCTACATGTAAGCTATACAGGAATGAGTACAGTTGTTTTACCAGTTCGGAATAGGTATTTGTAACGGTGTTGTTACTGATTTTACTATGAAACAAAGACAATACAGTTTGTGTGACTTAAGTTCACAAATGTTCAGTGATAATGTCCAGGCTATGATTATTTATTGATGCTGCGTGTAAATTGGGAATAGTTGTTAAAAACAGATTTCTGAGTTCCAAATATGTTGCCTATTAATGATAATAATAGATAGTTCATTATACACTTACATTTCTAATGATATGGTGTTCATTTCTTTACCTGAGAGAAAGGTTTCACACTTAAAAAATGATTTATATGTTATGTGTTTTTTTTTTCAAATTTAATTCAATTTTCACTTTTATACTTTAAGTGTTCTGGTTGGTTCTGGTTTTTGTCCGAGTACATTTTCAACTGCAAGTTTTCTTTGCACATTTAATTCATAAATTGGATGTAATGAAATGATAACTAGATTTCTACCTTTTTTGAAATGAAATGTAATTTTTATTGCTTTCAACAAAATTATTATAAAATGATCACATTTAGAATTAGTCAATATTAAAGCATATTTGGAACAGGTAAATCACCAAGATGTGTAAAGTTGTGATTATAAAGAAGTATAAATAAGCATTTAATAAAAACTTTAAAGTGATAAACAAGATATACTTCTGAAAAATTCTTAAGTTGCCATTTTGTTTTAACAAGTCCTATAAACACATAATTTTATACTAAATTGTCAAAAGCATGTCAGTGACTACGATTTTATATTGGTAAATAATTAAGTCATCCATGAAACATCTCCGTGTTGCGTTTGAGACGCTTAATGACAAGTTCAAATATATGGATCGAATGCATGATAACCAAGCATCACAACTGAAAAGAAATATGAGGAAAATGTGAATTATTTTATTAATCAGACAATGCTAAATGTTTGGATTATTTGGAAGTTAGGTCACATGCACACATTCTGGCAAGTCTTTGCATACACTGTGTCTATTCATCATGGGACAAAATAGGCATTTTAAATGCTGTTAAAATAGTTTGTTGATGCGCTTGAAGCTGGTACATGGTTATTGTTAATGTGATTCAACATAGTACCTGTGCTTCCACCTGAATATGACAGTTCATGTTGACATAAACGACACTTTTTATTTACCTCAATTTTCTATGATGTAAGAATAGTCCCATACTTTTGATTGGTGTTTATCTGCCATCTGCAGAGGGTACTGACCTCAGTAAGATGCTGTGCATTCAAGAATGTATACATTTTATAGACAAAATTCTTGCGTTTTCAGTGCTGTGTAGCTGTGTATTTGACCTCATATTTAAGGTCACCGTTTACACGTTTAGATTTTTGCAAATGTTTACCGACAATACACAAAACAATACCATGTACACGTTTACACATTTCAGCCTTCCTACCAAAAGCTGTTAACAGTTACTATTTCTAGGCCAAGTGAAAACTACTTGGTGCAAAGGTTACCTGGCACAGTGCCTAGCTGCTTTAAAAATTTATCTGAGCTCTGATTTGGCACATGAATTGATATCTTGGTGATAAAACAATCAGCAGACATCTTTTTTTTACTCATATTCTTTATTATTATTATTATTTTTATTATCATTATTCATTTCTGACAGATTTTTTTTCAGAGGCATATTCTCCTTAGTTTCGTATCCAATCAAGTTAAAATTTTTGCAACTGGTAAGAATTGACCATGGGAAGTGTGCTTTCCTACCGTTTTTTTTTTTTCGGAATTTGGAAGGACTCTGGAGAAATCCAGTTAAAACCAAGGAATATTACAAAGAGTTCTTTCTTTCTTTCTTGGAATTCCTTTCACTATTTGGAGCACCATCTTAGAGGTGTAACTAGAAGCAATTATTGGCTAGAGAGAGAGAGTGAGCGAGCTGATACGCAGACATATACTTGCTTGCAAGTATACATTTTAGTTTGAAAATTACACTTGTCTCTAGTTGCAAGTTAAAGCACATCAGCAATAAAGAATAAAATATTTCTGTAGAAAGGTAATTAAATGTTGTATCTATGAGAATTTTACATTTTGAAATGGTCATTGTAATATCTTAATGGTATATTTTGTCATATGTGAAAAAAAAGTATCCATCATAAACCTAGATTTTTCAATGTTAAATCCTGATAGAGGCAGTATGCAGTAAGTGATACATACATACTTTATTTAAGGTTAATTTGATATTTTATGTTACTCCTTGGTGCACCAGGTTCAAGTAAGTGATAAATACAAAACTTTATTGAGGTATATCATATTTATAAAATTTTCTGTAGAAATTGTTCATAATTCACTATCACAAAGAGTGACTTTGATAGTAGAGGATTTATTGTCATTTCGTACCATAACCATTTAGTACCATCTATTTCGTATCATATTATTATACTATTAATCAGGTATTTTCATATTGGCCAAGTTATTTGGCTGAGGTTTGTCATATTGGCCCGAGGCCAATATGAAAATACCTGATTAATGATAATTTTATTAACATTTCAAGCATTAAATAATAATAATAATAATAATTTTTTCAGTATCGTCGATTGTTACATCAACAAATCTGCTTTTTTGTGGGAAGTGTTGATTGATATTGGTGTCAATATCCAAGAGAATGTTTTTAAGTCAGAATCTTCAATTTCTGTCATCATTTAATACACACTTAGGTCATGTGAAAAAACCTCGAGCATGCTTTCTCCAAAACAAACATGTTTGTCTATTATTCGTTACATATAATCCAAGTTGTTTATGTCCGTTTGTTTGTAAACATACTGCGTCACAAGAAACGTTAATGCTGACAAGACACTGAGAGACGAGTGACTTAAAATGTGTAGCTTTTTTTGTCTATTTTGTGTGATACTTTTATTGATAATAATTTTTTAAAACAAAAGCAACTTTTCCACATAAATTAGCATATTTTGTAATTGAAAAATGTTCAATTGGCACTTACCCCTTTTAGATTATGTGAAACGCCATGTGATCAGCCATTTTGTTTTTTTTATAATGAAATAATGTCATAATAGTTGCACGCGCTCATATTGGCTCAGTTTTTTCATATTGGCCCAGTTTATCTCATATTGGCCCAGTTTGGTGAATTTATTGGTGAGGCAGATTTTTACGTATTGTATCAATAACACATGTTGTTAATTAATAAAATGTAATATATGCCTGCCTTTATAGCATGCCAGATTTCTTTGACTTGACATTCAAAACTCTCACTGCCTAAATTTCAATTCTATTCGGGCAGATCTTAGTGTAAGAAGATTTTCAATTCGCTCACCAGAGTTTGGTGTTTTTCTCCACAATCCCAAAATTGACTGGTTCAATTTAAAGTGAAGGAATCTTGACTGGGGTGCTAAACACCATGACTTAACTCCACTTCATTCTGAGATTAGAAACTTTTGCTGTTTCTTTTAACTTGAAATCCATGGAACAATGCCGGCAGTCAAAATTGGAGTCTGGCTGGTATACTGCAATTTTTCAAAGTTTCACTGTTTGTGTTTAATTATTAATTTATAAAATGATTGATAACAAAAGAAAATTTTCTCTTTATAATATTTTCAGGAATTCCATTCCATAGCATCACTATTTGGAATTAAATACACTTTTGAAGATTGTGGTCTTGGATATAATGTAAGTATTTTCAGATCATATTTATCATGTTGACAATTATTTTGTTTTTCAGATTCTTTGTTATTGTTATTTTCAGACCCCACTGATTGTGTTTTCAGAACACTTTCGTCATTTTTGTTGATTTTTTGATAGCAGTGTGTTTCATACCTCTTTATGATTATTGTTGTTTTTCAGACCTTTTTACATATGTTGCATCTTAGAACACATTTTCAATTGTTATTATTTTTGTTTTCAGACCCCCATAATACTATATATGTATTGTATTTTTCAGAACAATTTATAATTATTTTCATTTTTTAAGAACCCATTAGCTTTTACTGTTGTTTTAAGACCTTATTAAAAATATTTCCATTTTTCAGACCCTGCTTATAATCAAAAAATTAAATCCATGATTGTTTTTCAAATACCATTATAAATATTGTTGTTTTTCAGACCCCATTTTTAATTGTCAATCTGAAATCTGAGGATGATGCCAAGAAGATAACAAGTAGATCAATTCTTACAAAGTAAGTAACATATTTATGAACTATTCCAATGAGTTTAACTTTTAAGGACAGTTATGACAGCCTTTTCCGTTGTACCTCACATAAAACCTTGGAAGTAGTCGCATGAATATCCACAGAATGCATGGGTTTGGTGATAGGGTCTCTGACAGATAACAAGTTGAAGCGATAGTTAGACAGATAAAAATAATTGATTTATTATTTAATTTTTTAAAAAACTTATTAGTTAAATAAGTCACAACTATATTTTTAAGAAATTTAAAGTCATGTTGATGGAAAAGAGTCAGATGTAACAAGGGACCCTAAGGTGGAAAAAGATGTAACAATGTGTCTTAAGATTGAAAAATCAAACTCCATTCATCTCAATTATATGTACAATCTAATTTTGACATCATAAAGCTGTTGGATTAATCAGGGATGACTTACAAAAAAAAGAAGAAAAAAACCATAAATAGACTTTTGGACTTGAGTATTTGGTTGATTTATCTCCCCTGCCAGCTTCCTGTTTGTACTGTCATTACACTAGGTTTGTTATTTATTTTTACTAGATCAGTATCAGAGCTATGGGGACATGGTCGAACTTACAAAGATCTGTACAGAAGTGTCAGGGATTATCCTTCAGAACTCAAGGTATGGTAGCTCAATATGACATGAAATATCAGAAATTATCCTTTAGAATGTAAGGTATGGTAGCTCAATATGACATGAAATATCAGAAATTATACTTGAAAATTTAAGGTATGGTAGCTCAGTATGACATAAAATATCAGAAATTATCCTTTAGAATGTAAGGTATGGTAGCTCAATATGACATAAAATATCAGAAATTATCCTTTAGAATGTAAGGTATGGTAGCTCAATATGACATAAAATATCAGAAATTATCCTTTAGAATGTAAGGTATGGTAGCTCAATATGACATAAAATATCAGAAATTATCCTTTAGAATGTAAGGTATGGTAGCTCAATATGACATAAAATATCAGAAATTATCCTTTAGAATGTAAGGTATGGTAGCTCAATATGACATGAAATATCAGAAATTATACTTGAAAATTTAAGGTATGGTAGCTCAGTATGACATAAAATATCAGAAATTATCCTTTAAAATGTAAGGTATGGTAGCTCAATATGACATGAAATATCAGAAATTATACTTGAAAATTTAAGGTATGGTAGCTCAGTATGACATAAAATATCAGAAATTATCCTTTAGAATGTAAGGTATGGTAGCTCAATATGACATAAAATATCAGAAATTATCCTTTAGAATGTAAGGTATGGTAGCTCAATATGACATAAAATATCAGAAATTATCCTTTAGAATGTAAGGTATGGTAGCTCAATATGACATAAAATATCAGAAATTATCCTTTAGAATGTAAGGTATGGTAGCTCAATATGACATAAAATATCAGAAATTATCCTTTAGAATGTAAGGTATGGTAGCTCAATATGACATAAAATATCAGAAATTATCCTTTAGAATGAAGGTATGGTAGCTCAATATGACATGAAATATCAGAAATTATCCTTTAAAATGTAAGGTATGGTAGCTCAGTATGACATAAAATATCAGAAATTATCCTTTAGAATGTAAGGTATGGTAGCTCAATATGACATGAAATATCAGAAATTATCCTTTAGAATGTAAGGTATGGTAGCTCAATATGACATGAAATATCAGAAATTATCCTTTAGAATGTAAGGTATGGTAGCTCAATATGACATGAAATATCAGAAATTATCCTTTAGAATGTAAGGTATGGTAGCTCAATATGACATAAAATATCAGAAATTATCCTTTAGAATGTAAGGTATGGTAGCTCAATATGACATAAAATATCAGAAATTATCCTTTAGAATGTAAGGTATGGTAGCTCAATATGACATAAAATATCAGAAATTATCCTTTAGAATGTAAGGTATGGTAGCTCAATATGACATAAAATATCAGAAATTATCCTTTAGAATGTAAGGTATGGTAGCTCAATATGACATGAAATATCAGAAATTATCCTTGAAAATTTAAGGTATGGTAGCTCAGTATGACATAAAATATCAGAAATTATCCTTAGAATTTAAGGTATGGTAGCTCAATATGACATGAAATATCAGAAATTATACTTAGAAATGTAAGTATGGTAGCTCAGTATGACATAAAATATCAGAAATTATTCTTTAGAATGTAAGGTATGGTAGCTCAATATGACATAAAATATCAGAAATTATCCTTTAGAATGTAAGGTATGGTAGCTCAATATGACATAAAATATCAGAAATATCCTTTAGAATGTAAGGTATGGTAGCTCAATATGACATAAAATATCAGAAATTATCCTTTAGAATGTAAGGTATGGTAGCTCAATATGACATAAATATCAGAAATTATCCTTTAGAATGTAAGGTATGGTAGCTCAATATGACATAAAATATCAGAAATTATCCTTTAGAATGTAAGGTATGGTAGCTCAATATGACATAAAATATCAGAAATTATCCTTTAGAATGTAAGGTATGGTAGCTCAATATGACATAAAATATCAGAAATTATCCTTTAGAATGTAAGGTATGGTAGCTCAATATGACATGAAATATCAGAACTTATCCTTTAGAATGTAAGGTATGGTAGCTCAATATGACATGAAATATCAGAAATTATCCTTTAGAATGTAAGGTATGGTAGCTCAATATGACATGAAATATCAGAAATTATCCTTTAGAATGTAAGGTATGGTAGCTCATATGACATGAAATATCAGAAATTATCCTTTAGAATGTAAGGTATGGTAGCTCAATATGACATAAATATCAGAAATTATCCTTTAGATGTAAGGTATGGTAGCTCAATATGACATAAAATATCAGAAATTATCCTTTAGAATGTAAGGTATGGTAGCTCAATATGACATGAAATATCAGAAATTATCCTTTAGAATGTAAGGTATGGTAGCTCAATATGACATGAAATATCAGAAATTATCCTTTAGAATGTAAGGTATGGTAGCTCAATATGACATAAAATATCAGAAATTATCCTTAGAATGTAAGGTATGGTAGCTCAATATGACATAAAATATCAGAAATTATCCTTTAGAATGTAAGGTATGGTAGCTCAATATGACATAAAATATCAGAAATTATCCTTTAGAATGTAAGGTATGGTAGCTCAATATGACATAAAATATCAGAAATTATCCTTTAGAATGTAAGGTATGGTAGCTCAATATGACATAAAATATCAGAAATTATCCTTTAGAATGTAAGGTATGGTAGCTCAATATGACATGAAATATCAGAAATTATACTTGAAAATTTAAGGTATGGTAGCTCAGTATGACATAAAATATCAGAAATTATCCTTCAGAACTCAAGGTATGGTAGCTCAATATGACATAAAATATCAGAAATTATCCTTCAGAACTCAAGGTATGGTAGCTCAATATGACATAAAATATCAGAAATTATCCTTTAGAATGTAAGGTATGGTAGCTCAATATGACATAAAATATCAGAAATTATCCTTCAGAACTCAAGGTATGGTAGCTCAATATGAAATGAAACTTAAGGTATGGTAGCTCAATGTCAAAATTATCCTTTACAACTTAATTTATGGTAGCTAAATATGACAGGAAATGACAGAGATTATCCTTTATAAATTAATTTATGGCACAACATGACACAAAATGTCACAGATTTTTTCTTCTGACTTTAAGATATGGCAGCCCAATATGACACTTACATGTTAGAAATTGTTCTTCAGAACTTAAAATTTCTAACACAATCTGGAATAATGTCATACCTGTTCAAGTCACAATCGTTGTGCATGTTTCACACACATTTTGGATGTAAATCATGCTCACATGCTAAACTTTCAAAAACACACCCATGCTGAGTTGAAATTGTACTGAATTTATGATTGTTAAATTGCATATCCCTTTGCCACTGGGCAGAAATCTATATATTAAATAAAATATAATATATATGGAGGTGTCCTTTTTATTCACTACAGGTTCCATATTTTGACCCCAGTCAGTCTTTCAAGATTAATGTAGATACATACAACAAAACTATACAACAAGAAGAGAAGATTCAGAAAATAGAGGTATGAGTGCTTCATTCACCCATCATTCATTCATTCATTCATTCATTTATCAAACTGTTCATTGATTGATTGATTATTGTATCTATTTATTCATTCATCCATTCATCATATGTAAACATTTATTTATCCATTCATTCATATGCTCATATTCATTCATTCCTCATAATCATTCTTTCATTCATTTATTCATTAATAAAGTCATCATGTCTATTGATTCATTAATTTGTTCGTTTGTTCATTCATTTGATAGTTCACTTGCAAGTTAATTCATTTGTTCATTCATTTTCACTCTTCTCCACTAATTTAACATAATGATGTTCAGTTTATGTTGTCATTTTTTATTTTTAGTGTTTCAGTAATTAAATTTAATGATGTAAAGATAAGTTTCAATTGTTGCTGCACAGTGTACATGTATTTTAATCCCATAATTCTGTGCTTAATTCCAAGATTTTCTGTAAAATCCATTTGTCATTTAATAAGAAAATGAAATGCAAATATTTTAAAATCAATGGAGTCCTTCCCCATAAGGTTTTTGCTTTTTGCCTGTTGTGTCCTGAATAATATTTGAGTGATTTTCTGTTATGATATAAATTGAAATTTTTGTATCAGTGATAGAAACAAGCCATTTATAAATTACATACATTTACATGTATTCTATATCAATTTCAGAATCTTCCACATGATATATTTGACTTTAAAGGAAAAGTAAAGATGAAGAACCCAGACAGTTGTTATAACCTGAATGAGTATTATGGAGATGTGGGAAGTGTTCCTCCAGATCAGCCCTATCATATTTATTTTGGAAGATTGGTAAGAGTCGCTCTCTCTCTCTCTCTCTCTCTCTCTCTCTCTCTCTCTCTCTCTCTCTCTCTCTCTCTCTCTCTCAATATTCAATGCAGCATTAGATTCAGTTTGACACATTGATTCTTTCATAATTTTGTATTTGAAACATTTCTCTCTCTCTCTCTCTCTCTCTCTCTCTCTCTCTCTCTCTCTCTCTCTCTCTCTCTCTCTCTCTCTCTCAGTTTGATTTAAATATCTTGATTTTCAATTTCAGATAGATGTTGGACAGAGGGATTTGGTTAAATACTATCACTTACAGAAGAGGCATTTTATTGGTAACTATGCATAAAATAATGGAACTTACATAAACTGTACCCTGAATAAGCTGAAAACCTGTCTGTACTGATCAACTTGACATACAGCTGAAAATCTGTCCGTTCTGAACAACTTGACTTACAGAAAATATTGTTTGTTCATATAACTTGTGAAAACTGAATACTTATTTTGCATTAAAATAATGGCCAAGAGCATATTTGGTCTAAGCAGATTCCACTCAATGTTCATCATGTATTTACCATGCACTTACAAATTTTGTGTCGTCAGGAATAAGTGCACCAAAGTAGGTTCTTTCCAGAGTCTATAGGCTCATCAGGCACAAGATTATCCCATTTTCAGTGAAGTAAAATGACTGATTGATTGGATTTCAATATATCAAAAGATTTACCCTTAGCATATTTGTATGGTGAAGCAAAGGTTTCACCACCTAGCTTGATACTGCTACAACCAAAACCTCAACTACTTGACCACTTGTTTCCCTAATGGAAAATGTTCAATTAATATATATGTGTAAGTTGGTTTAAGCCTAAAAAAATAACAGCTATAAAATTGTGGGTTCAGTTTGTATGGTTTGTTTAGGCTATGGTAGGTTTCATGTCATCTTGACTGGTTTTGTTTTCCTTGTGTCACAGTTTTGATTGCCAGATGTCTCAAAGTAGCTTTTATTTGAGCTATGATAGGTTTTGTAACATCTAGACTGGCTTCCTGTCTCTGACATCAAAGTCTATTTGACAACCAGCTGTCTCAGGAGTCCTGTCTTTCATGTTACAGTTAACTTAAACATAATTTGTTTAGAAAACTGCCTGGCAAGCAGCAAATTGAAAAAGAACATTTTTTCTGTTTTGTAACAAACATATCCATGGATGCCAAATTTCTATTATAAACGTTAACATTGGCAAAGTTGAAATAAATGTTTTTTTTCTGTTTCTGTAGCTAACACATCTATGGATGCTGGATTGTCACTTATAATGGCTAATATTGGCAAAGTTAAGAAAAATGATTTGGTGTTTGATCCATTTGTTGGTTCAGGTTTGTATGGGTTACTTTACCTATGGTAGGTCTCATCACTATGTTTATGATTATCATTCTTGTTGTTAATTGTGTAACACAGGTTTATTTTATATATATAAATAAATCTTTTTTATTTTTCTTTGATTTCTAGTAAACATAAAAAAAACTGGAAATAATCACATGTTTATTGATTTTTAAAACTATTTTGCGAAATATATAAAAGAAATGGTTTAAAACTGACAATTTATGAATTTTCCTTGAAAGAAAAAGCATAAAGTTTGAAATGTTTTGTAACTGAGCAGACGTCCATTTGTCAGATACCATGAGGGATAACTCAAAGTTGTTACATTGATATTACAATGTGGAAATATAAACCCCGTTTTGCGAGATTGTAATCTTAACATTGGGACTGAAATATGCTCAATTGTTATAGAAAATCCAATAAACTTTTTATTTGTTTGCTAATTTTAGCCAACTTTAGCCTAATTTTGAACTGGAAATTTCTATTCCCATCCACCATTACTATAGAATATCTCTGCACAGAGTTAATCGTTGCCACTATGTGAATTTTATATGTTAAAAAACCATATGAATTGAGAATGTTTTTGCATAGATGATCTCAACATCACCAACTTGAAGGACTTTTCTTCTGCTTTAACATTTTAACATTTTTTAACATTTAAAACACTCGTAGGTGCACATTTTATATTCTGCACTAAGATTTTATCATAATGGTGATCATACATGCAGATGTGACCACTGTTGTAGCTCAGTTGGTAGAGTGCTTGCTCTGTAAGTGGGAGATTGTGGGTTCTAACCCTGACTGGATCTGACCCAAGACACGAAAGGGGTAATGTTTATTTTCATTTACTGTAAACCAAATTTTATTCGCGTGCTACTAACTTTCGCGTATTTTACGAAGACAAAATACTCATGAAATTTAATCGTCGCGAACTTACATGTATTCCAAAAATGTTATTATCCGAAATGAAAAAAGTAAGCGTCAATCAATAATTAAGACAAAAGGAAATGGTGTACCATCAATTCAATTTATTTTTGAAAAAAGATGATACATTATGTTATGTTAATAAGTACATTGTAATTTTCAATGTTTAGATCAGGAACACTTTTTCTAATTTTTTGTGGGGACCTTGGTATATTTGATCTAGTTTTCGATTTTTGAAGCCTTGTACAACTGACATGACTACGACCCCAAATAATAATAAAATGTACAATACAACGAACACCAAACAATTGTGAGTGTAAGTCACTTGTTCTAAATTAGATTAATATCGCTTGATATACTACCACATACTCCATAAAGTAATGCATGTGATTATGTGTTTACACAACAGTCAACACTGTTAACGTACCGTAACAAATACCAGCTATAGTCCCTATTGCGAAAGTTATAACAATTAGTTATGACAAGACTAAGTAATTGAAGAAAAGGCTATAAAAATATGCTTAATTTGCTGTCACAAACATTGACACTGAGTAAGTCAAAATTTCACTCGCAATATATGTAAATTATTTGAATTTACTTATATTACTTGTCTGTGTATGAGCATGATATTACTTTCCAGATATTTTGCAAGTTTGATGTACTTTCTACTTGTAGGTAGCTTTTTAGTTGCATGTGCTCATCATGGGGCCTATGTCACTGGAACTTTTTCTACTTGTAGGTAGCTTGTCAGTTGCATGTGCTCATTACAGGGACTGTGTCAATGTAACTTTTTTCTACTTGTAGGTAGCTTGTTAGTTGCATGTGCTCATCACAGGGCCTATGTCATGGGAACAGATATAGACTATTTATTGTTATATGGCAAAGGTAAGTTGTCATACAAATGTGAATTTTAATATTTTACCTGTCCAGCTGTCAGAACAAGTAAATCTTAATCCTTGACTAGTTCCAGCTGAATGAAACCAAATTTGGTAAAAACAATCATTCATTGGTACGGAATAAACGTTGTGTCCAATATGGTTGCCAAAATCAAGAATGGCAACCCTTACTTTGATTAAAAAAAGATAAATGGACATTAGGGATGTATAAATGGCCTAAATCACTTGAAATATAATTCAAAGTAAGAAAATATTAAGCAGCTTAACATATTTAAAACTTTTCAACAAATTATTTATTTTTATTTTTTTTATGTTAATCATGCAAATACATAGTCTTATTTTTAGTCAGTTCTTTGAATATTTCATGTTCTAAAATTGCTAGGCCAATTTGAATCAAATTTATTAAAGAAAAATATTGGTTCATGCATCTTGAAAATTATGTCTGCAACATGGCTGACAAAAATCAAGATGGCTGCCATTACCATAAATAGAAAAATCAGATAAATAAGTGTTTATTTGGCTAAAAATTTATATATAAAAAAGGTGCATAACCATTTATCACATGTAACAAAAGACATTTTTTGTTGACTCACATTTCCTGAGAATGCTATAAAGGTGTTATTTTTAGCCAAGTCTTTTAAAATCTTTTTTTGATGAACAAATTTTTTTCCACATTATTTCAACCATTTAGGGAGACTGGTTTATCTAAGAGTTTTACTCTTTTTCCAGAAACCCTTATTGTACTATTTATAATATTTTCTGTATAAGTTATTTATTTAAATAAATAAATGATCCGTTTAAGCATTAAACTTTGTTTGTAATTGATCTATGATGGTTTAGATCGAATGGTTCTCGCGCTAATTTGAATAAACCGCAAAGCGGTTTATGACAAATTAGCGGGAGAGCCATTCGATCTAAACCATCATAGATCGATTACAAACAAAATTTAATGCTTATATTTACAATCCGTAGCTCACAACTTACAAATGTTTGAAATTTGATAAATTCATTCATGATTTTCGTGGAAATTCCTTGTGAATACCGAACAGGCTTCAACTGTTTCAAACTTGGTTAGCTCTGCCTACCCGTTCTCATTTTCAAAAAATGACAACAACAGATAAACGTGTCATGGTTTTATTTAAATATCTGTGCTTTTACAATTCATATTAATGTTTACACTATGTAAAATTATTGAATGTTGAATTTGTGAGAAATCTTGACTGGAAAGAACTGGATGATATTGCAGTACTTAGTAATATCGAACAGGATTATCTGATTCTGTGGACATGATAAATTGTTTATGACTTGTCATGTGTATTTGTGTTTACATCATACTTTCCCGTGATGCAAACCATGACATCAGAATACGAAAGGTCGCACGTGAAGCTTTCGATCTATGCTGTGATAGATCGAATCACTCGACAAATAGTTTATTACAGAGAATTTGATTTGGATTGTAAATATTTAATAATAATCATTTCTGCATTTTTTGTTTCAGCCAAGCCTTCAAGGACAAAGATGGCCAAGAGAGATCCCAGTGAGAGTATTAGATCAAATCTTAAACAGTACAATTTAGAACAGTATTATATTGATGCTTTAGTTGCCGATTCATCAAAACATCAGTTGTGGGGTCAAAGGTCATACTTTGATGCAATAATAACTGATCGTAAGTGTCGAGATTGGTTTTGATTGAATTAATGCTGTTTTATGTCCCAGTCAAGAATTTTTTCACTTATACGAGGTCAGTTCAGGAACAGTGGAGGAAACTGGAGTACCCAAAGAAAACCATCAATATGGGCAAGCGAATTGACAGACTATCTCACAGTAGGATTTGCCTCAGCGGGATTTGAACCTAGGCAGTTAGAGGAACTGTAATGCATGGGCTTTAGATCACTTGGCTACTAAGGAACTCGTCAGTGTATTGAGATATAATTTACATCTAACAGCATTCCCAAGATCAATCATGTGTTTTGTAAATATAAACTGAAGGTTGATTCATTAGACCTTTTTTTCTCTGTCAAAATTATTGCATTTATACAGTAACCTACATGTACATGTATATGTAAAGTCCACCTCATGGGGACCTCAGAAATATGGACTTTATAAACAGGGTATATATATATATATGTATATAGAGAAGTTTTCTTGGTTGAAATATGACTGAAAAGGATATGAAAATACTGGTCTGAATGGAAAAGTGATCTTTGTATAGAGATGGTCTCTCTAACAGGTTTTACTGTATTTTCTCAAAAGGTAGTCAAATGTAAATAAAATGGTCACAATGTGAAATTTCTACTCACTAAAAAAAAGTGATCTACAGGGCCAAAAAAAAAAAAAAAAATATCACTGGCCTTTAATGCAAATTCAAATCTATTATGTCTTTTCTGAGATGTGCCTAACGATAATTTTTTATTGTCCTGTACATGACAATAAAATAATTGCTGTAGTGACTGCCTCTTTATAAAGGTCACCTGTTCATAAAGACCACTGTTTAAAGTCCTCAAACTTTATTTATCAACCATAAAAAATCTTTGTGTAAAGACCATCTGTCTGTAAAGACCATCTGTCCGTAAAAAACCTTCTGTTCATAAAGACCATCTGTCCGTAACAACCATCTGTCCATAACGACCATCTGTCCATAAAGACCATCTGCCCATAACAACCATCTGTCCGTAACAACCATCTGTCCATAAAGACCATCTGTCCAAAAAGTCTGTAATTTTTAGGGTTATTTGATTTGAACTTTATATACAGGTTTTTGTCGAGCCTGGCATCCCCATAAGGCAAGATTTAGGTGTTACTTTTCCGGTGTCGTCGTAGGCGGTGGTGGCGATGGTGTGTCAAAATGTGAAAGTTTATGTTAAAGTAATGTATTTTCTACTCCATCAAAAACCAACCAGGTGAGACATTTAAATCCATGGAATTCTTGTATTTAAAATTTGTCATAATTTTTTAAAAACAATTATTCTGTCAGGATTTATTTCTAAACTGATTTTAATTCGAGTTTTTACTGCTGATGCACATGTATATGATTCTACATGTGGTTTTTACTGCTGATGTACATGTATATGATTCTACATGTGGTTTTTACTGCTGATGTAAATGTATCTGATTATAGTTTTTACTGCTGGTGTAAATGTATATGATTCTAGTTTTTACTGCTGATGTACATGTATATGATTCAAGTTTTTACTGCTGATGTAAATGTATATGATTCTAGTTTTTACTGCTGATGTACATGTATATGATTCAAGTTTTTACTGCTGATGTAAATGTATATGATTCTAGTTTTTACTGCTGATGCACATGTATATGATTCTACATGTGGTTTTTACTGCTGATGTACATGTATATGATTCTACGTGTGGTTTTTACTGCTGATGTAAATGTATCTGATTATAGTTTTTACTGCTGGTGTAAATGTATATGATTCTAGTTTTTACTGCTGATGTACATGTATATGATTCTAGTTTTTACTGCTGGTGTAAATGTATATGATTCTAGTTTTTACTGCTGATGTACATGTATATGATTCAAGTTTTTACTGCTGGTGTACATGTATATGATTCAAGTTTTTACTGCTGGTGTAAATGCATATGATTCTAGTTTTTACTGCTGATGTAAATGCATATGATTCTAGTTTTTACTGCTGATGTAAATGCATATGATTCTAGTTTTTACTGCTGATGTAAATGTATATGATTCTAGTTTTTACTGCTGATGTACATGTATATGATTCTAGTTTTTACTGCTGATGTACATGCATATGATTCTAGTTTTTACTGCTGATGTAAATGTATATGATTCTAGTTTTTACTGCTGATGTAAATGCATATGATTCAAGTTTTTACTGCTGATGTACATGTATATGATTCTAGTTTTTACTGCTGATGTACATGTATATGATTCAAGTTTTTACTGCTGATGTAAATGTATATGATTCTAGTTTTTACTGCTGATGTACATGTATATGATTCTAGTTTTTACTGCTGATGTACATGTATATGATTCAAGTTTTTACTGCTGATGTAAATGTATATGATTCTAGTTTTTACTGCTGATGTACATGTATATGATTCAAGTTTTTACTGCTGATGTAAATGTATCTGATTCTAGTTTTTACTGCTGATGCACATGTATATGATTCTACATGTGGTTTTTACTGCTGATGTACATGTATATGATTCTACGTGTGGTTTTTACTGCTGATGTAAATGTATCTGATTATAGTTTTTACTGCTGGTGTAAATGTATATGATTCTAGTTTTTACTGCTGATGTACATGTATATGATTCTAGTTTTTACTGCTGGTGTAAATGTATATGATTCTAGTTTTTACTGCTGATGTACATGTATATGATTCAAGTTTTTACTGCTGGTGTACATGTATATGATTCAAGTTTTTACTGCTGGTGTAAATGCATATGATTCTAGTTTTTACTGCTGATGTAAATGCATATGATTCTAGTTTTTACTGCTGATGTAAATGCATATGATTCTAGTTTTTACTGCTGATGTACATGTATATGATTCTAGTTTTTACTGCTGATGTACATGCATATGATTCTAGTTTTTACTGCTGATGTAAATGTATATGATTCTAGTTTTTACTGCTGATGTAAATGCATATGATTCAAGTTTTTACTGCTGATGTACATGTATATGATTCTAGTTTTTACTGCTGATGTACATGTATATGATTCAAGTTTTTACTGCTGATGTAAATGTATATGATTCTAGTTTTTACTGCTGATGTACATGTATATGATTCTAGTTTTTACTGCTGATGTAAATGTATATGATTCTAGTTTTTACTGCTGATGTACATGTATATGATTCAAGTTTTTACTGCTGATGTACATGTATATGATTCTAGTTTTTACTGCTGATGTACATGTATATGATTCTAGTTTTTACTGCTGATGTAAATGTATATGATTCTAGTTTTTACTGCTGATGTACATGTATATGATTCTAGTTTTTACTGCTGATGTAAATGTTTATGATTCAAGTTTTTACTGCTGATGTAAATGCATATGATTCAAGTTTTTACTGCTGATGTAAATGTATATGATTCTAGTTTTTACTGCTGATGTAAATGTATATGATTCTAGTTTTTACTGCTGATGTACATGTATATGATTCAAGTTTTTACTGCTGATGTAAATGTATATGATTCTAGTTTTTAGCTCAACTGGCTAAAGCCAGATGAGCTTATGGCATGATGCGCGTGTGCGTGCGTGCGTGCGTGCGTCCGTTAACAGCAAAAACTCAGAAACTACTGGGCCAATTTTAGCAAAACTTTGCAGGAATGATCCTTAGAAGGAGTAGATGAAAATTTGTACAATTGGTTTCCATGGCAACCAAAAGTAGGTCACAGCGACCTAGAATGTAAAAAACCTAAAATAAGCTTCTTCTCTGAAACCATAGGTTATATTCAAAATCTGATGTGATATTTAGCTTCTAGACACCCTTAAACATGTAGGTTGTACATTTCGTGAAATTCTGTCAAAAACTAGGTTACGCGTTTTTAGCGTTTTTCTGTCGTACTTCGTAAAAAGTGAAAATAAGGCTTATAATGGAAAATCAACTTTGAAAATCTTCTTCTCTGAAACCATGAAGCCTTAAGCTTTCATATTTGGCAGTTATTATCAGCTTGAGCCCCTTTACCAAGTTTGTACAAATGGTGGCCCCCGGACCATTTTTGGCCCCACCCCAGGGGTCCATATATCAGCATATGCATATATGGCTCATAATGGAAAATCAACTTTGAAAATCTTCTTCTCTGAAACCATGAAGCCTTAAGCTTTCATATTTGTCAGTTAATATCAGCTTGAGCCCCTTTACCAAGTTTGTACAAATGGTGGCCCCCGGTCCATTTTTGGCCCCACCCCAGGGGTCCATATATCTGCATATGCATATATGGCTTATAATGGAAAATCAACTTTGAAAAACTTCTTCTCTGAAACCATGAAGCCTTAAGCTTTCATATTTGGCAGTTAATATCAGCTTGAGCCCCTTTACCAAGTTTGTACAAATGGTGGCCCCCGGTCCATTTTTGGCCCCACCGCAGGGGTCCGTATATCAGCATATGCATATATGGCTTAAAATGGAAAATCAACTTTGAAAATCTTCTTCTCTGAAACCATGAAGCCTTAAGCTTTCATATTTGGCAGTTAATATCAGCTTGAGCCCCTTTACCAAGCTTGTACAAATGGTGGCCCCCGGTCTATTTTTGGCCCCACCCCAGGGGTCCATATATCTGCATATGCATATATGGCTTATAATGGAAAATCAACTTTGAAAATCTTCTTCTCTGAAACCATGAAGCCTTAAGCTTTCATATTTGGCAGTTAATATCAGCTTGAGCCCCTTTACCAAGTTTGTACAAATGGTGGCCCCCGGTCTATTTTTGGCCCCACCCCAGGGGTCCATATATCTGCATATGCATATATGGCTTATAATGGAAAATCAACTTTGAAAATCTTCTTCTCTGAAACCATGAAGCCTTAAGCTTTCATATTTGACAGTTAATATCAGCTTGAGCCCCTTTACCAAGTTTGTACAAATGGTGGCCCCGGTCCATTTTTGGCCCCACCCCAGGGGTCCATATATCTGCATATGCATATATGGCTTATAATGAGATATCAACTTTGAAAATCTTCTTCTCTGAAACCACGAAGCCTTAAGCTTTCATATTTGGCAGTTAATATCAGCTTGAGGCCCTTTACCAAGTTTGTACAAATGGTGGCCCCCGGTCCATTTTTGGCCCCACCCCAGGGGTCCATATATCTGCATATATATATATTGGAAATCAAATTAAAAAATTTTCTTCTCTGAAACTGTAAGGCATAATGCTTTTATATTTGGCATTTAACATCAGCTCAAGTCCCTTTACCAAGTTTGTACAAATGGTGGCCCCTGGGCCATTTTTGGTCCCACCCTAAGGGCCAATATATCTACATATGCATATATGGAAAATCAAATTTAAAAATCTTCTTCTCTGAAACTGTAAGGCTTTAAGCTTTCATAATCAGCTCAAGTCCCTTTACCAGGTTTGTACAAATAAAGGCCCCTTGGCCATTTTTGGTCCCACCAAGGGGCACATATATCTACATATACTTATATGGGAAGTCAAATTTAAAAATATTCTTCTCTGAAACTGTAAGGCCTACAGCTTTTATATTTAGCATTTAACGTCAGCTCAAGTCCCTGTACTGAGTTTATATAAATGAAGGCACAAGAACCATTTTTGTCAGTTGAGCTCCACAGGCCCTTTTGGGCCTCTTGTTACTGCTGATGTACATGTATATGATTCTAGTTTTTACTGCTGATGTACATGTATATGATTCTAGTTTTTACTGCTGATGTACATGTATATGATTCTAGTTTTTACTGCTGATGTACATGTATATGATTCTAGTTTTTACTGCTGATGTACATGTATATGATTCTAGTTTTTACTGCTGATGTACATGTATATGATTCTAGTTTTTACTGCTGATGTACATGTATATGATTCTAGTTTTTACTGCTGATGTAAATGTATATGATTCTAGTTTTTACTGCTGGTGTAAATGTATATGATTCTAGTTTTTACTGCTGATGTACATGTATATGATTCTAGTTTTTACTGCTGATGTAAATGTATATGATTCTAGTTTTTACTGCTGATGTACATGTATATGATTCTAGTTTTTACTGCTGATGTACATGTATATGATTCTAGTTTTTACTGCTGGTGTAAATGTATATGATTCCAGTTTTTACTGCTGATGTAAATGCATATGATTCAAGTTTTTACTGCTGATGTACATGTATATGATTCTAGTTTTAACTGCTGATGTAAATGCATATGATTCCAGTTTTTACTGCTGATGTACATGTATATGATTCAAGTTTTTACTGCTGATGTACATGTACATGTTTATGATTCTGGTTTTTACTGCTGATGTAAATGTATCTGATTCTAGTTTTTACTGCTGATGTAAATGTATATGATTCTAGTTTTTACTGCTGATGTAAATGTATATGATTCCAGTTTTTACTGCTGATGTACATGTATATGATTCAAATTTTTACTGCTGATGTAAATGTATATGATTCTAGTTTTAACTGCTGATGTAAATGTATATGATTCTAGTTTTTACTGCTGATGTAAATGCATATGATTCCAGTTTTTACTGCTGATGTAAATGTATATGATTCCAGTTTTTACTGCTGATGTAAATGTATATGTTTCCAGTTTTTACTGCTGATGTACATGTATATGATTCTAGTTTTTACTGCTGATGTACATGTATATGATTCTAGTTTTTACTGCTGATGTAAATGTATATGATTCTAGTTTTTACTGCTGGTGTAAATGTATATGATTCTAGTTTTTACTGCTGATGTACATGTATATGATTCTAGTTTTTACTGCTGATGTAAATGTATATGATTCTAGTTTTTACTGCTGATGTACATGTATATGATTCTAGTTTTTACTGCTGATGTACATGTATATGATTCTAGTTTTTACTGCTGGTGTAAATGTATATGATTCCAGTTTTTACTGCTGATGTAAATGCATATGATTCAAGTTTTTACTGCTGATGTACATGTATATGATTCTAGTTTTAACTGCTGATGTAAATGCATATGATTCCAGTTTTTACTGCTGATGTACATGTATATGATTCAAGTTTTTACTGCTGATGTACATGTACATGTTTATGATTCTGGTTTTTACTGCTGATGTAAATGTATCTGATTCTAGTTTTTACTGCTGATGTAAATGTATATGATTCTAGTTTTTACTGCTGATGTAAATGTATATGATTCCAGTTTTTACTGCTGATGTACATGTATATGATTCAAATTTTTACTGCTGATGTAAATGTATATGATTCTAGTTTTAACTGCTGATGTAAATGTATATGATTCTAGTTTTTACTGCTGATGTAAATGCATATGATTCCAGTTTTTACTGCTGATGTAAATGTATATGATTCCAGTTTTTACTGCTGATGTAAATGTATATGTTTCCAGTTTTTACTGCTGATGTACATGTATATGATTCTAGTTTTTACTGCTGATGTATATGATTTCTCATTTAATTGCAGCACCGTATGGAATAAGAGAAAAAACAAAGAAGATAGGGACGGATAAGGAAGATCTTAAACTCACAGAGGAAGAGTAAGTTAACTTCAGAGTAAAATCTACATCAATTGGTTAATAGTTTTAAGTGGTATTTTATGCCACTATTAAGAAAATTCACTTTTTAATCTCTTATTTGAAAGACCAGTTGTCTCTTATTTCTTCCCTACCTATTATCAAATCCTGGACAAACCCAACGAGTTGAAAACCCCACATATTTTCACATACAGAGCAGGCAAACTACCAACTGAGCTACATCTGCATGAATGATCATTACAATTTCAACAATTCGGCCATATTAGGCACAGTTATTCAGATGCATTATTGGGACACAGTGTCCCAATGTAACTGGAACAAGTTCATGGTTTGTTGAGCCTGGCATCGCCCGAGACTTAGGTGTTACTTTTCTGGTGTCAGTGGCGGCAGCGGCATGTCAAAATGTGAAAGTTTATGTTAAAGTCCATATCTCTTAAACTGATACTGTTATTGAATTGAAATTTGCAACACAGTTTCATCATGCAACTTAATTATGATTATTTGGGTATATAAGTTGATGTTTCAACTATTTTTGGGGTAAAAACTTGCTTTTTTACCGGAAAAAAGAGAATTTTGAGAAAATGTGAAAGTTTTATGTTAAAGTCCATATCTCAAACTAATACTGTTTTTTTCAATGAAATTTGCAACACAGTTCAATCATACAGTTTAATTCTGATTACATGAGTATATTAGCTGATGTTTCAACTATTTTTGGGGTAAAAACTTGCTTTTTACAGAAAAAAGGGAATTTTGAGAAAATGCTCCTACAGACCCATTTTTCAATTATTTATTATTATTTTTTTTTTGGAATTTTGAATTTAGCATGTACAATGATAGAACATAAATAAATATTATGGGTATATCAAAAAAATTGACATTTGTTGGGTTGCATCGCGCAGCGTGTGTATGTACGTGTGTGTGTGTTTGTGTGTGTGTGTGTGTACATGTGCGTGCATCGTTAACACCTATTTTTGACTTCTCCTCCAAAACTGCTGGACAAATTTCAATGATACTTGGTCAGAAGCATATAGGGGCCGGTGCAAATTCAGATTTGTTCATGGCGTTGTCATGGCTACTAAAACTAGGTCAAGGTGACCTAGGGGTCCAAAAATCTTAACTTTTTTATTAACTTTTTGTATTGGCATGTATATGGGAATATTGAAGAAATTAATTTGGGGATTATTCTGATATAAGATACAAGATGGTACATTTAAAGGTCAAGGTCATAGATGCATAAGAAGACTCAGATTGATAATTATCTTGAAAACTATTAACTTTTTGTATATTATATGTAAATTAGAAAATTGTATGTATTCTGCAAATGATTTTGGCCATATCCTCCGGTGAGCGTTAAGGCCCATGGACCTCTTGTTTATAAAAAGGACACATTTTCAGAAAACTTTGAAAGTACATCCAAATCTTGATGAATTACATTTCAAATGTTGTTTGATTAGTTTCTAGATTATATGCAATGGCTGTTGACCATTTATTTCAATTTTCGGATAAATCTTAGATTTTAAATGAAAAAATACAAATTTTGAGAAAATGCATTTTGTTCTAAACCAATATTATTTTGGAATTCAAATAAATTTTCAAAAGTTATATTAGTTTCTGTGTTATTTATCTTGTATAAGAGTTTATTTATTTATTTTTTTTAGTTTTAGGGCAGATCCAAGATTTTGCATAAAAAATTGAGAAAATTTTTTTTTTTAAACAAACATGAATACTTACTTCTATAAGATGTGATTTAAGTTTTTGTGTTATGTACAATAAAAATTATAGTTCAGCTATGCAGTGTTATGTGAAAAGAAAGATATTTGTTTGAAAAATACAATTTTATTTATGAATAACATTTTGTACTAAACCAACATTATTTTTAACACCAATAAATAATACAGTTAGTCTGAATCATAAAAATGTATTTTCTAATTGATCAAAAACTAACCAGACAAGACATTTAATTCCGTGGAATTCTTGTTTAAAGGTCAGCTATGTCCTTTTTTAGCTCAACTGGCTAAAGCCAGCTGAGCTTATGGCATGGTTTTGCGTGCGTCTGTGCGTCCGTGCGTCCATGCGTCCGTGCGTCCGTGCGTCCGTGCGTGCGTGCGTAAACTTTAATCTTCTCCTCTGAAACCACTGGGCCAATTGGAACCAAATTTGGTGTGGAAGGTCCCTAGGTGGGGTAGACCAAAGTTTGTACCAGGCGACCCCGCCCGACATCCAAGATGGCCGCTGTTACTATAAATAGCAAAAACACATAAATAGCCATTGCTGAGTCATTTTTTAACCGATTTTGTTCAAATTTGAAATGTAGAGAGTAGATAGCGGGGCATTCAACATATGTAACGGGTTTTTATGAGAAATTTTTCGTTGACCCGATTTTTACGAATTATGCAAATGAGGTGTAATATTTAATCAATTCTTTGAAAATCTTCTCCTCTGAAACCACTGGGCCAATTGGAACCAAATTTGGTTTGGAAGGTCCCTAGGTGGGGTAGACCAAAGTTTGTACCAGGCGACCCCGCCCGACATCCAAGATGGCCGCTGTTACTATAAATAGCAAAAACACATAAATAGCCATTGCTGAGTCATTTTTTAACCGATTTTGTTCAAATTTGAAATGTAGAGAGTAGATAGCGGGGCATTCAACATATGTAACGGGTTTTTATGAGAAATTTTTCGTTGACCCGATTTTTACGAATTATGCAAATGAGGTGTAATATTTAATCAATTCTTTGAAAATCTTCTCCTCTGAAACCACTGGGCCAATTGGAACCAAATTTGGTGTGGAAGGTCCCTAGGTGGAGTAGACCAAAGTTTGTACCAGGCGACCCTGCCCGACATCCAAGATGGCCGCTGTTACTATAAATAGCAAAAACACATAAATAGCCATTGCTGAGTCATTTTTTAACCGATTTTGTTCAAATTTGAAATGTAGAGAGTAGATAGCGGGGCATTCAACATATGTAACGGGTTTTTATGAGAAATTTTTCGTTGACCCGATTTTTACGAATTATGCAAATGAGGTGTAATATTTAATCAATTCTTTGAAAATCTTCTCCTCTGAAACCACTGGGCCAATTGGAACCAAATTTGGTGTGGAAGGTCCCTAGGTGGGGTAGACCAAAGTTTGTACCAGGCGACCCCGCCCGACATCCAAGATGGCCGCTGTTACTATAAATAGCAAAAACACATAAATAGCCATTGCTGAGTCATTTTTTAACCGATTTTGTTCAAATTTGAAATGTAGAGAGTAGATAGCGGGGCATTCAACATATGTAACGGGTTTTTATGAGAAATTTTTCGTTGACCCGATTTTTACGAATTATGCAAATGAGGTGTAATATTTAATCAATTCTTTGAAAATCTTCTCCTCTGAAACCACTTGGCCAATTGGAACCAAATTTGGTGTGTGGAAGGTCCCTAGGTGGGGTAGACCAAAGTTTGTACCAGGCGACCCCGCCCGACATCCAAGATGGCCGCTGTTACTATAAATAGCAAAAACACATAAATAGCCATTGCTGAGTCATTTTTTAACCGTTTTTGTTCAAATTTGAAATGTAGAGAGTAGATAGCGGGGCATTCAACATATGTAACGGGTTTTTATGAGAAATTTTTCGTTGACCCGATTTTTACGAATTATGCAAATGAGGTGTAATATTTAATCAATTCTTTGAAAATCTTCTCCTCTGAAACCACTGGGCCAATTGGAACCAAATTTGGTGTGGAAGGTCCCTAGGTGGGGTTGAACGAAGTTTGTACCAGGCGACCCCGCCCGACATCCAAGATGGCCGCTGTTACTATAAATAGCAAAAACACATAAATAGCCATTGCTGAGTCATTTTTTAACCGTTTTTGTTCAAATTTGAAATGTAGAGAGTAGATAGCGGGGCATTCAACATATGTAACGGGTTTTTATGAGAAATTTTTCGTTGACCCGATTTTTACGAATTATGCAAATGAGGTGTAATATTTAATCAATTCTTTGAAAATCTTCTCCTCTGAAACCACTGGGCCAATTGGAACCAAATTTAATGTGGAAGGTCCCTTGGTGGGGTAGACTAAAGTTTGTACCAGGCGACCCCGCCAGACATCCAAGATGGCCGCTGTTATTATAAATAGCAAAAACCCATAAACAGCCATTGCTGAGTCATTTTTTAACCGTTTTTGTTCAAATTTGAAATGTAGAGAGTAGATAGCAGGGCATTCAACATATTTAAAGGGTTTTTATGAGAACTTTTTCGTTGACCCAATTTTCAAGAATTATGTTTAAGGTGTAATATTTAGTGAAATCTTTGAAAATCTTCTCCTCTGAAACAACTGGGCCAAGTGGAATGAAATTTTGTGTGGAAGGTCCAAATGTCAGCCTGACTAAAGGTGGTACCAGGCAACCCGGCCTGACATCCAAGATGGCTGTCATAACTAAAAATAGAAAAAAAAAGACCATTGTTGATCTTTTTTTCCACCAATTGAGCTCAAATTTTAAATATAGAAAGTATACTGTATGGGATTCAAAATATATGATATTCTTTTCTGAAAAAATTTTTATTGACCCAATTTTCAAGAAATATGCAAATTAGGTGTAATATTTAGTAAAATCTTTTCCTCTAAAATCACTGGGCGAATTGGAACCAAACTTCCTGTGGAAGGTTCCTACATCGGCCTAAAAAAAGTTTGAACCAGTCTAAGATGCCTGTTGTTACTAGATATATATATATATATATATATATATATATATAAAAGCCATTGTGGATCTATTCTAAGCTCAACTGGCTAAACCAAGCTGAGTTTATGGCATAGTGAAGCATGCCTGCATGTGTGTGTTGCAAAGTAGGCTTTATTGAAGCAAAAATGGTCATAAGCTCAATTTATTTCCCATCTTAAGCTGATGAACCAATTATGGTAACCACATCACATTGTCTTAAAGGCACCACAGTGGCTGTGTGGTCTTAAACATTCGATGTTACGAATCACAGCACCTTTCACCCCTGACATTGTGCATTAATGCCAAGTGGGCTAGCACTTCATCTTTGAAAGTTTGTCAGTAAACTTGCTGCTTGGTTGTGGTTTTCTCCTATAATCCAGTGCCCTCCACCATTTCCAAAATTGACAGTCTCCATATAAGTGAAATATTTTTGAGTTGAACGTTAAACAGCATTTCAATCAAAAACAAACATTGTCTTACATATGCAGCCAGTTGAGCATCACAGGCCCTATTGGGCCTCTTGTTGTAACTGAACTTTGTAAAATTACCTTTACTTATCAAAAGATTTGTGAAGTATTGATTTTTTTATTGTACTATTTCTTTTTAACTGTTTCACAAATGTTTTCTTTCCTATGAGTTATAGTTTTAAAAAATGAGAAATCATTTCATGAACAATGTTGGCCAAGACACAAATGATTAAAATAAATGCTCATATTAAACTAGAGAGAACACACATGAAGCCTTTCAGTCACTGCTCATATTAAACTAGAGGGAACACAAATGAAGCTTTTCAGTCACTGTTCATATTAAACTAGAGGGAACACACATGAAGCCTTTCAGTCACTGATCATGTTCAACTAAAGGGAACACACATGAAGCCTTTCAGTCACTGTTCATATTAAACAAGTGGGAACACACATGAAGCATTTCAGTCACTGCTCATATTAAACTAGTGGGAACACACATGAAGCATTTCAGTCACTGCTCATATTAAACTAGTGGGAACACACATGAAGCCTTTCAGTCACTGTTCATATTAAACTAGAGGGAACACACATGAAGCCTTTCAGTCACTGTTCATATTAAACTAGTGGAAACACACATGAAGCCTTTCAGTCACTGATCATGTTCAACTAGAGGGAACACACATGAAGCCTTTCAGTCACTGTTCATGTTCAACTAGAGGGAACACACATGAAGCCTTTCAGTCACTGTTCATATTAAACTAGAGGGAACACACATGAAGCGTTTCAGTCACTGATCATGTTCAACTAGAGGGAACACACATGAAGCCTTTCAGTCACTGTTCATATTAAACAAGTTGGAACACACATAAAGTGTTTCAGTCACTGCTCGTATTAAACTAGTGGGAACACACATGAAGCGTTTCAGTCACTGCTCACATTAAACTAGTGGGAACACACATGAAGCCTTTCAGTCACTGTTCATATTAAACTAGAGGGAACACACATGAAGCGTTTCAGTCACTGATCATGTTCAACTAGAGGGAACACACATGAAGCCTTTCAGTCACTGTTCATATTAAACTAGTGGAAACACACATGAAGCATTTCAGTCACTGCTCATATTAAACTAGAGGGAACACACATGAGGCCTTTCAGTCAGTGCCCATATTAAACTAGAGGGAACACACATGAAGCCTTTCAGTCACTGTTCATATTAAACAAGTGGGAACACACATGAAGCCTTTCAGTCACTGTTCATATTAAACTAGTGGGAACACACATGAAGCCTTTCAGTCACTGTTCATATTAAACTAGAGGGAACACACATGAAGCCTTTCAGTCACTGATCATATTAAACTAGAGGACATCATTTAAGTTTCACAAAACATTATTTTAAATATTTGGGTACGTAAAAAATCTGTTTAAATCTGTAAACTAAGAAATTTTCATGTCAATAAATTTTCATGAAACGAGAATTTTACTTATGAAATGACAGGCAAAATGTGGTTTGAGTTTCATTGTACCATAAACCTGTTGGTGGCCGATTTTGCTGGGCAAGAGCATTTAAACACAGCAATTTATTTGTACAAAACTTTAAGCCTGTGTTTTATGGAACATTGCACTTTTGAAGTAGAGCCTGTTTCTTAGTTACTAACTCTGGCTTTCTTGTAGATATATCTGATAAATCATTAATTTTTTTAATATCGTTCCATAAAAACACAGAAACATGAAGTGTCAACATGATTACCTTTTTTATTAATTTTCTTTTTTTTTTTCTTTTTTTTTTTTTTTTTTTTTTTTTTTAGAAAAATTGGTCATGTAGCCCAGAAACAAGACTATCAACTAGGTGACATTTTCAAGGATCTTTTGAATTTTGCGGCAAAATTTTTGCAGTTAAATTCAAGACTAGTTTACTGGTTCCCTGTCTACAGACCAGAGTAAGTGTTTTCTCTTTCTTTTTCTTTCTTTCTTTCCTCTTATTCTTCTTTTTTTTCTTTTTGAATGGAAATATGACACCTGGACAACTACATAAAAACAACTTTCTTACACATGCTTAATATGGTCAAACACTACATGATAAGAGGGGGACATCACTGGCTTTGTAGTCCAAAGCATTAGGGGTAAAACAATACATATGTGTCATGGTTCAGCTCACATTGTGGTATGCTAGCCTCAGTTTGGTTTGTATTGTCACAGTGGTACACTAGGTTAATTCAGAAAAATTAACCAAAAACACTTTTAGCTGAAGGGGAGCTAGTAAAGGAAAAAGGAAACAAAATTACAGTAAGTAATCAAACTCATCCTTTGAGTAAATCTGCAATAGTTTAAGTTTATTTAACTATTAAAGTACTTGCATCATTGTTATCAATTGGACAAAGCCGAAAGTATTTGCCAGAAATAAGTATTATAGACCAATTAGATGATGCATCTCACATGTCAAGGGAAATAACTCTAACCACAAACCGAACGACAGTTTTATTAATAAAATAAAAACCAAAACAGAACCAAAGCATCAAACACCACGGCTTTCTCGTACCACAGTATATTGTTTCACGCTTATAATGCAAGCTTATGGTTCACAATGCCTCTGACTAAATAGGTTCGAATCCAGATTGGTCAGATTTTTGCCCAAGAAAGTTTGTCAGTTTGCTTGCAGTATGTCAGTGATATTTACAGGTACTTCAGTTTCTTCCTCCATTATTCTAGAACTGACCACTGCAATATAAAAAGAAAAATCTTTTTATTAATCTTGAGAATTTATCGTAACACAAGTTTATGTGACTCATAAGTTTGGAAGCGTTTCTGAATTGCACTTGTATGCACTTGGAAAGCACATTTAGAGTGAAAGTACACATATTAAACTGCATCTCAGTGCATAGCAAACTTTTTGCACGACTGCATTGAATTTTCCTTGGTGACACTACAAACAAATATGTCATTCACCACTTGAATAGGCTAAGACAAAAGCAATCAGGTTATATTCAATAACTTATTACATCTTTTTTTCACATTTTAACAGATGTAATCATTTAAAATTCATCAAATTTTTAAGAATTACAATTAATTTAGTTTAATATACTTTATATATAATGTACTTATTTTCTTTAAATTTTTTATTTTATAGATACAGAGAAGAGAATTTACCCAAACATCCATGTTTGAAGTTAGTGTCTAATTCAGAACAAATTCTCTCCACATACATTTCACGAAGACTCATCGCCATGGAAAAGATCAAAGAATATGAGGTAACATTCAAACTGTATTAGGCCATGTAAAAAAATTCTCTGGTTCTCAGATACTTTTTTTCAAAAAGTGGCAAGGTAGGTGGGTATTTTATTTTATTATTTTATTTTACAAACTTATGCACAAGGTATGCATTTTATTTTATGCAAAATTTTTAATACATTTTATACATATAACCGTACTTCTGAATAAAAAGATATTAACCTAAGTTAGAGTGTAAACCATCTTTTGATATTTTCAGTAATGCATCCTTATGTAAATGTTTATGAAAAAGATCAATACAGTTTTGAATTCTAAGCATTATTTTTTCATATATGAAAAGTGTATTAAATAAACATTCAAACAGTAAACAGTGATGATGTGTTTTAGAACAATATCCAGGAAATGGGCTGGCATTGCTAATGGTATACAAAAACAAGCAATTACATGTTCTTTATTGCATAAAACTTGAACATTAACACATACAGTGACATAGAGAGAGGTAGTGTCTTTTAATAGTTCTAAGTCAGCATTTATAAAGCTGTTTTAACTGTTATTCTTTCTCACATTAATTTTGGTCAATATTAAAAGATTCACAACCATATATATCGGTTACCTTCAAATATTTTGAACAAACGTGTAAAATGTAAATACTGCATGCATACTTGGTACAATACAAAATTTAAAATGTGATTTTGAAATATTGACCAAATAGCTCAATAACCTCACCAATCTTTACATTTGGAAACATTTTTTCCATTCCATCAGATTTTGTTTTTCCAACAGATACATTGAATGTTAGTGTTGTATTTATGGCATGGATTTCATTTCCTTACATACCGTTCAAAAGTCCATCACAAATTTTTTGTACGGTTAATTTGGACTTCACTGGCACAATTGTCCATGGTACTAATGTTTTCTTGTCAAAACTGAAAGTAAAGCTTCCTAAAATCGTCGCTTCATTGGCATTGCTGGCCAAATTTTCTGGAGCAGGTGCCATATTTTTTTTTACACTAACACGTTCGGAAATGTAAATTGTAGTAATTTACCTTTCCTGAAGAGGAAAACTTATGAGGTATCCCGAGAACAACCTTTGCTCTTTACAATCTAGATCAATAAAGTGTTTTGAAAAATTCTACTTTCACTTTTGAGAATCTTAGTCATTGACGTGTTACATCTTTATAGTTTATTTCCTGCCCAAAACAGCCAATCGCTGGATATTTTTTTTTTTTTACACCACATTAAAATGGAGCAATCGGCTGCCAATTTAAGCACGCGGCGGTGTCTGAGAACTAGAGAATTTTTTTTACCTGGCCTTATCATTAACACATTCTTTAAAAACGCATTTCTTATTGAAAAGAAGACTCTTTATGACTTATCATTTATATGTGTTATGTACAGTAAATCATAATAATTATGGAGACTGCCTCTATTCAAAGACCACCTGTCCATGGAAGTGTTTTAAGGTAGGTTTACTTCGAATTTGAACATAAAAAGATCTTTTTGTAGACCACTTTTTGATTGAAGACAGTGTTTTTAAGACGGGTTCAAATTATATTTCACAGCAATAGGTCCATCTTTTATAGACCACATTTTAACAAGTCTTCTGCCAGTGCCCTCCTTAAATCAGTGAAATTTTATTGCCTCAAATGATTTGCTGAATTATTGAACAATGGGGAAAGAAACATCTACAATAACTGGTTTACATTGGCTCCAAGACAATCTTATTGTACGTACACATTTTACATAACACATATTTTATAACACATACATCATTTATGTGATCTTATTGCAAGTACATGTACACATGTAATCTAATTACATGTACATGTTTTACATAATCTTATTAGATGTACATAATATATACACAATCTTCTTACATGTACATGTTTTACATAATCTTATTACATGTACATGTTTTACATAATCTTATTTCATGTACATGCTTTACATAATCTTATTACATGTACATGTTTTAAAATAATCTTATTACATGTACATGAAATACACAATCTTGTTACGTGTACATGTTTTACACAATCTTGTTACGTGTACATGTTTTACACAATCTTATTACATGTACATGTTTTACATACTCTTATTACATGTACATGTTTTACATAATCTTATTACATGTACATGTTTTACACAATCTTATTACATGTACATGTTTTACATAATCTTATTACATGTACATGTTTTACATAATCTTATTACATGTACATGTTTTACATAATCTTATTACATGTACATGTTTTACACAATCTTGTTACGTGTACATGTTTTACACAATCTTATTACATGTACATGTTTTACATACTCTTATTACATATACATGTTTAACATACTCTTATTACATGTACATGAAATACACAATCTTGTTACATGTACATGTTTTACACAATCTTATTACATGTACATGTTTTACACAATCTTATTACATGTACATGTTTTACATAATCTTATTACATGTACATGTTTGACATACTCTTATTACATGTACATGAAATACACAATCTTGTTACGTGTACATGTTTTACACAATCTTCTTACATGTACATGTTTTACATAATCTTATTACATGTACATGTTTTACATAATCTTATTACATGTACCTTTAACATTATTTTATTACATTTACATGATATACACAATCTTATTACATGTACATGTTTTACATAATCTTATAACATGTACATGTTTTACACAATCTTATTACATGTACTTTTTACATAATTTTATTACATGTACATGATATACACAATTTAATTACATGTACATGTTTTACATAATCTTATTACATGTACATGTTTTACATAATCTTATTACATGTACATGTTTTACATAATCTTATTACATGTACATGAAATACACAATCTTATTACATGTACATGTTTTACATAATCTTTTTACATGTACATGATATACACAATCTTATTACATGTACATGTTTCACATAATCTTATTACATGTACCTTTTACGTAATTTTATTACATGTACATGATTTACAAAAACTTATTACATGTTCATGTTTTACATAATTTTATTACATGTACATGTTTTACATAATCTTATTACATGTACCTTTTACATAATTTTATTTCATGTACATGATTTACACAAACGTATAACATGTTCATGTTTTACATAATTTTATTACATGTACATGAAATACACAATCCTATTACATGTACATGTTTTACATAATCTTTTTACATGTACATGATATACACAATCTTATTACATGTACATGAAATACACAATCTTATTACATGTACATGTTTTACATAATCTTATGACATGTACATGTTTTACATAATCTTATTACATGTACATGTTTTACATAATCTTATTACATGTACCTTTTACATAATTTTATATCATGTACATGATTTACACAAACGTATAACATGTTCATGTTTTACATAATTTTATTACATGTACATGTTTTAGGCAATCTTATTACATTTACCTTTTGCATAATAGTGTATATGTTTTACACAATCATTTTACATGTATATGTTTTCCTTACAGTTATCTTATTTTTTACATGTATATATTTTACCCACAGTAATCTTATTTATTACATGTATATGTTTTACCTACAGTAATCTTATTTATTACATGTATATGTTTTACCTACAGTAATCTTATTTTTTACATGTATATGTTTTACCTACAGTTATCTTATTTATTACATGTACATGTTTTACCTACAGTAATCTTATTTTTATATGTGTATATGTTTTACCTACAGTAATCTTATTTTTATATGTGTATATGTTTTACCTACAGTTATCTTATTTTTTACATGTATATGTTTTACCTACAGTAAACTTATTTATTACATGTATATATTTTACCTACAGTAATCTTATTTATTACATGTATATGTTTTACCTACAGTAATCTTATTTACATGTTTTACCCACAGTAATCTTATTTATTACATGTACCAGTACATGTTTTACCTACAGTAATCTTATTTATTACATGTACCAGTACATGTTTTACCTACAGTAATCTTATTTATTATATGTACATGTTTTACCTACAGTAATCTTATTTTTTACATGTATATGTTTTACCTACAGTAATCTTATTTATTACATGTACATGTTTTACCTACAGTAATCTTATTTGTTACATGTACATGTTTTACCTACAGTAATCTTATTTATTACATGTACCAGTACATGTTTTACCTACAGTAATCTTATTTATTACATGTACATGTTTTACCTACAGTAATCTTATTTGTTACATGTACATGTTTTACCTACAGTAATCTTATTTATCACATATATATGTTTTACCCACAGTTATCTTATTTATTACATGTACATGTTTTACCTACAGTTATCTTATTTACATGTTTTACGCACAGTAATCTTATTTATTACATGTACCAGTACATGTTTTACCTACAGTAATCTTATTTATTACATGTACATGTTTTACCTACAGTAATCTTATTTGTTACATGTATATGTTTTACCTACAGTAATCTTATTTATTACATGTATATATTTTACCTACAGTAATCTTATTTATTACATGTATATGTTTTACCTACAGTAATCTTATTTACATGTTTTACCCACAGTAATCTTATTTATTACATATACCAGTACATGTTTTACCTACAGTAATCTTATTTATTACATGTACATGTTTTACCTACAGTAATCTTATTTGTTACATGTACATGTTTTACCTACAGTAATCTTATTTATTACATGTACCAGTACATGTTTTACCTACAGTAATCTTATTTATTACATGTACATGTTTTACCTACAGTAATCTTATTTGTTACATGTACATGTTTTACCTACAGTAATCTTATTTATCACATATATATGTTTTACCCACAGTTATCTTATTTATTACATGTACATGTTTTACCTACAGTAATCTTATTTACATGTTTTACGCACAGTAATCTTATTTATTACATGTACCAGTACATGTTTTACCTACAGTAATCTTATTTATTACATGTACATGTTTTACCTACAGTAATCTTATTTGTTACATGTATATGTTTTACCCACAGTTATCTTATTTATTACATGTACATGTTTTACCTACAGTAATCTTATTTACATGTTTTACGCACAGTAATCTTATTTATTACATGTACCAGTACATGTTTTACCTACAGTAATCTTATTTATTACATGTACATGTTTTACCTACAGTAATCTTATTTGTTACATGTATATGTTTTACCTACAGTAATCTTATTTATTACATGTATATATTTTACCTACAGTAATCTTATTTATTACATGTATATGTTTTACCTACAGTAATCTTATTTACATGTTTTACCCACAGTAATCTTATTTATTACATATACCAGTACATGTTTTACCTACAGTAATCTTATTTATTACATGTACATGTTTTACCTACAGTAATCTTATTTGTTACATGTACATGTTTTACCTACAGTAATCTTATTTATTACATATATATGTTTTACCCACAGTAATTTTATTTATAACGTGTATACATATATACCTTCTTTGTTTTAGGATGTTTGTGATGTAGATGCACATATAGAAGTTGATCTCTATCAGGATGCCTCTTTTAGAGAGAAATATTTTAATGTTGACAAAAAGGAAGAAACTAAAACTAGAAGGAAAAATGTTGACAGATTAAATGAAATAAAGTCAAATTCTGATAAAGACTTTAAGACAGGATTAGATTCTGAAACAGACTATAAACCAGGTGCAAATTCTGAAAACAAAACATCAAATTCTGGAACCGACTGTAGAACAGCATTATCTACTGAAAAGTTATGTGAAACATCAAACTCAGAAATGAAAAGTGATGTAAAATCAAACAATAAAAATGATTGTCAGAAAACAGATTCTGAAACAGACTCTACGACAGGACCAGATGCCAGAGATATTTCTCGGACAATGGACAGAAATAAACATGTAGATGGTAATGGTTAATAAAAGATAATTATAAAGACATTTTGAGATATTTTTTAATTAGTGGTGAGGTAGGATATATTTATACCGCTGTCTAAGTGTGTGTGTTTGTGTGTGTGTGTGTGGTATGGGATTGCTCAACAGCATAACTGTGCATCAAAGATGGCCACTGTAACTAAAAATAGACTCTTTTACCAGACTCATGGTTTCTGTGCATTTAAAAGAAAACTGCATATTTAATTGAGCTGAAACTTATTTCACTCTGTATGTTTTTCACCATTTTTCACTATTGTGGGGGATAGTGTTCTTTGAATGCCTTGTTAAATGCCTTGGGACATATAAAAACATAAAACAAAGCTTCTGATTGGACTTAATATGATAATTGGGCTTAGTTGATCCAGTGATCTAAAAATGCTGGCTTACAGATTGCATTGCCTCACGACTTTGATTGTTACAGATATAAATAACAAGGGTAATATCAGTCATATTGTCGACTGTTTTAATAACATGCTATATCAAGCAGGCGAAATGTTTTTAAAAAACAAAAGATCGCATCACATTGTTAAAGATGCAAAATGGTTTGATAAAATATGTAAAGATGCACGATCAGAAAAGAACAGGTTGTTAAGATTATATAGGCAATCTAGATCTGACCTTGACCTAAAAAGTTTCAAGGAATATAGAAAACGGTATAAAACGATGTGCGATGAAAAGAAACAGCAATTTATTGAAAGTACGGTCAAACGCTTGGATAGTTCACTTAAAGATTCGAAACATTTCTGGAAGGTTTTTAGGTCTCTGTCGGACCACAAGATCGAATCCCATCCAATCAAAACTGAAGATTTTTTCTATTATTTTAAAAATCTTTTAAGTTATGACTATCCTAATGACACTGAAGACGAAAATTTAATTACCGATGACGTAAATGTAGATAGTATTGAATATGAACTATTCAATAGTCCTATAACTGGACAGGAAATTATAGACTCTGTTAATAATCTTAAAAGAGGTAAATCCCCAGGTCCTGACAAACTTATACTAGAATTTTTCTTTTATGGTATAAATACACTTCTGGTACCAATGGAAAAGTTATTTAATTATATTTTTTCACAAGGTATATTTCCAGAGGCATGGTCAAGTGCAATAATTGTACCAATACATAAAAAAGGTTCACATGTAGATCCTCAAAATTATAGAGGAATTTCTATAGGCAGTATTTTTGGTAAGATTTTTGCTACAATTATACATAAAAGGTTACAGTGTTGGGTGGACTTGTTCGATAAGATAACAGAGGCCCAGGCCGGGTTCAAACAAGGATACTCAACTATTGATAATGTTTTTATACTACATTCTATTATACAAAAGTACCTATGTAAAAATAAGGGGAAACTGTATGCAGTCTTTGTAGACTTTAAAAGGGCCTTTGACACAATCCATAGATTTAACATGTTTAGTGTCCTCAAGAAGAGAGGAATTACTGGTAACCTATATAAAGTTATACTAGGTATGTACAGTCAAGTGCAATGTTGTGTTCGTAACGGTAACTTGCACACAGATTATTTTCATGCTACCTTAGGATTAAAACAAGTGTTTTAAGTCCATTATTTTTTTCATTATACATAAACGAGTTATATGATATGATATGTCAAAGCAACATTAGAGGTATTCAGTTATTCCCCGATATTACCGAAATTTTCATGTTATTATTCGCTGATGACATTGTCATGGTCTCAGATACTATAATAGGCTTGCAAAAGCAACTTTATATGTTAGAAAAATATTGTCAGGAATATTATCTAGTTGTAATCTTGACAAAACCAAAATTGTTACTTTTGGAAAGGGTGGAAGATTGTCTAAACGTGACAGATTTGTTTATAGGGGAGTAGAAATACAACATGTAAACTGTTATACATATCTTGGTCTAAATTTTACAAGACAATTGTCGGTAACCAATATGGTAAAACCATTAGCACAGAAGGGCAAAAGGTCAGTAATAAGTATGTTAAAAGCTACAAGTAGCTTAGGTAACCTACCATATAATACTTTTTACAAAATTTTTGATAGCAAGATATACCCAATAATACTATATGGTTCTGAGATCTGGGGCTATCAAATGTATGATGTATTAGAAAGAGTCCAGATCTATGCATGTAAGCACTATTTAACTGTTGGTCTAAACGCTGTTAATTCTGTCTCATTAGCAGAATGTGGCAGATTACCGGTTTATATTTTTACTTTTAAAAGACTTGTCAAGTATGGTTAAAAATTGTTGATATGAATACTGACAGATATGTTAGAAAGTGTTATGATATGTTACATAACTTAGATAATCAAGGCAAAACAAATTGGGCTACTAAAGTTAAAAATATATTGTGTTCTACAGGGTTTGGTGAAGTATGGTTTAACCAGGGAGTGGGGGATAAGGATATTTTTATGGAAGCTTTTGTACTTAGACTGAAAGATATTTTCCTACAAACATGGTATAGTGATATGTCAAGAAAACCCAAACTTTCCACATATAACAATTTTAAACATATATATGAAAAGGAAGTATACCTCGATCAAATTAAAATTAGTAAATATAGACATGCAATGTCAATTTTTAGGTGTGGTACACATGACCTTATGATAGAAGTCGGTAGACACAGAGGTCTTGATAGAAATGACAGAGTTTGTGTTATATGTAATTCCGGTTGTGTGGAAGATGAATATCATTTTTTACTTATCTGTAAAACATACAGTGATCTCAGGAAGAAGTTTCTTTTACCAAAATATTTTTTAAAACCAACTTTTAATAAGTTTGTTATAATTATGTCGACACAAAATGTCAAACTACTGCAACAAGTCAGCATGTTTATTTTCTATGCCTTTAAAAGGAGAAAAGAAGTTATTGATAATTGTAATAAGTATCCATAAGTATATAACATTTATTATGTATTATAATATACTTGTAACACTATTTAACACGCCATCGATGTTGAATGTATATCTTAAAATGCCATGGGCTGGAGGCCTTAAAGCAATAAAGTTATATATATATAGATTAGAAAAATATTCAACAAGATATTTTTGCTAGAAAATTGATAAGTCAGCAGAATTATGGGTAATCAAGTTGTTAATAACTTCACTCCTTAAGTGGAAGTTCTCACAACAAAGGTTCGAATCCAAACCAGGCAAATTCTAGTGTGAGAAAGTTTGTCATATTTTTTGCTAAAGGTCAGTGGTTTTAAGTTTTTTAATTTTGGTTGTGGAGTGGAGTGGAGTAATGGTGTTTTATGCCCCAGTCAAGAATCTTTCACTTATTTCAAGACAGTCAGTTCTGGAATGGTGGAGGAAACTGGAGTGTCCGGAGAAAACCACCAATCTTTGGCAAGCGAATTGACAAACTTTCTCACTCTAGGATCTGTCCTGAGTTTAATTTTGGTGTATTTTACACGATAGAAAGTTTACATTACATGAATATACATGTATTAAACATTCAGAAAAAGAATGAATCCCTGTTTTGTAATAGAGAAATAGAAATCTCATATAACATATTTAAGATCATTATTTTCCAGAGAGAGGCTTACTCATGTTGCGATTTTTGTGTGCCCTCTAGATTCTATAAATCTTTGGTGATAAACAAACAAGAATTGATAATTGATAATGTTTTTACTGAGTAAATTTTTAGGTCACACATAACATCTAATTTTTTAGCATAAAGCTCAGATGAGCTATTGCTATCCATCTTCGTCTGTCGTGTGTAAACATTTCACATTTTAATCTTCTTCTCCAAAACCACTGGGCAAAATTTAATGAAACTTGGTCACCATCAAGGAGTTGCTGTTCTTAACTTGAGGAACTTTGCTTATTATGTTGTCTTTTGCGCTTTGCAAACAATTTTGGACATATCCTCAGATGAGCTTTAAGGCCCATGGGCCACTTGTTTTATTACCTGTACTTTTCTTTCAAGATTCGTCAGACTATCAAGTTTCCAGCTGCGGTATCCCATACTTAACTTTTCTCATCAATAGGGTTTATTGATTTGTCTGACAAAAAAGTTTCTGGTTGATGAATACGACATTCATTTTGATAGAAAGTAACTAATATTACATGTGTGACCACTATGGTAGCTCAGTTTATAGAGTGCTCACTTCATATTTAGGAGGTTGAGGGTTTGAACCCCCGCCTGGTCTAACCAAGTCTTTAAATTAAGAAGTGACTAGTCTTTCACCAAGCACTTGGTATTTAGAAATGAAAGTCACTGGGTCCTTTGGATGAGACTTTAAAATCCAATGCCCCATGTCACAGTGTGGCATGTTAAAGAACTCTCCCTGCACATTGCCCTAAGAGCAGTGGAAAGGTCAAAATTCTGCCACTTCACCTATAGCTGGTGATATCTCAATATAAGTAAAATATTCTTTACTGGGATGTAAAACCCTAATAAATCAATCACTTACATGTGTAAACATACAAGCTTATCAGTGGTTAAGTTTATAGAACCCTTTAGTAATATTAGTCTTAAAGGTTCTGTTATTAAAGTTAAAAAAGTTTGAATGTAACCACTGTCCTTAATTATCACTTTTATGCAATTTCTGCGGGCAGTCTAATAAATGATAAATCTTGAACTAGGTGTTCAGTTTCAGTGTAGTTATTGTCTTCAACATGAAATTTACACTAACACAATGAATTTGAAACTAGTAGCTACTCTGCAATTTCTTCAGATAGTGTAATAAGTGAGAAGTCTTGACCTAGATTCTTTGTTTCAGTAAAGATATTATCTCTAACATGACAATTATGCTGACAACAAAGTGAGAAGTCTTGACCTAGATTCTTTGTTTCAGTAAAGTTATTATCTCTAACATGACAATTACGCTGACACCAAAGTGAGAAGTCTTGACCTAGATTCTTTGTTTCAGTGAAGTTATCTCTAACATGACAATTACGCTGACACCAAAGTGAGAAGTCTTGACCTAGATTCTTTGTTTCAGTGAAGTTATCTCTAACATGACAATTACGCTGACACCAATGTGAGAAGTCTTAACCTAGATTCTTTGTTTGAGAGAATCCATTGTCCTAAACATCTGAAATGTATACCAACGCTTACACCTCAATTTGAAGTTACCTGTTCTGCAGTTTCTTAAGGCACACTAATAAGTGAAGTCTTGACCTGGATGTTTAACGCATCAATTCTACAGAAAATTTAAGCTATATACCAGTCAGAGCCAACAAGAACACGAATGAAAAAAATCCCACCTTCAGATCAGATATGAACTCTGATAATGCTTTTTGTTGTCTACATTTGAGAAAATGTTTGTTAGTTTGCAAGCTAGGGGTTGGTGATTTTTATTTCTTCAATGTACCAAAGTAATTGGTTGTATTTTTGTTTAACTTTGTATCAGCAATTTTTCAACTATTTTCAATAAGAACAAGTTTATCCATCTCAGAGGATTAATCCAAGAGCTAGTTTGTGTATCTGTATGTGTATGTGTGATGTATGCAAGTTTATATTTTGGCCTGCCTGTATGGACTAGCATACTCAAGGCTACTTTTTGTTAAGTTGCTAGCAGTTACAGTAAGCACGCTGCAGACAAGCATACCAATCCCCCAGTCAAATCTTCCTGGGACTAAGTGAACCATTCAATACTCCGTCCTCACATTGCTGAATGCCAAATTTTAGTCTTATGTATGCCTCAGCTGGGGTTTAAACCCATGACCTCCTGTCCTCAATGTGAACCCCGATATCTACTACTGAACCACTGAGGTGTTTTTCCAACATAATAGAATTGACCACTTAGGCATGAAAAAACTTTGTCTGAGGGAAACCATCTTAAATCTAAGGTGAACAACCTTACAAAAGTGATAGTGGTCGCTCGTGTGTGCTTGCGCAAATAATCAATCATTCCTGAACGACTTGAAGCCAAAGTGAAAGTGTACATAGACAATCATTAAAGGGTCTCTGGTGTAATTTACATACCTTTGCAAGTCCAAATCAAGTTACTTTGATTTCTATTTGTCAAGTTACAATCTCAGTTTTTCATTTCTTTCTTTCTTTATTTATTTTTTTTTATTTTTTTGCCACACATGTGCACAGGTGGTGCGATATTGAAAAATATCCAACCAGCAATTCAGTGAGATAAATCTATCACATATGCAAGAAATAGATATAACATCCCTGATGCAGGGTAATTTAAAATATCAACAAAACACAATATTTATCATTGTAGGTTTAATAGTATAATTACTGTATTTAAAACAACATTCATTAAATCAACCAATCACACAGCTTTTTACATTCTAACCATTCAAACATCAGATAATGACAAAATAACAGTCTCATTTTGTGGAGTGACATGCAATATTGGTGTTTAACACCCAAGTCAAGATTCTTTAACTTATTTCAAAGAGGTCAGTTCTGGAATGATGGAGGAAACCAGAGTGCCCAGAGAAAACCTTCGACCTACGACAAGCAAGCTGACAACCTTTTTCACACTAGGGTCTGTCCTGAGTGGGATATGAACCCAGGCGGTGAGAGACACTGTGATCTGTAAGCATTCGTTTTAGACCACTTGGCCACTGAGGCCCCCATTCACATTTGTAGAGCCAGAATTAATCAAATGAACAATATAGCTCCCTCCTGACACCTAGTCCCAACACAACAGTAATAACAATGGCGTCTGACATGGGCACTCGCAAAATATGACATATAAGCTGTTCTATTTATGACTTATACAGACAAGCTGATATATTGGTCCATATTTTTTTCAGCGTCTTACATGTACACTAAATAAAAAGTTTTAGAAAAATGCACAACCTACACAACAGAATCATGTTCTTACACTGTTTTTGTCTGAATATTGTAAACATACTAATTTTAGCTGTGTATTAATTTTAGTGTTTTATTTTAGCGATTTTTGTGCTAGGACAGTAGTGCTAATTAAAATACACAGCTAAAACATGTCAACTTATAATCTGTTTCTCAAAAGTTGTTTGGGTCTAATTAAAATCCAGGCAAATTAGTCAAGAATGTAAATTGCGCTAAAATAAGTATGTTTACAATAATTTTCTATATATGCAAATTTACAATTTATTAATAAGTCTACTGCTCAGATCTTTGACAAGGTGGACCAAACAAAATTCTCTTTAATCTTTTCAATGATGAGTCCAAACAATATTCTCTTTAACCTTTTCAATGATGAGTATGAAATTTCTATTAAGCATGATATAATTTCTGAAAATTCAAATGAATTCATGATTTGTAAATGCACTGAACCTAAAAAAAAAAAAAACAAAAACCAAAAACAGAGGAAAAAACATCAAGTTAAAGAAAATGTACACTGTAATTTGGAATGCTCTGCAAAGCAATACTTAATGTATCTCCTGAATCTAATTACTGTAAATCGGAAAATTTTCACGTTAATTTGCAAGTAAAGCTGGACACAAAAATAAAATTATCCCTTATATAAAAAATCAACATATTTTGTGCTTGGGGTCGCCAGATTTTGCAAAATCAAAAGTTTTCAAATAGATTTCCATGTTGTCTTTCGCAGATTTCAACTGCCGCGGAAATTTCCCTATTTACAGTATCTATATTTCTAGGTTTAGAATTTAAACTTTCATACCCTTCACATTTTAGCAACCACACAAACTAATCAATAAAAATCCAACCTGAGTGTGCTTTATAAAATACTAACAGTGCAGAATACATCTGCTACTTTTCAGATCTTCATAAACAAAAACATACATGTCAACATGTATAAAATGTATGTAAACGTTTCATTCTACATCAAGTACCAGACTATTTCATGACTGAAAAATAAATGATAGGGTATATCATTTACAATCAAACATACATGTAAATGACTACAAACTTAAGAACAGTCTTCTAGAGACAAATATAAAGCACATTGGCAGGTAAAATAGCCAAATTAAAGGAAAAAAACAAAACAAAAAACAAATCAAAAAAAAAAAAAAAAAAAAAAAAAAGGAAAAGCCATAGAATATAGAATGAAAAAAATAATTATAAGATTAATAAATAAAAACTTCACAAAATTTTACATTGAGTACTGTTTTTTAAATTTCAAATTTTCAATATTATTACTTTTACCAGATTTTATAACAAACTTTGTCAAACATAAAATTCTAGGGTTAAATATTCAGTTGTTTAGAGCACATACATATAATTCTTAAGACAGAAGAGGTGGTAATAATTTTTTCTTGATCTAAAGTTCTTTGATTTTGGCATTCAACTCCGTACAAACAAAGTTTATGACTAGCACATACAAACACATATTAATTTGCTGTTTTTTCTGTTAAAGATTCTAACATTTTCTCTATAGAATCTAATACTCTGGTTTGTGTAGTTTGTTCCTCTGGTTGCACAGTCTGAAATAGAGAGTCAAACAAGAATTACTTGAATTGAAAATGCCAAAGGGTCAACAGGTGTCACTTTGAGATAAGAAGGACTTATATATTAAGGAAACCAGTGATTTTCCTATGGTTTTTAAAAACTACCTTCCACCTTTCAGATTGGGAAAATTTGGACCCTTTTTATGTCACATATTACGCTCAGAATTTTGAAATTCATTGCAAAGATCTTATATTGTGACAATATCTAACATTTTTTGTCTGTCAGAACAGTTCTGGACAACTGGATTTAACTTAAACTATTTGATTGTGTCTCACTGTTGCCTTTTGGGGAATTTTTGTTGTCAAATTGGGAAATTTTAGTCTTACTTCTCAAGGCTAAACTACCTTTATTCGGTAGTAATTTTAGGCAAACAAAACCACTGGAAACAATGAAATGCATCAGAAGGTGAGTAAAGTAATGGTTCAAGTCAATTATTTTCACCTGTATCTAGGTCTTCATGCCCTAGTTTTACAATCATTCCTTAAGTAAGATTTTCTTCAACTTTTATTTAGCAAATTTTAGCAAATCTCTTTTTAACTCACAAAGAAACATTTTTGACAAAACTAAATATAGATGTTACAAGCTTGACATGTTCTTCTTTGTGCAAGAATAAGAGATTTCTGATAGACACAAGTGAAATTATTATTAAACGAGTGAATAACCAGAAGTAATAACCCTTCCCTCCCACCACACACACACACACACACACACACACACACACACCCCATTATACTTTGTACAAGAATACGATTTAGATGTAAACAAGTGAATTCAGTGACTGGGTATCCCTTATCATTACTCTTAATGAAATGCAACAAGTTTTTTTAATCATGAATTATAAATTTGAAGAATTATATTTGACAAGAAGTGTTACAGACAGGAAAGGTAGACTGAGCTTCAAAATTTATATCCCTACATTCTTTGAAAGGCAGGGCTAATAAATATAATGTTCAGATCAAGGGTTCAGAGTTTTCTTTTTTTTTTTACACAATTAAAGCTACATAAAGTTTTCCTAGGAAAAAATTAAAATTGTGTTGATTTACTTAATGATGTTCTTAATGAATAATGTTACATTTGGCCTAACGATAAAAGCTCAAATAAATATAATACCGTATCAGTAATTTCCAGATGAAGAACTGGGGGATTTAATTTTAGAACATGGTTCTGCCAAAAAAAACGGATCATGTAAACTTAATGTACAAAAGGTGAAATATGATAAATTAAACACACAATTTCATTAAATTTGTCATTTGTGACTTTGTAAGGGATAAAAAACATTGGAATACATTAGGATTCTAATGACGGGCAATTAATGCAATTTATGTAAGGTTTCTCCTTTGATTCATTCGAGGCTCTGTACATCGGTTTGCATGATCCAAGCTAATAAGAATCATTGTTAAACAAGTGACCAACACATTAGAGGATTCTGTTTATGTACAGCTAATAGGAATGAAATTTTAGGAGATGAATCCAACAGATTGTGAATGAAAAACAGGAATATAAAAAATACAAAGCATAGCACTATTTTCAATGTGATCTGTGATCTGTTTTGGCTACCAATACATTAAAGCTACTTACTGTGTATTTATCTTTGAGCTGTTGAGCTGCCCATGCTGCATATTTTATGTTACTCTGTTTTTCTTTTGAAGAAACTTTTCCTGCTGCTGTTGCTAGGTTACAAGATGACTACAAAAATAAAGATATAAAATCCTGATAAGTTTATCAATTAATACAGCTTGAACAAGTACTAAAAACATATTAATTTTAGTGGGTACGTATTTACCACAATTTACATTCTCTGCTAATTTTTGTTGATTTAAAATTAGTGCAAAACAACTTTTGTGAAACAGACTATAGGTCAAAACATGTATTTTGGAGGTGTATTTAAATTGCTAAAATTAGTACATTTACAGTATATGAAGAGAAAAACTTTAGTTGCATTATATTAACACATGTAAATCTAGTCTTCCCAGCATGCAATGAACTATGTATCTCATAATGCTTGTTGTTACTGATGAAAACCTGTTTTAGTAAAACTGTTTACTTACAGTAACTATAAATATACAATCAATAATTTGTCTCACTTTAAGAATTGACAACAATCTCTCAAATTAAAAAAAAAAATTAATTAAAAAGCACTAAACTAAAATAGGAAAATACAAGACCTTAAATGTTCTGCACATTTAGATTTGGTCAATTATGATGGAAGTTGAAGGCAGAGAGGTAGAAATTATTTCTTATTAAGGACATAAAACATTAGCCTCACAAAGACACGTTTAGGAAACATTTACTTATGGTAGATCACTTTTACTTCGCAAGAGAATAATTTTCGCGTAAATATGTGAATCGTTTCATTGTGAACTAAAATATTACGCAAATATTTCAAGCATGCAGATATTTCTTTGTTGACATTTATGTCAAATTTTGCAAATACTGAATGGAGACCCCTCTTGTTTCAAGAGCACTCCAATATGCTTTATTCATAATCTTTTAAAAAGAATTCTAAAGCATTCATTATTTATGTAATTTAATACAAAAACACAAATTTATCCAAATCAAATTTGAACATAGACAAATAACCATGTAATGGTTACAAATTGTATAAATATGTCTTGGCAAACCACTCTGGACATGTAATGTGTAACGTATAAAACTAACAACTGTGAGTAATTCAGCAGATTATACTGTTCACTTTCCAAGCATTCTTAATCAGGTAACGTTTCTTTCTCTTCAGCTCTTCCAACGATTGAAGGAGCCTTTTATATTTATATTTATGCAGCAAACAATCACAAATTTTTGTGTTTAATAAGATTCTAAATGCAAATTCAAATATTCCTGAATAAGGCCAAGATGGTCTTGACACGAAATTTTCTACTCACGAAAAATTAAATGATCTACGGTATAGTCTTGCAAAAATTAAATGTTCCTAAAAAAATGAAAATTTGCATCTTAACTAAGTGGACCACGCATTTACATGTATATCTATTTGAAAGTTGGTGGATGAAAATGAAATAAACATTTCTGGTTTGTACACATGTATAACTACTTCTAAATGTACATGTAAATTTTTGTTTCGGGTAAGTTTCAACAACATTAAACAAATACACACCTGGTACTTTTTTTTAGCTCACCTGACCACAAAGTGCTAGTTCGAAATATTGGAAAAATCTCTTTTAAAAATAGAAGCTCCAGTTTGCCAAAATCAAGCTGAGTGTACATCATTTTCAGGTGAGCGTCCAGGGCCTTCATGGCCCTCTTGTTTCTTGCTTTCTTTTTTTTTTTTTTTGACATCAGATGGCAGGCAGTGCAAATACATGTGAATTATTTTAAAATTTCGTTTAGTGAAAGTTTGAAAAAGTATTTTGTTACTCATGCAAAATTTCAAAAGACTAGAACAGAATTTCCTGATTTACAAAAATACTTACGAGGAACAGACCATACAAAGCTCTAACATTATTTGGATTAAGTCTAACTGCCTGTGCGAAATAGGATCTGGCTGTGGCCATACTGTCTGGATCTCCCATAGAATATTTGATCTAAAATTAAAAAATTTTCATAATAAATACACATATCTCTGAAATATGAAAGTATCTTACATGCAACACAGACACAATCTTTTAAATTTTGTTTATACATGTATGACTATATATAAATAGATAGGCATGCATATGTAACCAGAGGGCACCCAAAGGTGTAATGCTTGTATGACAAGGTGTGGGATGGATGGGATTGTGACTTAATACTGTATTTACATGTAAATTGTAGTTCTTGTTAATTAGATGGGGCAAACAAATAACAAAAGAATGATGTATATATAAATGTGAATCAAATTCATTAAGTTCTTTGAAAGGCTATAAAATACTTCATTTTGGAAGACCAAGGCTGAAAAAAAAAATGAATGTTTACAGTAAAACTCACCTGCACATAATGTCCATGAACATTTAACCAAAAACATTAGATATTTGTCCTTTGATCAAAAGCTCCCAATATTTTGCTGATAATTTTTACACGCGAGTTAAAACGACATCATAATATTAATGTCTCTTCTGAAAATCCATATATTTCTTATCAAGTACTGTTGTAACAGAATAGTGTTGGCAAAGCCTCGTCATGTGACCAATGTAAATTTCAAATTTTGGGGTACAAGAACAACTGGTGTGAAATAATTACAAAAACTGTTACATGACATCATTTTTTTACATAAGATGTACATTCCCTAACATTAAATTGTTACAACCAGCCATAGGAGAAGTCATTTAGGACAGGGGGTGTTAGCAGGGCTCTCAAAGCTCATTTTGGGAATGAGGCCAGGGCCCTTGGAATTGGGAAAATTAGCATTGTTTTGACTGATTTTGGGAAAAATCAAGTAAAGTTTAAAAACTATTTGATAATTGCTTAAATAACTATATTCATTAAGATTATTATATATAATAACTATCTTTCTGAACAAACTTTTTAATGACCATTCATATGTAAGTAACTAGTTTTAAAATTGCAAAATTCTGTCCTTCATATCACTGAATTTGTTGATAGCCCTTTCTAACTGTGCCTCAGTCATAGAATTAGAATTTTTTTTTTACCTGTACTATGTACAAATGTTAACAAATCGATATGATGTTTCAACATTTCTTTTTTTTTCTTTGATTCTTTTCTGCATTGGGAAAAATCTAGGTTCCAATTGGGAAAAAAAGCCTTTTTTGCATTGGGAATTCAGCCCTAAATCAAGCCCAGTGAGAGCCCAAGTTAGTATACATATCTCTGCAAATCACATATATTTTTTTCCTTTCTTTTTTTTTTATTGGCATATCTGACTTTAGTTCTAAGGCATTAAATTTTAGGCATATTTTTACAACCGGGCACAAGGCGATGGGGTAGGGGTGGGTGGGTGGGTGTTATATTGAAGGAGGAAGCATTAAAGACACATACCTCTGCAAATTTTTGTTGATATAGATGGTTATGAGGATTGGACATTATTAATTCTTCTACACAAAAGCCAGCTTTAGTATAATCTTGTTGTGACAAGTACAGATCGCACAACTCCATCCAGGCTTCAAAATCTGTCATAAATCTGAAAACAGCACAAGAGAACAGTGAACTTCTACAATATAGGAATTAAAATTAATCCCTTAAAAAGGCTAAAACATTTTATCTCAAAACACTGAGTTAAATACTTGGGGTGTATTTTTGTCGGGCCATAAGTCAAGACTTAGGTGTTACTTTTCCGGTGTCATCGGCGGGTGGCGGCAGCGTGTCAAAATGTGAAAGTTTATGTTAAAGTAATTTATTTTTTACTCGATCAAAAACTAACCAGACAAGACATATAAATCTGTGGAATTCTTGTTAATCACTGTTTAATATCTTTGATGTACTTTACAGCCTTATTGTGTAATAGAATTTGTTTATGTTAAAAATGTGACATAATATGACCCTTGACCTTGACCATAGCAATGCATGACAGGCTAGCACATGTGCAATTTACCGCCACTGTGCAAAACGATTTTTTGGTTCTAACCACAGATCCATAACTAAAGATCACAAACTCAAGCAAAATAATCATCTCAAGATTATCATAAAATTTGTGTGAAGATCAACACTGGCATTTTTTCCATGATTATAATAAAGATATTTTAAAAAAAAAAAAACCTTCTATTCCCTATTCATTCCCGAATAAGATATAATTAGATATGACCCTTGACCTTGACCATAACAATGCACAATGAGATAGCGCTAGTGAAATTTACCGCCACTGCACAAAATGTTCGCTTAGTTATAATAAAGATATTTCAAAAGAAAGAAATATCTCCTATTTAATTCATCCCAGAGTTAAACTTACTTTTCTAAATATTTGTTCAGTTTATTAATAGCTTCTGGTATTTTATTTTGAGCTTTCAATATTGCAACTTGTCTCTTCCTGGCAAACTGTAAAAATTAAAACTAAGACATTATTTACATACATTGGAACTTTTTCAAAAATATACAGCAAGAAAAATCAACTAAGCAATGATTTTTTGGACCAGTACAGATAACTTTCAATTCCAAAATAGGACAGGACCTTGTATCAAAGTAATATGTTATTTTAAGCATTCTAAACGAACCTGTCTTATCACTTTAAGCTTCCAATGTCTGGCAAAGTAACAGTACAATAGACTGAGTTGCCAGAGATGTTTATCTGCAACATTGTTGGTGAGTGTACCAGCACTCTAAAGGCCATGTATAGACTTAGTGTGCACTAGTAGGAAGCAAATCAGAAATACACACACACACAGACACACACACACAGACACACAGACACACACACACACACACACACACACACACACACACACACACACACACACACACACCATGAACTTGTGTTTAGATTAATTTTTAATAATCTTAACTAAGATTAATCAGGAATATTGTCTCATCACAAATAACTTATAATTGCTGAAGTTATGTATTTAAAAAAAAAAAAAAAAAAAAAAAAACAACAAACAAACACAAAAAACAAAAGACATTCAACAGAATAATCTATTTATTTGCAAGAAAACTGAATATCTGAACAAATACAGAATGGATTTTTGTTGAGTTTAGACAGATAATCACTTAGTACAGGTTAAATTGCAAAAATAATATTAAAATTATGTCTTAAATAAAAACAAAATTAAGATTTTCTGAATGTTTTGTTTCAAGGAGTTCAACTGCATCAGATTAAGGATTTCGAACATGTTAGTTTAAAAATCCATACATACCATATTTGTTTCATCTTTTTCAATAATTGCATTATATAGTTCTTCTGCCTTGCTATATCTAGAAAAAATAATCAAAGTACTGAAAGTACTGAAATCCAAAAATCTGGTTTTGAAAGAATAATTTAACAAGTTTTACCATAAGGACATAGGAATCATCAAGGTTTAGATTCAAAAAGTCTGTTAATGTTTAGATCCCCTAGCATTATTATTTAATTATAATGATTTTTTTGTTTCAGAGTAAAAAACAGGAGATCCTTAAACACATACACAAGCAAATAAAAGACAGAACAACATGTCAGACTTGAATGATTTAACAGTTACATGATTTACAAGAAATTTGAAACCAAACCTACCTTCCTTCAGCTTCCAGCAGCATGCCTTCTAACCTCTCTACTCTTACTGATTTTGGAAACTGGGATCGCAATAAATCTATGCACACCTGTAACAGAACAAGAGATAGATGTTTCACCAAAATACTGATATTGTGAAACTTAGTCTTGTAACAAGAACAAAATCAATCTAACTACTTCTTGTTACTTCTCTATGTTTTAAATTTAATAAACAGCTTTAAGTTGACATTTTCATTTCAGCCTTTGCAAGTTCAAGCCAGTCAGGAGTTCCTGTACACTCAGTGAAAGCACCAAGATTAGTATATACAACACCAGTGTCAAATCAGTGCTTTTCTATGGATGTGAAACCTAGAGACTAACAGAAGGGCTACAACAAAAATTATTTACCAACAAATGTCTGTAACACATCTGTAAAGTTACGTGGCCAGTTAAGATCACAAATACAAAACTATTTGAGCATACCAGCCAAAAACAAGCATCACTCCAGATCAAGAAAAGAGCATGACAATGGATTGGCCATACATGGAGAAAGCCCCAAATAACATCACCAGAGAGGCATTAGACTGGAACCCACAAAGGAGACCATTGCACAGCTGGGAAAGAACTAGATTGAAAGAGCTTGAAAATATTAGAAAGAACTGGAATGAGGCAAAAAGAACAGCCCAAAACACAGTGAGATGGAGAGCAACTTTAGTAGCCCCATGCTCTACAAGGAACAAAGAGGACTAAGTAAGCTGATATTTGAAAATTTGGATCTCACTTTTTCTAGTCATGATGGTTTAACTTATACTGATATATCACCAGCTAAAATGAAGTTAGAAAAAATACTAAAACACTAAACAATGGGCTTATGGCTGTCACCAGGTTAAATGTAGTTACAAAGTTTAACCTCAGCAATGGACTCCTTGAACTGTTTAGAAATGGCATTGATACTTAAACTTCCAATGCTTTGCAAAGCAATCTAAAAATAAAATACATATTGCTAGTTTTTATGCATAGCAATTGAAATCATAGCACTATAAACTCTTGATACAAAATGGCATCCTCGATGTGTACTACTTAATAAATTACAGATCAACATATCCAGTAAACTTAAAAAACTATTTTTAATGAAATTAACAATTGAAAAGGGTAATTTTTACTTGTATTTTATGTGAAAATTTACATACAGTTTAAATATTTGAAGATATCGCTGTTGAATGTTTCTGAAAAAACCTGGGGGAACTGGGACATGACATTAGCTTCTAATTGTTTCTAATTTGTCAGGGACATTAAATACTTGGAACCCCCCCCCCCCAAAACAAAAATGTTTAAAATTTCCTCTAAAATCAAGACACCTGAAAAATAATTTTTTAAAATTTTTTACAATTCGTCGTAAGAAGGAAAGCAGTAAATGAAAAAAGGTTTGTTGGTAACTGTTAACTGTTGTAAAGTAAAAAAAAAATTTACCTCGGCTAAGTCAATTCTCTGACAATCTAATGCTGCTATACACACTTGTTCATATACTGTCCATACTGAAAATAAAAAAAATACTGTCCTTATTGAAAATAATGTAAAATAAATAAATAAATAAATACTTGGCGGCTAGATAGGTAACTACAGAATTATAGAACTTGCACTTTAACAACATTTGATAACCAGCAAAGGTAATTAAGGTAAAAACAAACAGACTGTAAAGAGTCAAGAAGTTAGTGCTCAAATGTCATTGCATTTTAAACAAGAGGCCCTTGGCCTTAATGCTCACCTGAAGATATGTCCAATATTTTTTGCAAAGTGCAATAGACAATATTCTAAGTACAGAAACTTTAAAATTTTTCTCAAGTTAAGAAGTCCCACAAAACTTAATCAGAAATATATCCACTCACATTTTATTTATAAGTAGCTTATATAATATGCATCAGGTAACTGTAGTTTGAACATATATGACCTCAAACCTTATATCAAAATGATTGTCATGTCAATACCTAAAATATTCTAATAAACATGCCTATGCAAGAAATAATTAGCTTTCAAGTTAATTAATAATTTTAGTATTCTTATGTTGATATGAATTTGACCTTTGAACATATAACCTTGAACCATATATCAAAATGATCGTCATGTTAATACCTAAAATATTCTAATATACATGCCTATACAAAAAGTTAATAGTTTTCAAGATAAAAAGCAATTTAAGTCATTTTCTGCAGCTGTGACCTTGACCTTTCAACATATGATCTTGACCCATATATCAAAATGATTGTCATGTCAATACCTAAAATATTCTAATATAAATGCCTATACAAAAAGTTAATAGTTTTCAAAGATAATTAGCAATTTAAGTCTTCTTTTGCAGCCGTTACCTTGACCTTTCAACATATAACCTTGTACCATATATCAAAATGATCGTCATGTCAATACCTACAATATTCTAATATACATGCCTATATAAAAAAGTTAGTAGTTTTCAAGATCATTAGCAATTTAAGTCTTCTTTTACAGCTGTGACCTTGACCTTTCAACATTTGACCTTGATCCATATATCATAATGATCGTCATATCAATACCTACAATATTCTAATATACATGCCTATACAAAAAGTTAATAGTTTTCAAGATTGATGACAAATATTTAATTTTTAGAAATTTCCCCACTTAGGGCCTTACAATTTCCCCATGGCTACCAATTTTGCAAATCTGAAAATAGATGACCTAAGGATGTTATAAATGAAATAACTAAGGTATATCTCTTGTAGATTCAGAGGAGATGATTTTTAAAGTTTTTCACTATTTCCCCCCTTATGGGGCCCCAAGGAGACATAACTCCTTCATTTGTGCAAATCTGAAAGGGCTTCACCCAGGCATGATGGTTACCAAGTTTTATTAAATTTGGTCCAGTGGTTTTGAGGAGAAGATTAAAATGTAAAAAGTTTATGCACGACGGACGAAGATGGATAGCAATAGCTCATCTGAGCTTTCAGCTCAGGTCAGCAGGTGAGCTAAAAATTACATAAGGCCAATTCACTTTAATAAGCAGATTCTCATTCAGGTTGGACAAAAAGTTGGGGTGCGAGGGAGTTTTATTTTTTTATTTTTGTAAGAAAACTTGAACTCTCTTATTGTGGCATGGTTGACATCTGCATCAGCAATAGTGCTGCTTATTAAACTATTGTACACCTCCACTAACTGTTGATTATCTACCGGTACTATACTTGCCCCGTACCATGCCCATAATTTTTTTGTATAATGGTGAGATGCAAAATTAAGAAAAACCATGCTCCATCCATAACATGTATGAAGTGTATGACTTAGGGCAACACCTTTTTGTTGGGGTGGATGGGGATGAGAATCTACCAATTAAGTTGAATTGGCCTAATAATTATGACAATATCCAAAATGACTGCTTTATCTTGAATAAACTTGAACAATCTGCATGGAGAAAGAACAGTTACTACCAATTTTCAAGTCTTGGTCAGACCCGACCAGGGTTCGAATCCTGATCTCCCACATACGTATTTTGTCTTGAAGTTGAAGTGGCTTTTATGTTAAAAGGTTACATTTTTTTTACTTACATTCATCTCCCAATTTATGTCGATCTTTCATTAAAATATCTTCCCACAACCACACCACCATATGTCCATCTCTTACTTGTTCTTCACGTATTCTCCTTAGCTGGTTACGGGCACCTGTATAATGTATAAGGAAAATAAAAATTGAATTTAATTTTGAATTCAGTCAATTTAAATGTGAAATTTATTACAAGCAAAACCAGTCTAAAGGTAACATGTAAATCCTTGGAATAACTACAAATTTACCACATGCAAATCACAAATTAACTACCATATTATATGCTATCAAACTTTTTATATAATACTTTTTTCATAGATTCTGCTTTCTAACCATCCTTGCTTAGACAAATCTTATCTATGTCATAAAGTGTGTTAGGATCAGAAGAAATTCAGACTTAAGTCCAATATGAGTGTAATCTACATGTAAACTACATATATGCACTCTAGTCAGTGCCCATGTCTAGATCTCAGAGAAATAACTAATTGATCGTTCCGGACACCAGGCCATTTCAGGTAAAAGAGTTGTCGGCCTCCTTAGATACGGTGAATACAAACTGCTTTATAGCATATTAAATACTTAATAGTACGAATGCATTATCATTTACAGAGTGAGTGCGATATTTTTTAGTCTTTCAACAGTTTTAATGGAATTTATGGTAATATCTAATTAACAAACTTGATTATACAACTGAAATAAATAAAAGAATATTTAAAGTGAAAAATTTATTCATATTACAAAAAGAAAAAAAAAAATGTCGTCTGTCTGCCAGCATTCAAAATTTCCCAAAATTTTTTATTTCATATGAATGGCACTGTAAATGTGAAGAAAATTAAATTAATCAAATAAGTTAAATGATTTTTAATAATACATGTATTGTCAAATAAGAAAATATCATATACTTAAATAAATTTAAATTGAAGCAAAAGTAATTTTATTTCACCAGCCAGTTGGGACTTGGATTAATTATTTCAAATAAATCTGAAATCAATTTCATAATATTACGTAATATAATTTACATCATTTAAATCAGAAAATGTATTTTCAACAGAATGAAAAAAATCATGCGACAGAAAAAGCATGAGATTTCAATAATGATGATAATAATAATAATAAATATTATTATTATTATACACAAATTTCAAATAGATCTTCATTTTCTACACGTTTATTAGCTTGTAATTTGTAAAATTGGTATGGACAGCCAAATAAACAGGTAAAATACAGGTACAGGTATTATACTTATTTTTTTCACTTTTCCATAAGTTTTTTCAGTCTATTATTATTTATTAAAGTATTAAAAACCTTTGTCGAAAGTCACAAGTCATAAAACCATGTAAAACTTACATTTTAACCAATTCTTAATACTTGAATGCACAAAACCCTATATAAATCTATAGCAGTGCTTCAGATTGTTGGTGCACCTTTGTTAATCCCACATAATTTTTGAAAATGATGCATGAAAATTGTACCCAGTGCTCCCCTTAGGCGCACTAAAATATGACCCATATTAGATCTAAAGCTCACGTTCTTCTGATCACCTTAAATAATATTTATACGGCTGAAACATAAAGTGTTTGTAAAAATTATCGTAACTCTGAATACCTCTGACTTTACAGAAGTCGTAAAAGGAAAACGAAAATGTCAAAAAGGAAGCAAAGTAGCATCCACTCGTTTTTACCTGAGACTATGAGGAATGCAGTAAATATTAAACAACATTTAAGTCAAGACATAGTTAAAAGAATTAAAACACCCACTAAAGCCACTGTTTATTTATTGTAAACATTTGTTAGAGCTGTCACACGGTTGCTCAGCTTCAGACATCTTCAAGCAGTCTGCTAGGGAATGTAATGTTACGTTATGTTGATGAAAGGCAATGTTTGTGACAACGTTTTATTATTATTTTCATTATTATTATTTTTATTATTTTCAATACTATTAGTCCAATTGCTTTCTGTTTTAACAGAAAATGTAGTTTGTTTGTAATTCTTTGTTTAATTAAAATAAATCAAAATGTGGACCTAACTGAAACTTGAAAGGCGTTATTGATCATAGTCGCATGAATACTGGGATATTTACCCATGCATGGCGATGTTGTAATTTCAAGTCTATTCACATACTAAACGAAAAACATCTTACTTGGCGTCAAAATTAAATTCTGTGATTTTTGGTAACGAAAAAATTATTGGCCCCTAACTCTGAAAAAGGGACCCTAATTTCTGCACAGATCAATTATGCTTTTTTTAATTTGTTGATTACGTTAACGGTATTTTTTCATTTTCCATCTGTTTGACAATAGCTTCTACCCGTTGATGGGAATTCGAGGGAAAACACCGAAAATAATATCGGGCCTCGCATGGGTACTAAAACACTGAATATTTTTTTGTAAATCGACCTTCACAAATAAATGTGCCGCGTTCATCTGCTGGTCGAAACTGACAATAAAAATGAAATTATTTTGGGTTAATTGAAGTGCTTTCGATTAAAATTAATCGTGTAAAGAGGAGGAAATTAAGAAAAACATAGATTGAAAATACTAACCCTCCCAGTTTATGTGCTGCGCCATCTTGACTGCAGATCTCGGCGGATATCTCGGGGGACGTTAGTTGGACGTCGAGTTTGCGCACTACCATTGTTGCTAGAGCAACGAATAAACCAACTTAGTCGGGGAAACAGACGTTTGGATAAACGTGAAACAAAGTGTCTAGCTTGACTACAAATAGTTGAACATGATTCCCCCAAATGCATCACTTGTCAAATATGACAACCCAGTACTTGTGAGCAGAAATAATGACAAGAAAAACACCAAGGGTAAGAGTTATTATTATCAAAACATGCCTGTAAACAAACTTAAATAATCTTGGGAGATAAAAGGAACTTATCTTCCTTCAACTTTAACTTCCTTCAATTGTTTGTTAAATTAATTTTTAGTAAACTCGAAATAAGCCTAATGCAGAAGTATTTAAGAATACTTCAAAACTAGTTACATTTTTGTGTTTTGTCAAAGTTGAAAATATTCTGATGAAACAAGCACATACTTCTCCATTCTCTTAATCAGTGTATAGATAACATCGCCAGATATCTTTTCTTTCTATGTAGAAAGGTTTTTTATCTCCACTTAGTTTCATAACTGGTATATATCTGTGATATGTCACATTATATTTGTCAAACTATGAAATGTTTAAAATGAACTTTTTTTTTTTTTTAATTTTCTTTAATGTTGGAAGTTTTAATCTAAAGCAAACAGATGATTCTGTTTGTAATTTTTTTCTATTCTATCTTGAATTAAGATTTTGTATATCTAAGTGATAGAAAAAATATTTTAATTGATGATTGTTTATTTTTAAAAGGCAAGAGCACTGAAAACAAGCCCAGCACCTCCACAACAAACAGGTGGTCCAGTCCCAAATCCACCAGGTAAACAAAAGTTGGCTCCAGTAGATGCTAAAGCTGCACAGCAAACAGATGAAATCTTAAACTCTATTCTACCACCAAGGTAAAATTTAGTTTAAATTTTTTATTTTCAGTTTTCTGATTCTGTAATTAAAAATTATTGTTCTTATTTGCATCCAGTGAAATGGACTCATTTTGGCAAAAGTATTTGAACAAAAGTATGAAAGTTTAGATTTTTACATTCCTACTATCAAGTTAAGGGTGGTGATTCATTCGTCTTTAATAAAAAAAAATCTTATACAAGTTTATTTTTTATTCATTTTATTATTTTTTTCTGTATATATCTGTAAAACTCTGAGGGCAAACCACTACGGATTGCTGTGACTTCTGCAAATTCTATCCGCTTTATATTTGAATCAGGATAATTTTTTATTTTCAAGTTTATAAGCAATTAAGATTACATAAGTGTTCTCATTTTTAGAATTACAACCTTTAAGACTCAACTATATGCTCCATGAGGTCATTTGTTCAAAGTTTTCACTGAAAACTTATAATGGTGGAAACCAAAACACAGAATATTCATTCAGAATTCATTGACTTAAAAGCAAGTTTAAAGTAAAAATAACATTTAAAATTCTTCATTTTTATAATGTTAGGGAGTGGACAGAGAGTGGTCAGTTGTGGGTTCAGCAAGTATCCAGTACACCGGCTACCCGTCTTGATGTAGTCAATTTACAAGAAGAACTTGATAGAAGGTTACAACAAAGACAAGCCAGAGAAACAGGAATTTGCCCTGTCAGGAGAGAATTATACTCACAGTGTTTTGGTATGTTTAAGTTAAAATTCTTTGAAAGAATAATATAAAAAATTCTATGAAAACATAATTTTTTGTCCGTTTATAAAATTTCACGACAACTTTAGATTTGTTAAACTTAAAAATTAATTAAAAAATAATTTTTAATGCTTTTGCAAATTTTAAAATCTATAAAGATATTTTTTGGCAAAGTATAAAAATGGAAAAATGAATACTCAGTTAACTTTAAAAAAAAAAAAAAAAAAAAATTTGGTGCATGTGATAATCTTTATAGAATCAGAAGAATTGTACAAATTTGCAATGAAACCTTTTTAGAAAATAAATGCAAAAATTTTTAATTTGTTGAGGAGAACATTTAATTACAAAAACAAAAATTATTGAATATAGTGGATTATAGATGTGAAAAAAATTATAAAAATGAAGAGTCTTAGACATTCTTGTTAAAATATTTATTAAAATTGAAAACTAAAAAAACAATATTTATTAAAATTGAAAACTTAAAAAACAAATATTTATTAAAATTGAAAACTTAAAAAACAATATTTATTAAAATTGAAAACTTAAAAAAAATCTAGAATTATATGAATTTGACATTTCAGATGAGCTGATCCGTCAAGTTACTATAAACTGTGCAGAGCGTGGATTACTATTGTTGAGAGTTAGGGATGAAATCAGGATGACAATTGCTGCTTATCAAACATTATATGAAAGTAGTGTCGCTTTTGGTATGAGAAAAGCTCTCCAGGCTGAACAGGGAAAATCAGACATGGAAAAGAAGGTATATTTTACATGTTTAAAATGAAAATATTTCAGCATAATATTTTTTGATTGTACAGCCTAATAGACCACTGATTAAGAAAAATAGTTGGATGATCGTCAGTTCTTCATTACATCTATAAGAATGCCACAAGGCAATGATCTCCAAATCTAGTTCAAGTTCCAGAATTTTTTAATCATTGGTTCCAACATGTGTTTGCCTTTTCTTATCTGGTCTTGTTTGTTTTTATTATTGTTCATAATGTGTGTGTTGTTGCCATGTATATGTCTTCAGTTACAAATTCTTTCTTAATTTTATCCTCGCTTGTATAGAAAACATGGTTCTTGCTAAGCAACTAAATTTATATATCTGTTCATTTAACATATGATGCTACAAGTTCGTTTAAAAAGTTACAGCTTATAGGCCTGCAGTCTGACCAAAATTATGACTCCTAAACAGTTTTTGACTAGAAGATATAAATTTAATTTTTCAAGCAATTTACTAATAGCTTTAACCTTATTTTTCATCAATTTAATATGGTTCTTCCCATTTGCATTTTTTTTCATTTTCTGTCTAACAGATTGCTGAGCTTGAGCAAGAAAAACGTAAACTAGAAAGAGATGTAAATGAATTGAAGGGTAAATGTGAACAAATTGAAAAGAGAGCACAGGACCAGAGACTTGTCGAAGAAAAGAAACACACTGAAGAAATGCAGTTCTTAAAACGAACAAACCAACAACTTAAGGTACATTAATAATTCCTCTACCAGGGTTTCAAAATTATACTTCACAATGATAGGTCCAGGATTTTTTGCCTTTATTTTTGGTAGGCCCAAAAATAAAGATAGGGTGACCCATATCAGCACCGTGTGCAATGTTGATCAACTTTGTTTATAACCTTGATTAAGCAAATACATGTATATCATATATAACTTACAATCACTCAAGTGATACTGTTGTCAAAGCAGCATATTTACTTCAAGCAATGAATGGACAACAACTTCGACAAATTGCGATAAATCAAGTGATTTTGATTTTGAATTTTAAAACACAAAGGAAGTGTATTGTAAAATTTGTCCTGACCAAAAAAAAAAACAAAACAAAACAAAAACAGCAGGTCTTTCAGACTTTCAAAGTAACAATTCCAAAGGTTCTTATGTAAAATCAAAAGGTCCCGGAACTCAGACCTAGGGAATTTGAACCCCTGCTCTACATACAAATTGTAAGGTATTTTACAAGATGTTCAATGCATGTCCTACGGAAAGGTTCGTTGAATATTCATTTAGGTAGCTGATCAGCTTTTTGTTTGCAGTGTTAAGCTTGCTTATACTGTTCAACCTGTCTAAAGCAACCAGTTTAAGGAATGAGAATTTTGTTCAGATTAGACAGGAGTTTAGAGTTTACAAAGATTTATGTAAAAGGAATATAATTATCAGGTATTTCTCAAAGATTAGTTCAGTAAAGAAATGGGGTTTGTTTTTTCACAAGATCAACTGTATATACATATGTATCATAAAAAAAAATTATTTCCTGTTAAAAAGCTAGATTAATTTTTAGTAAAATATCTTAAGTTTCATGATATATATATCTATATCTATCTGATATATATATAATTTTTTTTTTCAATTGGTAGAATGAATCTACAGATATGAGGAAAAACCATTTTAATCATTTTGGACTAAATCTAAAACACACACACACACACACACACACACACACACACACACTGAAATCATTAATTTTCATGGGGGACACCATTTTGCTTTTTTCTTGGGTAGTTAAAACTATGAAATTTGATGCCAATAAAAATTTTAATTACCAAGGCACCTAATATTTATTTTCATAAAACTCTATTCGATAAAATTTTCTTCTAATATTTTTTAATTGGAAAACCAATTTGAAAATATTAACCCAAACAAAAAACTAATGATTCTACAGTATATTCATTCTAAAATATTAATTTTTTCGTTCATACATGTAATGCTAAAAATGCTTTTTTTTATTATTTTTCAGTCGCAGCTGGAAGGCATCATAGCACCAAAGAAATAAAGATCAGTTTTTAAAAAACAAGCAGATTATAGACTCGTAACATTTATATTAAAACACAGTGATTAATAACAACCATCCATGAAATATATGTATTTTTTACAACCGATATATAGTGCAGTATTCCAGTGAATTTATTTGGAATAGTTCATTGTGATATAAGTAACAGTGCATTTGTGTCATCAAGTGTATATAAATATTTAAAATTGGAAAATTTTTCAGTTTTGTTATTTTTTATAAAAACTGAAAATTTTCAATACTAAGTTTCATTTTCATGAATATCTGATTATTTGAAATTATTTTATTGAAGGCAATCTCGTTCTTTTTTCATCTGGGGTGTGGGGGCGTTTTGTTACAAGTAAAATTTCAATCCAAGTAGAAACGATACCTTAGGTTAAATTTTTGGACCTAATGCTACTGGTGAGCTACTGGCAACATGAACACATTTACACAAATATTAAGTTATTTGTGAAAAAAAAGTTTGAAACAGAAAATGAGATAAAACTTTGAAAGTGCTGATCTTTTGGCTTAAAGAAATAAATTTATTTATAGAAGTTTGAATATACATGTACAAGTAGTTAAATAAATATTGGTAAATTTGATTCTGTATAAAGAATTAACATGTAAATATAACATTGTATTTACATAATTTTCATTGGAAAAAATATTTTGTTAATATATGTGAATAAAATTTCATTTCTACATAAATATGTAAAACACTTGTTTGTTTTGATTTTTTAAAATTTATACATTTATTGTATTTTTTGTTTATCTCCATCAAAATAGTTAGAGGTTAGGTCATGTGACTTACTGCCTAATCAATTAAGTTTAAATGGTGCATGGTTATTTTTTTATATAATTCATTCATACTCTGAATTTGTCGGCACCAACGGTATTCAATCTAGAATAGTTCTTTGCTCCTATACTCCTAAACAAAAATCGGGTATCTTAAATTAATGAGGCAATCCCAGTCTTTTTCAACCACTATGGTGGCTCAGTTGGTAGAGTGCTCTCTTTGTATGTGGGAGGTTGGGGGTTCGAACCTGGCTGGGTCTAACCAAGACTTGAAAATGTCAATTAATATTAAGATAAGTACACTCCGTTTATTTATAACAAGTGACTGGGTCTGACCAAGACTTTAAGTTGGTAGTGACTGTTCTTTTGCAAAGCACTTAAAATTTAGAAATGAAAGTCACAGGGTCCTTCGGATGAGACCTTAAAAACCAATGCCCCATGTCACAGCAGGCATGGCACATTAAAGAACTCTCCCCACACATTGTCCTAAGTGCTCCGCAAAGGTCAAAATTTCTGTCACTTCACTTATAGTTAGTGACATTTCAATATCAGTGAAATATTCAACTGGGACATAAAACCCCATTAAATCAACCAATCTGGTCATTTTCAGCCCTCTGAAGCTGGTTTTGAGCCTCGGTAGCTAAGTAGTCTAACTCACCCTACAGATTACTGTGCCTCTTATTGCCTATTTTTAATTTCTACTTAGGCGGGTCTTAGTGTGAAAAAGTAAGCTTTTAAAAAGTTTGAAATTTTTATCAAGTACTATAGTTTTATCACTAATTTTTGAAATGACCACCTCAATGAGCAATCTTGACTTGAGGCATAAAACTATTTTTTCTTCATTGAAAGTTTGTTATATCATATATTAAACTACATATAGTAGCCCTAAAATATAACAAATCGATGTTTTGTTTTTTTTTTTAAAAAATTACCAGTTATCCAAGTAGGATTGGATGATCTAAGGAACCATAACCATTCACAGTTAAAAAAAAAAGTAGCTAAAAACAATAAATATTTGCACAATTTGAAGGCATATTGTACTTTTCTTAATTTTTTATCAACTTGGTCAAGTCTGAAACAGGAATAACTGTCTCATTGTTATATGTGTAACTGTTATTAATTTTATATGAATCTTGGAGACAATTGTACATTCTTTTTTTTTGTGATAGGGAGACCAAATTTTCTGGAATTATGGGCAGACCTAATTCTCTGAAATTCATTGAATAGTTACCTTTTTCCTGTGTGTAACAGGAAGGAGAAAAAAATGCAGGGTCGTACTGGGGATCGAACCTGGGACATCTCACACTATAAGCCAGAGCTCTTCAAAGTGAGCTACCCAGATGGTCACATTCCTCCACTGTTGTATGGTCCTTTATGGAAATCTCGCTCTAAATTCCCTATGGACTTTATATGGCCAACAATTGCCAGTCAACCACTTCCAAGGGCCACAATGGCCACTAAACTGTAACAAGAAGGAGGAAAAATTCAGGGTTGGACTTGGAATAGAAGCTAAGACCCCCATCTCTTTAGTTGAGTGCTCTTCCTACTGATCTACCGAGACCTCTACATGTGTATCTCCATTTGAATGAAAATTATATCACAACATATATTTAAAACCTTTATTTTAATCCATTTCTCAACAATACCAGCTGTTGAAAACAAAACTGTAACAACTCAAATACATAAAAAATACATAAAATTTTTAAAAAAATAACAGTTAAATATTAAAAATCCAAACAACAAATTTCAGGAAGAGATTGTGATCTCCAAAATAATATCCATAATTCTTGTTCAAATGACAGTAATATTTTATTATTATTATTATTATTATTATCATTATTTTTAAAACAGTAAAACTTTAATTCATCACTTCCATTTGTTCAGTCAAACTTTGGCATTAAAAATGGACTTGGCAATAAATCAAGCAGGCTCATTAAAATAGAGAAGAAAAATTTGTTTGTTTTTTTTAAAAATAAGGTGCCCAAAGGCAAGGTGGCAAGTGTGATTAAATGAAGTTTTTACTGTATACTATAACTGTCACCACTTGCCTAGATTTGCCTATAACTGCCACCACTTGTCTAGATTTGCCTATAACTGCAACCACTTGTCTAGATGTGCCTATAACTGCCACCACTTGTCTAGATTTGCCTATAACTGCCACACTTGTCTAGATCTGTCTATAACTGCCACCACAAGTCTTGTCTAGATTTGCCTATAACTGCCACATTTGTCTAGATCTGTCTATAACTGCCAACACTTGTCTAGATTTGCCTATAACTGCCACCACTTGTCTAGATTTGCCTATAACTGCCAGGCTTGTCTAGATTTGCCTATAACTGCCACCATTTGTCTAGATTTGTCAATAACTGCCACCACTTGTCTAGATTTGTCTATAACTGCCACCACTTGTCTAGATTTGCCTATAACTGCCACTACTTGTCTAGATTTGCCTATAACTGCCACCACTTGTCTAGATCTGTCTATAACTGCCACCACTTGCCTGTAACTACCGTCAAAGAATGAATTTGCCCATAAGTGCCACCACTGATTAAGTGCCTGAATCAGCAATCACTGATTTAGATATGACTAAATAAGCCATTACTGATTTAAACGTGCTCATTACTGCCAACACTGACCAAGATATGACTAAACTGCTTGAAATATACCTATAACTGCCACAACTGCTCGAGCTGTCTATTACTGTCACCACTGCTTGAGCTGTCTATTACTGCAACCACTGCTCAAGTGCCGTCTAATACTGCCACCACTGCTCAAAAGCTGTTTATTTCTGCCACCACTGCTCAAGAGTTGCCTATTACTGCCATCACTGGTAGAAAATGATCATTTCTATTACAGTGATTCGACCTCATTATGAAATGATATATTTTTATTATTCTGTCATCACATACATGTTTCTAGTTATTTTGGTGGTATCTTCTATTCAATTTCACCTCGCTTTACTTCAGTCAGATAAAACAGAAAATACTTAATAAATAAATAACAAAAATACTTAATAAATAAATAACAAATAATCCACTCAGGCATGTCAAAAACAAACAATAACATTTTTAACATGCAATGAAGCTAAGATAATAACAGCCTACATGACCGAAGTTTGGTGATCTTGTCTTAATCAAATATTGATAAAATCTATTATTCAGAATCGGCCACGGATGGCTTGTTTTACCCATGTAAAATCTTTTATTCAAAATCGGCCAATATTTAAATGAAATCAGTTTTTGCTTTATATCTATATTCTAAACATGATCCACATTAAAAAAAAAAACTTGATAAAGTACCAATTTCCAAATGTTTAACTCATGATTCCATCAACTGCATATGCCGTAGCCTCAAATTTGGTACCCATAATGCTTGTAACATTCTTCCTTCTATATTCTATTGTCCTTATTGGCAAGATTTGGTCATTAAGTACCAGTAATTCCTTGATCTCTCTGTAAGTTCTCCCCTATCAATGGAGAACACAATGAAAGTACACTGTGTAACTAGAAAATTTAATAAATTAATCTCATAAACTAGATTTGGTTGCCTGGGCTACTTTTGATTGTGTTTGTTTTCCTATTGCTGTGGAGATAAACTGTCCAGCTTCTATCAATTTCTGTATATTGACTCCCTGTCAAAAAAGTAAATAAAATAATTTGTTTTAGATATAAAAATGTAGAATGAATGAGATATTTATTATTTGATAATTTTTACAATTACAATGTTTTTGTTTCAATAAAGCGTAAGAAATCGAATTATAATATTTTAATTGGGGACAAGGGGACCAAGCAACATGCTTCTGGAACATAACACTTTTCACCACCTAAGGTACGATTCAAACTCGTGGTGGATCCTAGAGTGAGACAGCTTGTCAGTTTCCTTTGCAAAAGGTCACAGGTCAAAGGTTTTCCCCGAGTTCTTAACCATCCAAGAACTGACTTCCTCTTTATCAATGAAAATATCTTGACCTGGATATAAAACAACATCAGTCAACTGATTCCTTCATAACTTCATGGTCATTGGGTCACCTGATCAAATCGCAATCTACATTTTGTGTATTTTTTACGAGAGGGTGTAACTTATCCATTCAATTTTGTAGAAAAAATATTTGTAGAAATATTGCAAATAAAAGCAAACGATATTCCATTTACAAAATCTTTAGATCTACAAATGGTGGGTTTGACAGTTTCTACAGTAATATCGACAGTGTCTACAGTAATAACAATTAACAAGGGGATTAATCATAGAAGATGGTACTTACGGTTTTAATTCCCAATCCATTCATCAGATAGACTACATCTTCTGTAGAAACATTGCCACTTGCCCCCTTAGCATAAGGACAGCCACCCAGACCTGATACTGAGCTGTCTACAACTGACACTCCCATCTATAAAAAAAACATTTTAATTGATATTTTTTTAACTTATAATAATTAAGTACAAGGAAGCTAACAGGAATCATATACATGTGCAATCTATGATGGCCAAAGCGGCCAGGCTAAAATAAAGCATTTTACCTATGTTTTTGTACCATGGTACAAATTTTAATGGTACACAAATACGACACTTTTGATATGTCTGTGTACCATGATATAAATTTTCAGGCTAAAATGAAGGATTTAAACTTTGTGTACCATGATAAACTTTTTATGGTACACGAACACGAATCTTTTTATGTGTTTGTGTACCATGGTACACTTTTTATGGTACACAAACATGTCTTTTTATGTGGTTGTGTACTATAAAAATGTGTGCAATGATACACAAACACAGATAAAATGATTTATTTTTGTCTGGCAGTAGGTCAAACATGCAATATTATAGTACCCTACTTTCAGAACAGTGAATATATACCTAAAAATCAATCCTTGTGTTAAGGAGAAGATAAACCATATGTTAACTATAGGTTAACTTCCAGGTTCATCCTGAATTAACCACTGAAAAAAATCCATGATGTTTGTAAATCTCCATTATTCCACTCAACCACACAGAAATGACCACCTCAACAATAATGATAGAATCTTAACTTGGGTGTTAAATATCCTAGCTCAACACGCTATGCTACACAACACACTACTCAAGTGAAAGAATCGTAACTTGGGTGTTAAATATCCTAACTCAACATGCTACTCAACACACTTCTCTAGTGAAAGAATCGTAACTTGGGTGTTAAATATCCTAACTCAACACGCTATGCTACTCAACACACAACTCTAGTGAAAGAATTGTAACTTGGGTGTTAAATATCCTAACTCAACATGCTATGCTACTCAACACACTACTCAAGTGAACACAACTTAAATGAAAGAATTGTAACTTGGGTGTTAAATATTCCCAATAAATGAGTGATCAATCTCAAGCGAAAAAATCTTCACTGGGTTGTGAAACACCATTTCTCTATGCATACCAAGAAATGACTGCCTCAATGTAAATTACAGAATCTTAACTGGGTTATCTGAAACAACATTTTTACATTCCACCATCCAAGACCTGACCGTTTTGTAGAGGTCAAACAATCTTAACTGGGTTATTTGAAATTCCACCATCCAAGACCTGACCGTTTTGTAGAGGTCAAACAATCTTAACTGGGTTATTTGAAACAACATTTTTACATTCCACAATCCAAGACCTGACTGTTTAATAGAGGTCAGACAATCTTAACTGGGTTTTTGAAACAACATTTTTACATTCCACCATCCAAGATCTGACCGTTTTGTAGAGGTCAAACAATCTTAACTGGGTTATTTGAAACAACATTTTTACATTCCACCATCCAAGACCTGACTGTTTTGTAGAGGTCAGACAATCTTAACTGGGTTATTTGAAACAACATTTTTACATTCCACCTTCCAAGACCTGACCACTTTGTAGAGGTCAGACAATCTTAACTGGGTTATTTGAAACAACATTTTTTCATTTCACCATCCAAGACCTGACCGTTTAATAGAGGTCAGACAATCTTAACTGGGTTGTGAAACAGTATTACTCTACCCAGAGATGACCACATTTGTAGAAGCGAGACAATCCTAACTGGATGTAGGCCCCAGTTTCACAATTACTTTTTACCCAGGATTTTCCTTCACTCAAATTTAGCAAATTTTAGCAATCTTTTTTGAATGAAAAATATATACTTTTTAGTATCACTAAATACAGATGTTATAAGTTTAAAGTAATTTTCAAAATGACACCTTAAATAACTGTATATCTAAACAATTATCAAAATTATTATAAATTTGTCAGATTTAAGTTAGGAAAATCTTAGTTAAGGACTTATTGTAAAACTGGGGGCAGTACTAACAGTAAAAATATATCTGCCTCAATAATAAATGAAAATATACTGATTGGGTTGTTAAACATTATTTACTGATACTCTCTCTATCCTTGAAATAACTGCCTCACTTATAAGTGAAACAAGAATTCCACGGATTTAAATGTCTCGCCTGGTTAGTTTTTGATAGAGTAGAAAATACATTATATTAACATAAACTTTCACATGTTGATATGCCGCCACCACAGCCACCATGGGAAAAGTAACACCTTATGCCTTATAAGTGCCTTATGGTGATACCAGGCTCGACAAAAATTGTAACTTTGATGCAAAACTCAATTGTTTGTACTTTATTTAGGAAAATATACAAAAGTGCTTATCATGCTAAAAAATAATAGTATAAGATTTTATTATTATACAACATACCTGTAAAGCTGCTAGGATATTGGCTAAAGCTTGACCGTAAGTATCATGGCAATGGACAGCTATTTTCTCGACTGGTATATCATGTTTCACTCTTTCTATGACTTTCTTAAGATTTCCTGGAGTACCAATGCCAATTGTGTCACCCAATGAGATTTCATAACATCCCATATCATACATTTTCTTAGCCACCTGTTGAAAAATCAAGGAAATACATTTGATATATGACCTATAAGATACAAATATACATGTACATGTATATATATACATGTATATATGTACATTGTACATATTCACATCATAAAAAATTCAATACTTTTCTAAAGGTTTTTAACATGAATTCCACAGATTTAAATGTCTTGCTTGGTAAGTTTTTATCAGAGTATAAAATATATTACTTTAACATAAACTTTCACATTTTGCCACACCGCCGACACCGGAAATGTAACCCCTAATTCTCGCCTTATGGCAATTCCAGGCTCTACAAAAAACTGCAGTGTCATACTAAGTATATTATCAAACCTTTATGAGATAAAGTTTTATGCATTTTTAAGCCTAAAACAAAACATGTAAAAATTGAAAGCAATTAAAGTGCACTTTTGTTTATTTTCTCCTCATTTACATGGGTCTTTTACTTGTGGCAGAGTGATCTAAAACGTGCACTAAGAAGTCACAGAATGTCTCATCCCCACACTTCAGATCCTACTCAGCCAGATGCTAGCACAAGAAATTTTTCTGTTCACTTGCCTAAGGTCAGTGGTTTTCTCCAGTTAAGTTTCCCCATCATCCTAGAACTAACAGTTTTTGATGCACGTGAAAAAAAAAATCTAGACTTGGGTCTGAAACACAACTACTCCATTCCACTCCTTATTCATGATGTTACTAAAAAAATATCATGGTGAAACTCAGAAATATAGTCAATAAAGTGGGGAAAAAAAAAGAGAATCAAAATATAAAATCTACATAATTTACCTCAGCAACCTTATCTGGATTAACTTGACCTTCATAAGGACATCCAAGTACACAGGACACATACCTACAATATGTGAAATTGTTAAGACTTAAGGTCAGTAGATACACTTCATTTTTTGTAACTCTATAAGTTATATTACAAAAGATTTTTGTAGCCACCAAACAGTTGTTAGCCTGCATGAACAATATAAGTGTATATTCTATTAGTTAAATCTTGATTCTAGAGATGACAGGTTATAGGCAGACAAATCTGTAAGTCTTGTTGATAGAAGATTCAGTATAATGACTAAATGGAGTAATGAAGTTTTACATCTCAGTCAAGAGTTTTTCATTTACATGTATTTACATGTAGTTTTGGGATGTCACAAAAAAAAACAAAATCCCAAGAAAAATTTTGGAGTGGACAAATTTGCTCACACTTGGATCTGCCACATTGGTATTAATCCCCGGCTATGAGAGACATTGTGATCCTTACAACCACATTTAAGACCACTTATGTTCTTAATGGCTTTAGATATTATAAATTAAGACAAATTTTTTATCGTTACATTATATATGAAAATTAATATCAAAAGTTCAAGTATGCTTGTAGCAACCTTTGATGGTATCTTTAATCGAAAGCAAGCTGTAAATGAAGAACACTTATATAAAATATGATCCTAATAGACAGCTTTAACTGTAAAATTTCTCAAGATTGTTTCTTGCAATGAATTATCAAATAGAGCACCAGTTCAATTTTTTAAAGAATCATACCAAAAAGATTTGCTCAAATTGTTTTTGAAAGACTGTGGTAATGGAATTTGAAAAAGAGGGGGAAAAAATTATACCCTCTGACAGGTGTTTTAGTTTCATTAGCAGCTATCATTACTTCCTCAAATCTTTTCAAGCTTTCATCAATGTCACAGTTGATATTTTTCCTGAAGTAGAAAGAAATTACAATAAATTTTCTATAACTAGCAATGCAATGAGTTTAATTTGACCTTGCTGTTCTTAAAAGTTTAAGTGTGTTTGAGTTTTCTGATGAAGAAATTATTGAAATTATTCATGTAAACTGAAACTACTTCAACTAAATAAAGAAAAGAGTGCATTTTTCTCACCAGCCACATGTCATTTATAGCCTAAAGTTTTTGTAATTTAAAGACCCAATAGTCTCAATTATCATTCATAAGTTTCTGGAAGTAAGTATCATTTTGGTTACTGATGATTTCATATACTTTTAGAGATCAGTTTGACTATTGGTTTGCCACTTAACAAAATCAAAGTACTGAAAGTGCTGAAACCCTAAAACCTGGTTTTTAAGGAACAATGTAACAAGTTTTATCATAAGGTCATGGGGTTCATGAAGGTTTGGATTCAAGAAGTGTTTAGATTCCTTAACATTATGATAATGATAATTTTGTTTTAGAGAATTAAAGAAACCGCATGTAACCCTCAATTTGGTACCGTAAACTCTGAAATGTTGGCAGCCATTTTTTCATAGCACTTTTTGCCTTTCCTTTAACCACTTACTTTACCAAAAATTTTGAATGAAAATAATGGCCTCATACAGACTGTTGATAAAATAGTGATGTTAGTTAAATACCATACAATGTACATGTACACAGCAATACAATAGACTACTACATGTTTTTCTTTTATGGTCTCATTAAACATTTCTAGGTCCAAAAGAGGCTAGATTTCAAAGCGTAACATCAAAATACAAGAATGATGATATACACAGATAGTACTGATAAATTCTTATATCAACAGCTAGTCTTATTGGTACAAACAATATGTCACTGTTAAATGAAAGCTTCCACAAATAAAAGTGGTAAAACAAAAAATGTGTATCAACTATTTAAAAAAATTTACTAGCATCTTTTATAAAAATGACATTTAAACAAAGCAGTGTATGAAATTAGCCAGAAAAACGTGATGGCCAACAGGGCCCTTAACCTTTAAAAGTTGGTAGCCCAAATGAAAAGTTATTGACCCTGAAATATGGAAATTTGTGTGTCTCTTAAATTTTGCCAATTAAACCTCATTTTAACTATACTGTATGCATTGTTGTGTCTTTGCTATATTGTCTGTTGTCTGTTGTACTAGTGTAAAGTATTGTTCATTGATGAAGATTTCTTATTATACTGAGACAAACTACCATAAACTTGAGGAAACTTCTGCCTGCTATAGGGGAACCGCTGGTTACAAGAAAGAGCCAACCGGACTTGGAACTCTATGAAGTTGGTGACCTAAGCAGAAAGTTAAAAGCCTCGGGACATTGGGCCCGCAGTAATTTCACACACTGAAACAAAAGACCATTTAGGAGAGTCTGAAGAGTTTAAAGAGACATATGGATCTTACTTGCTAAAAGATTCTGATGCTGCTCCAAATATGGCAACTTCATTTGCACCAGCTTCTACCTAAAAATAAAACATTACAAAGGTTATTTAACATCATGAAAAGGCAATTTGAACAAAGCCACTGTTCTCAGTTAGCAGATTACCAGATTTAGTTCAGATCACAAATTACAATTGTTGGTTTATGACAATCTTTGGCAGTTAAAAACAACATGAGGACTTTGTAACATAACAATATACAGAGGACTTAAAATGTGTTAACAAGAATTCCACAGATTTAAATGTCTTGCCTGGTTAGTTTTTGATCAAGTAGAAAATACATAACTTTAACATAAACTTTCACATTTTGACACATTGCCGCCTACGATGACACCGGAAAAGTAACACCTAAGTCTTACATTTTGGTAATGCCAGGCTTGACAAAAAAAAAAAAAAAAAGTTATAAACAAACACTAGTATTTTAATGTCTAACATTTACACACCTGTCATAATGTGTGTTATCTTAATCTCCTGGATATACTTTTATATATACAGAGAGAGTAGATATTTGACAGAGAGAGAGAGAGAGAGAGAGAGAGAGAGAGAGAGAGAGAGAGATCATAAGAAGTGACAGAAAGGGAATTAGAAATAAGTCCTAAAAATGACTGATAAATATTTTATTTAGTTGGACTTTTAAAATGATAATATTAATAATAATTATACACAACGGGATATAAATAGAACACACCGTGGATGTTTTATTGTAGTACTATGTTCTAGTAAACTAGTGTTAAATCAGTATATCATTTATGTTTGATTTTTGGAGTGGAGTGGAGTGGAGTAATGGAGTTTTACACCCCAGTCAAGATTTTTTCACTTATTTTGAGGCGGCAAGTTCTAGGGTGGTGGAGGAAACTGGAGTGCCCAGAGAAAACCATCGACCTTCGGCAAGTGAACTGACAAACTTTCTAACACTAGGATCTGTCCTGAGTGAGAATCGAACCTAGGTGGTGAGAGGCGCTGTGATCTGTAAGCATGCGCTTTAGGCCACTCGGCCACCAAGGTCCCCTTGACTTTTGGAATGTTAACTTGATAAATTTTTAAAAATGAACTTTATGAGTTATTGCATTGTGTAACAACTTTATCATCCTGCTTAATGGTTGCAACAGTTACCAAGAAATATCAACGATATTATTGCAATCATAATTATGTACATGAATTCCCATAACAAAATAAAAAAGTTTATTGTCTTTTATTGTGCTTTATTCTGGTATATAACTTACAGGAGGACCATTAAACACAAAATCTGTAATGAGTTACACTTTTTTTAAAATTTTATACCAGGTATATAAACATATTTTTTATTCTTTTTTTAGTTTGCTGGACTTCCTAGTTTTGTTAAAATTGTTGAAGTTGGACCAAGGGATGGTTTACAGAATGAAAAAGTAAGATATTTATGTTATTTTTTGTCTTGACTCTGAGAGTGGTGTGACATTGCATTCTTGCTGACATTATTGCACATTTGACAGACCTGCCAACCCCATTAGAAGTCTATCAGTAAAGTCAGTAAATTTTTCAGTAAGAATGGGCCATTTTTGGATTTTTTTCCGTAAGATTTTTTTACTCAATAACTGCTGCTAACTGCTACGTTTCTGGGGGTATTGGCGCTTTGATGATGACGGTTGTTCATCTTGATCAGCTGTTAAATCCCCCTTATGTTTGCGGTTCATTATAATCAAGTTGAACTGTCACAACGTGATTCTATTACCTCCCAATAGACGCTTAAATTTCGACTGCACTTGAAATCATTACCTACAAACGCAGTTAAGATGTTACATACACTTAGATGCTTGCTTAGTTTCAATGTTTAAATAGATCAATTTCAAACGTTTTGATGACAAGTGTAAAAACTTAGTAAGAAAATGGATAGGACATGAACCAAAATCCGGATTTTACTTCAAATCGTAAGATTTTAAACCTATCCGTAAAATCGTAAAATGGGTAAAAAATCAGTAAGAATTACGGAAAAATCGTAAGGGTTGGCAGGTCTGATTTGAGTGTCAGGCTCAAAAAAAATTTTTTAAAAAAGAGGAAAATATTATCTCTTAATTTTCAAAGCAGTAATGAATTTAGATAGCTTTCATTGCTCCCTGTGACTTACTTGGTCTTGGATTGTAAATTTGACTCAATTAAGAACCAATAGATTTCAGAACTTTGATTTTGAAATGAAAGTGCCTTGATGGCTGAGTCATCAGTCATCAATTGACAGTTTACACAAATTAAATATGCACAGTGTTAGCTTTGAATATGTTGTTTCAAGAGAAGACAAACCAGTTTGTATGTTCTAATTTCTGTCTTTGAATTGACACACAGGATTTGTGGTTACACAGGATTCTTTATAAGATAATTTTAACTAGTTAACTAGTAATGTATCAATTTCTTATTTATTTATTTATTTATTTATTTATTTATTTATTTTTGGTTTGTTTGTTAAATTTTATTTCTCTCTTTTTATTTTTTGCAGAGTATTGTACCAACTGAAACTAAAATAGAATTTGTAAATAAACTGTCAGAAGCTGGTCTACCTGTTATAGAAGTCACCAGTTTTGTATCACCAAAGTGGGTACCCCAGGTAAGATGAAGTAAACATTCAAACACAAGGGAGGAAACACCAGACAGAATCTATTTTCTCATTCATTTAAGATAATGGTCAGTAAAGGCAAGCTTAACACCATTTTGCCACTTAGTCATATTAAACCCTTGTCTGTTACAAGAAATCTTATAATAGACCGTAAAAATGAAGAAAAAAAATTAAAAAAAAAAAAAAAGATAAAGAAAAATGACCTATATTTTTATTTTAGGCAATAAGAGTGAAAAGTCCCCCTAGATTGAACATTGTGTTTTCTGATAAAGGTTACTTACTGCGGCTTTAAATCCTTTCAGATTTGGAGTTAATGCTGCATAGGATACTCCACTTTTACATTTTATTCCTTTTAATACTTCTGTGTGATCAGCCATCTTCAGATAAATAAATAAAAATATAAATATAAATAAATATATAAATAAACAAATAAATAAATAATATTTTAATTTGTTATGTTATATGCCCACATAGAAATATATTCTATCACAATGAAAAAAATAAACAAGCAAAATGAACATAAATATGTATAAATATAGCACAAATAAATAATACTTTTTCCCTTAGAAACAGACACTAACCGTAATGGTTGATTTCAGTGTCAATGAATACTTAAAGTATACAAGGTGCTTAGGTAATATAAAAATATATGTCATAAAGTTTTTAAAACATGTACATGCATTTACATTTTTTAAAAATATTTATACATGTATGTTTTGCCTATAATCTTGGTGTTGCTCTGCCATTTGCAAATTTTGTAAATTGCTAATTTTCATAATTTTTGGCTCCAAAATATTGATTTTGGCTAATATTTTTTCCTCAAAAATTTTGATAAAATTCATTGCAAGCTTTCAGTTTAAAAGGTTAACTGAAACTTTTTCATATAAATTAATTGGTTTTAAATTTTGCAATTGACTAATTTTTTGGCTCGTTAAATCAATCAATCAAATCAAGGTAAATATTTTGGCAGGGTAATAGTCCTTTCATCAAGTATAAACCGAGTTTGATTTGTTTAACATATATAGTTATATTTCCCTTCCAAAAATAATGATTTTCTTGATAATTCTGAAGAATTCCTCTATTATTACTCCTGAAAAAATTCTGGTACAGATCCATTAACCTTCTGGAAGAGTGAAGTGGAGTGGAGTAATAGTGTTTTACGCCCCAGTCAAGAATCTTTCACTTATTTTGAGGTGGTCAGTTCTGGGATGGTGGAGGAAACCGGAGTGCCTGGAGAAAAACACCAACCTTGGACAAGCGAACTGACAAACTTTCTCACACTAGGATCTGTCTCGAGTGGGATTTGAATCAAGGCGGTGAGAGACACTGTGATCCATAAATGCGCGCTTTAGACCACTCAGCCACCGAGGCCCCCCTTCTGGAAGAGTGCATGTCTACCAACCAAAAGAGTCAAGTTTTATAATCAATGATTGATTGATTGATTTAATTGGGTTTTACATCCCAGTCAAGAATATTTCACTTATATCAAGATGTCACCAGCTATAGGTAAAGTGGCAGAAAGTTTTACCTTTGCAGTGTACTTAGGGAAATGTGCAAGAAGGGTTCGTTAACATGCCACACCTACCATGACACTGAACATCGATTTTCAAGCCTAATCCGAAGGACCCACAATGAATGAGAAAATAGATTCTGTCTGGTGTTTCCTCCCTTGTGTTTGAATGTTTACTTCATCTTACCTGAGGTACCCACTTTGGTGATACAAAACTGGTGACTTCTATAACAGGTAGACCAGCTTCTGACAGTTTATTTACAAATTCTATTTTAGTTTCAGTTGGTACAATACTCTGCAAAAAATAAAAAGAGAGAAATAAAATTTAACAAACAAACCAAAAATAAATAAATAAATAAATAAATAAATAAATAAATAAATAAATAAATAAATAAATAAATAAATAAATAAATAAGAAATTGATACATTACTAGTTAACTAGTTAACTAATTAAAATTATCTTATAAAGAATCCTGTGTAACCACAAATCCTGTGTGTCAATTCAAAGACAGAAATTAGAACATACAAACTGGTTTGTCTTCTCTCGAAACAACATATTCAAAGCTAACACTGTGCATATTAAATTTGTGTAAACTGTCAATTTAGATGACTCAGCCATCAAGGCACTTTCATTTCAAAATCAAAGTTCTGAAATCTATTGGTTCTTAATTGAGTCAAATTTACAATCCAAGACCAAGTAAGTCACAGGGAGCAATGAAAGCTATCTAAATTCATTACTGCTTTGAAAATTAAGAGATAATATTTTCCTCTTTTTTAAAAAAATTTTTTTGAGCCTGACACTCAAATGTGCAATAATGTCAGCAAGAATGCAATGTCACACCACTCTCAGAGTCAAGACAAAAAATAACATAAATATCTTACTTTTTCATTCTGTAAACCATCCCTTGGTCCAACTTCAACAATTTTAACAAAACTAGGAAGTCCAGCAAACTAAAAAAAGAATAAAAAATATGTTTATATACCTGGTATTATAACTTTTTTCTACCTGGCTTTATTTGAGGCCTGCATCGTTACAGCTATTTTTTTTTTTACCAGCTACATGTATGGAACAGTCATAATCTCATACTGCAAAATGAGAGCATTGATAAAAACATTTAAATTTTCTTGTTTCAGCATGTATATGCACATGTAAACCAAAACAATAAGCATTTAAAGTTCTTTCAACACATGCATAGCATGTACTATTCAACTTTAAATGTATGCCTTGTAGAAAGAAAGAAAAAAATTATTATCATTCAACATGCAAAAAAGTATGTAGTAACTTGTTTCTATCCTCACCTACATCATCAGATGAAGCATTGGTGGCCGAGTGGTCTAGAGTGTGTATTTATGGGTCACAATCAACTTATCACCTAGGTTCATATCTAACTTTGACAGAAAGTTTGTCAGTTCGCTTGCTGAAGGTTGGTGGTTTTCTCTCTTTTGGCATTCTAGATTTCTTTTGAATTTCCTCAACAATCCTGAACTGACTCAATATAAGTGAAAAATTCTTAACTGGGACATAAAACAGTATTAATTCAATTTAATTAATTACATCCTACATCTACAGTTCTGCAGTTGACACTAGGGTTTTATCTAGTTTTTGCTACACATTTATAACGAACGTAGTGAGTCGTGGCAAAGTCGCGACGAAACGAAGTTCGTTCTATAGATAACGCGTATGTGATATATGGAAATCATGTGTTCAACCAGTACACCATCCATTCATTTCTTTTGAATACCGGAAGTTCATGGAATATTCTCCCCATAGGACAATACAGAAGTAGAATAAAATCTCCTATTATCTCGTCTCCATTACGCGTTAAACAAAATCAAAATCTTTATTTCGTCAATAAGACTGTTAGTTGTGGAAACAATAAACAAAATAAGTCGAAAGTTCTACATAAATGTATTTACAGCATATACTTTCCTCATAATTTGAAAAACAATTCGATCTCCAGTAGAGCGTTATCAAGTATCCTTGGTAACAAGATCATTAAGTCGAGCAAACCCGTCGTTATTAAAGGAAGAACTTTCGACTTAACATGAAAAAGAAAAGGGTGATAATCTAATAAACACGAGTGACATGCGCAACACCTCTTATTTTTCCCTTCAGTAAAACGGTTATGTCCGAATGTTTACATAATGTAAATGTCTGATATTTAATGTCCCAATGTCTTGCCCATCAGTTATACCAGATACAATCTTCTGTCACTACGTTTGTCAATAAGCAGTGCCTATATTCATTTTAATATTAACCAACTAGATGGAAAATCTCAAATAAAAACAAAGACCCTTAGTTGTTTAAGAATTCAAAATTACATGCATTTCTCCACCAGATATTGTTCAAAATCTTGTTGTTAAAACAAATTTTCCCCACTTTTTATCATACTATCCTTTGATTGGGAGATTTTTCCTTAACAAAAGGGGTTGAGTTGTTTTATGTACCAGTCAGGATTATTTGACTTATCTAGAGGCAGTAAGTTCTGGGATGGTGTAGGAGAGTGGAGTTCCTTTAGAAAATCAACAACCTTCCTCAAGCAGCAAACTTTCTTACGCTATGATATTTTGGAATAGGATTCTAAACTAGGCGTTAAGAGACACTGTGATCTGTAAGGGTCAGCTTTACACCACTCTGCCACCAAGAAGAAGGAGTTCCTAATCTAATTAGAAATATTTTGAATTTTGTACATGCGAGTTATGCATCACCAAGGAATCGTGTGATCCTGTAAAAGATGGAATCGACATCTCTTCAAAATAATTTTTGTCCGGGGTGATTTAAGGATTATCTCTACATAATTAAAACATCATGCAGTTAGGATACATAGCAAAAATCTTACCACTGCATTTGTGGAATACTTCCTTTCCTTTAATGTCGTTGTAAGTCGTAGGAGAACTTGTCGCCGACAGAGCGCAGCCATCTTGACAACAACTGTAGTGCAGCAGTGAATATTTTCAATGAAAATATATTTAATGATTTTTGAAAAACATTAAAGTTTCAAAAAATTATAAAGAATTAAATTCAATTACCAATGGTAGTGGAAATATATCATTTCAATATGATGGAAAATCCATACGTTATCAACTATTTGCTGCGTTCTTGAAATATGGTAGCTCCCATATGCCACGTTGGGAAGTGTAAGAAATATTTTTGATCAATAATGCATAATTTTTGCCCTTTATCTTATCGATTATTTCTTAAAATATTTATGCAAATCTTCTTTACAGATTAGGTGAAATAAGATATAATACAAATTGGTTATTGTCATCTAATTTTGATGTTAAATGTGATTTGTATTAGTACAGACTAAAGTCCATTGGATTTTATCTTGTTTGTAAGCAAGTTATACTTAACTCAGTACTTTGACCTAGAAAGCACGAGTTCAGAAAACACAACAACTGATAGTGCTTATATTTATCTGGAGATTCAGATTTGGGTTAATTCATTCATATACTAGTAGGATGTTTTACAACTATTAACCTAAACTTAGTAAACTGTAAAAGAAAAAGAAGGTTGTATTAGTGCAAGTATAGTTTTGTTTTGATCTTTGTATTTCATGAAAAACGGATATGTTAAATTATCCATTCATTCATATAGATGCCGTTGTAAGCTTCGAACTTGTTTTGTCGCTTCTTCATCTTTGGCTTCTGTTTCTAGTACTGTTAGTACTGTCCATATTTATGGGAGTGGAAACATGCATAAGAAAACACCAACAAGGGATTATGAATCAAGTTTAGTATGTGTAGTAGTGATGCAGTGTGCGAAATTACTGCAGGCCCGATGGCCCTGGGCCATTGGCTTTTTGGTAAGGTCAACAACTTCATAGAGTTTCAAGTCTGGTTGGCTCTTTCAATTAACCTATTGGTTCTTCTATAGCAGGCGGATGTTTCCATGTTTCCTCAAGACACCAAAATTTGTGGTATTTTGTTTCATTATAATAAGAAATCTACACTGATGAACAATACTTTACACTAGTACAACAGACAATATAGCAAAGGCACAGCAATACATGCAGTATAGTTAATATGAGGTTTAATTAGCAAAATTAAAGAGACAAGCAAACTTCCATATTTCAGGACCATTAAGTTTTCATTTGGGCTACCAACTTTTAAAAGCTAAGGGCCCTGTTGACCATCATGTCTCTTTAGCTAATTTCATACACTGTAGTGATGGTGTAATGTCCCAGTCAAAATGCTTTGGCTTGAATTGTGGTTTGTCAGTTATAAGATGGTGGAGGAAACCAGAATACTTTGAGAGAATCAACAGCTTTTGGCAAGCAAACTAATATAACAAACTTGTTATCAATAGGATCTGCCTATGTAGAATTTGAACCTAGACAGTGATGGGCACTGTGATAAAAAAAAGAGTGCTTTAGACCACTTAGCCACAGATGCTTCTTGATTATAAATTGAGGGACCAGGTGCTTTGTAATCACCAGGTTCAAGAAATTGTCAATTTCTTGACTGAATATGAAATGACATGTATAACCCATATAAGCTTTTTCATATTTAATTTCATGATGTTCTGACTGAGACGGTTTGTTCCTTATAATATATACAGTATAACCTCCGGAAACCGAACCCTGAGAAAACCAAAATCCTGTCAAAACCGGCCAGGTCCGATGGTCCCGATTTTTTTCCTCTATATTCCTTTTGTTAAAAACCTTGATAAACCGAACCCTGTGAATTCTGAATACCGGTCGATTTTTTATGAAAAATCCGTTCTCTGACTGAATTTCACCTGTGAAAACCGATCTAGGAACTTGGCCGAATTTGCTTTGATTTTAAACCAAATTCTGTCATTGATTTTTCTAGTTTGGAAATTAAGACATACTTTTTAGTTTAATTAATCATTAAAATAATTTCACTCAGAAACCGGGATTTTCATCTACTGAATACCACACTTTATTTTAATGTTTAAACAATGATGTTTTCTTTTTATTCATTCATCTTTTCCCGACTTGCAGGTAATGTCTAATCAAGACAAACAATGAAACAATGGAGATCATAATTACTTACATCACGTCCTATTCACGTAAACAATAGGAAATTTTTAATGTTAATAATTAATAATCATCTAACATTTAATCCAATAGCTTGGTCGGACAGGTGTTTGTCTGTAAGCCATTATGTGTTCGGTTGCATATCTACGCATGTCATGATCAAAGGTGCCTCTTAGGCCTTATTACGCTAAAACAATATGATTGTAAGAAAAAATATGATTGTGAAAACAAAGGGTATTTCATGAACATGGTTTTTTTTTTTTTTTTTTTTTTTTTTTTTAATTGTTTTTTACCTTTTATGGCTTTATATTCATGTTAAAAACCACTGTAAAAAGGTTATTAAATCATTCAAATTTGCACGTTTCTTGTGTTAGTGTTTATCTGTTAAAAAATCGTATGTGAGAATAATAACTAAGCAACCACCTGCTAAACGGAGACGGACAGAATTGTCATTAAAGGACAAAATTGATTTGATCAAAGATTCCAATTCTGTGCCAAAGATGACACAGAAAGAGTTGGGGGGAAAATACGGAATACGGTCAAGATAAATGGCACTTCACCCCAACCAGTTTTATATTTTTATTTTGCTTATTTTTCATCCAGTTGTGCGAAAATTTGTAAAATAGAAAACCCAAAAGTACAGTAGAAAATGTGCAACATAAACCCATACACAATCACAAATCCTTAAAAAATCAATTGATCACCCGAACAATTTCCGAGTTCAATATCTAGGACAGAATGTTGGAAGCAACCCATTAAAATGGTGCCTCCTAACTATTGTAGATTTTATCTTTATTAGCTTACATAGCACTACAAAACATCATCATCATGATCAATGATTTCTTCCCGATAACTGATGCATGTAGCGGAGAAAAAAAATCATGTGCATTTAAATGACAAGTGATACACGTGGACCAACATAAAAAATAACAAACACTTTTCTATTTTTTCCCCAAAATTTCCTTTTATTCAATGTTTGTTCAAGTACATAAAATAACAATCCTTATGTGTTCATCTACTTCTAAATTCAATGTCCTTGTTGTTACTCGCCCTATGTGACAATTTCCCGATGTTTATCAGGGGCAATTAACTCTTGGCAAAAACCTCTATAAACCGAAACCTGTCAAAACCGAAATTTTTTCTCGGTCCGGAGGACCATCGGTTTTCAGAGGTTCTACTGTAAATACATTACAACAGTATATGGCATGATGTACAATCTGTTGAACATTGCAGGTGCAATAAAACACATTTCACATATATATGTAATTTTTTGTTGTTGTTGTGGTTAGATCCAATATTTCCACTTTGTTTTTTAAATTAAAAAAAAACGATTGGTCTTGGAGCACAGACTTACAGAGCAAAGGTGTTCAAACCCACTTGGGCACATCCTTGTGTATGGAAGTTTGTCATAGACCTTACTGAAAGAAGTAGATTTCTCAAGGTACTTTGGTTTTCTCCACCATCCTAGACCTTGCTGAGGTACTTTGTACAAGGTACTTTTAATCCACCATTCCAGAACTGACTGCCTTGGTATAAATTAATTAATCTAGAATGAGACATAAAATAACATTTTGACACTCTACTTTGCTCCAATGAAACTCAAAATCAGGAGCATAATAAGGCCAATTCAATTAAAATAGTAGATTCTCATCCAGGTTGGACAAAAAATTTTTGGACGGGTGGGAGGGTTTTATTTTTTATTTTATATGAAAATTAGCACTCTCACATGGTTGACATCTACATAGGCAATCAGGCCCTTTTTGTCTATATCGCCGCTTATTAAATTATTGTACACCTCCACTAACTGGAAAATTAAGAAAATCATGCTCTATCGGCTGTCCTTAAAATGCTACTTACAATTTCAACCTGGCACTTCCAGTTTTTACGGGAGTGCTTATAACCCTTTTCTGAAACGCCACAGACTCAACATAACTCCAGAACCGACTTTAAATACTCCCGGGACAGGAAACAAAAATAAAATGACTTGGGGCAGCACATTTTCGGTGGGGCGGGCTGTGATGAAAATCTACCAATTAAGTTGAATTGGCCTAATAAAGATATAAAATCAGAATTTTAAGTCCAAGTTATAGAAGTTTCCCTGTATATAATACATTGATAGATTTCCATCAGTTATGGGACCAGAATTTTTATTCCTTTCCAGGTTAAAGAGTTAGGAGAGTTATAACTACAACTTGATTGAAGGGTAGGCCATCTGACAATCTTAGCAAGATGCCTCTAACACCGATAGAGAAGTTACCTGACCAGTCTGTCAAGGAGATGGGTGAAGGAGGTATGTTACGTGTACTAATAATAACAATTATTCCCAGATGTAGGAAACCGAGAATTTTTAAAATGGTTCAAGTCCATTTCAGACAAAAAATGTTAGAAACCAGGTTTAGATTTCTCCATTGCACATGGCAGATGGTGATAAATTCTGTTTCTAAACATCAAACCCAGGGTGATTACAACAATTGTCATGAAACCACTGAAAGCATTCATAAACAATTTATAATCAATTTCTTAATTCGGTTATATCATACTGTTATACAAAATAAATGTAAACTCACACGATTGTTTTTCATGTTACACTCCAATGAACTGGGTAACCATAGCAATGCTAAATGTGAATGACATGACATACATGTATGAATCTTTTCATTTCATTGGCTGAAAGAGTGAAAGTGCTTGTTGTTGATAGTTCCAACGCACATTATGAAGTCTGCACACTCTTTTTCATGTTATGACACAATAAACTTGTTAAAAACACAAGTTATTCCTTAAGAAATGCTGCAATTCAGTTCAATTGTGGACATTACATATATTGTGTAATGCAAATCATGAAGGTGTCATGTCTATTTTATACTGAACCCTATAGAGGGCAGGTGGCACTTCTGTGTGATAGTGATTGCTTACATGTCAGATTCAGGGCTCAGGAAAACTTTGACTTGGGGGTCGGACATTTTTTCAAAGCAACCGTATCATCGATGCTGTGTAAAGCAAAAAAAAACAACAAAAAAAACATACCACCGATATTGTTATTGACGATGTTTTTTTAAAAAGATTTTAATTGTTAATATCAAATAGATTTTAAAAAGGATTTATCTACTACATAGAGGTTATTTAGGTACATGAAGTCAGGCTCGTGTCCACACGGTGTAGATTTTTGTACTGTCGGCGTTGATGACACAAGGTTTGATGGCCATCTTTGTTTATTGACAATCGTGCATTTTCGTTTTTCCGAAGTTACACGAACTTTACTGAACCTCATTTCAAGACCTCTTTGATTGTATTTAGACTTTTTAAAATAATTCATTTATAACTAAACAGTTTGCAAAGACCATACGATGTGCGTTAAAGTCTTATTTGACATCCCGCATGGAACTTGTTTGATAATAGTCCGACAACCATCACCTTCAAGGATCAACCCTTGTAATCAGCTGTTTATGGCTTCCGTAAGTCAAGCAATGTGATTAGCCTACTTAATAAACACATTAATGAGGGTTCGGACGATGAAACAAAAGGAACAGATTGAGACCATGGATTCTAACTGATTAATAAACAAAAGCCTAATTATTATATCTGTAGTTTTTTTTTGAAAACGGTTGACATGTGATAGCAAACAATAGTCGAGTAAAATAATGACCGACAAACATATTTATTTATATGTCCGATTAACTGATTTCTATTATTAACTAAAAATGTTCGACAAGTGATTTTTCACATTGGACAAAAATGTTTTTTGTCGGACATGTCCGGCAAATATGACCGTTTCCGGACCCCTGGTCAGATTAAACATCTGTGTTATAATGATCACTATTAGAGAGATGGTAATACCTCCATGTTGGTTGACCTGTTGTATCAATATACAGGAAAAGAAAAAAGTCTGAGCTAGGCTGTAAACCCCCATTCACTGATGCACACCTTACATTATGAACAGTGTTTGGCATTTTATCTTTGAATGCTATTATCCAAGATTGAAATTAAGCTATAAAAACACTGGGTAAGTGATTTGCCATCAAACCCTACTAACAAGTGAGAAATCATTAAATGGATGAGTTGAGATCTTTTTGATTAACAATTCTATCTATATTGTTTTCTTTACAGAACTAACTAAAGCTGCCATTAGACAGACAGTATGGAAATATTTAGAATCTAACAATTTGGTTAAATTTCCACGTCCAGTCTACCGTAGGATTCCAAATTTCGAGGTAATCTTTTCTAGACCATTTTTTTCCAGAATCTTACCATCAAAACATTATTTACTTTATAGTCGGATGTATGTGCAATGATTAAACTTGTTACCATTACTAAAATCAATTCTAGTTTGTTCTTTACAAATAAATATTAATAAATATTGGTTAAAATCAGTCACAAAGATGTACTTGACTACCCAGAATTTTTGTCTTGAAATTCTATCATTCCAAAGTTTCCATTTCAAACAAACATTTTCATGATCAAGATTTTTTAAAAAGAGATTTTTTAACTTATTGTGTTGTGATAATGCATCATTGAAAGTTGTACTTTCGATAAGTTGTAAAAGGTATACCCTTGGATGTTTTCTCAACAGTGAGTACATGCAACTGTAAGTTGTGTTATTTAATTTCTGTTAGTAGATTTAATTGGTAATGGTGACTTGAACATGGCTGTAAGACTATTTCAGAACCCAAAGCACACACATTATATAAATGAAAATTAAAACTTTATAACACAGAGTATTATGTACATGTGTATTTATTCGTTTCTTCAGGGTGCAGCTGCAGCAGGTGAAAAGGCTGCAACTTTGGATGAATTTAAAAATGCCAAAGTAATTAAAATAAATCCAGACAAACCACAAGAAAATTCCAGATTTTTAACATTAGAGGTAAGTATTGATAGTTCATTGAATGGTTGGTTATGATTGGTTGGTTGTTGGATGGTTTTGATTGGTTGGTTAGTTGTTTGGTTGTTTAGAAGGTTTTGATTGGTTGGTTGTTTGGATGGTTTAGTTGGTTGAATGTTGTATTATGTCCTATGAGAAATTTTCAGCTATTTTCAAAAATAAAATGTTATCTTCATATCTCAAGAATTAATCTTAACACAGGTTAGTGTGGTGCACAAGTTAAGTGCAAGAATATTTGATCTGTTTTGTACTAGTGGCCATTTACTGTGACATTGAGTGTTAGTACACTCCCCTGTAATGTCTCAGAGCATTCAGCAGCCCTCAAATTTGTCTACTAAAATGGTGGCCAAATCGACCTGGAATTGTGTCTGGCGACCTAAAATTTGTAAATGGTGGCCAGCTTGTCCACTTTAAATTTGAACTATTATGACTAGAGAACAGATATTATTTGTGTTACAGAATTTTCATGGTACTGTTGCAATATAATGATACTGTTAAGGCAATATAATGGACACTTTACATCATCATTATTGTTATTAATAACACTAATGTAAGTGATTGTATGTCAATTTTAAAAATGTGCATTTTTGTTTTCCATAACTAAAAATTGCCTTAATTTTTCATCATTTGGAAGAAAAGATTGCCTGCCCACTTGGAATTTCCACTGGCCACCAGAAAATTTAAATTGGTGGCAAACTGGCCACTTAGTTTTGAAACCCACTTTGAGGGCTGTTCAGTACTATATACTGGTACAAAGCCAGCATAAAAACTAACAAAGAAAAATCTGTTTTCACTTTAGAAATAACTTAAAGTGATTAGATAAAATTGCAAATTCTTATGATAGAATTGCCACTCTCAAAATCTTGTTTATACCCAGTAAACCACAACAAATTTAAAGTAATTTATTAAATTTATGATATTAATCTTCAACATTTCTGCTTAGAATTTGGGAAAGGTCAATCATTTAAGTATTACAAAATACTGGTGTCTATTTCTCATCTGCTGGTTTTGTTAGTGAATGGAACAGCATCATTCATCCCTTCAGAGCACTTAGGTTCACCTTCTTTGACGTCACACACAAAGCAATACAAACCAAAACAAAACAAAGACGTTTTCCATGACATCATTTATCATCATCAACAAGAGGTTGACAGGTCTTGCAAGTTTACTGAAATGTAAACATTATTCCTGTCAATTAATTTGTATAAGAAAATTTCAGCAATTGTAAATATTTGTTGTGGAATAGGTAGAACTCACAGCAATGAGACCCCTTGGGTTTTGAAGGCTGATACATTAATCACTTATCCACCACAACCCCAATAAAGAATTGAAAAATGTTATATAAATTTATGTTACTGTCATGGAAAACATTTATAAATATTCTTATTTTTTGGGGTTTTTTTTCAACAGGCAGAAAAGACGCTTCTTGTACCGACCCCAAGATTAAGAGATGGATTGTTTAATAAGATAAATCCTCCAGCTGGTTGTGGCAAAGATGTTCTTAGAACATGTGCAACTGCTCAGGTATGTAATCTGATTGTGGCAAAGATGTTTTTAATACCTGTGCAACTGCTCAGGTATGTAATCTGATTGTGGCAAAGATGTTCTTAGAACATGTGCAACTGCTCAGGTATGTAATCTGATTGTGGCAAAGATGTTTTTAATACATGTGCAACTGCTCAGGTATGTAATCTGAATGTGGCAAAGATGTTCTTAGAACATGTGCAACTGCTCAGGTATGTAATCTGATTGTGGCAAAGATGTTTTTAATACAGGTGCAACTGCTCAGGTATGTAATCTGATTGTGGCAAAGATGTTTTTAATACAGGTGCAACTGCTCAGGTATGTAATCTGATTGTGGCAAAGATGTTCTTAGAACATGTGCAACTGCTCAGGTATGTAATCTGATTGTGGCAAAGATGTTCTTAGAACATGTGCAACTGCTCAGGTATGTAATCTGATTGTGGCAAAGATGTTTTTAATACATGTGCAACTGCTCAGGTATGTAATCTGATTGTGGCAAAGATGTTCTTAGAACATGTGCAACTGCTCAGGTATGTAATCTGATTGTGGCAAAGATGTTTTTAATACAGGTGCAACTGCTCAGGTATGTAATCTGATTGTGGCAAAGATGTTTTTAATACAGGTGCAACTGCTCAGGTATGTAATCTGATTGTGGCAAAGATGTTCTTAGAACATGTGCAACTGCTCAGGTATGTAATCTGATTGTGGCAAAGATGTTTTTAATACACGTGCAACTGCTCAGGTATGTAATCTGATTGTGGCAAAGATGTTTTTAATACATGTGCAACTGCTCAGGTATGTAATCTGATTGTGACAAAGATGTTTTTAATACAGGTGCAACTGCTCAGGTATGTAATCTGATTGTGGCAAAGATGTTTTTAATACCTGTGCAACTGCTCAGGTATGTAATCTGATTGTGGCAAAGATGTTTTTAATACATGTGCAACTGCTCAGGTATGTAATCTGATTGTGGCAAAGATGTTTTTAATACAGGTGCAACTGCTCAGGTATGTAATCTGATTGTGGCAAAGATGTTCTTAGAACATGTGCAACTGCTCAGGTATGTAATCTGATTGTGGCAAAGATGTTTTTAATACACGTGCAACTGCTCAGGTATGTAATCTGATTGTGGCAAAGATGTTTTTAATACACGTGCAACTGCTCAGGTATGTAATCTGATTGTGGCAAAGATGTTTTTAATACAGGTGCAGTTGCTCAGGTTTGTAATCTGTCACTGTTTAAAGATGGTGCTGGAAACTGTTATGTAATCCATACAAAAAACCTAAAAGTGGCACTGGTAATAAGCTCTGGTATGTAAATACATCACTATCACTAGAGGTGGTGCTGGTAATAAGCTCTGGTATGTAAATACATCACTATCACTAGAGGTGGTGCTGGTAATAAGCTCTGGTATGTAAATACATCACTATCACTAGAGGTGGTGCTGGTAATAAGCTCTGGTATGTTAATACATCACTATCACTAGAGGTGGTGCTGGTAATAAGCTCTGGTATGTAAATACATCACTATCACTAGAGATGGTGCTGGTAACTAGCTCTGGTATGTAAATGCATCACAATCACTAGAGGTGGTGCTGGTAATAAGCTCTGGTATGTAAATGCATCACTATCACTAGAGATGGTGCTGGTAATAAGCTCTGGTATGTAAATACATCACTATCACTAGAGGTGGTGCTGGTAATTAGCTCTGGTATGTTAATACATCACTATCACTAGAGGTGGTGCTGGTAATAAGCTCTAGTATGTAAATACATCACTATCACTAGAGATGGTGCTGGTAATTAGCTCTGGTATGTAAATGCATCACAATCACTAGAGGTGGTGCTGGTGATAAGTTCTGGTATGTAAATACATCACTATCACCAAAGGTGTTTCTTGTAATTAGCTCAGGCATGTAATTCATCACTACCTTAATGTTGGAGTTGGTAATCAGTCTTTCCTTGTCACCATCATCAGATTAATTACAAGACGATGAGAATCATTGGCCACTTCAATTTCAATAAGTTTTCAGTATGGAGGTACAAGATAATGTTGACTGAAGGCTAAAACCAATCACTCCTTTCTAATGCTGTAAATGAATTTATTATTGTTATTTGTTTTAGGGTGTTAGAGAACATAGTTCACCTATAAGTTTAGATGATACCATTAATGTCGATTTAGTCATCGTTGGATCAGTCGCTGTTTCTAAGACAGGTGAGTAGATTATAATTTGTGGATCAGTCGCTGTTTCTAAGACAGGTGAGTAGATTATAATTTGTGGATCAGTCGCTGTTTCTAAGACAGGTGAGTAGATTATAATTTGTGGATCAGTCGCTGTTTCTAAGACAGGTGAGTAGATTATAATTTGTGGATCAGTCGCTGTTTCTAAGACAGGTGAGTAGATTATAATTTGTGGATCAGTCGCTGTTTCTAAGACTGGTGAGTAGATTATAATTTGTGGATCAGTCGCTGTTTCTAAGACTGGTGAGTAGAATACTTAACACACTCTTCTGCTTGTCACTAAAAACGTCCACAAGTCTCAGACTGTCAGGTTTTTATGAATGACTACTAGTTTTGGAATCTTGGTTCTTTATAAAGGAACTATCTGATCTACTGTTTCTGGTTGATCAAACCAAAAATTGAAAACATTGCTGTAATCTTAAACAATGTTCTCTGGCTAAATGTTTAAACATTTGTAATACAATGATTGCTATAGCCAGTATGTTGAAAACTACTGATGTATCTGTTCATATGTAGTATGTTTAGAACTAACTCTTGACAGTTATAGCATCAGAAACTCCTGTTAGTGTTTACTTATAATAGCTCAGTCAGCATGTTCAGAAAATACCTCGGAATGTTTGCTCAGCTTGTGTGTTCATAAACTCTGTAAGTGTTTACATATAGCTCAGTTGGCATGTTCAGAAACTACCTCAGAATGTTTGCTCAGCTAGTGTGTTCAGAAACTCCTGTAAGTGTTTACATATAGTTCAGTTGGCATGTTCAGAAACTACATCAGAATGTTTGCTCAGCTATTGTGTTCAGAAACTACCTGTGAGTGTTTACATAAAGCTCAGTCGGCATGTTCAGAAACTACCTCAGAATGTTTGCTGCTAGTATGTTTATAGCTACCTGTAACTGTTTATAGATCAGCTAGTGTGTTTAAGTACCTCTGATTATGATTACAGCCAACTTGATCTGAAGTACCCCTGAGTCTGATTAAAGCTTATCTAGTGTTTTCAGAATCACTCAAGTTTGTTAAGATCTAATGTTTTCAGATCTATCACATTACATACATGAATACCTCAAATGAAACTTAGTCATCACAGAATTTACTGCTTTAGATATCCCTGCAGTCTTGCTGACATTAGAACTTAATATTTCCTTGCAATCTTGGTGAACTTGAGGCTTAATATTTGCACATAATTTTACAGACCTTAGGCCATGCTGTCTTTCAGACCTAGGTTTTTCCAGACTTGCCTACAATCTGGCAGATCTGAGACCTTAAGATTTGCCATTGTTCTTATAGATCATTTGCTTTATTACTTGCAACCAGTTTAAGAGACCTTTTAACTTCAGTTACTGACCTTTTACCTTCCCATTTGCCTCTAATAATGTAGACATTAGGTTTTCAGACTTGTATTCAATTTTGCAGACCTTTTGGTTCTAAGATTTGCCTCCAATCCTGCAGACCTTGAGTTTCAGAGCTAGGTTCAATCTTGCAGACCTTGGGTTTTCAGACCTTCTTCAGTTTAAACACGTTATACCTTGGGTTTCAAAAACTTCCACCCCAAACTTTCTTAATTTCAAAATGAACAGAACATTTGATTGTAAGATTTATATATCTTAACAAATACTTTGTGTTTGTCATAGACAAAATTATTGCAAGTACTATTTATATTTTCAGGTTTAAGAATTGGTAAAGGAGAAGGTTTTGCTGATATGGAGTTTGCCATGATGAGATGTATGAAAGCTGTTAACGAGAATACTGTGGTCATTACTACAGTACATGATTGTCAGATTATTGACATTCCAGAGTCTCTTATGGAAGCACATGATCTGACAGTTGATTACATTGTCACAGAAACACAAATTATTAAATGTAATCGCACGCGGCCAAAACCTGAGGGAATTATCTGGTCGAAAATAACCCCAGAAAAAGTCAGACAGGTTCCTATATTAAGAGTTATGAGGGAGAAAGACAAAGAAGCAGGAAAGGACACAACCCTGAAAGATGGACGCGAAGAATCTGATCTTCCCGAGAGAGAAGAAAATGAACATGAAGATGGAGAAAATAGGAGACCATATAGACGTAGGCCTTATCAGTACAGAAGACGTTTTAGGAGATATAGAGATTCTCGTTCAAAAGAAGATGGTGAAAATGAGGCAGGTGGGGACCATGGTGATGTAAATGGTGCCAAATCAGAATCTGGTAATGAGGAGGGTCAGGATAAACCCAAGGGAAGACCAAGGAGGCAGTTTTTCAGAAGGAGAAGGTTTCGCAGAAGAAGAAACGAAAATTCTCAAGGGGGAGGAGAAAGTGATGAACATGGAGAAAACAGAGATGAAAGTGATGAGGGAAGACTAGATAATGAAAATCAAGAAAACAGACCACCAAGGAGAAGACAACGATTTCGTCGACAGCCGAGGCAAAGAAGAAATGATTCTGGTGAAAATGAAGGAGAAGGTGAAAATCAGGAAAATGAAAGGCCAAGGGATAATCGTAGACGTAGACCTAAAAATAGAAGTCAATCTGAAGGAAATGAAAGTGGTAATGAAAATCAAGAAAATCGTAGAAGGCGTCCATTCAGACCCAGGAAGTCAATGCCTACAATATTTTTCGGAAGTTTGCCCCGATCACTTCGAGTGAGTGAATTGAAATCGAAAGTTAGAGAAAATGACATCAATCCCTTAAGAGTCATATGGAATGGTGGTCAAGGTCATGCATTTTTCCAGTTTCAGAATAACTCAGAAATGGAAGCAGCTTTAGAGTCACTAAAAGATTTTGAAATAAAAGGAAGAAAGCTCCGCATAGAAGTAGCAAATAGGAGTAGACCAAGGGGGGATAACTCTGATAAAGAAGGTAGTGCCAATGACCAACCAGAAGAAGTAGCAGCACAGTCCCAGGCAATCGCTAACAATGGCGAGAATGCCTCATGATTTAGACAGGGATTATATGTTGTAATTACCAAAGCAGCTAAATAGAGGATTCAAATATGTTAATCGTTAGAATTGAAGAGTGATTATTGATTGCGCTCACAATGTTATAGCGAGGATTATAATTATTATGATGACTTGTTTTCAATTTTGAATGAATTATTTACCAAAATGCAATATGAAAAGGAGATGGAGTATAATTGAACTTGTAGTTAACACTGAAATATATTGCTTTCTTCTTAAAAAAAATCATTTGTATGATGAGGTGAAAGAATCCACATTAAAATTGCTTATGAGTAGCAGTCTGTTTCAGTTTGTTCTGGAATTTGATTTTATTAAATGTTCATGTGTTTGTTAATCTTTTTTGGCAACAGCCCATGTTGTGTTGTATTAGTGCTGTTAATTTAAAAGCTTACAATGGTTATAGGTGCTGAGTGCTCTCCCTTGAATTAAATAATTCAGTGTTTTTTGTTTCATATTTATTTATATAAGATGTTGAAATTATGCAAACCCACATATTTTGTTCTTCATAGTATTAGCATTTTTGTAGGAATTTTATATAAACAAGCAAAATAATCCTACTTTTTCTGACCTTCAGATGTGATCTCTTTTTATAATGTTTTTGTATAAAAAAAAAAATCAGTTCATTTTTTTTTCTCTCGTTTAGACAATGATAAATTAAGAAATAAGTAAATGATTTTTGTTAATAACCCATCAGTACATGACGTATCTAAATTACCTTTTGAAAGTTTCTGGTAAAATACATATATCTATTTTAATTTGGATATCTTGGATGATTTTGTCTTATTCTTTCGATACTTAAAAAAGAAAATGTCGGTATTGTACAAAAAAAAATAGAAGAAGTCACATTTAGTGGAGCCACCAATTTTTTAAATAAAAAATGTCTTATGTATACAAGAAAATAACATTACTCACTTAACTAGGAATTATTAAGGTTTTAGTTGTTATTGTATGAATTCATTTTATAGATTTATTTATTATCAAATAACAATATTTTGTTTTTATTTTTAAAAAAATAAAAAATAGATATGACAAGGGAGACAATCCTGAATATGTCCCAATAAGGTAATAAATATTTTGCTTCTCAAAGACAATTCTGAAAATCTTTTAGGGAAATTAGGCTAATGCTTAGCAAGGGAAACAATTTTAATGCTTTTATAGTGCTAACGGTAAGGTTCAAAACTAGCAGACGGCATCTGAAGGTCACATGATATGTCACATGATACAGATAACATATCTATCCATATGTCTATACACTTGTATATAGTAGATATTATTTTGGCAATGAAAATAAAATTATTTGAGATTATTGTGATTTTTAATGTCTTATTTGCTTAACTCAGAATTATGTTTCAATGATTTAATTGTTGTAACTGGCTCTTGTTCTTAAAGTTGAGTTCAAGGTCATTAACATAATATTGATGAACTTAAACGTTATATTGACTGGGATTTGGCCAACTACAGATCAATAAAATTGATACATTGAACCCTGGTATAAACTGTTGATGCAACTGTTAAAATCAATTTGTACCATCAAGGAAACCATATAATGGAAAGTTTTGGCAATAGGACCAGGGGATTTATTTGGGGGTTGGGGGGGGGGGTTGGATGGGGTGGGGATTATTGATTGTTGAATTATTCCGTCCAGAATTTAGCAACAAGTTATTTAAAAGCAAGGTAAATAATCATAACAGTTAATCATGTTTATGTTTTCAAGATCGTTATCTTAAGGCATAAATTTTCCAAGCAGGTATTATTTATTGGTGAATGTGCAATAGTTTCAAACAGCTCCTTGCTTATCATAGCATCTTTCTTGCTTTGGTTCGAATCCCGTTTTTGCATACCATAGCTTAAGAAAAAGACTAGTCCAATTAAGTCAGAAAATTATTAGTGTTTTGTCGGTTGCATTAGTGAAAGAGGTATTTATTATGTATATCTTTACTTATTTGCGACATATATGGGAAATAGAGCTTTAAACTTGCTTTGGCCCTGGTGCCTTAGTGGTATAAAGCCCTTGGGTACGGATTATAGTGCCTCTTACCGCTCAGGCTTGAATCCCATTCGGGCAGATATTGGTATGAGAAAATGTGTCGTTTGCTTGTTTAAAATGTCAGTGGTTTTTCTCCGGATACTCCGGTTTTCTCCACTACTGAAATGTACGCCTCCATATAAGTGAAAAAAAATCTTTGACTGGGTGTTAAAAACAATTACTTAGATCTCAAGGGCACCATAATACATGTATTCTCATTAAACTAGTACATAGTAGATTTCATATACTTGTGCCCACGCATTTTCGCGCACTGAGGTCAAAGGGGACCAGTTCCGGTTTCACAATCGTGCCTTAAGATTTTTTCTTCACTTAAATCTGGCAAATTTGTAATCTCAATAAATTTTGTTAATCATTTACATATTTAGTAATTTTGGATGACATTTTGAAGATCATTTTAAGCTTGTCATCTGTGTTAGAGAAAATCTTTGTAAAGGAATGATTGTGAAACCAGGGCTGGTAATTAAAGATTGATCTTTATTCAACGAATGGTCGAACATGATAACAAAACGAAAAAAATTGATAATTATTTTAGCAGCATGTTATTTATTATTTCCAAACTATAAAAATCTCGACGAATCACCTTTTCTAAACTAGAATCAGAGTCGATTTGACATAATTTCAGCTATCGTTCAAATGGTCCCCAATACAACTTGAGAATCGTGTAACAAAAATGTAAGTAACCATTGAATATATACTTATTCCTGTTTTATTTAGTTGTTGTAAATCTCGAAACATTTTTTTTTTGTATTCGCACCTAAGAAAGAATAGTTTCCAAAATCAGTACATCATGTACTGTCGGTCAGACTTTTTCAGATTCTCTTGAGAAAATATTACATAAAAAACTTTTCATTACGTTAACTGCATTATTTCTAAACATATTTTTCATCTATTTTTTGGTAGTTTTCATTTGACCAAAAAAATGTTCGTAAAATAAAGCATAACTTCATTATTGAATGTTCCATTGCTTATTATTGGGATATTTTTCTAAATCTCCAAGCAGATTTTTCTGCATTCTAAATCTTCAATTTCACATAATTTCCAACATCGGTACCTCATGTATGGTCGACCATAACTGCATTTTCTTTCGGCACACTGATTTATTTTTTCATCGCACAGTAGTTCACACTCCGGCTTGTCCAAGATGAGTCCTTCTGAACACGCCACAGTAAATAACATGCACGTGCATGATAATATAAACACGACTCTGCAGTTCATCTATAATAATAATAAAAATGAGAAGATTATGATGAAAAAGAATTTCTAAGATGATGATGACACCAATAAAAATACTGTTGCTACTACTTTCACACATAATTTCACGCACTTCCGCCTCACAAACTTGTGTTTAGATTCATTCTTAAGATGAATAAAAAATTATCTCGTCACGAATAGTTGAAAATTTGCTGATATGACGTAAAACAACTTGAAAAAATTGAAAAAATACTGCATAGAATCATTTTTAACATTTCTATCAAAATGGTATTTGAAAAGTTCATATAATATTTAACAGGGATACAAAAAGAACTCTATGCCTGCTGACAAATGGTCATTTACATGATTTTTTATCAACTCTCATGATTCCCAGGGCCTCGATGGTGTAAGGTGTAGAAGCGCTTACACCGCCTCCATTCAAATCCCACTCGGCAGTTTGTCAGTCTTCTTGCCAAAAAATCGCCTTTTCCCGGATTTGTCTGTCGATTTTTCACTCTCATCGAATGCCCTCCTTCCCAGACCTAAGTGAAAGACGGAATTTTAACTGGGGCGTAAAACACCAATTCATCACTCTTATTTCAAAAAAAAAAAAAAAAAAAAAAAACTCTTTAAAAATCACTATAATTCGAAAAAATCTGATAATTTGAAGTACTCCCCAACATTTAGAAAAAAAGTCTAAATTATCACAATATTTTTATCTAATGTTTCATTGAGAAATTCCACAAGTACGTTGTATTACCAAATTTGATTTGTCAGAAACTCAGAAACTGGAACTAATCGCGTTATGATTGGTTTAAATTATCGCCTTATGATTGGTTTAAATTATAAAAGTTTCTAAAATTTTTACTTGTGTGATGATGGTATAAGCGGCCTTGTATATATTGGTATGTTTTGATATTATTGGAAGAAGAATCATTTTATAAGGACAGATTCTAACTTTTTTGTCTTGTTATTCTTGGACAAAGAATCGTGAAACAAAGATCATAATTCAAAACTTTTTGCTTCATTCATCTTGGTAAGAATCGAAATTCAAACCATTAAAGGTCAAAACTACATACTATAGAATAATTAATATTTGCTGGGTTTAAATTTCGTGGTTTTGTCTTTTAAAAAAATTATGTTGGTTTAAAACATACCTATGACGTCATCCTTTGTCTTTTTTGTACATTAACTAGCTTAATCGTTATTTATTACCTTTTAGTATCCAATAAGTTAAAGTATCTGTACATTATCTAACCGAATGGACAGCTAGAATGTACAGATAATTCAACTTATTGGACAGTTACAGGTGAAATGTTAAATACGAACAGAAACAAACCATAGAAGTTTGAACTCATTGTTTCCTTAAAAAAATAACAAACCAGAAAAAAATGTATAAATTCCATTTTTGCATTCAAAATTGAACACATGTACAATTTCCATGTAAACATCCACACGAATATTAGTTTGAACTTAAAAACTCAATGTAAAATAAATGGAATAAAACAAACATACCAGTCCTTGTCCATATCACAATCCCAAAAACAAAGTAAAAACCTTGCAAACTGGCAAAATATGTTATACGCGTGAACTTCCATCAGGGAAGGGGAAGCACCTCCTGGAAATGATATATTTCCGGAATCAACACGGGGTTGTCTCACCTAAACTGTCAACAATTTCACAAACATTTGGTTTTTCATTCTGCACAGATTTTATCTTTTTTACTGGCAGACTGAACACTAATATTCAAAGATCTACACTGTAAAATATAACTAACTTCCACTAACTGATTATATCTTTGTTTAATGGGGTAACTTTTGACCGAGTAAAAAAAATATGTCTACACTATCTGACGGCATCTTAACAAATGAAAGCACATGGCATGAGCATGTTTTGTAGTCTTACATGAGCAAATCACAAAAAAGCATGCATTATGTGTTTCTGTGTATGACTGAATACCCTTCATTAAACACACTATTGAATTACCTACAGCTGTCCATTAAGTTATGAAAGAAATCATGTAAACTACAACTGTCCATTATTTAATGAAAGGGTGATTTAAAGCTGTATTTTAAGAACACAAAGGATTCAATGTTTTAAGTTAGAGAAAAGCCTCAAACTGTCCATTCTGTGAAAGAAAGAACTGATCTCGGCCCACCAGGCCTCGATCAATCCTTTCTTTCACAGAATGGACAGTTTTCGGCTTTTCTCTAAAACATAAATTTTCGTTGAATTGAGTTTGTGAAATAAATCCCGTATGGGGAAATGATAATTAAAGCTGCATTAAGTTTTCCAAAGAAAAAATTAAAACGGTACTAATCTAATTAATGATGTTCCTAATGAACAATGTTACATTTGGTTCAACGATAAAAGCTCTAATAAATACAGAAATTACAGTATTTACCCAGCGAGATGCAGCATTTGGGGGATCTAATATTAGAACATGGTTACGTCATCAAAACCCGGGTCATTTAAACACAACTTCAAAAACGGTGAAATACGATAAATTAATCACAGAACTTCGTTGATTTTGTCATTTGTGACTTAGTAAGGGATATATTATGCCGCTATCTGGACATTACACTATATTAAGGTTCTTGACCTTACTTGCAATTATTATTATTATTTTCTATCACTTAAACTTAATTACTGCTAAATACAAAATCAGATGCATACCAGTTTCAACAATTTATTCTGAACTAAAGTTGGGTGCTGTCGGTTCCAACGTCCGACTCCAACTGCCTAACAGTTGGTTCATAAAACAATTTGTAATGCCAACAGTAACAATTATTTGATAATCACATTATACATAAAACAGAAAGGAAAAAGGTAAAACAACATTAACTTAATTTTAGACAGAAATGTCAATTACCCAAATTCCACACTGTCCACTAATGGTTAGCTTATCATAATCCATCAGACTTAAGGCGTCACAGTCACTTAAAAATTAGTGTCCTTAAATCAGATTAATAACTTAAAACAACACTTTGATTTTGTTGTCCAAACGAGAAATTAACATCAAGAATAACTTGCCTTTTAAGATTATGAATTTCAATTAAAATACTAATAATTATGTATTAATGTTTTAATTTATATTTGAAAAGTTAAATTATGAAAAAGAGCCCGAAAATAAAAGTCTGTCAATTTTGCACCACAACAGATACATAACACCATTTCAAATACATTTGGATATTATTGGCGGACAATTAATGCAATCTGTCATGTTTCACCTTCGATTCTAGGGTTTTCCGTACATCCGTGCGCATGCTCCGAGCTCATAATTACTATCGTAAAACACTGACCAATAGGTCAGAGGATTCCGTTTATTTACAACTAAAAGAAATAAAATTTTAGAAAATGAATGTCACAGATCGTGGTTAGAAGATATCAATTTTTAAAAAAAATATATTTTTAGAAAATCAAAAAAAAAAAAAAAAAAAAAAAAAAAAAATTCAGAAAATTGAAAAACTTAATGCAGCTTTAAATCTTTTCAAAGACATTTTAATTCGTGGTTTTCAATAGCCCACGAAAATAGCGAAATTAAATCCCCACCAATATTTGTGATTTTATAGTATTTTTGCCGTTATGACTCTGCAAAGACGAGGATTCATGATTTACAAAGATTTTTTGTTAAAATGATCAGAATTCGAATCTTTTTGCTTAAGAATTGTCCCATTAAGGCGGAACTTCCAAGATTAACCTTTTAGATATCGTATTAAATTGATTAAAAAGTATATAAAAAGGTGTCTGAGTCATTTTAACATCTTGTAAAGCTACTTTCCCGCTTTTTGTGTAGAAGTGTCTTCAGGTATAGAACTGTGACGAAATACAAATGAAGCCGGGATTTTTTATATTTTATTACAGATTATTCTGTTTCAATTTGGTAAGCTTGCTGATGTAGGTTTTCGATGAAGCAATATATGCGTGTTTTAATGAAGAATTTCGTGTTTTAACGACTGCTGAAGATTTATAGTCTGTTCATTTCTTCAGTGGGAGATTTCTCTTGGTATTTTTTAATCTGCCAAAGTATTCTATCATCATCATCATCATCATCATCATCATCAAAAACATCATCATCATCATCATCAAAATCAACATCATCGTCAACAACAACATTAACAACAACAACAACAACAACAACAACATCATCATCATCATCATCATCATAAAAATCAACATCATCGTCAACAACAACAACAACATCATCATCATCATCAACAACAACAACAACAACAGCAACATCAACTTCATCATCACCATCATCATCATCATCATCATCATCAACAACAACAACAACAACATCATCACCATCATCATCATCATCATAAAAATCAACATCATCGTCAACAACAACAACAACATCATCATCATCATCATCATCATCATCAACAACAGCAACATCAACTTCATCATCATCATCATCATCATCATAAAAATCAACATCATCGTCAAAACAACAACAACAACATCATCATCATCATCATCATCATTATCAACAACAACAACTTCATCATCATCATCATCATCATCATTTTTTTCATTATTATAAATGTTAAAAGTCTTCATTGACAATTCGTTTGTCTCGCCGTTATTATTTTCTTTTAATTTAAATGAATGAAGTTTACATTCACAATATAATCGTCGCGGCTATTTCGTGTTTTTATACGAATGTACATGTATTAAGAAAAGCTTCAAGTCATTTTTAGTTCCAATACATCTACAGTTTCACAAAAGAGGTGTCTAATAATTTATTATGTAGTTGAGTGAAGTAATAGTGTTTTACATCCCTGTCAATATTCTTTCAGTTATATCGAGGCTGTCAGTTCTGGGATGGTTGATGAAATCTGAGTGCTCGGAAAACCCTACTACCGTCGGCAAGCGAAGTGACAGCCTCGATTTGACACTAGGATCTGCGCGAGCTTAAAAAAAACTTGACCACTTGGCTTCAACTTGCTATGGAATACAGCGACCTGTTATGAATTCTAAAAATGACCGTACCTTTATTGACGCGCAACCTCTCAAATATTTCCATTTTTCTCTCATTAATATTTAAAAAATTCCAAGTTTTATCACACGGTGAATATGGTTTGTTTTGTTTAACAAAACTACACTAAACAATTTAAATATAATATTATATATTCAATTTTAATCGCGTAATGTCTTAAATTCAATCACACCGCGTGTGAAAAAAAAGATATTTTTAAAAATTTTGTTCAATAAAACACTTCAAAATGAGAAAGTTAAATGGTTTTCTCTGAAATTGACTATTTTTAAATTTAAAACAATAATGTTTAAATATAATTGAATTAAATTGTTAAAAAAGTAATACACGGGAAATTTCAATTTTCAGTTGTTGGCTTAAATAAAGGTAAACATTTTCGAAGTTTGAAAAAAAAAAAAATAAATAAAAAAATTGTAAATTATAGTATTAATCACTTTTCAGATTTGTCCTCGATTTAATTTTGATTAATTCGATATTTCCATCGATATGTGTTTAAATGAATAGATAAATAAATAAATAAATAAATAAATAAATAAATAAATAAATAAATAAATAAAAGAAAAAAATAAATAAATAGAGATAAATAGATAGATAGATAGATAGATACATGTAGATAGATAGATAGATAGATTAATTAATTAATTAATAGAAACAATCAAATAAATAATAATAAAAAATAGTAAATAGATAAATTAATAAATAAAAAAAATCAAATAAATAAATGATAACAAAAATAATAAATAAATAAAAACAATCAAATGAATAAATAATAATAATAATAATAACTAAATAAATAATAATAAAAACAATCAAATAAATAAATAATTTTAAAAATAAATAGTAAATAAATAAATAAATACATAATACTCACTTTTTATTGATACTCCCTGATATAAGCTTCCAATCACTCGTACCAGTACAAGATTCTATAAAATTACCCACACAATTTACAATAAAAACTCCTTTAGAGATTTCAACAAGTAATTCATATCAACCAGGTTTAATCCAATTAGATTCAGTGTTTGCTATATACGATCCCACGGAAGATTTGATTATGGTGTCTGCGTGATTTTTAATTAGCGTTAATCTATCGACACAGATAACTTTAATTGATGTTCATCGCGTGACAAATTAACGGAGGTGAGTTTTATTTGTTTTGATTTTTTATTGATTTTGGTTGCTTTTTACGACAGCCTATGAGGCTCATAAAAATATAATATTACAGGTTTCAAGATGGAAACGAAAAAACGCTAAAATCGATATAACACGAACTAAAAGACGTTTTTACGAGAACTAAAAGACATTATAACGCGAACTGAAAGACGTCATTATACGAACTAAGTTACGTTATAACGCGAATTAAAATACGTTATAAGGCGAATTAAAAGGCGTTATAACACGAACTAAAAGAAGTTAAAATGCGAATTAAAAGACGTTATATCACGAACTTAAAGGCATTATAACACGAACTAAAATACGTCATAACGCGAATTAAAAGTCGTTATAACGCGAATTAAAAGGCGTTATAACACGAACTAAATGGCATTATAACACAATCTAAAAGGCATTATAAGGCTAACTAAAAGGCGTTATAACACGAACTAAAAGGCGTTATAACAAGAACTAAAAGACGTTAAAACACGAACTAAAAGGCGTTATAACACGAACTAAAAGACATCATAACGCAAATTAAAAGGCGTTATAACACGAACTAAAAGGCATTATAACACGAACTAAAAGGCATTATAACACAATCTAAAAGGCATTATAAGGCTAACTAAAAGGCGTTATAACACGAACTAAAAGACCTTAAAACACGAACTTAAAGGCGTTTTAACACGACCTAAAAGGCGTTATAACACGAACTAAAAGGCGTTATAACACGAACTAAAAGGCGTTATAACACGAACTAAAAGACGTTATAACACGAACTAAAAGACGATACAACACGAACTAAAGGGCATCATAACGCGAACTAAAAGGCATTATAACACGAGCTAAAAGATGTTAAAACACGAACTAAAAGACGATATAACGAGAACTAAAAGGTATTATAACACGAACTAAAAGACGTTTTAACGCGAATTAAAAGGCGTTATAACACAACCTAAAAGGCGTTATATAACGCAAACTAAAAGGCATTATAATGCAAACTAAAAGGCGTTATAACGCGAACTAAAAGACATTTTAATGCGAATTAAAAGACGTTATAACACGAACTAAAATACTTTATAACACGAACTTGAAGACGTTATAACGCTAATTAAAAGGCGTTATAACACGAACTTAAAGGCATTATAACGCGAACTAAAAGGCCAATTAACGCAAACTAAAAGGCGTTATAACACAAACTAAAGGGCGTTTTAACACGACCTAAAAGGCGTTATAACCCGAACTAAAAGGCGTTTAACACGAACTAAAAGGCGTTTAACACGAACTAAAAGGCGTTTTAACACGGACTAAAAGGCGTTATAATACGAACTAAAAGGCGTTATAACGCGAAGTAAAACACATTATAACGCAAACTAAAAGGCGTTATAACACGAACTAAACGGCGTTATAACACGAACTAAAAGGCGTTATAACACAAACTAAAGGGCGTTTTAACACGACCTAAAAGGCGTTATAACCCGAACTTAAAGGCGTTTAACACGAACTAAAAGGCGTTTTAACGCGAATTAAAAGGCGTTATAACACGAACTAAATGGCATTATAACACAATCTAAAAGGCATTATAAGGTTAACTAAAAGGTGTTATATCACGAACTAAACGGCGTTATAACACGAACTAAAAGGCGTTTAACACGAACTAAAAGGCGTTTTAACACGGACTAAAAGGTGTTATAACACGAACTAAAAGGCGTTATAACACGAACTAAAAGGCAATATAACGCGAACTAAAAAACGTTTTAACGAGAACTCAAAGACATTATAACACGAACTAAAAGGCGTTTTAACACGAACCAAAAGGCGTTATAACACGAACTGAAAGGCGTTTCAACGAGAACTTAAAGACAAGATAACGCAAATTTAAAGGCGTTACAACACGAACTAAAAGACATTACAACACGAACTAAAATGCGTTATAACGCAAACAAAAATGCGTTATTACGCAAACTAAAAGGCTTTATAACACGAACTAAAAGACGTTGTAACACAAACTAAAAGGCGTTTTAACACGGACTAAAAGGCGTTATAATACGAACTAAAAGGCGTTATAACGCGAAGTAAAACACATTATAACGCAAACTAAAAGGCGTTATAACACGAACTAAACGGCGTTTAACACGAACTAAAAGGCGTTTAACACGAACTAAAAGGCGTTTTAACACGGACTAAAAGGCGTTATAATACGAACTAAAAGGCGTTATAACGCGAAGTAAAACACATTATAACGCAAACTAAAAGGCGTTATAACACGAACTAAACGGCGTTATAACACGAACTAAAAGGCGTTATAACACAAACTAAAGGGCGTTTTAACACGACCTAAAAGGCGTTATAACCCGAACTTAAAGGCGTTTAACACGAACTAAAAGGCGTTTTAACGCGAATTAAAAGGCGTTATAACACGAACTAAATGGCATTATAACACAATCTAAAAGGCATTATAAGGTTAACTAAAAGGTGTTATATCACGAACTAAACGGCGTTATAACACGAACTAAAAGGCGTTTAACACGAACTAAAAGGCGTTTTAACACGGACTAAAAGGTGTTATAACACGAACTAAAAGGCGTTATAACACGAACTAAAAGGCAATATAACGCGAACTAAAAAACGTTTTAACGAGAACTCAAAGACATTATAACACGAACTAAAAGGCGTTTTAACACGAACCAAAAGGCGTTATAACACGAACTGAAAGGCGTTTCAACGAGAACTTAAAGACAAGATAACGCAAATTTAAAGGCGTTACAACACGAACTAAAAGACATTACAACACGAACTAAAATGCGTTATAACGCAAACAAAAATGCGTTATTACGCAAACTAAAAGGCTTTATAACACGAACTAAAAGACGTTGTAACACAAACTAAAATGCGTTATTACGCAAACTTAACTAAAAGGCATTATAACACGAACTAAAAGGCGTTATAACGCAAACTAAAAGGTGTAATAACGCGAACTAAAATAATAATAAAAATAATAATAATAATAATAATTTAAGTATCAACCGAATTTGTGTTATTTGTGGAATATAATAACTTGCGTTATTCATTTTGCTTTCAAAATTTTTGCATTCATAATGACAATGAACATCATTTTAAAACAGTTCAATTGTAAAATAACGCAAGCTAAAAACGTTATACGTTATAAAGCAAACTAAAAGGCTTTTTAATGAAAACCAAAATACGTCAAAATGCTAAAAAAAACGTTATAATGTGAACTAAAATCGTTGTAGCTCGAACTACATTTATAATGCGATCTTAGAGGCATAATAAGGCGAACTAAAAGACGTTATATAACGCGAACTAAAAGGCGTAGTAACACAAAATGGTGTCAATTTGCAGACCAAAAGAGTTCTATAACGCGGACTTAAATGCGTTATAATGCGAACTATAAGGCCTAATAATTAGAATGAAGGCTTGAACATGAATGATATTACCCGAAATAACAGGCTTTTAATTTTTTCTCATCAATTTATCATGATTTTCCACTTTTTAAATTGAATTTTAAATCTTTCGGGAAAAAAGTTGAATTCGTTCAAATTGTATTGAAAATATTCCCCCAGGGACATGATTCATGAATATTAGTCTCTTATTATCCCCTTTATCTGGCCTTCGATTCGATGGATAAAAGACGGAATTATTAAAACTCTTTTGTTGTATCAGGAAGCTCAATAAAGTAATAAAACAATATTACATCTATTAATGATAAAATGTCATTGTAATGTGATCCTTTTTTATGTCAGAATCTAGTTAAGGATAATGAAATTGTTTGATTCTTTTTTTTATTTATTTATATTGTATTCTTAAAATTGAAAAACATCACGTAACATATACAAGTACATTTGAACAAACAGGTAAATGCCAATAGCTTCTCGTATAGACGAATTTTCGTGACTTTTCGTGGCTTTTCGTAATTGCCCTGCAAAAGAAGTAACAAGAACAAAAACAATAGCAGCAGGAACAGCGACAAAAAAAAATCAACAGTAACAAAAAAGTCAGCAACACCTATTTGTCAGCTACAACGATGACAGCAACGGCTATAACAAAGGTAACCGTTTTAACAGCAAGGTTAAAAAAAAACCAACAAAAATAGCAAAATGAGATATTGTGAAAACATTAATATATTTATGGTTACAACGAATTTGTTTTAAAAAATTAAAATATATGTATACTCATCTTTCCCTAATATGTTATGTCAGTTTCAGGTTGATATAAAGTGGGGACAACTGGGACAGAGACATGTTTACTTGGCCAAATTCTATGACATCATCGACAGCTACACGATAAAGGCATCAATGAAATCACCGAGAGCTACACCACAAAATCATCAATGACATTATCGACAGCTACACCATAAAGCCATTAATGACATCATCGACAGCTACACCAACAAAGCATCAATGACATAATCGACAGCTACACGATAAAGGCATCAATGACATCATCGACAGCTTCACGATAAAGGCATCAATGACATCATCGACAGCTACACCATAAATGCATCATTGACATAATCGATAGCTTCACCATAAAGGCATTGATTTAATGACATCATCGAGAGCTACACCACCAAATCATCAATCTCACCGTGCGTGTGCGCTTGTACACGACAGGCCACAATACACATTCGCATATCACACGCATAAATTAACTTGTTTTTAGATAAATCAGTAGCTTAAAAATTGCTGATGAGATGTAAAACAACAAACTATCATTTTCATACCTCATGCATTAAAATCTACACTTTCCAAATTTAATTTAATTTTTTAAAATAAACTATATTGGTATTTTAATATTTTACATTTTTTATCAAATAGAGTACGTTTGTAAAGCTTAAAAAAACTTTAAAAGAACTTTTCAAAAATTTTAATTTTATTTGTAATTCAATACCTATAAAAGGCTAATTTGTTTTTGAAAAAGTGATTATTTTATGAAATACATTGTTATTTTGTCCCTGAAGATATATAATTGCACGGAACATGAAACTTTGAATGAAAAAATGTAAACAAAAGTTTAATTAATTATTTATTAAGATCCGGGTATATGTAAACAACGATTATATTATTATGTAATGTAATTTGCAAAACGTTTTCGTTCTGTAACGTTGGTTTCAAAGAAAAATTTGGAACAAAGAGAAATATTTGGAAAAACAGCACAACAAAATATTAAGTCGATCTGTATTTTTGGTTACAGCGGACGCTCACAAAGAAAAAATTGGAACAAAGGGAAAATTTGGAAACCAGCACAACAAAATATTAGGTCGGTCTGTAATGTTGGTTACAGTGGACGCTCACAAAGAAAAAATTGGAACAAAGGGAAAATTTGGAAACCAGCACAACAAAATATTAGGTCGGTCTGTAATGTTGGTTACAGTGGACGCTTACAAAGAAAAAATTGGAACAAAGGGGAAAGTGGGAAAAATAGCTTAAACATACTATTAGGTCGGTCTAGATTTTTGGTTACAGCAGACGCTATTTAAAAAGATTGAACAAATGCGAAAATAGAACAAACAAAATATAAGATCGGTCTAGAACTTTGGTTACAGCAGACGCTAACAAAGAAGAATTTGGAACAAAGCGGAAAGTGTGGAAAACAGCACATTTAAAACTTTTGAAAAAAATGATGGACCTTAAAAATATTTGATATTAAAAAAGATGGACAAATTGAGGAACAGACTAAAACAGAAACTATGATTTATTTAATTATGTAAAAACTAATAAAAAGTTGTCGTACAGTGAATGTTTTTACAGTATCACTGTCGTAAAGTGGATGTTTTTTTTTACACTATCACTGTTGTAAACTGGATGTTTTTTACAGTATCACTGTTGTAAAGTGAATGTTTTTCAAGTACCACTGTCCTTAAGTGGATGGTAATCAAAGTATCACTGTCGTAAAGCGGCCGAGAATAATCAAAGTATCACTATCGTAAAGTGGATGTTAATCAAAGTATCACTGTCGTAAAGTGGAGAATAATCACAGTATCACTGTAGTAAAGTGGAGAATAATCATAGTATCACTGTAGTAAAGTGGAGAATAATCAAAGTATCACTGTCGTAAAGTGGAGAATAATCAAAGTATCACTGTCGTAAAGTGGAGGTTCATTAAAATAAAACACCGAATCCTGTGTAGTATTTGAACGAAAAAATTTAAAATAGAAAAATAAGGTATTGATACTTTATCCGCATACCATCAATAAACTTACACTGCGTAATACAATCGAAGATCAAAACAACGAAGCATGATTTCTGACAACGGAAGCAGCGATGCGATAAATACAAAAATGAATCCCCGAATATTGTGAAATATTTTAATATTTTAAATTGATATATTTTTTATCGTTAAAAGTATTTTTTAAAAAAATTTCACACCCAGTAAAAATGGAAACTCAACAAATTATGTATTTGATTTTAGAGCTACTTCTTATAACCCGAAATGTTGAAGTTAGTGGTTCTTTTCAACATGGGATGTTTTTAGATTCCGATTCTTACAAACAATTTGATAACATTGGGATTAAACAATGTGCAAAGAGGTGTTACGCTGAAGCAGATTGCCAATCTATTAACTTTTTTAAAACAACGTTTACTTGTTTTTTGAATTATCATAACAGTCAATATAAACAGCTCGTATCAAATGCGGAATTCGCCTACGGAGACCGAAGTCATATGTCACAGGTAAACAATTTATAGATAGATATATTTTATTTGTTGGTCAAAGCTAATATGTATTCTTCAGATCAAGTTGTTCTTGTTATGTTGTTTAACGTTGCATCAGTAATTTTTCAGCTATTCAAGACGAGCCCATTGTTATTAATCTTTAAGGCTCAGAGTCATTTCTGACCAGTATAGTCACATTATCCTGGTACTGGATTAACCATTAGATGCCCTTAAATGCCGACCCTGACCAAGACTTTAAATTTGGTTGGTAACTGTTCTTTCGCTAAGCACTCTGCATTTCGAAATGAAAGTCACAAGTCCTTCGGATGAGACCTTAAAAACCGATGCACCATGTCACGATAAACGCTCACTGCAAAGGTAAAAATATCTACCACTTCACCTATATTTGGTGACGTCTCAATATAAGTGACATATTCTTGACTTGGACGTTAAACCCCAATCAATCAATCAATTAAAATTAAATGCCGAGCGCCACGCGAAAAGTAAAAGCCTCATAAATGTCCCGTTCGCTATTTCGATATTCTAACCCACGTCTTCCCACACCCAAAGCGAACACTATACCATCAAGCCCGGGGGCAATCCCAAGAGTCAAGCTGTCTTACATAAAAGGTATCAAAAAAAAAATAAAAAAAAAAAAAAAATAAAAAACAAACAAACAAACAAACAAACAAAGGATAGTATAGCCTTTTACATCATACCCTTCTGATTTTTAAAACTCTATTTGCTTCTTCGACGATGACGCTGTCATGTCGTAACTATGTTTTAATTTCGTAAAAAAATAAAATAATTGCAATTGTGATTCCGCAAGCTCCAAAAAGCGGCCAGCAATTTGTGTATTTTTTAACTTCACCACAAACAGAGCTAGAGGGTAAGCACTGTTTCGTAACTAGACCACTGCAGTAGCTCAGTTAATACAGTGCTTACTCCGTAAGTGGGAGGTCGTGGGCTCGAACTCCGACCGGGTCTGACATAAGACTTGAAAGTGGAAAGTGCCTGTTCTTTCGCCAAGCACTCGACATTACGAAAACAAAGTTACGGTTCTTGCGGATTGAAACTTTAAATGAATGAGGTCCTGTGTCAAGGTAGTTGTGGCACGATAAAGAACCCTGCTGTATAAAACAATCAGCATAACACACAGTCAAAATTTTTGATTTTTCGGCTATACCTGACGACGTCTCGATATAAATGAAATATTTTTGTTTGCGACATAGAGCACCATTACTCAAATCAACTCAACGGTTTCGGAACTTGGCAGTTCCTGTTTATGTCTAATGATGGTTACACACATAAATCCTCTCTTATTTAACTCTTGGTATGTGAAATGTATTTCGCGTATTAACAAAATTGTTTTAATTATTGAAAATCGATGCAATCTGTTACTATTTTCACGAAGAAGCAATTGAGCTCTTTATGCTTTAGAATTACTTTTTAAGAACATTTTATTTTTCAAGATTAATTGATTAAGTTTACGGAAAATTCAACAATAAGGAAACCGATGTTTCGAGATTTGTTAGCTTATTCAGCGATAAACACAGAAATTTAAACATCAATCACATTAAAATGCATCAAGTTTTTCTATGCATAATATAAAAAGGCGCATTTTATTCTTAACTATGCCTGTCATGAAAAATCGTAAGTGGGAGGTCGTGTGTTCTAGCCCCGACCGGGTCTGACCCAAGACTTATAAGTGGGTAGTAACTGTTCTTTTGTCAAGCAATCTGTATTATGAAATAAAAGTCCCGGTTCTTTTGGATGGAAACTTAAAATATACAAGGTCCCGTGACACGATAGGCGTGACACGATAAAGAACTCTGCCGTATAATGCCACCAGCGCAACGCACAGGCAAATTTCCTACACTTTCGCCTAAAGCTGGCGACGTCTCGATATAAGTAAAATATTCATGACTGGGACGTTAAACACCATTACTCATCTCAACTCTCATGAAAAAAAAGTAATATTGAGTTCAATGATAAAGCTTTTACTTATAGTTTGATCTACAAAAGATTTTATTTTAGAACATTCGCCACGTGATTCCTTATCGAAAACGACGCAACATCAACAAACACCGCATAGAAACATGATTTCTGGCAAAAGAAGCAGCGAAACGGTAAATAAACACACAAGTTGATTTCTGGCTGCATGAAGACAAAAGACTAGCATTATTATAAATAAATCCAGTCATTGTTTGATGGAAGCAATTCAGCAATATCGTTTTGCACGGTCACGTTTACTTCATGTCGACGCCATTGTTTACTTCCATGTAAGAATTCCGCACATGCTCAAAACTAATAATTAACATATTATCGAGTTACCCCAAAGCTTTCAGAATTTTGAGTTATAATGGGCTTTAATGGATCATATCGTAATAACAAACCAATTTATATTTTAACATTTTAACAATAAAATGGATAAACTTTACGCAGCTTTAATAGTATCAATGGGTGTGTCTTCGGTTTAAGAACATGGTTCTTGTATCGGAATTTCGCCATAACAACAAGAACATGCACCGAGAAAATTGTTCGCGGAACAAAATATCACACAACCTTTCTAACATGAGCGTGGAAAACTAAGATGGCGGAAAAGTGATAAGTCAGACTAGCGTAAAAAAAAGTTTTGGTATTTTGACTGTGAGGATTCCAATAATGACTTTAATAGATGTTACAACTGCATGTATAGTCAAAATTTTTATTCACGATTAAAATTATATGTATATTTTACTGAATTAATTGTATATATATATAATGTCGAAATAATGTCGAAGTTTAAAAATTTGTCCGTCTGGTCCCGATCTGTCAATTAATTATTGAAAAGTTCTCAAAAAAAAAAAAAAAAAAAAAAACAAAAAAAAAAAAAAAAAAAAACCTATCACAGTCATTCTTTATCTACATTATTTGAACTTGTATATAAAGGCCACCTGTCCATAAATGTCACTTTTAGTAATTCAAATGAGTGGCCTTTATAGACAGGTTTGTTTGTAATTTAAACAGATTATGATATTGAACAAGTTTTTTTTTATCGCAAAATACAAATTTCAGATTGCAGGACACAGTTTTTGAAGTTTAACTTTGCTTTTCTGTTTTAATTTGACAATTAACCGGTATGTATTTGCTTGATTAGAGGTAATAAATGAAAAAAAAATGGAAATACGAGTTCACCATGTTTTACTCCACTAAATAATTAAAACGATAAAACATTATTGTATTAAATAAGTGTTTTAATCACAGAATATTTTTTTCAATTTACCGTATACATGTTGTAACTAATTCATATAATTTAACCTTATAATCGAGTCAGAAGTGTTGACAAGTCCATATTTTATGCAATGCCTACTCGTTTATAACTGTTGCATTGTGGGAGATGACGTCATCATATTACGTCATGATTATTGAGTAAAGGCCTGTTAGTGAAGCACGTGCTTTATTTTCTCATATTCCGACCTGCTAGATGCTTTTTTTAAAAATTATAAATGCTGCATACAACTTGTTGAGTGACACAAAACTTAGATGTATGTGTCACAGTGGAGTTTAAAACAAAAACACACTCCTCCACTGTGGATTTATTTAAGCGAAAACCAAATTAATATATTATTAGAAAATATATACTTGTTGTCTCAGCCCACTTGAACAGCCTGTTAGTAATTATATTTAATAACAAGAGGCCCATGGGCCTTAACGCTCACCTGAAGATATGTCCAATATTGTTTGCAAAGTGCAATAGACAATATATTAAGTACAGAAACTTTAAAAGTTTTCTCAAGTTAAGAACTCACACAAAATTTGATCAGAAATATATCCACTCACATTTCATTTATAAGTAGCTTATAAAATATGCATGAAGTAACTGTAGTGCAATGAATAATTTCCAAATCATTAATCAATTTCAGTATACTTATGTAGCTATGGTCGTGACCTTTGAACATATATAACCTCGAACCACATATGATTGTCATGTCAATACCTACAATATTCTAATAGACATGCCTATGCATAAAATTAATAGCTTTTAAGATAATTAATAATAATTTTAGTATTCCTTTGTTGATATTCCTTGACCTTTGAACATATAACCTTGAACCATATATTAAAATGATCTTCATGTTAATACCTACAATATTCTTATATACATGCCTATACAAAAAGTTAAAAGTTTTCAAGATAATTAGCAATTTTAAGTCTTCTTTTGCAGCTGTGACCTTGACCTTTCAACATATAACCTTGAACCATATATCAAAATGATCATTGTCACAACACCTCCAATATTCTAACATACATGCCTATGCAAAATGTTAATAGTTTTCAAGATGATTAGTAATTGATGTCTCCTTTTGCACCTGTGACCTTGACCTTTCAATATATAACCTTTTACCATACATCAAAATGATCGTCATGTTAATACCTACAATATTCTAATATGCATGCCTATACAAAAAGTTAATAGTTTTCAAAATAATTAGCAATTTAAGTCTTTTGAAGCTGTGACCTTGACCTTTCAACATATGACCTTGAACCATATATCAATTTGATCGTCATGTCAATACCTACAATATTATAATAGAGATGCCTATACAAAAGATAATAGTTTTCAAGATAATTAGCACTTTAGATTTTTTTTTGCAGCTGTGACCTTGACCTTTTAACATGACCTTGAACCATATATCAATATGATTGTCATGTCAATACTTACAATATTTTAATATACATGCCTATACAAAAAGTAAATAGTTTTCAAGATAATTAGCAATTTAAGTCTTCTTCTGCAGCTGTGACCTTGACCTTTCAACATATGATCTTGACCCATATATCAAAATGATCATCATGTCAATCCCACAATATTCTAATGTACATGCCTATACAAAAAGTTAATAGTTTTCAAGATAATTAGCAATTTAAGTCATCTTCTGCAGCTGTGACCTTGACCTTTCAACATATGACCTTGACCCATATATCAAAATGATCGTTGGCGCAATACCTACAATATTCTAATATACATGCCTATACAAAAAGTTACTAGTTTTCAAGATAATTAGCAATTTAAATAATATTTTGCAGCTGTTACCTTGAACTTTCAACATATGACCTTGTACCATATATCAAAATGATCATTGTGGCAGTACCTACAATATTCTTATATACATGCCTATACAAAAAGTTACTAGTTTTCAAGATAATTAGCAATTTAAGTCATTTTTTGCAGCTGTGACCTTGAACTTTCAACATATGACCTTGTACCATATATTAAAATGATTGTCATGTCAATACCTACAATATTCAAATATACACGCTTAAACAAAAAGTTAATAGTTTTCAAGATAATTAGCAATTTAAGTTTTCTTTTGAAGCTATGACCTTGAACTTTCAACATTTGACCTTGAACCATATATCAAAATGATCGTCATGTCAATACCTACAATATTCTAATGCCTATACAAAAAGTTAATAGTTTTCAAGAAATAGTGACAAATATATAATTTTTAGCAATTTCCCCACTCAGTGCCTTACAATTTCCCCATTTTGAGCCCCATTGCTACCATTTGTGCCAATCTGAAAATAGATGACCTAAGGATATTATAATGAAATTACTAAGGTATATCTCTTGTAGATTCAGAGGAGAAAATTTTTAAAGTTTTTCACTATTCCCCCCTTATGGGGCCCCAAGGGGACATAACTCCTTCATTTGTGCAAATCTAAAAGGGCATCATCCAGACATGATGGTTACCAAGTTTCATTAAATTTGGCCCAGTGGTTTTGGAAGAGAAGATTAAAATGTAAAAAGTTTACGCACGTCGCACGACGGATGACGCACGACGGACGAAGATTGATAGCAAAAGCTCATCTGAGCTTTTGGCTCAGGTGAGCTAATAACTTTGCAAGGGAATTTCACGATAATTTATTATCAACTTTATTTAAATTCTTTGTAAAAGAAATTATAAGAGCCCTTTTTTACTAATGAAAAAAAGAGAGAAAAAAAAATAGATTCCCTTTTTATTTTGATTAACAAGAATCCTTTACTATAAATGCCCAAATTAAATGTACCAGCATAATGTGACCATCGATTTTCACAAGTATGTATGTCACTAATTACAGATCTTGTTAGTACAAGAAATTATTCATAAACGCGCTTATTTCACGAAAAAATATATTGTGGACCAATCATACGAGGAAAAACAAAGTAATAAACTTTGATGATTTTTTGTTTTTAGAAAATGAAATTGCAAAGGTAGAAAACAAAGGAAATATTTTAATAATAGGGGACCTAAATGCTAGAATAGGTATCAAAATGGATTTAATAGAAGATGAAAATTGTTCTGATGATCTACTAGATATTCTTCCAGATGATTATAATACTGACTTTTCTCTTATAAGAAATTCTCTAGACAAAATTATAAATTCTCCAGGTCGTCAGTTGCTTGACCTTTGCATTGCCTCCCAAATCTGTGTGCTTAATGGACGTTTTATTGGGGACTGTTTAGGAAATTTAACTTGTTACAAGACCAAGGGTTCGAGTACATTAGATTATGCATTGGTCAATATTGACCTATTGAAAGATATAGACTTTTTCCATGCCGATAATCCAATTTACTTATCAGATCATGTTCAAATAGCTGCCCATTTCAAAACTTGTATCAACCTTAACCAATCAGAAAGACATTCGGATCTTCATACTATGCAATATTCATATAAATGGACAAGCTCCTCAAAAGAAAAACTGTTAGAAGCTTTATCTGATGCTAATAAAACAAATCATATTTATAAAATTTGAAAATAAAAATTTTGATTTTTCTCATATAGGGTTGGAATCTGCCATCTGTAATTTTCAAAAAAAAAATTTACCACCTTATCTGAAAAGTCTTGTAAGGTCATAAGATTGAGAAATAAGAAAAAAAAGAAACCAAAAAATTTTGGACAAATAATGAGGTTAGTCAATTGAAAAAAATTGTCAATAAATTGTCAAAGAGTCTTAAGTTTAACTCTTTTGATACCACATTAAGGCATAATTTTTTTATACATTCCAAAAAATTAAAAAGATTAATCAAATATAAGAAAGCGCTGTATAGAAAAAGTATTTTAGAAAAACTTTCAGACTTGGAAAAAAATAACCATAAAGAATATTTGAAATTGTTTAAGTCTTTGAAAAATAGAAATTCTACATCTGATTCTTCTTTTGAACCAAACTTTAATGATTTACAGCAACATTTTACCAGTCAAGGCAGTGTATCAGAAATTAAAGAATGTATCAGAGAATTAAAATCAAATAAGAGTTCTGGGCCTGATTTCATTTGTAATGAAGTGATTAAATATAGTAGCTTTGTGACTAGTAAGAGCATCGCTAAACTTTTTAATCTTATACTTGATACTAGTATATACCCCTCACAATGGAGAAAATCATATGTAATATTAAATCACAAGTCTGACTGTAAAGATAATCTTGACAACTACAGAGGCATATCGCTTCAAAATTGCATTGCAAAATTATTTAGTGCTTTAATGAATAAGCGGCTGTCATTGTTTTATGAAAACAAATTCAGAGATAATCAGTTTGGTTCTCGACATAATCATAGAACATCTGATAGTATTTTTATTTTGAAAACTCTTACTACTAAATATATTAAATCTAAGAAAAGCCAATTATTTGCATGTTTTGTTGATTTTAAGAAAGCCTTTGATTCGATCTGGCGCAATGGTCTTTTATTTAAACTGATGCAAAATATGATAGTCTGAGTCCTACTTTATTTAACTGTTTTATAAATGATATCTATTCTGTTTTTGACTCAAGTTGTCACCCACCTTCTCTAAATAAGTCATTAATAGGTAGTCTCAGCTTTGCAGACGATTTAATTATTCTCTCTGAATAACATACAGGCCTTCAAAAGGCTTTAAATAATCTTCATAAGTACTGTTTAAGATGTCAGTTGACAGTAAACACTACAAAGACCAAAATTCTCACTTTTCAACAATGTTACAAAGAGACACCATTCTTATTCTACAATGATACTAGTTACCTGAAGTTAAGGAATACAATTTTAAATAAATTTTAAAGGAGATTTTCGACAAGCGTCCACTGAATTATCAAGAAAAGGTCTGAAAATTTTGCATTTTATGAAAAAATATCTGGACAATTTTAAAAAAATTTCTGTTACCTTATCTTGTAAATTGTTTGTTCAACTGGTACGTCTAATTTTAACCTATAATTCTGAAATTTGGTTAATGGATAATTTTAAAAAGTATTTTAATTCTGCTAAAAGAGCAGAAAAAAACTGACAAAACCATTGATAACTTTACATTTTCAGACCAGTACCAGTTTGAGAAAATTAATATGAAATTCTGTAAATTTATTCTTGGTGTTAAAAGGTCTGTAAGCAACTTTGCTTGTCGTTCAGAATTGGGTAGGTTTCCTATAGAAAGTTATATTAAGACCCAAGCTTTGCTATATTACGCTAGGTTATACTCTTCTAAAATAAAACCCCTTCTTAAAGAAGCTTTTGAAGTTAATAAACTTCTAGCTAATGAGTCAATATATACATGGTATTCATTCATTGAAAAAGTTATGGAAAAATAACATTTTACTGATATTCTTGATGATATTGATTTGTCTTTACCATTTAATCTTCAGAAGCCAAAATTTAAAAAAAAAGATCAAATACATTGTTTACATATAATATTATTATTCTAATATTGTTCTAAATAAAATAAAAGCTATAAACCCAGAAACCTCAAAGTTAGGCCTGTACAAAAACATTAAACAGGACTCTGACTTGGAACCTTATTTACTCCATCATAATTTTTCATACAAGAAATTATTTACAAAATTTAGAATAAGTGACCATTGTTTGGAAATTGAGAGAGACCGGTATAAAAATTTGAAGAGAGAAAATAGACTTTGTAAAGTTTGTAGTTCTATTGAGGATGAGAGCCATTTCTTTCTAAATTGTAGTATTAATAGCTCTATTAGAATTTCACTATTTAATACCTTAGTAAAAGATTATTCTGATTTTAATATCAAAAGTAGTGAGCAAAAACTTTATTACTTACTTAATCCAAACATGGAACATTTGTCCATTATTGGGAGCTTAATGAAAGAGTCGCTTAGACTAAGAGATAGCTCCATATTAGCCAATTGCTCTTGACACTGTACTTTAGCCATTTTATCTGTATCATTGTATTGTATTTTTTCTTGTGTTTCATTGTATTGTATTTTTTCTTTTGTTTGTTTTTGTATTTTTTGTAAGGTTCAATCCTTATTTGGATATAGATACCAATAAAGTTTATTATAATTGAAGTTATAAACCTAAAAAGAAATGAGTTTAACACACACACACACACACACACACACACACACACACACTCTCTCTCTCTCTCTCTCTCTCTCTCTCTCTCTCTCTCAACCTGTTCTATGCATTTAACATGTGAATAAATTATAAGTTAATGATGCATGCTCTCTCTCTCTCTCTCTCTCTCTCTCTCTCTCTCTCTCTCTCTCTCTCTCTCTCTCTCAACCCTGCTCTTTGTATTTAACATGCGAGTATTTTATGTGTTAAAAATATAAGCTAATGATACTCTCTCTCTCTCGTAGTATAATGTTGTTTTAATGTAGTTTAGTTTTTAACAGTATTTTTCAGCTACTAAAGATTGTTTAAATGGACAGGTATCGTTGGAAATGCATGATTTCAGCAGTTATTGTTATGATGGAGGTATACCAAATTCTTATTTACGATATAATTTTATTTCATTTATCAAAGTATAAAAAAATAACTTATATAAAGGCGTCTTATGAAAGATTTAAAATGTCTAATCAAAGATGACAATTTTTTAAAACTTGTCATTAAAAATGTTAATTTATCCGCTTGTTTGGTGAATAACCCGTTTCTAAAGTTTTGAATAACCAGTTCGACAGCAGGAAATACATTCTCTGATGAAACTGATGAAAATAGTGAAAAAAAAACATTTTTTTTACTAGAATTAGAATTAAATGACCTTAGTTTAGTCATAATCAAGAGAGGTTTTTGTTTAAACCAACGTTGAGTTTAAATTCGTCACGTACAAGGCTCTTAAAATAGGGAAATTTCCAAACAGCTTCTTTGGGGATGATAAATTTAAACTGGAAACTCCATCGATCTAAGCGATACCGAAGTTCTTGTTGTCATCCTTTTTATGAGAAAGTCATCTTATTAAGATCAGGCTCGTTATACAAATGACTTTTAAAAGCACACATACGCGCGCGCGCGTTTTTGGAAATAATAAATTTGATCTGGTAACATTGACCTTTCGGGCAATCCCCGAGTACATAATGCCAATCATTTTTATGAGAAGCCCTTATATTGTAGGTAAACCCTTAGTTATTACTTGAATGTTGAACATTTTGGATTGATTGACATTTTGTGCATTGTTGAAATGTGTAGAATGTAAACGTAAATGTCTATGATTTAGTGTTTCTGAAGATATTTTATTAATAAATAAAACATATAAGAAAAATATTTTGTAACTTTAATTCTCTTAATCAATTGTGAAGACAAACTTAAGTTGATGATAAGCGCTCAACACTAAAGGGGGTTTGAATAAAATTATTGTTAATGAATTATCCTATACTTTGTCAAATTCAGAACAGTGAAAAAAATAGCCAGTTTTTAAAGTTTTTATTATGCTTTTGGGATTGTGATTTCTATTTGGAACGATAAATTCATAGTTAAATCAAGTAAAATGGAATATTGATCGGAAAAATAACCAATCCTACACAATTTTTATTGAAAAATAACGAAAAGAAAAATATATTCTTCCTTATTTAAACTGAAAAAAATCATTAATTATACATACCTCTATTAGTTTAGTAATTGTTGGTACTATTTCTAAAAAAATACAAGTTTGATTTATTTCTATGTGTATATATACATATCGTTTTAAATTCATAGCTTTAACAATACAATCTAATTATTTCTAAAAGTTATGATTGAAATTTACACAAATAACTCTAAAATAGAACCTTGGGACAATGCCACAATTTGTTTCATGCATTTTTAGAGTTTTTTTTGTGAAATTAAGGAAAAGTATAACAAATTATTTGACTTAGTTTGACGTATTATTCATATAAATAACCCCATTATTATTCTATTGGTTTTAGTTTTTTTTATTTATGAACTTCCTTAATTTATTGTTAAAACACCTTTCTAATTGGAATTGTAACTGAACAAATGCAGCAATGAATCGATGTTTTATTATACTTTTTAACATAACTAATCGCGGATGCACGAAGCGATTTTCGGTTTACGACTGGACTCAAGCAAGTGAAAAATATCAAATCTTTTCAAATTGTTACGATTTTCTTTGAAAGTGACCCCAACAGATATAATTCAGTCTTTAAAACGGTGTTGTGATGAAAAGGTAAACATATCAAGAGGAAATTACCTCATTAAATGTTATCACGTGTAAAACTCTATTTTTTTTCGAGGCTTAAAATAATAAATATAATTTCGTCTTCTATCTGTTAGAAGCCAAGCAGTTCATATATTTTCTTTATATAATTGGCGTATCCCGTTAGTTTAAAATACATAATTATCTACACTAAACAGACACATGATGGTAGTAACCAAGTTGTTTACAGCCGAGAATTCCCCGGAAGTAGTTGCCCTGTAACGGATCAAGGGCCTTAACTCCATATTTTTGGATAGCGTTATCGGCCTATTAGACCTATTATCGACTGAAATTCAAAACACTTTGTTTCAGTAATGCTGCAGGTCTACTGATGAGTCCAATGACCAATTAAGCCTTATGAGTATTAACTTGTATCTTGCACAAATATATATATATATATATATATATATATATATATATATATATATATATATATATATATATATATATATATTTCGACAAATCAAAACAAAAAGTATGTCCGAGCCTTTTGATAAGTTGAATATAATTTTGAAACGTATTGGAATCTCTTCATTTTGCTTAACAGTAAGGTTTTCGGTATCACCAAATAACAATAAATTAACTGATGTATTAAATTTATAGTACTGTATCTATTGTTTCTTTGATTCATCTGATTAGTAAAATAATTTTAAATTCATAGAAAAGTTTAAATCGCTTATACATTTGTTACATATCGGTTTCACGCCATCCACAGTCTTATAAATTGGTCTCTTAATGTTTCATGTTTTGGTTTCAATAATGTTTTAACGTCGTACACAAAGTATTTTTTAAAATTGATAATATGATATTTTCGAGTCGAAAACAAAGTTTTATAAATCGGTAACAATTTTTAACATAATACACAAAATTTTATAAATTTGTAACATAAGTTTTATAAATTGGTTTCATAATGATTCACATCATAAACAAAGTTTTATAAATTGGTTCATAATGATTCACATTATACACAAAATTTTAGATTTTAGTGATTATTTATGTAATATCTTTGGTTATACACAAAGTCTTTACAAATTTGAGACATAATCTGTTCTATGTTCATTTTAAATAAAAATTGGAACAAATTACGAAAATTGTCATCAAAACGTAATAAGTTGTGATTTGGACAAGGATTGGTATGTTTGTGTTTTATTTTTATTATAACAATCATGATTTTGACAAAACATTAAACAATTTTGTATGCAGAAACTAGGAAAATAGTATTCAGTTGTGAGGTTTATCTACAAGTTACCGGTTATTTAAGGTTTGAAGTTACATTGAGAAAGACTAAATGAAACTAAGAAATAAAAATTTCGTTTCCAAAATAGTGGGACGATAATGAAAGTTGAACATTTCTTCTAGTTTTACTGCATTGTTGTCAAACCATAACTATCAAATGACTAGTTTCTTTTTTCTTTTTTTTTTTTGTTCAAGAGTGCAAGAGAAATTCTATAAAGTCTAGATTACATTGGGAAAACATCCCGAATTTGGAAGTCAGCGCTTCTAGTACCCATCCTGACTGTTCTCCACAAAGGGCATCACTTAGTTCGACAAATAATGGTAGTTACGCGTTTGCAGCATGCTGGTGTCCATACAGTAACAACGTTCCATATGAATATCTTCAGGTATACTAGTCAAATGAATTATCAAAAAAATATTTTTTGAAATATATTTACTACCCCTGAGCGGGTACCGTCGTGATGGAGAAAATTCCCCGAGGCTATCCATTACTCAGTAGGCGGTACTTCGTGTTGTCAGAAAAAAATACCATTCATTAAAATTTTCAGCAGTTTTAATTATTGAAATTGATATAAAACTAAGGTTTGTTCCCTCATACAAAGCATACCTTAGCTGGATTTGGATTCATATAATTCTTTAACTTTAGACTCATTAATTTTCAATTGTTTGGCTTATTTTTTTTTATCAAACTTTGTGGCTCCTTGTGTCACTGGTGAGGAATGATTTTCCGAAATGTGCATATATGGTACATCCAAATTTAACAGGTATTTGTGTTATATATTTCAGTCTATCTTAGAGCATTTCGCAATACAATGGTACCAAAGATAAAATGCCTACACTTGTAGCATATAACTGTGGGTTTGGATATTAAATATTATTGGTAGGTCACCTATGATTCACAGATGTCTAGTCTTTGGTTTTTTCAGAATTATCATATCACTTTCTCCTTAAATGATATTAATGTCATAAGGAATACAGAGGACACACTTATATGAGACTTTCACTTATCCTACTTTTGACTAACTTACTGCAGTTTTTCAATTATTCTATATAGTCTAGTCAAACTATGAAAAATAGGGTCAAACCTCAAAGCAATTGCAACAGAAAATATTTTTATGTGATTGTTTTTAGAAATTGTGTTTTTATTCACCATAAAAATATACCAATTTCAATCAAGTGGAATTCGGGTGTTTTGCCAGTTGAAGTTACCAATAGCATTTTCTATAAAAAAGGGAGATAACTCTGTATTATAATACTAAATTTTACACAACAATTTTCAAAAACTTCAAGTTTTCTCTGATACTACATAAAGAACAACCTAGAAATTAGGTGAAAATTTATACATATACTTAAAATATATAATTTAAGACAATTTAGAATGTAATATGTAAATGGAATGTAAAAAAAATTAAATAAATTTGTTGAAAGAATTTATGCAAAACACTTGATTAGTGGCATGTTGATGAGATGGAAAAAAGGTTTATTCACCTCAAATATGTTTTGTTATACACAAAAATTATAAAATAATTATATCTCAGGTTTAAAACACAGCTTTTCCATACTTCTACGTCATTGCTTTAAGTATTCTGTTATTAATTCCTCATCACTATAGAAACATATATATCAATACCAGTTGAATTTTGATGTGCCAGATGTGCACATTTCGGAAATTCATTCCTCATCAGTGACACTAAGACCGAAAAGTTTGATAATAAAAAAAACATTAGCCAAACAGTTGGAAATAAATGAATCTAAAGTTCCAAAATATATAAATCCAAATCCAGCTAAGGAATGCTTTGCATGAGGGAACAAACCTTAGTTTTAAACAAATTTTACAATTTAAGGCAGCTGAAAATTTTGCTAAATGGTACATTTTCTGACAGCACAAAGTACTGCCTACTGAGTTATGGATACCCTCGGGGAGTTTTACTCCAGCAGCAGCGGTACCCGCTCAGGGGTAGTAAATATATATCAATACCAGTTGAATTTTGATGTGCCAGATGTGCACATTTCGGAAATTCATTCCTCATCAGTGACACTAAGACCGAAAAGTTTGATAATAAAAAAAAAACATTAGCCAAACATTAGATTGTGAAAGACTTAAAATAAAATGCAACTGAATGAAAATGGGCCAATGATTTCACTTTGAAAGAAACCAGAAATGTTGAATATACATATGGAATCAATTATGACTGATTAATTTCAGGGTCTTTGCTTTACATTTTGTTAAAATAGCAAAAAACATATGATAATTGGACTAAAACTCCACCTGTTTTACAGGAGTTATCTCCCTTGTCTATAGAAATCCCAATAAGAAATTAAAACTTCCCAAAACCTTGTTTCCCCTTGTCAGATTTTGGAAGACTTTTAACAATGAACATTTCATGTATTTGAGAGCATATTAGTAACAAAATTTGTTCTGTTGCAATTAGTTTGAGGTCAAACTGTAGATTGACTAGACTAATAAGCGTATGTTACAACACATACATAATGTCTATTTCTAGCTTAAATTCACACACAATGACTGTTTGCAATACTCTGTAAATTATTAGGTAAGAAAGTGTATCTATTTACAGCAATTACCAAATTACCACTTAATTAGGAACTCACTGTGATATAACCTAGGACCAAGGTTTAGTTCATCCGTTTCCTTCTAATACATTGCATGATATTCGTACATTGTGGATAGTTATTTCAGGCTTTATTTTGCCAATTACCTATCATTTTGGAAAATAAATATAAAACGCATTTACTATTAGTTTTGCACTTATTAGATTTACCGATATGGTTATTACGTATAAAACGTATAAAAGTATAGCTTTGAAAACATTGTTGAAGCAATACCAGTATCTGTTTTGTGAAAAAAGACTCTGCTCATAATTTTGATAAAAAATAAATCAAGGTAAATTGGATACATATAAATATAAATATTCTTGTTTCAAGCTGAACCAAGTTTTATCTGAAATATGATTCTTTAAACGAATCAGCTTTTATGAAATCTTTAGAAGAATAAGATTGCATTCTATTTTTAAGAGATCTTAAAACGTCAAATTAATTTAAAATTTAAGATTTGAAAACCTACTTTCAGCCTCGCTGAGCTAACCGAGTCGTTATTTTCCTATTAATTTACTAGTTTATTATTAAACAAAAATAGCTTTTTAATTTTGGTGCATAAATTTGACATTCAGCCTCATTAGTGACGCTAGAGGCCGAAACAGGTGATAGATAAAAAAGTAATTTTTTTTCAAATTCATGAACTCAAAGTTCCAAAATTATAAGAATCAAAAACGAGTTAAGGAATGTTTTTTATAACTGAACAAACCTTAAATAAATTTTAAAAATTAAGACAGCTGAAAATGTTGACAAAATGGATATTTTCTGACAGCATAAAGCACTGTCAAGTTTTTAAGGTTACCAAAGTTAGATCCTTTTTATTATCTACACTTTTACTTTATAAATATATATCAACTTTAATATATGTAGGGAAATAATGTTAATGACGTTTAACTTACATATTGTTTAACTCGATGTTAAATAATTATTATGTGCATAGAACAAAACAAATCCAAACAAAAGCATGTAAGAAAATGCTTAAATATGGGTTTTGATATGCAAAAGAGAACATGTTAAGTTTATTAGAAATTTAATATTATATCTATTGTGTCTTTTCCGTTTGGCTCTTTATTCTTTTATTTAATTACATGACATAGTTCATCTTCAATTTGACTTCATAATCAGATGATTTATTTATATAAAATAGATTAAATTCAACACAACGTACAAAATATACGGTGTTGTGATTCAAGGACGTCCAAATAGTGCTCAAGGGGTCACATCGTACTGGGTAAATTCAAGTGATGACACAGTGCAGTGGACGCAGAATGGAGGGGTGAGTTAATCTTTAGCCATTTGACTAAAGAATCGAAATAAAATAAGTAATGCTTTTGTGAAATCGTTTCAGACTTTTAAATTTTATTTTGTCAGCACTGACATTATTGTTTAAATGAGAAAACCAAGAATTACAGTCCCGGCAACAGGTTCGTGCATTTGTAAATCCATAGTTACCCTTTTTCAGCATAACAAACCCATACATAGAAATCACATGTCTAGTTTCTAAATTTTTTGCCACAATAGGACATCCTAGAAACATAATGTTAGATTTGAAAAAAAAAGTTTTCCAACAAATCATTACTTAAATTTAGGTAAAATCTGTGACAACGGCTGGTGGTGTATAATCAGAAAGTTAACCAGCCATTACCTGAAATTATAAGACTAATAAGTTAATAGCTTTTCAAATGCAAATGTACAGAGAAGTAAAATGTCACCTGATATACAAATGCAACTTATGCAGCTCTCTGCCAAAATAACCAAGGGACCAAATCAAACATAAAGTCTGATTACCGAACTGGCTCATTAATTGCAAACACAAACTTATGTTTCAGAATCTATGAAGCCTTGTCAATGTCAATGCAATCAGAATCGAGATTAATAATAAAATGGAATAAATATATAACACAAATACTTGTTAAATTTCGATGTGCCATATGTGCACATTTCGGAAAATCATTCCTTATCAGTGACACAAAGGGCCATAAAGTTTGATAAATAAAACACTTAAGCCAGATAGTAGAAAATCGACGAATCTGAAGTTCCAAAATTATATGAATCCAAATCCAGCTAAGGAATGCTTTGCAGGAGCGAACAAACCTTAGTTAAAAACAAATTTTAAAAAATTAAGACGGCTGAAAATTTTGCTAAATGGCACAAAATACTGCCTATTGAGTAATGCATATTCTCGGGGAGTTTACTCCAACAGCGGTACCCGCTCCAACTGATATCTGATTTTGTCAGTTCTCTAAACATATCTTCAACATAAACGGCATGTCCAACAGCTTTGTTCTTTCATTTATGTCACTAATTCTTACTTATGCATGTTGTACAAGAGCTTCTACATCATCTAATTTAGGTTTTCAGAAAAATAACAAAGCGAATTAAACTTCTCCAGATATCCAATTTGAATATAGAGATAAATAAATTTTAAGTACAATCGCTTTAAAAAATGGTGAGATTTCTTAAGTTTTATTTGCCAATTCAAAACGACAGGGGTTACTCTACAATGAAATGAGTATATGTTTGTAATTGGCAGAATTGGTAAATAATATACAGGTATAAGATACTGTTTGCACTTTAAATTACACATTTAAGGTATTCTTACGTCATGATTTATGTAAACTTAAGCATTTATCGTATGTTCACTGAATAAACAAGATAGAATAAAGTAAAAACTACACCTTAGTGAATAGACATAGCCTTATTCTACATTCCTGGCACACAACCCTTTATGATAATTAGCATAATTATGAAAATAATCAACTTGATTAAGCTAGGTAATGGCTAGTTAACTTTCTGTTCATACATCCGACAAACAGGCGTCGTCACAAATATTGCTTGAAAATTAGCAATGGTAGTGAAACAACGTTTTTTCAAAATCAAACATTATGTTTCTAGTAATCCCTGATGTGGCAAAAACTAAACATTAGAATCTAAACATGTGTGTTCTATGTACAGGTTTGTTATGCAGAAAAAGTTAATATTGGTTTTTCATAAACTTCACCTTAATGTATAAGTGAATTATTTTTAACGTAAAAATCTTCGAAAGTATTAGATTTCCCATATTTAGTAAGTTTGGAACATCAGAAATGCCTAATTTATAAGAGTTACTATGTTGACCAATCAGTTATTTAAACATCTGTAATAAGTTTGGGATTGGGCAAAAAAGCACAAGAACACATTAAATATTATTTCAGTTTTTGGTCTATTTTTGTGTTTTTAAATCAAAATCGTACTCTTTCGATAAAGCAGTATTACATCGTCGGAAACAACTTCAGAAAAACCATATGAACCGAAATGATGCTAATACTGTATAACAAAAATACCTGTTCAATTTTGATGTGGTAAATTTAACAGGTATTTTTGTTACATATTGTCAAGAATTCAGAAAAATAACTTTTGGAGTTATTGCCCCAGGATATGTTGTTTTTTCGCGAATTTTGCTTTTTCTGACTTTGTTTTTGGAAACCTTATAGGTAGAAATAAAAATAAATTACAAAAACGTTCAGGATGACAAGATTTAACACTGTAGCAAGTTTCGTGTCTATGTTAATCCAAGTAAGAATTGGTGACCTAAATCTATATATAATTTTTTTTTACAAAAATTTCTTTGTTTTTTATCATTTTCTTGAAGACTTTTATATATAGCTTATAACAAGTAATTGCAAAAATGTTCAACACGACAAAATCTAACAATATAGCAAGTTTCGTATCTTTATGTTAATCCATGAAAGAGTTGTTGTCCCTAAAATATTGATTTTTTCAGAAATTTACTTTGCCCCTCTTGACCATTTTCTTGAAAACTATTATAGATGGATAATCACATAAAGTGCATAAATGATCAATATGACAAAATCTAACAAGGAGTTAGTTTCATGCTGTATGATAATCAGTGTAAGAGTTGTTGCCCCTGAAATACCAATTTTTCGTACATTTGCTGTTTTTACCATGTATTTGAAAACTTTTATAGATAGATAAAAACAATTAAATTGAAAAAATGTTCCCAATGACCAGATCTATCAGGAAAGCAAGTTTTGTATCTAAATGTTAATCAATGTAAGGATTGTTGCCCCTGAAATACAATTTTTGTCAAATTTTCTGTTTTGACCATTTGCTTGGAAACTCATAATTAGCATATAATAATAAATTGCACAAATGTTCATCATGACCAGATCTAAGGCGGTAGCAAGTTTAATATCTATATGTTAATTTATCCTAGATTTGTTGCTCGTAAAATACTAATTTTGTGTACATATTGCTGTTTTTGACCATTTGTTAAAAAACTATTATAGTAAGATGATAACATTAAATTGCAAAAATGCTCAACATGATGAAATCTAAGAAGTTTTAAAAACTATATCATGATCTATGTAACAGTTGACATGTAATTTTTTTGTAAATTTGACATTCTATAACGATTATCATGAATGCTTTTTTAGTTCAAACAATGAATGTTGATCCTGAAATATTAATGTTTTGAGAACTTTGATGTCAAAGGATTCTTTGTGACAGAATTTTATAAATTCATAATTTTATTTTTGTGTATGCAATCTTCAAAATACTAATAGTAGTTTTCATTTTGAAATTAATAAGTTAGACATAATTCATCAGGTGAGCGTATCAGGTCAACCGGGTCTCTTGTTAAAATAGTTCTAAAGACTTGAGAAATGTTTTAATGTTATATGTAAATTTGGATTTATTACTTAAATTAGTTTTTTTTTCGTTTAATAAAATCAAAAATTGCCATTGTTTGTTTTCTTTTTCAGAGCTATACCGGAAATAACGGTCCAGATACATTAGTTACAAGCATCTTGTCGAGTGTTATAAAAACTAAGTATTTGAGGATTATACCAGTGTCGTCCTATGATTATCCCAGTCTGCGATTTGATTTGATTGGTTGTGAAGTCCAAGTGTAATAGCCTTTTACCATGCCTTTTTTAGTCTGCGCTTTGTTTTGATTGTCAGTGTATTTCCGAACACATCATATGTACCTAAACAAACTTTAAACTTTGAGCATAACAGAATTCATTCGTTTGTTTGTTGTATAGCACCAAGTGAATTGTGCAAAGTCCTATGGAATATGAACTTCATGTCTTAAATATTTAATTACAGTTGTGTGTTTGCATTCCTGTGTACTTACCATCATTGCATTCAACGTTATGTAAATTAAAATGTAACAGAAGTAGATAACGGACACTTTCCTTTATCAAAGACGTTAATATAGTATAATGCTCTTTTCCTGTTTACTGGATTATTAAGAGTTATTTTGTAGACAGTAGATGCAGTACATGTTATAAGAAGTAGAAATATTTGGTCAGAGTAAAGTGTCAATATTTTAGATTCTTTTTAAACAAAGCTAGGAAAATATAAGTCCCGCAGGCCATGATTAAATATAAGCATCGCAGTAAATGCCAAGATATATATCAACCCCGCAGTGCATTGAATGATTCCTTAGTAATAATAGTTATATATATTATATTTTTTATAATTTAGAGTCAGATTAATTTTAACTCATGATAACTTTGAAATGTATAAAAATTTAAAAACAGATTCATCTTAAGATTTTATTTTAAAATATATCAAATAGGAATGGGATTTTTAAAAAAAGATAAATTCTGAAGATAGCATCAACAAAATGTTAGAATTTTTGATTGACAATTTGTTATGTTTGTGCAATATATTTCTTATGTTTGTGCAATATATTTCTTATATTTGTGCAATATATTTTTTATGTTTGTGCAATATATTTCTTATATTTGTGCAATATAAATTTCAAACAAACAAATGGTATACTAATGGGTTCCAACTTGAACAATTGCCAGTTGATTTGTTCGTATAAAGCAAATTGATGTAAAATGTTCTTAAATTTGAAGAGAACACTGTTGCCGAATCATTTAATTCTACATTCAATTTTTTGGATAACGTCTTTATAATCCCAAATTTTAAAAATATGTTAATGCCATCTATTCTAGTGTGTTGAAATAAAAAATACGACTTATTCCCTATTTCTTTTATTTTTCATAATTTATTCATTTATTTATTTTTTGCATTCAACGTTATGTAAATTAAAATGTAACAGAAGTAGATAACGGACACTTTCCTTTATTAAAGACGTTAATATAGTATAATGCTCTTTTCCTGTTTACTGGATTATTAAGAGTTATTTTGTAGACAGTAGATGCAGTACATGTTATAAGAAGTAGAAATATTTGGTCAGAGTAAAGTGTCAATATTTTAGATTCTTTTTAAACAAAGCTAGGAAAATATAAGTCCCGCAGGCCATGATTAAACATAAGCATCGCAGTAAATGCCAAGATATATATCAATCCCGCAGTGCATTGAATGATTCCTTAGTAATAATAGTTATATATATTATATTTTTTATAATTTAGAGTCAGATTAATTTTAACTCATGATAACTTTGAAATGTATAAAAATTTAAAAACAGATTCATCTTAAGATTTTATTTTAAAATATATCAAATAGGAATGGGATTTTTAAAAAAAGATAAATTCTGAAGATAGCATCAACAAAATGTTAGAATTTTTGATTGACAATTTGTTATGTTTGTGCAATATATTTCTTATGTTTGTGCAATATATTTCTTATATTTGTGCAATATATTTTTTATGTTTGTGCAATATATTTCTTATATTTGTGCAATATAAGTTTCAAACAAACAAATGGTATACAACGGGTTCCAACTTGAACAATTGCCAGTTGATTTGTTCGTATAAAGCAAATTGATGTAGAATGTTCTTAAATTTGAAGAGAAGACTGTTGCCGAATCATTTATTTCTACATTCAATTTTTGGATAACGTCTTTATAATCCCAAATTTTAAAAATATGTTAATGCCATCTATTCTAGTGTGTTGAAATAAAAAATACGACTTATTCCCTATTTCTTTTATTTTTCATAATTTATTCATTTATTTATTTTTTGCTTCAAATTTTGACTTATAACCTCAATTATGATACCTCCAGAAGACTACATTTGAAGATGAATGACAAACGTGATGACTTTAATGTTTTTATTGTCAACTTTTCTATACTATGCTGCAACATTCCTACTTCTCCTTTGTATAGAGTACTTGTTTCATAGTGAATACGGTATGTTTCATTCTCAAAACATCAAGAATAAAACCACCTAAAGATTACTGACAACCAAATCTTTTTTTAGGAATATTTTGTAATGACAGGCATGTTTATAATGCGAAATCCATAATCAGGTATTACGACGATGGACATGCTCATTTTTTATTCAAATCCAATAAAGGGTTCAGGTTATGCAAATACAAGTTTCAGACAGACGATAAACGACAAAGTCTGTAGTCTCTGTAGTTTTTTATCGACATGTGATTATCATTATTAAAACTAAAATGCTCTGATATCAACTTTATAAAAATTAGGTAAAGTTCTTCCTTGAAAATTGTCGTTTTTAAATTTGAAGTAGTTAAAACTAAAGCATGCTTGAAATTTACTTACAAACGTTTCTTTTCAAGAAAACCTGACGAACATTTTTACAGTTTTGATATATTCATATTAAGATTTTTTTCTTAAATTTTGAGGATATCGATTTGCAAAATAAATGCATAAGTACATATGTTTTTTCCACAAAAACATTGAAAAAAGTTGAAATGTTGCAGATTTTCTATGTTAAAATTTTACATGTATACAATGATTGTGTTAATAACACAATTTTCAAAGTTTAAGAAAATAAAATATCTATTTCGTTTTTAAAACAAAACTAAAACGGATTAACTGATCACAGTCTAAAGTGTCAAAAAGCGTATTTATCCTGAAACCTTTTGCTTAATATTTCGAAAAAACGCCACAAATATATTAACTTAAGGTAATCGTGCATGTATAGGGCAAAATTAAATTCATATATAAGTTTACAAATTTTGAAGTTGATGTTTCTTTGTCTAATAGAAAAAGCCATATATTCCATGTCAAAAAATACTATAAGAAAAGCTTGGATATTATAATGCAGGAAAGAAGTATGCTTTTAAATGTTATTTAGATGATCATTGATCATTTCAGCATTAATCATTATATGATTATTTGCAGATACACAGAGCGCAGATATAACAATTAAGATATACATATCTCTATTGAGAGTTCGGGCTTACGTTGGTTCGGTGACAGTCAGTTTGCAAATAATAAAGGCCCTAAGAAAGTTTTATCACCATCATCACAGCATTGTTGATAAGTGTGGAGTCATTGGATCCAGACATATTCTGGATATATTTGTCATCCAATAGTTCCATGTTCTTTTTATTCTCAAATTTGATAATGCACGTGACCGATGAAGCTAACTTAACAAGAATCAAATTTTAGAAAAAAACTTGGTGCAAAATATTTACATAACAGTAAAAAAAACTCATTTACTTAGCATGAGTTTGTTATATTTGCTTTTAAGAAAAAAAAAATTAATCGTTAAAAAATGTTAACAAATATTATCTATACTAAGTAGAAAGAATTAACATTGAAAAAAGACGTATGAACCGAGTTGGTTCAATTATCTGTGAAGTTTGTCCATATGAAGTTTCAAAAGGAGAATAACATTCATGGGACAAGTTTGTAACAATATTTACAGTGTTGGTGTTAGAATATATATATATATATATATATATATATATATATATATATATATATATATATATATATATATATATATATATATATATATGTATATATATATATATATAATTCTACCTATAAAATGAAAAAAATAATCATTAGTTTTTTTCGGATATTTTTTTCAGGAACAGTTGTTTTAACTTTTGGGTACTGATACAATGTACACTATCTTCCTTTTTTGCTAAATAGAGATTGTCCTTTAATTCATCAACGGATTTTATCGGATATGTGACATTTAATGGCCTCAATAACTTTTTATAAGATGATAATATAAGGAACATTTTTCGCAGATTTATCTAAAACAAGAAAGTTACAAAAACATTAGTATACCACATGGACTTGTTTCCAATTTCTTAGCATATACCGTTTTCAACACACAAAATGAGATGAGGGAATAAACCGATTTTTGTCTCACTTTGTTTATCATCTTAAGTTTTTGTTTTTGCTGAAATATCCTGAACTACAACGCACTTTCGATACCTAATTGTTTGTCGCATGTTTTTTTTCAAATATTTTCTTTTATTTAAAACTTTGTTATTTGACCAAAATAAAGAAACTTTTTGAATCATTCTGATTTTTTTACCCTATTAGGTCAGGAAATTGTAGAGAGATTTTTTTATATTTTTGAATGATTTTGTTTAAATATGTTTTGTTCTCCAAATTTGTATATGACAAACAATTGTGAACTGACAGTAGTCGTATTTCTTCCACTCCTTCAATGTATAAAACTCTTCTATTGACTCCACATTTTTGAACCACAGCGCTTTGCACGATTTCGATGATGATAATATTCTTGAACAGCTCTAGTGTCTTCAGTTTTGCAATTTATTGAATTAGATATTTCCCATATTTACTAACACTTGGTAGCGGCAATTGACACGATCTTTGTTTATGATATAGTCTGTTCGTCGTATATTGGCAAAGTGTCTACCAACATAGGCGACTCCATAGAATAAAAAAGGGTGTATACCAACCATGAAACTGCAGTTTTTGAAGGGACATAACTTGTTTTTCTATTCCAATAATGTATCACCCCTGTATAAATATAAGACGCGTTATCTACGCTATATTTTGTGTATAAAATTATATATACATATAATGTAGTCTTATAAGGGAGAAACCCTTTTAGAGCGTAAATAAAATACATAACCAACAAGGTGTAAACGAATGTAAAACATACTAACGATTTTTCAAATCACCAAAGCCATTATGCAACATACCAAGACTGTGTCAGTTTATTGCATTATCATTGAAGGTCGCGGTAGCCAAATGGTGAAGTTGTATCCATTCAACCTTATGTCGACCGCAAGTGAGAAAAGGTTTAACTTGTCGTAGGCCTTACTGATTGGTTTGGTACTAGTATAATTGACTGTGCTGTCTTTGATGTTTATCTGCAACATTGCGGGCGAGTGTGCTAGCAATCTTTATGACACCATAAGTACGCACTAGTACAATGTAATTCAACTCACGGATAGCTGCGATAATTCTGATGCGGACAAAACAATAACTCACTTACTCACTCTCTTACTTATTCACTCATTTGAAAAAAGGATTATTTTTACAAATATTAAACATATCTTTATCGGTTTCTTATATCATTTCATTATCCGAAAAAAAGATTTAAAACTTTTATTTTAATCCGATTTAAAATTTGTAAAGTTTGCTAACCGTTCCTAATAAAATTACTATAAAGATTATGTTTAATGTAATAAATGTAACATTATGTAACATATAACAGACGCATAAAATATTTGCTATGATTTTGAGATTACGTTATCTTTAAAAACAACGAAAATCAATATTGTAATTCGGTTTTAAAGTTTTAAATTTAAACAACATGATTGACAAAACTGAATAAGATATGTATTGTATTAACACTATTAAAAGATTGAACGCAAAAATTTTTCATGCAAATAATTATTATATAAAAATGGAATTCGTGTATTTTAAAAAAAATGATTTTATAGTCCTTGAGCTGCAAATAACCCCTGTTCCCCCTTGGGGGAATTTTGTTGGGTATCATTTTTTGAAAACTTATAAAATTGCTACAACTTGAGCCAAGTTTGCACTCTGGCCATTGGGGCAAAATCTTAAAAATTTTATCAAAAATCACCGAAAATTGGAAAAGTGTATATGTCCTAAACTTTTGAAAGTGTTTGTCTGTCTTAACAATTGATATATCATAGATATAATAAATTATCAATAGTGCTACTTACACACACATTTTCATTCCGTCATTTTCGGGGTTTGGGGTGGAGAGGGGGATACAGGTTTTTACCAAAAATCAATAGAAAACTACAATATGCTTTTAACTTTGCAATTTATATTACTTTGAGGGGATTGTTATTTTTTTGTATGATAGTTAGTATAAATCTTGCATTATTTCAATATCTGCATGATTAATATATTTAGAAAAAAGATGTATTACTTTAGTTAGAAAAAACTATTTACATCGGCCACCATATTTAGATTGGCTTTTTTCTAAAGAAAGAAAAGCACCTGAAATCCTTCACAATGCACTTGGTTTCTGGCAATTCCGAAAACAGGGGAGCGCTAAAACCAAACGAATTGCTAATTCTATCTCTGAATATGCTGCATTTGATGGAGAATGGGTGATGCCTAAACACATATTGTTCCTAATGACTGTTAGACATTTAACTGGGAATGCAGAACTTGTGACTTTGCTGAACCGATTCGGTCATGCCCAATCCTACATCAGGACAATGGAAATGGAAACAGAAATGTGTAATGCAGTAACAACATCTAAATTGGTTTTGCCACCACACATTTCACCTAATAACAATTCTGTGATTCATCTGTGTTGGGACAATTTTGATCTGAATGAGGAGACTTCATCAGGGTCAGGCACAACACACTCACTCACGGCATCAACATCCAAGAGGTTACTGAAAGGTCCAGAGTTGTATTTACAGAAAGCAAGCTAACAAAGTCTGGAGAAAGAACAGTTAAGCCGAAAGCTGTTGATATTCAACCATGTTATGCCAAAATGAAATACGAACCGAAGTTTCAAGTGGGAACTAGTAAACCAGAATATAGTTTCAGGGTAACAGATCAGTTCATTTTACGTGGTTGCTCTGCAGAGTGGAAGTGAGTACACTTGAAGCTCAAAAAGTTCCATCTTTCTCAGGATGATTATCCAGCACAGCTGATACAGAAGACAATAAATCCATCGTGGAGTATATGCTACCTCTGAATGTCTCTATTAATGAAAATTCAACAGTCCAACACATCCTTGAAACATCTCTAGCGGCAAGTGAAGAGGGAGGACAACCTTTGACTTGTCCGTTGCTAAGAAGGCATATAACTTGGTCTGCCAGTACCCGGACAAATTCAGCAAAGTCATTGTCAGGACGGGAGTATTTCATACCATCTGCTCCCTCTTCAGCACAGTGGGAAAGATGATAAAAGGAAGCGGCTTTGCTGAGATAGTTTTTGAAGCTGAAATTTGTGCAAGTGGATCGTTTGAAAATGTCATGTCCGGAAAACACTATAATCGTGCACTGAGGGTTCACAAACTTTTTGTTGAAGGTCTAGAAAGGCTTCTGTTAAAACGTTTTGGCAGTGAACAGATGATGTCAGAAGACACCTGCGAAATGCTTCAGAACCTGGTGAAAGACCCGTCGAAAGAAAACCTAGAACAGATTATGGATTCTGACCAATATCTTGCATACTTTGATCGCTACCAAGTGTTCCAAAGATCCATCAGAAGTGGTGAGATGAAAAACTGCGCAATTCTGGTTACAGTATATAGATGTCATCAATATGATATTGGTTCTGATCAAAGCGACTAAAGAAAATGATTTAGATCTTCACATAACCTCACTGTATGAACTGTGTCCTATGTTTTTTGCATTTGATCACAGCAACTACGCAAGATATGTTCCTGCTTATAAAATGACCTTACTTAACATGTTCAATAATATCCAGGAGCTACAGAATTGTTACGGCGCAAAGGATTCAGTGTTTCGAGGTCGTCCATTCCAAAATGTAGGAATCTTGTAGACATTACTATTGAACAGAAAATAAACAAACACGCTTAATGTCAGGGTGGCATTGTTGATTTTAGCCGAAATTATGCTGCATATTATCGGTGGTGTACAACTCGACATTGTAGGGCAAAATACGCTGAGGCGGTGCTTGAACTGACTCATATGGTCTCCGAGGAGTCATCTTTGCACAAGGAACTCCGGCCTTCACAAATTGCAGACAGTAAGGCAAATGTCAAGAATGTTGATGCTATCTGCTCCTTCACCAACCCTTTCGACACAGTACGTAGTGCAGACGAGTTTTATTGGTTATCAAGTGGTGTTCCTGCCAAACCAGATGTGGCTGCAGACTTAATGAATGCTGGTAACAGTGGCAAGATCAGTATGGAAGAAGTCATACAGAGTAGAATGGTTAATCAAAGTGTTGCCTTTCACAGGCCTATCAAACGGAATAAACTAAATACATTTGCATTTGCTGATGTGAAGAAAACGCTCAAGAGTTCCCAAAACAAAATTACACAGATAAAAGCAGAGCGAAATATATTTGGGCAACTGGTCCTTGTATCTTTGCAGAATGACATCGATCTTGAGGTTACTTTGTCTAACTTACTTGGACCTATTCAGTGGTCATTAGCTACTGCAGATGGGATGCCGGTAAAAACTGACAAGGCAAAACTCTTACAATCTTCAGTCGAACCATTACTCCTTTGGCCAAAAGAAGATGTTGTCTATATCTTTGATGGAAATGCAGCATAACAAAGCCTCACATCCATCCCTGATAATTTCTAAGATTTAGCAGATACTGTCTTTATGTTCTTCCCAAATCTGGACGGGTCGATTTTGTTACTGAAATGTAATAACCCATGTCAATTAAATCATTTGAACGCAGACGAAGGGGTTCTACAACCACCTTCTTGCTATCTCGACCTAACACAAGAACTCCAAATGACTGGAAGATTTCATCGGGAATGACGATAACACAACCAGTTACTGTTGAATCAATGGAAAACAAACATGTATGCTCCAGCTCTTCAGGGTCGATTTGTCTACTATGTTCTAGGAGAGATATGCAATCGCCTCACAAGTCACGATGGGATTAGTGTAGAATATTGGAAAGGTCTCCTGATACAATGTTTGGTTTTGCTCACGAAATACTGCAATGAAATATAAAAGTCTGTGCTTTTTGACACTGGCTATGGAAACAAGCGGAGACTACTCGGTTTTAATGACGTAGTTAAGCAGAAAGGTGGAGGAATTTGCTCGATATTGCCAGCATTCTATTTGTTTAACTGGTTGTGATACTACCAGTGCCTTTGTTCGTAAAGGGAATACATCAAATCTCAAACTTATCGAAAAGAACTCAGAATATATATCTACACTCACCAAGCTTGTTCAAGAACATGAATGTAGCAGTGAGTTACTGACAAAGATGGAAAATTTTGTATGTGCTATAATATAGAAAGCCAAAGTATACAGATATCAACAATTTAACGTATGACACATTTTGCAAGAAGAACCAGAGTCATGGGGATGTTTAAGACTCACATAACAGCATTGATATGAGTCTACTGCCACATTGCAAGGATTCTCTGCAGATGCATGTACGTCGTGTAAACTATCAGTCTTACATTTAGCTCCATGCTACTGAAAAGCAGCCAGACCTCCCAGATTTGGAAGGTAATGGGTGGAACGTTGGGACAGAGGGGATTGAGTATGGATAGACAAGAGGTGCTATTGTGCCACAAGCACTTATTGACATATTATGTGTTTCTGGTAATGAGCAGGAGAGTGACACTAATGAAGATGATGATGACATTGAAATGGACAATCTCATCGATGGAATATTTCTTGATGATGATAATGATAATGATGATGACTGACGATAGTGATCACTTTACCATTTGTTTGACTGACAGTCCATCTATCTGCCTATGTGCTTATTTCTATTTTTATTTAACTGTTTAAATTGATAGACGGTGTATCATCGATCACGTTACTATTTGATAACATGTTTTTGGATATGTAAAACCAATTTGCAGCGATACTGCATGTCATACCTCATTGAGTTTTTATTATATGCACGATTTGTTTTGGTTATAACTGTGTCTACATTTCATCTTGTTATTTTTTTTCAGATTATATGCATAAGTCTTGTCCCTCTAAGCATCTAGTCTTGTTTGAAATGGATATCTATACTTACATGAAATTTAATTTTACTTTGTAAGTGTAAGAAAGCCATCAACCTTCAATAACTGCCATGAGGCTATAATAAATCTTTTGAAATGTGATAATTTATTTACAAATGTATATTATTTGCATTTGGTTGAACAAATATCATTAATATTCATTTAAATGTATTATTTGTCAAATTATGCAAATTTCCGAAAAAGTTATAATACATATCGGCTTTTTATTATCGTGTTGTTCATTGTATTAATAATAAAAAAAACAAGAATTTTAAACAAAATCATTAATATTGATGAATATGCAAATGAGCTAATTTACATATTTTTAGTAGAGAATCAAAATACAAGTTTTCATTTGATACCACTTTCATTTGATATCTCTACGTGTAAAATCAACAAAGATATTATGTGATCAATGTTATGAGGTGGGAAATCAAAATTTGATAGGGTATGGTATATTAAATTCATGCCATAAACATAAGCCCCAACGGCCAGAGTGCAAACATAGCTTAAAGTGTTTCTTAAACAATTAACTGTATAGTATAAATGCCGTATAAACACCCATAAACAAAGTCCTAATTAATCATTTTCTAACTTTATGTATAAATTGAGTTAATATCCTAAATTAAATTTTTATAGAAATTCATATATGTGTTGTAAAAATAAAAAAAAATTTAATTAATGAATATCTTGTCTGACACCAACCTTACAAGTCTGTAAGGATTTAAGAATGAGTTCCAAGCAGGCGGAGATCGGGTTCGAATTTTATTTACTCAGGTCACCAGAAAATAATTTGACAAATATTAAATACAGTAACAATCAAATGAATTAATTGAGAAAAAGAAAATACACATACATTTGTTTCATATAAACCAGTAAGAACAAGAATACAATTTCTAAAGTTATATTTTAAGTATAATCAGTATTATTTAGATTTAGTGTAGGGGTAGTTCCTACTTAAATGTTCTAAACGTTTTCACAATCTTGTGAAATTCACGTAGGAGTGGTTCCTACTCATGTGAAAATACACATGGAAATATAAAATATTATTAGTTAAATATACTGAAATTACATTTAAATTTAGCGTAGGGGTAGTTCCTACTTAAATGTTCTAACCGTTTTCACACTGATTTAGTACCTTGTGAAATTCACGTAGGAGTGGTTCCTGCTTATATGAAAATACACATGGAAATATAAAATATTATTAGTTAAATATACTGAAATTACATTTAAATTTAGCGTAGGGATAGTTCCTACTTAAATGTTCTAACCGTTTTCACACTGATTTAGTACCTTGTGAAATTCACGTAGGAGTGGTTCCTACTTATGTGAAAATACACATGGAAATATAAAATATTATTAGTTAAATATACTGAAATTACATTTAAATTTAGCGTAGGGGTAGTTCCTACTTAAATGTTCTAACCGTTTTCACACTGATTTAGTACCTTGTGAAATTCACGTAGGAGTGGTTCCTACTTATGTGAAAATACACAAGATAGCAAAAAAATATATATATAATAATAACAATAATAAATAAATATTATTATTTCCAAACAATTATTTTTAAAAATAATAATGCAATGAGGCTTTTTCTATTAATTATTTACAAGAGTTATTTAAAACCAATGCAATTTAAATGACAAATGATAATTTTTTGTAAATGTAAAAATTCAAATGCAAAAAAACCCCCTACCTACCTGGCTGTCTCATCTTTTATAACTGGAATCCAGACAGCATAATCTTGTCAAAGTGTTTTGCATATTACAAAATATAAATACAATATATAAGCAATTAATACATTAAATAAATAACATATAAACAACAAACGATGTAATGAGGCAGTGTCATAAAAATGTGTGCATTAATAACAAAAATAAAGTATGAATTTATATCGTTACGAGAGTATCTTGTCGGATCACGTGGAAATGTTTACTAACAGTTTTTACATTTTTACGTCATTATATCAACATAAACAAATTATCCAATTCAAATAACTCGATTTGGAGAAAATACGGGAAATCATCTGACGTCATTACGAGAAAACACCATACCAAAAATGGCGGATAAAATAAATACAAGTTTACTACAAAGCATTCCTTAGCTGGATTTGGATTTATATAATTTTGGAACTTTAGATTCATTATTTTCAACTGTTTGCCTTATGTTTTTTATTTTCAACTTTTCGGTCTTAGTGTCACTGATGAGGAATCAATTTCCGAAATGTGCACATCTGGCACATCAAAATTTAACTGGTATTTCTTATATATTTACTACCCCTGAGCGGGTACCGCTGCTGGTGGAGTAAAACTCCCCGAGGGTATCCATAACTCAGTAGGCAGTACTTCGTGCTGTCAGAAAAATGTACCATTTAGCAAAATCTTCAGCCATGTAAATTAGGAATTTATTTAAAACTAAGGTTTGTTCCCTCATGCAAAGCATTCCTTAGCTGGATTTGGATTTATATAATTTTGGAACTTTAGATTCATTATTTTCAACTGTTTGCCTTATGTTTTTTATTTTCAACTTTTCGGTCTTAGTGTCACTGATGAGGAATGAATTTCCGAAATGTGCACATCTGGCACATCAAAATTTAACTGGTATTTCTTATATATTTACTACCCCTGAGCGGGTACCGCTGCTGGTGGAGTAAAACTCCCCGAGGGTATCCATAACTCAGTAGGCAGTACTTCGTGCTGTCAGAAAAATGTACCATTTAGCAAAATCTGCAGCCGTGTTAATTAGGAATTTATTTAAAACTAAGGTTTGTTCCCTCATGCAAAGCATTCCATAGCTGGATTTGGATTTATATAATTTTGGAACTTTAGATTCATTATTTTCAACTGTTTGGCTTATGTTTTTTATTTTCAATTTTTCTGTCTTAGTGTCACTGATGAGGAATGAATTTCCGAAATGTGCACATCTGGCACATCAAAATTTAACTGGTATTTCTTATATATTTACTATACCAAGTAAAAATGTGCTGAAATATGCGACATGCACCAAGATATTTCTATTTTATAGGATTATTCATACAAAGTTGCTATTCTAGAAGCAAACGACGTAGGTAATAATAGTTTTTTTATAGTAATAGAATTCATAAAAATCATCCTGATTTAGTAAAGCAATACGATTGACATCGACAAATCGGCATGGAGTCCAATGTGAAATGGAGTCTTCTCCAATATTTATAATAAAATACATAACGGAACAATATTGACCCATACTAAATCCATTAGAACAATTTTTTTTTTTAATTTTACCACACTGCCCCCTCCTTTAAAAATATTTCGTCCTCGAAATAGCAAACATTTTGCAATATGATATTATAAAGGCATATTAATAAGTAACACCATGAAATAGGTAAATTATTATGTCATTACAAGTCTGTATGTAAATGGATTGTTATTAAATATATAATTGTCTATATTGCTTTTTAGCTGACAAAGCTGCTTCTTTAAACAAATCTGATCCTCTCTTACGTTTTCTGTTCTCTTTATCCCATAGTTCTTCAAATCCCTCTAGCGCCTTGTTTGATGTAACTCCTCCTAGATGTTTCTCTGCTTTTAAATCATCATACATTTGTCTTAGTCTTATAAAGTCTTTCTTCATTTTCTCTGCATAACTTTCCAAGTAATCACATCTTCTTTTATATCTGTCTAGTTGTTCTGTTAATCCTCTGATGGTATTTGTTTGTGTTTCCTTATCAATTGATTCGTTATTGGCTGTCTGAACACCTTCATCTTTTGTAGTTACTTCTTCTGATTTATTCTCTTCTTCAAAAATATAGTCGGGTACAAACTTGCTTTCATCTAGTTCTTGCTCCTCTTGTTCAATTTCGGCTTCTATCATTGCCTTTCTTACAATATCCTTTCTCCTTTGATCCCATTCCATATCTGAATTGTGTTTGCTTAGTGCAAAGATATGTGCATCTGGTCCTTCAAATTTTAACCTAAATTTCCCATTTATTCTGATTGGGTCTTTCCCTGCATAACCAACTAATAAACTTTTGTGTCTCTTACTAGTTTCCATATGCTCTTGCATACTTTCATTTGTCATTGTTTTAAAATCACAAACATTACAATAGTATGGGACTAAGTGTGTATCAAGGTGATTCTTTATATAATGAGTGATTGCTCTTTTTTTCTGTGATTTATAATCACACTGGGTACAGTTAAAAACACGCCTTCTATTAGACACAATATCCATTTTCTAAAAATATAAAATAAACATGACACATAAGAAATATTATACTCATAAGTGTGTGTGTGTGTGTGTGTGTGTGTGTGTGTATGTGTGTGTGTGATATAATGATAGCGTTTTTTTTTTCTTTTTAATTTATCTTATTCTATACACTAACAAACCCTACACCTATATACATGTATTTTAACAGTATTTACACTGTATTTACCTACACCTTATTATTATATTTATTAATTCTTATTTAAGATCCTAATTATAATACCTATTTACAATTGGTGTGTTTTTTTTTTTTTTTTTTTTTTAAATGATTTATTGTCTATTTATAGTCTTTTGAATTTTTAATGCCCATTTTGGGACAGAGCTGCATTGAAATGGTTTTAATTTATCATGATGAACATTGAGAATTTCCTTTTTTTCCTTGAATTTCGAAGACTACAGGACTCAATTGCTTTGATATAATATAAGGTCCAGTCCAAGGCGATTCCAGTTTCTTCTTTATTGGATTTGGATAAAACACTAAGTCGCCTGTTTTGTATGCCTTTTCAGCCACTCTTGTGTCATAATCCTTCTTTTGTCTCTCTGAGTTTCTCTTTAGATATGTCCTTGTTTCATGATAACATTCTTCCATCTTTGATCGTAGTTCCGAAACATATGAATGAATGTTTTCAGCTGTTTTAGGATGTGGCAAGGGAAATAATATCTCAGTTGGGTGGTTCACTTCTCTTCCTAACATCATCATATTTGGTGTATATCCAGTTGCAGGGTGTATAGTGCTTCTGTAAGCAGCTAGTAGTAACCCGATGTGAATGTCCCAGTCATTTTTGTTATTATTGATGAAACTTCTTATCATCCTTATCAATGTTTGATTAAACCTCTCAACAAGTCCATTAGATGAAGGGTGATACGGAGTGGTTCTCGTTTTCTTTATTTCTAGTAGATTGCATAATTCTTGAAATAAGTGACTTTCAAAATTACGGCCTTGGTCAGAGTGTATCTCTAAAGGAACTCCAAAACGACCTATGAATTCATGGATTAACTTCTGTGCAACCATTTCAGCTGTTTGGTCTGGCAATGGATAAGCCTCCATCCAACGTGTAAAGTAATCTCCAATAACTAAAATATATTTGTTGTTCTGGTTTGATAATGGCAATGGTCCAATCAAATCAATACCAATCCGATCCATAGGATATCCAGCTCTGTAATCCTGTAATGGTGCTTTTGGTCTAGTCACAGGATGTTTATTTCTGCAACAAATGAGACATTTTTCAACATACACTTTTACATCTACTGTCAAATTATACCAATGGAATTTCTCTTTAATTCTATTTATGGTTTTAGCAATACCTAAATGACCTGACATAATAGAGTCATGACAATTCTGCATCACCTCTATTTGTAGTATTTTTGGTACCAATAATCTGAGTTTTTCCCTATCAGCATGTTTCCAATATAATACACCTTTCTCTCTAATAATATTGTTCCAATTTAACTAATAGTTTCTAGTAGCAGGGCTATAACCTGTCACTGTTTCTTTAGTTGGCAAACTTTTCTTGTCCATCCAATCATGTAGTGGTCTTAGATTTCTATCTTCTCTCTGGAAATTTTCTATATCTCTTGATGAATACCCACTGATCCATTGATGCCTTTCATTAGGGGTTTCACTACTTTGATCATTATCAGATTTATCCTTCTGTCTCTGACTTCTTGTCATCATTCTCCTGCACTCATTTTTTTTTTTTTACATTCAACTCTTTTCTGAAAAACTTATTACCAGTAGCTCCTAAATCTGAAACATTATCAATTTCTTGGTTGAAATCTTTCCAGCTTTCATGGAATTTCAGGCAAGTCTCACAGGATAAATTATTATTTGGATCTGAATGTTCAGAACAAGTTTCTTGTTCGTAATCTTTCCTTGATAGTGCGTCAGCATTAGAATGTTTCTTTCCATCTCGATGCTGAATTGTAAAATTGTATTGAGCAAGTACTTCAAACCATCTGGCCAGTTGCCCTTGAGGTTCTTTAAAGTTATAAAGCCTTAGAGAACCATGGTCTGTTCTTAAAATAAAATTCTTTCCAAGCAAATAGTGTCGAAAGTGTCTCATGAAAGTGACAGCTGCTAACAGTTCTCTTCTTGTTACGCTATATCTTTGCTGTTGCTTATCAAGTTTTCTTGAAGCATATGATACCACTTTCTCCTTTCCTTCTTGGATTTGACTTAATACTGCTCCAATTCCAACATTTGAGGCATCTGTATCCAAGATGTAGGTTCCTACTGGAAGTGGATATGCTAGAATTGGGGATGCACATAAGATTGTCTTGAGCTTTTGAAATGCTGACTCACAATCTTTGGTCCATATAAAATTTTCATCCTTCTTAGTTAATTCAGTCAAAGGTGCTGCTACCTCACTAAATTTGTATACAAATTGTCTATAATAACCACATAAACCCAGGAATTGTCGAATTTCTTTGACATTTTTCGGGGTTTTCCATTCTTTCACGTCCTCTATTAGTTTTGGGTTTGGTTTGATTCCTTCTTCACTAACAACATGACCCAAGAATAATACTTCTGACTTCAATAAATCGCATTTAGATGGTTTAAGTTTTAATCCAGCATTCTTCAACTTTGAGAAAACTTCATCCAATATACGGAAATGTTCTCCAAAAGTAGAACTATAGATAATTATATCATCAAGATATATTAATAGATCTTTCCATTGCATTCCTCTAAATATCAATTCCATGCAACGCTAGAATGTGCTAGGCGCGTTACAGAGACCAAAAGGCATTTTTCTATATTGGAATAATCCGTATTTTGTTATAAATGCAGTTTTTGGTCTGTCCTTCTCCTCTACTTCCAACTGCCAATAACCACTCTGCAAATCAAGTGTTGAAAAGATCTTTGCCGAGGCCAAACAGTCAATGCAGTCATCAATCTCTGGAATAGGGTAGGCATCTTTTAACGTCTTGTCATTCAGTTTTCTATAATCAATGCACCATCTTACTGTGCCATCAGCCTTCCGCACTAAAACAACTGGTGAACTCCATGCAGATGATGAGGGCTCAATTACCCCACTTTGCAATTGATCCTTAAGGTACTTTTCCTCTTCTTCTTCAAAAGCTTTTGGAGTCCTCCTAAGCGACTGTTTTATTAGGACAGCATCCCCTGTTTCAATTGAGTGTTTAATAAGTTTACATGTTCCTAACTCTGTCTTGTTTTCTGCAAAGACCTCCTTGTGTTTCATCAGCAAATCCTTTAGTTTACTTTTATTTTCTTCCTGTTTCAACCCTCCTCTGCCTCTTTTAAATAAATCTTGTAAATGTTCAGGTAACGAAGATAGTTCGGCCATTTCCACTTCATCACCATTACATTTACCTTCAGATTTCAAAGAGTTCACTTTGACTTCTTCACTTTCTCCAAATTCTGAAAAATCTGGAAATTTTATTTCTAAAGTTCTGTTTTGTGCACTAGTTAAAACATTGTTCCAGTAATAATCTGCAATTCTATGCTTTTCTTGTTGTTCGTGATAGTGTAATTTGTCATTAGTGGTAACTTCCTGAACACTTTGAACAGACTGTAATTGTCCAAGCAAATAACCTTTATTCAGCTGTAACGGTTCTAAGGATAAATTTATTATTCTAACTGGAATTGTTTCTTGATCCAGTACAAGTGACCTGGCAATTAAAAACTCACGGTTGTCCTCGAATAAAGGTTCAAAAATATATTCAGCCCCTTTTGACTTCATCTTAGTTGCACCATTTACAATCATCTCGGAATTTGCAGGCACCAGAATATTTCTTGGTAAAGTCACCCTGTCTGTATGCAACAGTGTCTGTATAACTTCACATTCCATCCATGTGCCAGCTATTTTCAAACCCTTTTTGGTGTTTACTGTAACATCTTTTTCATGTAAAATATCACAGCCAAGAAGCAAGGTATCAGATATGGGAGCAACATAAATCTGCCAGTCAAATTTCAGACTTCCTAAGATAATTTCAACATTAACCACACCCTTTGCTTTCAATTTTCTTCCAGCCTCAGCTACCACCAAGATTTGCTTTGCCTCCTCAATAGGTGGTCTTTCATTTTCTGGAATCATGTCATATTGTTTTTCACTCATAACTGTTACCTCAGCACCTGAATCAACAACAGCACTGGTCCTTATACCATTTAACATAACTGGTGCTCTGAGTGTCACAGCATGAATTCTCTTTATGACGATCTCTTCCCTTCTTTCCCCATCTCTTGGTTCCATGCACAAATCCTCATCACTTGATTCAAGGTTATCTGAAACTATACCAATCATACTACTTTTTGTGTCTAAACGGTCTGGTTACTTGGCAGATTAATTTTTAACTTGGTGTCTACTTCCTTAACTTCACTTTCACTTGTACTTTTGGATAAAATTGTCTCAAAGGGCATGCTATGGCTTTTCGAATGAACGTTTCTAAAATTAATACTTCTACAATGTGAAGTAACAGATTCATTAAAATCACTCATTTTCTCATATCTATCCTTTTCAAATTTAGGTTCATTATTTGATACATTTCCATTACTTGTATGGGCTGACACGTGGCCGTTGGTCTCAGCCCTTACTGGTTAAAGGAAGATCTGGCAATTTCTGTGTCCGGGAGCAGGCTTTCTGACTTTCAGATGTTTTATCAATTTGTTTAAATTCTTGTCTTGATTGGACACACTCATTGGCATAATGACCTTCTTCTTTACATTTAAAGCAAACTATTTTCTTGGTATTTCTTTGTTGTGTTGTTCCATTTGTGTATCTGTCTTGTGTTTTATGTCTTCTGTCATGATTAATATCATCCAACTTCTTTGATAGTTTCTTGAGTTCATTGGTGACTTCATTTCCGAATTTGTTAAACTCTTCTTCTGTAACATACTGTTTATTGTTTATTCTTCTAGTTGAAATATTTTCATGTACGGATGTATCATCTTCACTAATGGTAACCTGCCTTGCGGATACTTTTCTTCGCATTCCATTTTTACAGCTTTGATGCCATGATATCATCTCAATTGCCTCTTGTATTGTCTTTGGTTTCTTTGTAAGGACATCGTAAGCTATACTTCCATCTGGTAAACCATTCAAGAAGTGTTCAATGGTTAATTGTGTTGCCAGTTCCTGGTTACCAATATTTGGATATCCCTTGTTAACAACATCAGAGACTCTAGATGCGAACTCCTGTAGAGATTCTTTTTGTGATTTCTTCATACCATCCAGCAGGTTTGCTCGGTGTGTCTCGGCTAATGTTTGGTCACCAAAACGTCTTTTAAGTTCGGATACCAAGAAATAAATATCATTTCGTATGTTTAATGGTAATCTTGAAACAAATTCCAAAGCGTCGTCTTTCATACTAAGAATTAAATGTTCTCGTTGAGCATTAGCATTCCAGTTGTACTTTGAGCTAAGCATTTCAAACTGTATCCAGAATGCTGCCCATTCTGTTCTGCCATTAAATATTGGTAATCTAGGTCGAAATTCATCAAAAGAACTTGTGTGTTTTCGATACTCTTGTTCAGTTTCCAAACTAGGTGGATTTCCTATTACTTCTGTCTGATGCCAAACTGGTTCCTTTATTCTGCTATCATTAAAGACAACTGGTTGAGCATCATAAGATATCTGAGTAAAATTTTGTGGCATGGAGGTGTTCAACTTTGTTACAGTATTGTTCCGTTGAATTTCCCTTTTTGGCATCGCATGAGTTATCTGTTTATTATCCATGATCATCTGACTAGAGTATTTATCAGAGAGTACCCTGTGACCTGTTGGCTGTATACTAGTATTAGGTGATCCATTGTCTATTGTTCCTAATGAGTGTTGAAATGCATGTGGAACCTCTATACTAGGTGTGATTCTAGACTGATCTGGATGTGGCATATAATAAATGGTATCCCTAGATCTCTGATGATCAAAAGATGGCATTTTCTTAATTTCCATCATCTGCCGTGGATAGGAACTTGTCATATTATCACAATTTTCCATGTGCTGTTGGTCAGTACTACATGACATGTTACCACCATTAACTATATGTCGTTGGTAATTATGATGCATATTTACACCATTAACCATAGGCTGTTGGTATAGTTGTGGCATGTGATCACCATTATCTGTAGCTCTCTGGTAAGGAACTGATATATTGTTACTATCTGATTTGGATTGTTGACGAGAATGTGATGTATTGTCACCATTCATTATTCGTTGCTGATAGCTCTGCGACAAACAATGACCACTTGTCATCGGCGGCTGATGTGAATGTGGCATATAAATACCATTCGTCATACTTGTTTGATAATTGTGTGGCATTCTGTTCCCATTAATTATGGATTGTTGATAGTTATTTTGCACATTGTCACTATTTATTGTTGTTCTTTGGTATGATTCTGGCAAATTGTCATTATTTATCAAAGGTTCATGAAATGGATGTGGCATGTCATCCCCATTCAGGTTGGTATAATGTATGTCATGATCTCTATAATGCTGGCTTGTTGTGAATTGATTAGTGTTTGTCAGGGAGCTTTTCTTGTAGGGTTGCTCTTCAATTGATAATAAAAATTTGTTGTATTGTCCATCAACTGAAAGGGCTTCCCTGCTATTATTATCAAATTGTGGCAAACAATTTGTATTGCTAATTAGGTGACTATCACTATAACTATTTCTTGGTATTCCCTGGGTTATTCTATTTGATGTTTGTAAGACAGGGAATGATGGCATACTACTGTATATTCTGTCATCAGTATTGTTGTATGGCTTATTAGCGGTTTATGCTTGACGTTGAAACAGTGGCAGTTGAATAAATAACATCTGTAACAGCACTTGTTGAAATGACTTCTGAATGAAACATAGAGACAGGCAATGTTCTAGATCTCAACTCCATTTTGATGATTTTTTTTTTTCAGTGTTTTAAAATTTGATTTTCTGTTATAACCTAAGTATCCCACTTCTGACACCAATGTTGTAAAAATAAAAAAAAATTTAATTAATGAATATCTTGTCTGACACCAACCTTACAAGTCTGTAAGGATTTAAGAATGAGTTCCGAGCAGGCGGAGATCGGGTTCGAATTTTATTTACTCAGGTCACCAGAAAATAATTTGACAAATATTAAATACAGTAACAATCAAATGAATTTATTGAGAAAAAGAAAATACACATACATTTGTTTCATATAAACCAGTAAGAACAAGAATACAATTTCTAAAGTTATATTTTAAGTATAATCAGTATTATTTAGATTTACTGTAGGGGTAGTTCCTACTTAAATGTTCTAAACGTTTTCACAATCTTGTGAAATTCACGTAGGAGTGGTTCCTACTCATGTGAAAATACACATGGAAATATAAAATATTATTAGTTAAATAAACTGAAATAACATTTAAATTTAGCGTAGGGGTAGTTCCTACTTAAATGTTCTAACCGTTTTCACACTGATTTAGTACCTTGTGAAATTCACGTAGGAGTGGTTCCTACTTATATGAAAATACACATGGAAATATAAAATATTATTAGTTAAATATACTGAAATTACATTTAAATTTAGTGTAGGGGTAGTTTCTACTTAAATGTTCTAACCGTTTTCACACTGATTTAGTACCTTGTGAAATTCACGTAGGAGTGGTTCCTACTTATGTGAAAATACACATGGAAATATAAAATATTATTAGTTAAATATACTGAAATTACATTTAAATTTAGTGTAGGGGTAGTTTCTACTTAAATGTTCTAACCGTTTTCACACTGATTTAGTACCTTGTGAAATTCACGTAGGAGTGGTTCCTACTTATGTGAAAATACACAAGATAGCAAAAAAAAATATATATAATAATAACAATAATAAATAAATAATATTATTTCCAAACAATTATTTTTAAAAATAATAATGCAATGAGGCTTTTTCTATTAATTATTTACAAGAGTTATTTAAAACCAATGCAATTTAAATGACAAATGATAATTTTTTGTAAATGTAAAAATTCAAATGCAAAAAAAACCCCTACCTACCTGGCTGTCTCACCTTTTATACCTGGAATCCCGACAGCATAATCTTGTCAAAGTGTTTTGCATATTACAAAATATAAATACAATATATAAGCAATTAATACATTAAATAAATAACATATAAACAACAAACGATGTAATGAGGCAGTGTCATAAAAATGTGTGCATTAATAACAAAAATAAAGTATGAATTTATATCGTTACGAGAGTATCTTGTCGGATCACGTGGAAATGTTTACTAACAGTTTTTACATTTTTACGTCATTATATCAACATAAACAAATTATCCAATCAAATAACTCGATTTGGAGAAAATACGGGAAATCATCTGACGTCATTACGAGAAAACACCATACCAAAAATGGCGGATAAAATAAATACAAGTTTACTATACCAAGTAAAAATGTGCTGAAATATGCGACATGCACCAAGATATTTCTATTTTATAGGATTATTCATACAAAGTTGCTATTCTAGAAGCAAACGACGTAGGTAATAATAGTTTTTTTATAGTAATAGAATTCATAAAAATCATCCTGATTTAGTAAAGCAATACGATTGACATCGACAAATCGGCATGGAGTCCAATGTGAAATGGAGTCTTCTCCAATATTTATAATAAAATACATAACGGAACAAGATTGACCCATACTAAATCCATTAGAACAATTTTTTTTTTTTAAATTTTACCACATATGGTTGCAACGGCGTAAATTTACCTTTATTCTTCGGTCTTTTAACTATGCTGACCGCACTATTTGAAAACAGCATAATTTACGTTACCTTTTTAATTAACTGCGTCAGTCCTTTAATTCCTTTAAAAATCAACAATTTACTTTCCTATGTATAACACAAATACCAGTTAAATTTTAATGTGCCAGTTGTGCACATTTCGGATGTTTATTCCTCATCAGTGACACTAAGACCCAAAAGTTTGATGGATAAAAAACATAAGCCAAACAGTTGAAAATTAATGAATGTAAAGTTCCAAAATTATGTAAATCCCAATCCAGCTAAGGAATGCTTTGAATGAGGGAACAAACCTTAGTTTTAAATAAATTTCAAAATTTAAGACGGCTGCAAATTTGGCTAAATGGTACATTTTCTGACAGCACAAAGTACTGCCTTCCTAGTTATAGATACACTCGTGGAGTTTTACTCCACCAGCAGCAGTACCCGCTCAGGGGTAAAAATTATATAACACAGATACCAGTTAAATTTTGATGTGCCGGATGTGCACATTTCGGAAGTACATTCCTCATCAGTGACACTAAGACCGAAAAGTTTGATGGATAAAAAACATAAGCCAAACAGTTGAAAAATTAATGAATGTAAAGTTCCAAAATTATGTAAATCCAAATCCAACTAAGGAATACTTTGAATGAAGGAACAAACCTTAGTTTTAATAAATTTCAAAATTTAGGACGGCTGAAAATTTGGCTAAATGGTACATTTTCTGACAGCACAAAGTACTGCCTACCGAGTTATGGATACCCTCGAGGGAGTTTTACTCCACCAGCAGCAGTACCCGCTCAGGGGTAGTACATATATATCACAAGTACCAGTTAAATTTTGATGTGCCAGATGTGCACATTTCGAAAATTCATTCCTCATTAGTGACACTAAGACTGAAAAGTTTGATGGATAAAAAACATAAGCCAAACAGTGCCCTAACCCTAACCCTATCTAATTTCCGAGTTAAATAGTTAATAATTATTAACACACCTTAATATATTTATCAACAAACAGGTGAATATATAACACAAATACCTGAAAATTTTGATGAAACAGGTAAAAAAATTCAAGCCAATAATTGGAATTAAATTCTTTATTCTTTAAATGTTTCATAACATAAAAGAAAAGCAAATTTATTTTAAACTGAAGTAATTTTTTTTATTATTGAAAAATAATACGAATGTTATTTTTCTTCGTTATAAGATTTGTTTAAGGTTATCCCGAAATAATTACTAAGTTACGTAATTACGTAGTTATTCCGTCACGACATCACATTCTAATACCGCCATTTAATATTGAACGAAAGTGTGTTTACACTTTGGTTTTTAAACTTCACAACCAATCAGATCAAAACGGAGACTAGGATAATTAGTGAATGCCACTGGTATAATCCTAAAAAACTTAGCTTTGACGAAACTGGATAAATATGTAGTAACTGGCGTGTCAGTGTCGTAATTTCCGTTGTAATTCTAAAAAATATGCAAAAAAGTTAAAAAAAAAAAACAACTAAAAATGTGTACCTGAAAACCAATTAAAGCGCAAAATACTATTTAAAAAAACAAAAAGAAAGATGTAAGAGAAGGCAAACACATGGCAACCATTCTTTTTAAAATCCCCGATCTCAGACGGGAACTGTAATATAATTGCTAAGGAGAGCTATTGCTGTTGGATAAAACTAACCATTAGTAATTAAAACGCGCATTTTTAGCAAGATTGTCTTTGTCGATTAATATAGAAGGTATTTTTTTATTGGATTGGTAATATAAATTTATTGATTATAAATAAGAATAAATCAAACAATTCGCAATAAGATTGCCTTTGCTGAGCAAGATATATAATATATATATATCTTAGCGTTCTTTCTACTATGTATAACATAATCTATAATCCACCAACTATTTTTAGAAGTCTTTATAAACGAATGATTCGTACCCATTGTCTACAGTAACAAGAAATTTTGAATTATATAATACCATGTTTGTTTTATATCTGACTCATAATGTTACCAAATCAAAAAATTGAGAAAATAAATAAATAAATCAATCAATAAATACATAAATAAATAAATTTTAAAGTGTAGTTTTGTTTAAAATCTGCCTTTAATTTTATTCCAATTCTACAAATTTATGAAAATTTTAGGTAGTGTGAAAATTATGTCATGAAACGTTAAGAGATTGACTTACTCCTCCGATCTGCATCCATTTAACCCCGTCTTCACTTGAGTTTACTGCGTAACTTTTGACCCATTGATTATTTTGATTTCGTCCTTGTGTTACGACACCAATTATTTTGTGTGTCTTGCTAAAAGTAATCTATTTAAAACGAAACATGAGATGATCCAGTGAAATATTTACATTTGTAGCTGAAAAAGGACTTCAGTTATATCAAAATCAAAACCAAAAATAAAAAAAAGCGTTAAAACCTTTATCTTACGTTGAAATATATATATATATGTGTGTGTGTGTGTGTGTGTGTGTGTGTGTGTGTGTGTGTGTGTGTAACTTTATGCATAAGCTTTTTAAATCCGAAGAAGAGATTTTCACCTAAATTAAGACCCATATAAAGATATATACATAACAGTCTATCATTAATATATGTGAATGTCAAAACCTATTCAAATCTGGTTTTAGAGTTGTACATATATATAGATGACATTATATCTCTCTATAGTTTGAAATAAAATATGAGTAATTTTTTCTGTCTTCAATAATATGCATTTCTTAATTTTGACACATATGGAGTATTGGTCATATGGTGTATTCATGTCACAGTAAATTTGGTATATAGACAAGCATGCTCTCACTACAGAAATTTTTACAACAAAGCAAGCTGCTTATAAAATTATCAAAATTTTGTTGATAAGTATAGTCTTCCTGTATCCTAACTTATCCTGGATATATTTCACGTCCAATAGTTCAATGTTCCTTAAATATTTATATTTCATTTACATATGGCGGTTTTTAAACAGCTAGACTGGAAGTTTTGAAAAAAAAGAAAATTTGAAGTTAGCCGTATTGCTTCAGATGCAATCTTTCGTGGGTGTCAACATTAATGCTTGTCTCAAAATATAAAGCACACTATTTAGGATGCATTCACATATTCTCCAAATTTGGGATTATTAAGAGATAGAACGTCATCTATATCAAAATTCTATTGCCAAACACATATATGTTTTCTATCAAAAAGTTTTTAATTTTGTTGATTGGATTTTTAAAATTATGTTAATGGAATTTTCAGTAAATTTTTGTTTGCAGTTTGTATAATGTTTTATAAAATGATCAGAATTCCTGTCAAACACTAGATATTTTTGTCTTAGTTTAACGTTTTTGTAAAAAAAAGACAAGTGTATGATTTGTTTTAGACGTTCTTTCAATTTTGAATGAGGGATAGTGGTTTTAAGTTTAGGAAAATCAAAAGCTTTTCTTATAATTTTTACCAAAGGATAAATTATTAGAAACAAGATTTTGATGTAGTTCTTCATATTTTTTTTAAGAATCCACATTCGATTAATGCAATATGAAAAATAGACTCTGAATCAATCATGAAGACACTCTCTTACGAATGCCAAAATTTGTATTTGAATCAGCGATAATGATTTTGAAGAACATTTAGAAGAGACGTCTTAATATCTTTCCTTGTATGGAATTTTTGTGATGTTTTGAATCCAATACAAGTAAGTAAAGTCAATTTCCTACTGTTTTAAATTGATACCTAAGGACCCAAGAACTACCCTATGACTGAAAGAAACTTCATTTTTTAGTTTAAAAAAATTCGGTATAAGTAGAATTCAAATATTATACTATCTACAACAAGCTCTTTAATAAGACATTCAAAGAGTAATCCCTTGATTTGGATGTGGACAGGTATGTTTGTTTGATTAATGTAAAGTAGAATTTGATTGTATACCTAAAGCAGAAATGGTTTACCTGAATATATTCATTTGGAACATCCTGAGTGTTTGGACACCAGCATCCGGCAATCGTATTTGTTCCAATCGAATAAAGTGGTGCTCTATGTATACTACAATGAGGATGGTTGCTACTGTTAGTAACTGTTAATTCTTGAATATTTTGCCAATAAAGTCTTGACGTTTTAAACCTGTATTTACACTCTGAAACAAACAAAATTTCGAAAAATGCATGTGACGTTTAGGTCAAAACAGTATTAAAACCAGCTCATCGGATGTCATGTTATTATTTGTTTTCCTTTTCATACACAAAATCAAAATATTTCTGCTATATAATTGTTTTGAACTATAAACCAATATCTTGTTCCTGTCATTTTGCGTTCTTTATACTGGTAAAAAACAGATTATAAATAGTGGATTATCTTGTCTTCTTGTCTTGTTCTATTTTCATCACAAACTTGCATAGTGTCGAGTAATTATGAAGTTAGCTATTGTTGAGTGCAATCCTTTTAGTTAGAAATGTCTTTCATCGTTTGAATCTCATGAATCGTTGTAAAATTAATATTGTTTATACTGCATTTTGACCGATTCACATTTTAGTATTGACTTGAATCGTGATTTGCCTGTAATTTAGGGCAAACGTTTATGTGTCGCCTAAGTCGACGTAAACAGAACATTTTTTCAGATCTAACGGGGTATTTTTCTCATTCTGTGACAGCTCGTACCACTTTTGTTTGCTCTAAAACATAACATCAAATCGTTAAAATGCCAGACATGGTTGACATATTTAGTAGCATGATAATGGTTGCCATAATCGCATACCAGAATTAAAGCAGTTCAAATGTAATTAAAATTTCTTTCAAAGATTTTTTGTCTTCATTGAAACGTTCCTTTTTTATTCTTGTTAAATCTTAAAAGTATTTTATATGAAATTTACCTCTTTTGTAGCAGTAATTGTTGTCATTATGCATCTCTAGTGAAATATATTCAGAAGGACAATTAACAGGAGCTGAAATATACTGTAAAAATATCATTGTTAAAAACGTTTTGTAACATGATAGAAAGTTGAATTACAAATAATCATTTACAACGTGGTTATTTTGGTCATTGCCAACTACCCTTTTTGTATCTACTCGCTATATTTATTTAAACAAGAAAGATTTTTATTTTTATCAAAATATTATAGATTGTTTACATGACTACAATTTTTAACAATTATTTACATCTGTAAATGCAGCAATACACTGAACCCAACATTTTGGTAAATTCGAAAGGCAATGGACACCACTTCTTACACAACTTTCGTTTATTTGTATATTTTCACAAAATGTGTTATGCAACTACATGATTATCTCCTTCGATTATATAGATGATTATAGATATATATTTGTATATCATTGTATGTTTGTAAATTATTGTTTTTTTGTAATTGTGTATATAATTTAATGTTAAATATAATTTAATTTGTTGAGCCACAAAAATAAATTAATATATAAATAAAAAAAAGGAAAACAAATACACTAAACACAAAATGCGTAATTGACAGCCGTGACAGTAAGTAAAAAGATCTCATTCACAAAAAATCCGCAAAACAAAACAATGTGTTTGTGCATGTGTTTATTCACCTTTTTCTTGATTAGGTTTGAGATAACAAGGAGCGTTTTGACATTTTTATATTTGTTACCCATGCTAATATTATTATTTTTACTAGTGTATTTATATTTTACTTCCTTTTTTCCTTTCATACTTACATACTAACTTAGTATTATTACTTCCTTACTTACTCACAAAAACAACTAAATTTTCAAATTTTTTTAAAAAAGAAAATAACCAAATACACTCAGTTCGAAGTTATGTATAAGATTTATAAATTTTTTATCTTTATTGTAATATATGATTTAAACTTTTTGTAGCTTGATAATGTTGACTAATAAGGCCTAACTTTCTTGACGTAAGTTCACGTTTGTAAGGGTCTAGTTTTAAAAGTGTGTTTGCGATTGTGATTTTGACCTGGCTGGTATTTTTTGTTTTTAAATTAGATGCCTTAATTTGAGAAACAATCAACCAACAATCTAGGCTTGAATATATTATTCATCACCAATTTCAGGTGAACATAATATTTTTAAATTATTTTTTTGTATTATTATTGTTTGTTTGTAGTAAGTAAAGATCATAAGGTTTCGAAAATAAACGCCAAACAGTTTGATAAAATCACATATTGTAAAAAAAGAAAAGTTAAACATTTTAAACATTAAACATAAAATTGGCCTTTAGATTTTTAAAAAGCGTTTGTGCAAAAGCAAATTGTTTAAACACTCTGTACTGTCTAATCTGTTTAATCTGTCGAGTCTTTGATTTAAGGTCGCACTTACTCAATAGACCATTTGCCAATTAAATGTTCCGAGTCATCGTGAATCATTTTCCTATTTAGATATTACAATGACGGGGGACAAAACCTCTGAATTTTAGGGTTTCTTTCGTACAAAAGCACTGTTTTTACCAAAAGTAATTTCTATGTTGTCATTTTATTTAAAAAGTTTACCAGACAAGCCTAAATATATTTGAGACATCATATGCAAAATGAAATAGTTTAAAAGATGAAAATCTTATTTTTAGCTTTTTGTTTGCCAAGAGTAGTCATGTTTGATGTAACGAAAACCCTGAGAACTGTCCGGTCAAGTTATAAAATCTTAATAGAAAACCGATTCATATTTCGGTCGGAATTTTAATTGGCAAATCCTTTATTGCTTACAATTTTGACTTTTAAGCTACACTGAAGTTTAGTACTTATTGGCAGTATATGATCCAAGTTATAAATTTCTCTAAAAAATAACGTTTTCTGAAAATTCTTATTTATGACAACATGCAAGGATTGTTAATTCATTATTTGACAAAATAAGGCGTTTTCATTTTTAAATATTCTTTTTATGGATCATTTATATAAAAAGGATGTTGGTAGAGCGCTTTCTAAATGTTCTATGGTCAGTATTTATGGTAAGGTTTGTCTTGCCTTTAATTTATTATAAATTTATATTTAAAGCTTTAACCAACATTTTTAAAAACATTTTTCGTATTATTAATATTAACTTTCTTCGGATGAATAAAATATACAAATATAAATTACGTAGCTACCTTTAACATCTGGTTTCGTTCTTCAAAGATATATTCCGGATCTGCAACAAGCTGTCTCTGATGGCTGTTGTAATAACTGAAGGTGCACGTGTATCTTGTTTTTGAAAAGTTAATAGATTGGCAATCTGCATCAGCATAACACCTTTTCGCACATTGCTTAATCCCAATGTTAGAAAGTTCTCTATACGAGGCTGAATTAAGGTAGACTCCATGTTGAATGCACTGACTTTTCTGAACATGTATTGTTAAAATTACTACCTCTAAACATAGATAAAAAAGCATGTGTCGATTTCCCATTTTTCTTCACATCAACTGTAAGAGAAGATATACCCTGTTATATGTTAAGCGTAAGTGATATTTGTTAGTAACACGTATCACTTTTGAAAGTAAGTCAAGTTGTAAATTATTAAATGACAAGCGCTATTTTTAAAGTTCATAAATATTTCTGTTTATTTGAGAAGTTAAATGTTTCACTGAAATTATTGTAAAGCTTTAAATGCCATCTTTTGGAGCTTTGATACATACGTTTGTTCTGTATAATTAATGAAATCAATTCCCGCTCATAGACTTTCCATTATTTTATCATATTTTGTTGCAATTTGTTAATAATTCACTCCCTTCCGAGGAAAGACAATTAATCAAATAGAGGATATTTGATACGTGAATATTATAATTAAAATTGCATGCAATTTATTATTACTGCGCATTCCGTCAAGTTTCAGTTTTTCCTTCTTTTCAGGTAAATTAACTAAATTTAATTTTTTTCATTGAAATTAATTTCATTCAGCAAAAGCATAATTTTTTCTCATTATATTAAATTTAGCAAAAGCCTCTATTTTGATACGAGGCTTGAGCAAGGTGATTGGGTTCTTTACTTTTTATCTTATATATCAACGATATTCACATGAAAAATTTAATGTTCTAATAAACCGAAAGCATACCAGTCCATTTCCAAATCAAAAGCACCCCACCACCACCACCCACCCCCGATTTGGATGTAAAATTCCATTAAAAATCAAATCAATTAGACCTTTCTTTATGTTTCGTTTAACGTTTAACGTCTTATCAATCAAGTTTTTACCTAAATTGGTCAGTTCTGGGTTTGTAGAAGAAACTTCCATGAGTAAACAACTGATATCCAGCAAACAAACACTCAAACCTTACCACATAAGGATTTTTCACAATGCCATTCGAAATAAGATATTGAGAGATACAGCGATCAGTAACTCTGAAAAGCTTCAAGGAAATAATTTTTTTAAAAAATGAAATGTCCTGGGTAATAGTGTAACTTCATTCTGTAGTTTAAAGGTCGTCAAAATTATCGGACTGAATGATTAATTAAAAGTTCTCGGGCTAGGTTTGTATACCTACAAGCGTTCAACTTAGTCATTGTTGTCGCTTAGAAAATTCAGAGTTATTTTAATTTGTTCTTCTAATTATACATTAAACAACAAACAGAAACAATGTACTGTTTTGACTAGAAATAAAATTAATAATTCAAATTAAGGAAACAATTTCATGTAATGTAATCAATAATTCTTTGAGGTAAGCTTATAAACGATTTATTAACAGAAACAATGTACTGTTTTGACTAGAAATAAAATTAATAATTCAAATTCAGGAAACAATTTCATGTAAAGTAATCAATAATTCTTTGAGGTAAGCTTATAAACGATTTATAAAACAAATGGTATTAAGCGTAACGTTATACAGTAAAACTTTGATAACTTGAAGTGCACGGGACCACAGTGGTGACTTCGAGTTATCAGGGTGTTCGAGTTATCGAAGTTGAAGGATGACGTCATCAGAATGGAGTGCCCAGAAAACCACCCAACAAGCAAACCAACAAACTTTCTGTCTTTTATTAAGCGCCCTTCTCTACTTCTACTATGGCTTTATTCTTCGATTGGATACTCTTTGTACCCAGTTTTCGTTTCACTCCCTTCTCGCCCGTTGCTGATCAAGCTTTCCCCCAGAATTACAGGTTCCTCCACTGGATTGCTCAGCAAGAATTGAGAAAGAAATTCTAGGTACAGAAACCGATCCAGTTATCCTCCCGTATTGACCGGGTCCTTCACTGGATTCATTTCATTCTCAAAATTGACTTGCACGTGACGGGTGTAGCTAGCTAAACAGGAGGTGCTTACCCTTCCGGAGCACCCGGCCTCACTTCCTTGATGGAAGTTCACGTGTATCACCTATTTTGCCAGTTTGCAAAGTTTTTACTTTGTTTTTGAGATTGTGATATGGACAAGGACTGGTATGTTTGTTTTATAAATAAATCTGCCGCAATTGTACTTTCTGCCATACTACTGAATCATAGATTTTTAATATTACTCGTTATTTTATCCCTCATATTTCAGCTTTGACATCTATCATGAGTTACTCTCATCTTTAAAACGGGTAAAACAGGGTAAGCCGTTGAAAATGCTTGGGGAAATCAGATCGAAGGATAATCTATCAGCGGGTCACAACTCGGCGTGTGCTTTAAGTTTTAAAGATTAATTTAAAGGTGACATTTAATTGTCCGTGACGGTCCTTAATACTAATCCATTAATTGACATTAAAATACGGTAGTTAACTAGAACTACTCAGTATACTTGTCTGATATAACGTTAACATAATAACTCTGGGGATTTCCCTGATCGTTTCATTTAACGGGTCATTGACCACACTTTTTAGAAAAACTTTTCGAGTTTTTGAAGTTAATTTTTAATACATTTTTTAACTTCGGACCAAACTTGAGTTATCGGGGGTATTCGAGTGATAGAAGTTTGAGTTGTCGAAGTTTTCCTAATATAGTTTATATAGAAAACCGGTCGGGACAAAATAAAGACTTTGAGTTATCAGAGATATTCGAGATAATGAAGTTTGAGTTGTCGAAGTTCTACTGTAAATAAATCAAAAACAAATTACTTTTCATTGTAAAAGAAATTCTTTAGTCAAACATCTGTTCAGTGGCGTTGAAAATAGCTATAATGTATAATCGTGGGTAATTGTACAATGTTTTGTACGTAAATAGAAGTGCGTGCTTCTTGAACGTTGATTACTGTGGTCTTTTTCATAATGCGTCATATAAAATCGTAATTAACAAAAGTTACTGTATGTTTTATATTTTAAATAACTTTAAAGGGGACAATTTCTACAAGGAATTACTCTCTTTATGGTCATTGGGGCGTTGATATTTTTAATATGATTGAGAACATATCCATCTAGTGATATACCCAAAAGAAAATTCGGAAATGATTTTGTTAGCCTTTCTGGCAGATACTTCCCTAAATTAAAACATAGACCTAAACAAATTCTTTTTTTATTTAAGAAATTCTTATGTAAATGGAACAGATTTTGAACCAAAAATTTGTAATTTAATTACTTTAATGATTCAATTGGGCCTCGTCCAAGATTCTATCAGGGTATTTTAAAACTAAAAGAAATGAATTAGCATGCAAAGCACACTTTCTTACCACAAATTGTCGGATTTAAATAAAAAATAAAAAGAAATTGATGTCCAAAGATGCAATAGATTAGGTTAATGAATTGGGCCTCGTCCAAGATTCTATCAGGGTATTTTAAGTCTAAAAGAAATGAATTAACATGCAAAGCACACTTTCTTACTTCAAAGTGTGGGATTTAAATAAAATATAAAAAGAAATCGATGTCCAAAGATGCAATAGATTAAGATAGAAATTAAATTTCTTTTTCAGATGAGAAAAACATAGTAAGGAGTCCTATGTTAATAATCGGGTATTTAGTGTTGTTCGGATTTTTCAAAGGATTATCGTAATGAATATTTAAAAAATGACATCATTTCTTGTTTTGTAAACTTAGAATTTAATAGGGATATTTTGTACAAAGATCTTTTATTGTTGAAAGCATTAAAAATTGTTATGTGCACAAAAATAAAAGCACTTTTGAATAACTCTTGTTTTACATAATTTTTTTTTTTTGTTTTACTGATTTGTTTAGATATGGAGTTCTGTTCTCCAAATTTGTTTATGACAAACAATTATTGACTGATAGTAGTCGTATTCAAAATATTTCTTTTCTTTCTATCTATGTATAATTTTGTATGTAACTCTTAATGATATATAATTTCACAATTACAACACTTTCCCACCGTGCACCACACGTATTTGTGACAAAATAAATTCTATAAAATCATTAAGATTTGTCTCGACAAGAATAGCTAAAAAAAAGAAAACTTAACCAACCAACAAACCAAGTATTGACGTAAGTTAAAAACTCTCATAACGACGGTACAAATAACCTTATTTCAAGCGAAATTCTGAACGTTAGTAGACTGAATCTATATTTCATATTTCAATATGTGATATAAAACGTCAATAAAATACTCTGTAGAATCGGCACCAGTTATTTTACTCATTCATTTATTTTAAACGAAGAATACAATCCCAAACTTCCTAATGTTTTCGTTTTCATAGTCAAAAAAGTATCTATGACTCTGGACTGTGATGTGGCTTTGCACCTTCAAGAGACATTTTTTATTCAGTATCATTAATGCAAGACCTTTTTATCAATATCTGTTGACATTAAAATTTAAACTACCTTCAGAAAATAAACTTGTTCAATAAAATATATTCTTATCATGCCATTATACAGTCTTTTATTTATTACCTATCTGTGATATTACGGGTTTCTATCAGTTAAACATTGGTTATATAATCCTTTATTTGTTTAGGTTTATATCAATTAAATGTTATAATTATACTGCTTTATTTTTAATTGAAATAAAAAAAACTGAAAAAAACTGGTATTTATACAGTTTCAAAAATTGTGACTGCATGGTACAATTCCAGTCTTCAAACACACAAACAATTCCTAATTAATTATTTTTAACTTAATTGCAACATTGGGTTTATATTCGACATTGAATTTTAAGAGAAAAAATGTATGCTTGCAACTGCGTACAAATGATTTAATTATTTGATCCTTTAACTATGCTGACCGCAAGATTTAAAAACACCATAATTTATGTTATTTTATAATTGGCTGCATCAGTCCTTTAGTTGAGATTAATTATTTTTTTAATTAATTTTTTTGGCTTATGTTTTTTATCTATCAAACTTTTCGGCACTTAGTGTCATTGATGAGGAATGTCTTTCCGAAATATGCACATCTGGCACATCAAAATTTAGCAAGTGTTTGTTATATATTTACAATTAAAAAGACCAGGAAACAATATTTTATCTAATTACCAGGTTTAATAGTTCTTAATAAATAACACATCTTATTTATTTCTTAATAAACAAGTAAAAATTTTCAAACTATAATTGGAACAAAATTCATTGTTTATGAAATGTTTCATAATATCAAACAAAAACTTTTTTTTTTCAAATTGTAGTGTATAAAAAATTCTAAATGAAAAATAATGAAATTGTTATTTTCCTTCTCTCTAAATTTTTTCAAGGTTGTCCTGAAATATTATATCGCACAACGAAAGTTTTTATGTCACAACGTTACAATCTACAACAGCCAATTATTACTGATCGGACGGGTGTATAAACTTCTGACATTAGACTTCACATCCAATCAGATCAAATCGAAGACTAGCATATCCATAGTACGCTACTGGTATAATCCTAAAAGACTTAGCTCTCACAATTTTAGACAAATAATTAGTAACTGGCGTTTCACTATTTTGATTTCCGCTATAATCCTAAAAAGGATATTAAAAAATTATATATATATGATGGTATTTTTTAATTTTTATAACATAATCTATCATAAAGATTTCAGAAGTCTTTTATATCAATAACTCATACTGATTGTATTCTGTAACAAGTAACAATAAAAAGAGTTACAACTTTTACAACTGTATGACAGTCTTTCTTTAATGACAATTACTACACTTTTTATTGTCTGCTAACAATCAAGTTAAGTTGTGTCAGTAAAAAACTATTCTGATATCTATAATAGGACAATTCTAAAAAGAATACTCAACTTTGTCAGATAATTTTTACCATTTTACAAATTTAAATGTTGAACTGAAGTTTTGTTTAAAAGCTGCCACAAATTTTTATTCAAATTCTAGAAATTAATTATAAATTGTTGTAGTTCTTAAAAAGTTTGTTTTGAAACGGTAGAAGATTAACTTACTCCTCCGATCTGCATCCACTGAATGCCCGTCTTCACTCGACTTAACTCTGTAAACGTGTAACCCTTTGTTCACTCTGATCCCGTCCTTGTGTAATGACACCTTTTATTTTATGAGTCTTCGTAAATGCAATCTGTTAAAAGTAAAACAAAATATGATATCATAAATTAGATTATTTATAATTGTAGCAAAAATATTGCCTTAGTATAATCAAAATATGTAGATGAAAACAATTATACATTTAAACAAGAGGCCCATGGGCCTTAACACTCACCTGAGGAAATGTCCAAAAACTTGCAAAGAACTTAATTACAAAAACTTACAAAATTCCTCAAATTTGGAAATCCGGCAATAATAAATTAGAAATATTTAGTCACATTTCATTTATGAATAGCTTATATGGAGGATGTAAATAGTACAATGAAAAAATGTCCAACTAATGATTTTGACCTTTGAACATATGAACTTTAACCTTTTATCAAAATGATCGTCATATCAATACTTACAATATTCTAATATATATGCCTATACAAAAAGGTAATAGTTTTCAAGATAATTAACAATTTCAGTCTTCTTCTACAGATATGACCCTGAACTTTCAACACATGACCTTGAACCATATATGATTGTCATATCAATACCTATATCATTCTTATATACATGCATAAACAAAAAGATAATAGTTTTCAAGATAATTAACAATTTCAGTACACTTATGCAGCTATGACCTTGACCTTTAAACATATAACCTTGAACCATATATCAAAATGACCGTCATATCAATACCCACAATAATTCTTATAAACATATCTATTCAAAAAGATTTAAGCACAATGCACAATTTTAGTAGTTATAAGTAAAAAATAACATTTCAGGAGCAACAACCCCTTCATGGATTATCATATAGTTACGAAACTTGGTACCTTTTTAAACTTTGTCATGGGGAACATTTTAACAATGTTATGAATTTATGTATCTCTTAATATTTGCAAGAAAATTGTCTAAAACTGCATAAACTAGGACATGACCTTGATTTGTGACCTTGACTCTTATTTAAAGGGACATTTCAAAAAAAATGTCAACACTGAAAACCCCATGTCATTATCTGTTATCAAGTTATAAAAATTTGAAGCCATTTTACGAAATGTTTTAAATTAAATGCAAAAACGCGTAACCCATTTTTCCACTAAATTTCCAAAAAAAAAAAAAAAAAAAAAAAAAACAAAAAAACAAAAAAACAAACTATAGGTATAAAACCCTAGAGAAGCTAAATATCACATTTAATTTTATCTCCCATCATCGGTTTCGGAGAAGATGATTTTTTAAGGTTTTTGGAACCCTAGGTCATCTTGACCTAGTTTTGGTAGCCATGGCAACGCCATGAACAAATCTGAATTGCACCGACCCATATATGCTTCTGACCAAGTATCATTGAAATCTGTCCAGCAGTTTTTGAGGAGAAGTCAAAAATAAGTGTTAACGACGCAAACACACATGCACACACGCACGAACGCACATACACACGCCGCGCCATGCCATAAGCTCACATGACCTTTATCTCGAATTAATCCCGTTGACAAATTGATATTTTATTTAATAAAAGGCTGATAACGTCACAAAAAAATTGTAGTCACGACCCTTAATCCGCAACTACCTCTGGGACAGTTCGCGGGTAAAAACAAAAGCTAAAATATTCTGCTTCCTATTTGAACTTTTACCTCTATTATGACATCAACGAAAGGTTACATTTGAAAGCATACGACAAACGTGATGATTACAATTTTTCTATGGTCAACGTTCCCTACCTTTGCAATGATATCCCTGTGTCCTCTGCGTATAGTATATATATATATATATATATATATATATATATATATATATATATATATATCACAATTTATATGGTACGGTAGAGTTTATTCCCATTAAGGGGATTTTCTACAACGAAGCAAACTGCTTACAATTACGTTGTTAACTCAAGGATATTGCAAGCCAATGCTTATCAAGACTCTTAAAAATTTCATGGACGTCATCACAATATTGTCGACAAGTGTAAAGTCAATGTATCCGAACTTATACTGGAAATATTTGACTAACCATAGTTGCATATTCTTTTTATTCTTAAATTTTACTTTGCACGTAACGTGTGAGCTGGTTAGGCAGGAAGTACTTACCCTTCCGGAGCATCACTTCCTTGTAAAACTAAACTGCCAGTTTTCAACGTTTTTACTTTTTTGCGGGATTTTGATTTAGATACGGACTGGTATGTTTGTGTTTTATTTTTATTGTTACCATCATGTGTCTGTTCAATATCTGTTGTTTAAATTAAAATACGTCGATTGTTTGATGTTAAATGGCCAAACATATGATCTGAACCAATCTTCATTTTGCAACATAGGAAAATTTGTTTTGTGTATTTTTCGATTACAAACAAATATAGTTTACAATGAATTGAGACTTTCTTATTTATGTATATTGTTAATAACGAATAAATTGCAAAAAACGTCTCAACAATTATAAATAAGGCTTGCAACATCAAAAGGCAGATTCTTTCAAGCAACATATCTATTTGTGGAAAAAGACAAAAGATATCTTAAAGTCATTCTAAAGTTTTCTAAATTTCTTACGTTATTTAACAATATGACAAACCACAATTTTCATTTTATTTAAACATTTGTTGTTATGGCGTCGGGTGTAAACATTCAAATGCCTTTAATCCTTAAAATCTTTGATATAAGGTCGTATCACATCACAATACAAACTGTATTTCAATTTATTTCTTCATGCAATTATACAGCAATTGTATATTTTAGAATCTACAGTGAAAGCTATTCTATACCAGCTCATTTTAAAGCTGCAAATCGCTAATATTTCTTTCATAATTTTTTGTGAAATCTGAGAAATACGCAAGTGAATTTCAAAGTATATATAAATTGAATTAGTAAAAGAGGAATGAGTAATGGTTTTTCGAAATGTGCACATATCACACATCAAAATTTAAGAGGTATTTTATATATAAACGTTATGAAAAGACATTTAGATATTGATGAGTGTCTGTTTTACTTGTAATAAATATTTGTCACTATTCGCTGTTTTCTTCTTGATGTTAATATACAGGAACGATTAATCTTTTTTGTATCTTTCCATTTAAAAAAAATAATAATTGGGTAATGAAGAGACTTTGAGAGTTTATTAAATCGTAAACAAGGAAAGTTTCCTGTGGTGATTTCGACCAGAAATTAAAATCATCATCTAAATATATATTTTTTTTGTTCTGCTACATTTTTTATCTTATTTATTTATTCATTTTTAAATATATTCGTCCAAAATGCCTTTCTAACTTGTTATATAGCATCTGTTCTAGATAACCAATGATCATATGTTTTTAATTTGCCTATCACTGCTGTTTCTTTGATCTACCTATACATTTCACCGTCTAAGTGGAAAACATTTTGCCCAAGGATAAATTTTATACTTTTTGCAGAAAATCGGTTTTAAAACCTCGGATTTTTTATAACAAAAATGACAAGCGAATAAATTGTTTTACAAAAATTTTTTGTACTCTTTATCGTAGTTAAAGTATAAGGAACATATGTGTAGAAGTTCTTTAGAATGTTTGAGAATCAACATGTCAGATGTAGAATACTTTTTTCTGTATACGTCTGAAGGCCATCTTTGATGACTTCCAAATTTTCCTTTATAATGACCGATAATGATTTTGTAGAAAGTTTAGAGGTACCTGTTTTAAATCTTTCCTTGTATAAATTTTTGTGAAGTTTTGGATTAAATACAAGTCAGGAAAGTTTCCTGTCTTAAATGTATTACCCGAAGAATCCAAAGCTCTCCTATGATTGGAAAGAGCTTCATTTTTGTAAAGTTTTGGTGTAAGTAAGATTCTCTCAAGCTCCTTATCTTGACATCCGAGATAGAATCTTGATTTTGATGTGGACCGGTGTTTTCCTTTGATTAATGTAAGATAGATAGAATTTAATTCTTTATCAAATATACCTGTTTTATTCTGATGAGCCATACGTGCTCATTCGAAAACTCATTCCTTATCAATGACACTAGGGAAGGAAAAGGTTGATAAATGAAAATATATATATATATATTTGTTATATATTTACTACCCCTGAGCGGGTACCGCTGCTGTTGTAGTAAAACTCCCCGAGGGTATCCATAACTCAGTAGCCAGTACTTTGTGCTTTCAGAAAATTTACCCTTTAGCAAAATTCTCAGTCGTCTTAATTTTTGAAATTTATTTTAAACTAAGGTCTGTTCCGTCTTGCAAAACATTCCTTACCTGGATTTAGATTTAAATATTTTTTGAACTTTAGATTCATTAATTTTCAACTGTTTGGCGTATTTGTTTTAATCTATCAAAACTTTTCGGCCCATGGTGTCACTGAATGAGGATGATTTTCCAAATGTGCACCTCTGGCACATCAAAAATTTAGCAGGATTTGTTACATATGTAAAAAAGAATTTAAACTGAATAATCCACAACAAAAAAAAAAATATATCGAGTTATTATTATTTTCCACAGTTCAAAATTTTTTGTATCGAAGCATTCAGTTCAGGAAGAGTCAACTTAAACAGTAAATGAATAAATCCTTTCGCGATTTAAAAGAAACTGACAAAATGTTGGCACACTTTCATAGTGGAAATGTGGAATGAAAACTTTGGTGGTAACAGGTTGTTTGTTTTGCACATATTGGATATAAAGATGATACGATTTCAATTAATGTATGGAAGCTTAGAATTTTTCATAAACGGTTCAGAAACTGACAAGAAATGGTATTCATGTGTTATTATATTATTTTATTATATTATATATTTGTGTGTATGTGTGTGTGTGTAATTTTTCAATATTTTTTCCATTGTTTAAACTTAAATTCAAAAAGGTATAGCTCAGATATATCATTAGTTTCGGAAGGAGATATGTAGAACACATAATATACGGTTATATCATTTCCAACTTATAAATATTCAAACTGTCCGGTTGGTTAAATACAAAGACTAAAACTGAAGTTAGGTGAGCAAATAAAAGCTGGTTCGAATATTGGCCGAGGTCATAGAGCACTTTCTGTCAATTAAAACTGATTCAGTTAAATGGCTCCAGTATATTGTATATTGTACGCATACGTCTTTAGAAAGAAAGATTTTCTAATTTCAACAAGCTCAAAAACGTAAAATCAAACTCTTGTAAAAAGTTATTAATTGTTTAACAAAAAAAAACTCTTTCTTTACAGACTTAAATAAATTTATAAAAATTATAAATGAAAGAATCGGTGCAAATTGTGAAGAAATGCTGTAAATCGTGTATATGTTGTTAATTATTTCGATAAGTTTGTATGTTACTGCAAAATATCAAGAAATAATTCACAATTAAATTGAATTAAACAACAATTTGAACAAAAATGATTTTACACGCAAAAAACATTTTTAAAAAGAACAATAATATAAGCCTATTTTTTATTATAACAAGTAAAATGGTATGTCATAATTTTTAAATAGTAAAATATTGAAAAACATTATACATCTGCTTTTTAAATAGCATAAAATGTGGTCAGTTTACTTATAAAATTTAAACTATAAAATGTAAATAATATTCTAAATCTAACTTTAAAAAAAGATATCATCTTGCAAAAACTAAAAACCCATTTTTTCAGACATATTTGACAAAAAATGTTGAAAATAATTTAAAATTACTTTAATATTACGTTTCGGTCTAGAATCCAAACTGCGGCGAATGTTTTTTAACGATTTTTGTGTTTTTTAGCCTTTATTCTATACAAAATTCTACAAGATTATTTTTTGAAAAGAAAATACATATTGAGATGACAAAGAAACACACAAACACACACAAGCATACATACAAACGGGTGTGATTTTATTAAAATCTATTAAGAAATTAAAGATACAGATCGAAAATGCTGATATATATATTAATCGACGTATCGACCTAGACATTACAGAATTATATGTGAATTATCATTGTATTTTAATATAATAATAGTGAGATGAAGTAAAATTTTGTCAAATTAAAAGTATTATTAAATACAGTCGTACATCTTATACATAAGCGCTATTGAACCAAATCGTTGAAACGTTTCTAATGCGATGTTAATCAATATATAAAACGATGAATCACCAACCAACATAATTAATACTGGTTAATGTAATCAAGTTTTAATACATACCTGTTTCCCCATATTTTATAATTATCAAAAGCAAAATGGAATTTGCCAAACAACGCCACATGATTGTTTTCTCAATATCGAAAGCGCAAAATATGTTCAACATAAATCAGATTAAAGCAAGGCAAGTTTAAATAAATAAGACAGTTTTCATGAAGTCACATGAGAGACATAACTGTAAAATCCAATTAGATATCGAGAATTGCGTCTTTATTTTGATTGACAATGTCATAACATTTATAATTCCATGAGAACTTGTTAACAGTAACATTAATCTTACTTATATTAATGACAGTTATGATATATATATATATATATATATATATATATATATATATATATCAGATCTTATATTATATCAAGGATTAGTATTTTTCTCCATAGAATGAGTGTCTCTTTTGAAAATACTTGATTTGCGGTAGATATTCTATTTTTATACAAATTTGTAAGTTTTCACTAGGGGTGTCAATGTTCAATAATCATACTGAGAGAGAGAGAGAGAGAGAGAGAGAGAGAGAGAGAGAGAGAGAGAGAGAGAGAGAGATAAAAAAAAAAGAGAGAGAGAGAGAGAGAGAGAGAGAGAGAGAGAGAGAGAGAGAGAGAGAGAGAGAATCTCTAAGTTTGAATTGATATATTTGGAACTGTAACGAGATGAAAACAAAGTTGAGAAAGAAAGTTGAATAATTTCAATTTCTAATAAAAAAAAGAGTTGGTCCAGTAAATATTTCAAACAAATAAATAATATTTCGGTAAAGTTAATTCCTTGCAACATGAACAAGTTAGGAATATAATATAAGAAGGAAGCCAGTCAAAATATTAACTGACAAACTTTGATCAGCAACAGTTGGATGTAAATTTCTGCAGCGGTTTTTTAATTACTTAGATTTTTTTAAAATACTTAAATACTAGTATTTGTTTATATATACTCTGTCAGGTATGTTACAGAAAATCTGAGAAGTAGGAAGGTCTTCAAATCCCTGGGTCATCTAACTGGTGCGATTTAGTGTTATCCATAAGCCAAAGATTAAAATGCTCATCCACTTTTAAAACATGAAACAGAAGAAATAGTATCAGTTTATATAGTAGCGTCCCCATATATTTATAAACCAGCTGGGCATGTAGAATAGAATTGAGAACACTAAATAAAATGTCTTCTTTCATTATACAGGGAGTCTCAACCTTTTACTTTGGAACAGAATTTCAAAATTATTACGGATTCAGTTGAAAAGTATGTTATTCCAATTATAGGGAAGTACTTAGGAATTACTTGACCTGCCTTTCTTGTATTGGATTCCATAACTTCACAAAAATCCATACAAGGAAAGATAAATAGCAGGTTCCTCTAAATATACTACAAAATCATTATCAATAATTCGAACACAAATTTTGACTGTCGTCAAAGATAGCCTTCAGACTTATTCAGAACTACTTGACCATTGTGTTTTTAATACTCTAACTTCAGTTAAAAATTTAAAAACTTTGATTTTTATACCCTTTTCACCACTTTCCCTCATTCTAAATTGAAAGAAAGTCTAAAACAGATCTTTCACTTTTCTTATACAAAAACGGTAACCCAAGATATAAATATCTAGTGCTCAACAGGGATTCTGGTTATTTTGTAAAACACAGCTTGCAAAAAAAAAAAAAAAAAAAAAAAAAAAAACAAAAAACAAAAACAAAAAAAATGAATATTCCATCAACAAAATAATAGAGTTTTAGATTGACAACGTATTTGTTGTCTTTGGCAATATAATCTTTCAACAAACAATCAGTATACAAATGGGCACAAACTGTTCACCTGTGCTTCCTGATTTGTTAATTTATTCATATGAATCAGAATAAACAGAACCTTGTCAAATTTGGAGAAAAGAATGACGTTAAATCACTCAACTACACATACAGATATATAGATGACATTCTATCTCTGAATAATCCAAAATTTGGAGAATATGTGAATGTTATCTACTATTCTGCTTCATATTTGGACTTATACCTAAATTATGACACCCACGAAAGGTTACATCTAAAGCTTTACGACAAACGTGATGACTTTAATTTTTCTCTTGTCAACTTTCGGTTTTTTTGCAGTAATATCCCTGCTTCTCATGCAGATGGTGTATATGTATCACAGTTAATACGGTTTGGTGCAGCGTCTTCCCACCATGGGGAATTTCCACAACAAAGCAAACTGCTTACAATTTAATTTTTGACAAAATAATGTTGCAAGCCTAGGCTAATCAAGGACCTAAAAATACCGTAATCACAATATTGTTAATAAGTATGTAGTTACTATATCCAAACATATTATAAATATATTTATCTATTCATAGTTCTTTGTTCCTTTTATTCTCAAAATTGATTTGCACGTGGCAGGTGTAGCTAGCTAGACAGGAGGTGCTTACCCTTATGGAACCCCCGGCCTCACCTCCTTGATGGAAGTTTACGTGTATAACTAATTTTTCCAGCTTTTAAAGTTTTTACTTTGCTTTTGGAATTGTGATCTGGACAAGGACTGGTATTTTTGTTTTATTGTTATCCGTTCGAGAAAAATCACTGCAATTTTAGTCAACCTTATCTGCATATGAAAAATACACTCATATAATTTCTCTCTCTCTCTCTCTCTCTCTCTCTCTCTCTCTCTCTCTCTCTCTCTCTCTCTCTCTCTCTGTCTCACTCTCTCTCTCTGTGAATCTTTCTGTTTTTCACATTTATTATTGACTTGTATTGTGTCATCAGGAACATATATCACGTTATTTATGTTTCTTTTCGATAGATTTAGTTGTGCTGGGTGTCACAAAAACATTTTTGTACATAAACAAATGAAAATGGTTTTAGTTACATACCTCTTTATTCATACACATTGCACGTGTGTCACACGCATTTTGGATATAAATCACACTCACACGCTAAACTTTTACGAACACACGGAAAATCAAACTATCCCGAAAATGATAAATTACAACAAAGATCTATTATTATTTTTTTCCCGGAGGGATATCTCTGTTTTCGGGTTGTCATAACAAGTAAAAATGATGACTTTAGAAATTTATCTTTATTATTATTTTTTTAAAATGGTACCTCTTTTATCAGTGTAATTAAAAAAATAAAACAATTTAAAAAACACAAATTAATGCAAACCTTTTTTTGTTTTCTTACAGTAACATTGATTGATTTGCATACTGTTAAGGCCATATTTTTTAAACATTTACATTCGGTGCTTACCTTCTATTATTTTTATTAAAACTGTTCTGAAATTGTCTCATAGTTCCATACTCGATATCACGTTAATAGTTCATCGGCAGATGAATGCATCAATAAAATTTTCCCTATACCATGGTATACAACAACGGCCGACAAGGTATTATTATTTATTATATCTCAAAAATCCAACACACGCTTTAATGATCTTTAAAATAAAAGAAAGGAATAAAATTAAAATTTTGAGGTAAAAATATTATAAGAAAAATTAAATTATTGTCTTAATTTTTAAAAAAGAAATGCATTTTGTTTCAAATAAAATTTTTAAAATAATACCTTCGATACTTAAGAACCTTAGACATATTAGACATATTTAAGGACCCTTAAACCCCCTTTAGAGCCATTTCAGACAATTTTTACCCCTTGGTGAACCTATTATTTGTTGGATAATCTCCAAACACAACAAAACTATGGGTATCCAAAACTCTAACTTCAATTTATTTTTCAATATATAGTTTCGTAATCTGTGTGGTGTTTTATAAAATACCCAAAAATCCCTGTTTAGCACTAGATATCTTTATCTCGTTTTTTATGAAAAAATGACGAGTGAATAAATTATTTTAGAATTTAAAATTTAAATTAATTTAAAACTAAGGTTTGTTCCCTCATGCACAGCATTCCTTAGCTGGATTTGGATTTATATGATTTTGAAACTTTAGATTCATTATTTTCAACTGTTTGGCCTATATTATTTATGTGTCAAACTTTTCGGTCTTAGTGTCACTGATGAGGAAAGAATTTCCGAAATGTGCACATCTGGCACATCAAAATTTAACTGGTATTTGTATTATTTTTATAACCCTTGAGCGGGTACCGCTGCTGGTGGAGTAAAACTCCCCGAGGGTTTCCATCACTCAGTGGGCAGTAAATTGTGCTGTCAGAAAATGTACCATTTAGCAAAATTTTCAGTCGACTAAAATTTGAAATTAATTTAAAACTAAGGTTTGTTCATTCATGCACAGTATTCCTTAGCTGGATTTGGATTTATATGATTTTGAAACTTTAGATTCATTATTTTCAACTGTTTGGCTTATATTATTTATGTATCAAACTTTTCGGTCTTAGTGTCACTGATGAGGAAAGAATTTCCGAAATGTGCACATCTGGCACTTAAAAATTTAACTGGTATTTGTATTATATTTATTACCTCTGAGCGGGTACCGCTGCTGGTGGAGTAAAACTCCCCGAGGGTATCCATTACTCAGTAGGCAGTACTTTGTGCTGTCAAAAAATGTAGCATTTAGCAAAACTTTCAGTCGACTAAAATTTGATATTAATTTAAAACTAAGTGTTGTTTCCTCATGCACAGCATTCCTTTTCTGGATTTGGATTTATATGATTTTGAAACTTTAGATTCATTATTTTCAACTGTTTGGCTTATATTATTTATGTATCAAACTTTTCGATCTTAGTGTCACTGATGAGGAATGAATTTCCGAAATGTGCACATCTGGCACATCAAAATTTAACTGGTATTTGTATTATATTTATTACCTCTGAGCGGGTACCGCTGCTGGTGGAGTAAAACTCCCCGAGGGTATCCATTACTCAGTAGGCAGTACTTTGTGCTGTCAAAAAATGTAGCATTTAGCAAAACTTTCAGTCGACTAAAATTTGATATTAATTTAAAACTAAGTGTTGTTTCCTCATGCACAGCATTCCTTTTCTGGATTTGGATTTATATGATTTTGAAACTTTAGATTCATTATTTTCAACTGTTTGGCTTATATTATTTATGTATCAAACTTTTCGATCTTAGTGTCACTGATGAGGAATGAATTTCCGAAATGTGCACATCTGGCACATCAAAATTTAAATGGTATTTGTATTATATTTAGACGTTAATTAACTATGAGGATAGTGCAAAATTAATAACAAGTTTTATACTTTATACCGAAGATAAAATATTGAAATCAAAATGTTTAAATAGTTCTATAGGTAGACATTTTTTTGAAAAAAAAATTAACGACATCTTCGTCGAATTTCAAAAGTTGTAATAGAATACCTCATTATCATTTAATAGTACATAAAGAAAAAACGCTATATATCATTCCTTTGTATGGAGTTTTGTAAAGTTTTGGTATGAAAGGACTTATGTTTGGTTGATAAAAGTTCAAATGCGATGTCCAGTGCTCTCTTTGAGATAAAAAGTTTTCTGATTAGAGAACGTTTGGTTGATAACAATGACTTATTTCTAAATGATTGAGGTCTGCAGAATTATTTTATTTACCCTCATTTATCCAATTTGACTATATCTAAACTGTTTGACTCAGAAATTTTTAAGATATACAATTGAAATTAAGGGTCCTAATAAGTTTACTTCACTAAAGTCAGAAAAATTAAATTATATGTATAGGCAAAGGTAATTTCTATTTTAATGATATTTGAGATTTGATTTTTTAAATGTTATATTGGTTCTAAGTATTGTTTTCTGCTGCGTCATAATAAGTATTATTTCTGTCAAATCACATTTCCAGCTATGGGTATTATAAGGCGAATATTTCCTAATTGTCTGATAAATTACCTTTATAATGATATTAAAAAAACATATCATTTTTTTATTGTATTGAAATAAAAACTTAAACATCAGATAGAAAATTGTCTTCTCATGCGTAATTATCATACTGTGAGTTCTAGAAATATTTTGATCAGGCATTTCCTGAAAAGATAACATTATATATTTTAATTGAAATGTTAAACTGTAAGTATTTAATACTGATTTTCCTAGAAACCTGAGATAAAACCTTGATGATGACTCAGATTCAGCTTTAATGAAATAGATTCGAAAACAGATGTATAGACTTATTTATATCTGACTTAATTGAAATATTATCTGAATTTTTTAGATTGATAAACATTTTGACGTTCAGCAAGAAACAATAATATTTTATAAAAAAAAAAAACCTTTGGTAGTCAGGTAAGTTGAAGTTAATAATAACACAAAAACAGAAAATTGAATTTAGAGCAAAGCCGAAATCTGTTGTTTTCAGAAATATTTAAAGTTTTTTCTTTTAGATATTTAAATGATAATCTGCATTTTACAAAAGTAAGTTAATTACATGAGATCATATTATTTTGAACATAAGGGCAAAAACTAGATAAAGTAAGCCGTCTTAATTTTTGAAATTTATTTAAAACGAAGGTTTGTTCCCTAATGCAAAGGATTCCTAAGCTGAATTTGGATTTATATAATTTTGGAACTTTAGATTCATAAGTTTTCAAATATTTGTTTTATGTTTTTGTCTATCAAATGGGGTTTAGAGAATAAGGGTCGATTTCGTCCCCATCTCTAATTTCATTAATATTTCAATATTTCTTAAGACCACTTATTACTTTAATCAAAAACAGTTTATTTTAAATATTATGACTTCATGGAGGATAAACGAGGGGCTCTAAAAGGGTACACTTATTTACAGCAAAAACAGATTTTCCCCGATGTTTCAACGTTAAATAAGAAAGTAATACAATAGAAGCATTAGGTAAATTGTTACTATAATAATACTGTACCTTGCTTAAAAATGCACCAAAGATTATTTTTTTCTTTGTATTAGCGATCGATTCATTGATGGAAATTAAAGTTGGTTTGTCAATAATGTTTAACTTATTTCAGCAGCTTTCGATGAAATATTATAAATAAAAAATAGAATTAAATAGATTCTAGAAAGGTTTCGTTTCCATGGAAGGTGTTTAGAAACCATAATACCGTTGTTTCAAATGAGAAGGGGAGCTACCGATGTAACGTTATACAGGTCGAGAAAAAAGGGCGTAACGGAAGTTATTGATCCTGTAGAAAATGAATGATTTTGTGATTACTTTATTGCAAAATTGATACGACAGCTTCATGTGCTACTTTTGAATCATAATATTTCATAAAAATTCAAAAGAAGTATATGACAGCAGGTTGAACAACAAATAGTTTAAGAAAATTGCAGCTGGAGAAACTGTACTTAAAAATCAAGTTATAAAGTCCACATTGAACAACAAATGACTTTAAAATTAATAACACGGAAATCGTGTTTGTGAAAACCACCAATTACAAGAATGTAACTTTAGACGAAAACTGGAAAAATGACAAAATCGTGAACAGTGGCATGGTTTATTGGTGTTATTGGTTGAATAATTAATGCTTTACACCCCATGGCCAGTCAAATTACTTTCACTTAAATCGATAAATTCATTTGAGAGATAAATGAGAAAACTTGGTTATCTGTAGAAAACCGACGAACTTTGACAACAAACTTTAGCAACACCATACGATAAAAAGAGATATTCAAACCAAGCCGGTAAGAAGTTAGCGTTTGAAGAGTGAATTGAATTGATTAATTTTATTTAACGCCCCCGTCAAGATTATTTAACTTATATCGAGACGTCGCCAGCTATAGGCGAAAGTGCAGAAATTTCACCTGTGCGTTGCGCTGACGGCATTACACAGTAAGGTTCTTTATCGTGCCACGCCTACCGTGACACGGGACCTCGTTAATTTTTAGTTTCATTTCGTAATGCCGAGTGTTCGGCGAAAGAACAGTCACTACCTTCTTTCGAGTCTTTGGTCAGTGCCGGCCGGGGTTCGAACAAACGACCTCCCACTTATGGGGCGAGTTTGAACAGTGGGTCTGCCTATTAGATCACTCGTCCGCCTTTTCATTGTCAATGACAACTTCAAATAGCATAATGGCAACATATTGTTCAGTGTTGTTTAGCTGGTAGGTTGAACAAATAGAGTTTAACGGTGCATTTAATACTTAACTTTTATCAAGACTGTCATTTTTTAATGGGGGGGGGGTGATGTTTTATGTTCGTTATGTGCACAGTCGAACTTGCCTTAAAGACTACCTCTCATTTAAAGATCACCTGCATAAACAGCCCAGGGAGATTTAGTTTCATGTCAAGTCTGATTATTTAACCTGTATGTGAAGTTAACGAATGAATTTGAAAAAGACTAAGGCTCACGTAAGGCAATATATATATTTCTAGGCTGAAACCGATTTGCTCCTGTATGAAACAGTACACGTCCAGGAAAAATTAACAAAAAATATTCATGCTTATAGATATTTAGAAAAAAATATGACACACAAAACCTTGATACTTAACTCTTTGACAGATTTTGAATTGAAAACTTCAGACTGTACACAAATAATTGATTGACTAAAATCTCATTATCACATTACGTTACTAGTCACTATATACACATTACACATATATGCACATGTAATAATAAAAATCGTCAAGTAGCCATTTGTTTTAATTAAGGTGAGTTTGATCTGCACACGAATAAACAACTACTAACAGTTACTATATTTATGTAGATATGCAGTGAATCAGGTTTATTCTTCAGTAGCTATGTCATTGTCGTCACAGGCATCTATTGGCTCCACTTCTTGTAAATCTCGTGAATCAGCAACAAAGTTACTCCACTGTTTTGTAGTATCCTTTATTTTATTTGTATGCCTTGCCAATCCTAGGAACCATAGAAAAGAAGCAATATAAGAACATGTGCTTCTACCCTTGACCCAGCTCTACAATTACAATACCATGAGAGAACTGCAATTTCGTTGAATTGAATTCATACGCTGTAACATTTTGATCCTACATGGCGAGTTTGAAATAATGATAATGTCTGTCTGATCATCGTTTATATGAACTTTATATTCACCCAAGTCATTTAAATTTTCACTTGTATAAGAACTTGTCAATATCAGTTGATAAACACCAAGTGTTATTGTGCGGAGTTCTTCTTCTGACAGCACTGGGAAATTAGGAACTACTTGTATATTGTATTAGGAACTACTTGTATATTGAAAGCTTCCACTTTTTCTATTGACACTCATTTTATCAAGACGTTCATTCTGGATTTTCTCCATCAAAGTATTACTCTCCTCCGACAAATAAAGCATCCTAGCTGCAACTGTCTGATCTTCTTGTGCATATCCTGTGCTTAACGGTGGAAAGTACTTGTTTAACAGCGCGCATATGAATCTAAGATCATCACCAATATTCGGTATTTGCGTATTTCGTAAACCACGATCAAAATAACGCCATTGCTTGATTTAACCGTTCACAGATTCAACCACCCATCTGACTTTAGATACAAGTCTTGTTGCATTTGCTTCTGATGTTGAATGCTGCTTTTGACCCTTGGAAAAGAAGTGTGGCATTTTAGGTTTAATTCAAATATTCTCCAGCATATCCAACGAATTTCTGAAACCCCGATCTACAACAAAGATATCATCTTCCTGTATCCACTTCTTTATTTTTTTCAACGTTATTCCATATCATATGTTTCAAAATTGCTGAGTCGCTGTTTTTACAGTCACTATAGTATGGTCCAAGAATGCTGACTACCCTGTTGTCGATACTACTACCATTGCCTTTAGTAACAGCCTGTGCTTATGCATAGAGTATAGAGCATGATTTTCTCTGAAATTGGAATTGATTACTCTTTTGAATATATATATATATATATATATATATATATATATATATATATATATATATATATATATATATATATATATATATATATATATATACGATCCATCTAAGATTTAAATTGCAGGTGGTTCTGCAAATAAAACAAACATACCAGTCCTTGTCCATATCATAATCCCAAAAACAAAGTAAAAACTTTGCAAACTGGCAAAATAGGTGATACACGTAAACTTCCATCAAGGAAGTGAGGCCGGGTGCTCCGGAAGGGTAAGCACCTCCTGTTTAGCTAGCTACACCCGTCACGTGTAAGTCAATTTTGAGAATGAAAGGAACAAAGACCTATGGTAAGTCAAATATATCCAGTATAAGTTGGGATACAGTGACTACATACTTATCAACAATACTGTGATGACGGCCATAAAACTTTTTAAGGGCCCTGATTAGCCTAGGCTTGCAATATCCTTGTGTCAACAATTTAATTGTAAGTAATTTGCTTCGTTGCAGAAAGTTCCCATAGTGGGAACAAGCTCTACGGTACCGTATTAACTGTGAAACATATACACCATACGCAGGAGAAGCAGGGATATTACTGCAAAGAAACGGAAAGTTGACAATAGAAAAATTGAAGTCATCACGTTTGTCGTATAGCTTCAGATGTAACCTTTCATGGGTGTCATAATTGAGGTATTAGTTCAAATATGAAGTAGAACCTGGAGAATCTGTCGTGTCTTTTATTTCAAGCTCACTTGGATAGATGACATTCACATATTCTCCAAATTTGTGATTATTTAGAGGAAGAACGTCATCTATATCTGTATGTGTAGTTGAATGATTTAGCGACAGTCTTTTTTCCAGATTTGACAAGGTTCTGTAAAAATTCTGATTCATAATAATAAAGAAACAAATCAGCAAGTAAAGGTGCACAGTTTGTGCCTATCGGTAAACCGATTGTTTGTTGAAAGATAATATTGCCAAACACAACAAATATGTTGTCTATCAAAAACTCTAACATTTTGTTGCTGGTATCTTCAGTATATTTTGTTTGCAGTCTGTATGGTATTTTACAAAATAACCAGAATCCCTGTTGAGGACTAGATATTTATATCTTGGTTTACCGTTTTTGTAAAAAAATGAAAAGTGAATGATTTGTTTTAGACGTTCTTTCAATTTAGCATGAGGGATAGTGGTGTAAAGGGTAGAAAAATCAAAAGTTTTTATACTTTTTACCGAAGATAGAGTTTGCGCTACTGTACGAGTATGCTTCTGAATAATATATAATCTTTTAATATGATTAAACCCATCGTTATCATTGACAAAAAATTCCTGGAGACCTTTTCTTGCAGATGTAACAGCACGGTTTACAGCATCTTTACAGATATTAAACAGTGTCGAAAGGACCTCGTTTGACATTCCACCTTTCAATTTCGTTAAAAATATTCCTAGGCATGTTCGAATTGTTCTAACTTTTATGTCTGATTGTTTTCAAATGGCTGCAAAGATCGTTAAATTGTTCTGATGTAAGACCGGTTAGGTTTCATGCTTCTGTAGGTCATGTGGGTAATTAAAATCTATTCTTGTCTTGGCGTTTCTGAGTGTCTCTGATAGACTTAATGAGATCAAGAATTCCTGTGCGAATAAAATTTGAATAATCTCTCGTGTCTGATATTTTGTCATACGATTCTGGTGTAAACGTATCATCTTCAATATTACCAGGACAGCAACTAGAACTAGCTGGTATAACAATCATTTTCTCCAAAAATAAATTGTATCGACTATTATTTGACACCACTATAAACTTTGGACCTCTTCTTTTACAAACCAAACACTGTGAGTGGCCTCCTCCTACTAATTGAATTGGGAGAGCAATGGATGGTGGCGATCCCATTTCTGATTTTCACCATTATTATCACGGTTGCTACTTTCAATCTTGTTTTCTGAAAGACGTTTTCTATCATCAGTATAATATAACTGTCTATATTTGTTGCATAGAACATGAGATTCATTGCAATAACGCAAAATGTCTTCAATAAATACTTTCTGATATATTCATTATTAGCTCCATGTAATTTCCTTCTATCATTATGCTTTGTTCTTTTAGAACATAAGACACAACAGTATGCCTTTACAGCTTCCATCTGATCTAAAGAAAAAAAGAAAAAGAAACAAAATCACATTATTTACCTGTTTCAAACTCCATTAGAGATTAAGCGGTCAAATAGGAGATGTCTGAAAGTCATAGGTTCTACATCAAATTTGTGATACAAGTGTGAAGTTGGTTCGAATATTGCCAAGATGAAGGGCAATTTCTTTGAATTAAGACTGATTTAGGTGAATGGTTCCAGTATATAGTATATTGTACGCATTTGTCTTTAGAAACAAATATGTTAATTTCAACATGCTCTAATAACATCGAACCAAACTCTCGTAAAAAGTCATTTATTGTTAAACAATAAAAATTCTATCTTTACAGACTTAAATAATAAAATAATCGGTGCAAATTGTGAAGAAATCTTGTAAATCGTGTACAATTTGCTTTTTGGATAAGTTTGTATGTAACTGAACAATAAAAAGAATATAATTAACAATTTAATTGAATGTCTTTTTTTTTAAATATCGATATGATTACAAAAAATGTAACAAAATTATTTAAACAACATTTTCAAAAAGGATTTTATACGCAAAAAATATTTTTTAAAAATATCGTATGCAAAAAATAATTTAAGCAATAATTTTTTTAATGCTAAAAATATTAAAACATATTATATATCTTCTTTTTAAATAGCATTAAATGT
>CM056610.1:19399093-19529514 GCA_029721355.1 Tegillarca granosa | reverse complement strand
TATAACAGCTGCAGAAGAATACATAAATAGCTTATTATCTTGGAAAACTATCAACTTTTGTATAGGCATGTATATTAGACTATTGTAGGTATTGACATGACGATCATATTTGATATATGGTTCAAGGTCAGATATTGAAAGGTCAAGGTCACGAAGCTGCAAAAGAAGACTTAATTGCTAATTATCTTGAAACTATTAACTTTTTGTATAGGCATTTGACTATTGTAGGTTATGACATGACAATCATTTTGATATTGGTTCACGGTCATATGTTGAAAGTTCAAGGTCACAGCTGCAAAGAATACTTAAATTGCTAATATCTTGAAACTATCAAATTTTGGTAAGGCATGTAAATAGACTATTGTAGGTATTGACCATGACAATCATTTTGAAATATGGTTCAAGTTCATATATTGAAAGGTCAAGGTCACAGCTGCAGAAGAATACTTTAAAATTGCTTATTATCTTGAAAACTATCAACTTTTTGTATAGGCATGTATATTAGACCATTGTAGGTATTGGCATGACGATCATTTGATATATGGTTCAAGGTCATATGTTGAAAGGTCAAGGTCACAGCTGCAGAAGAATACATAAATAGCTTATTATCTTGAAAACTATACTTTTTTGTATAGGCATGTATATTAAAATATTATAGGTATTGACATGACGGTCATTTTGATATAGGGTTCAAGGTTATATGTTCAAAGGTCAAGGTCATATCAACATAGGAATACTAAAAATATTAATTATCTTGAAAGCTATTAATTTCATGCATAGGCATGTATATTAGAATATTGTAGGTATTGACATGACAATCATATATGGTTTGAAGTCATATATGTTCAAAGGTCAAGGACATAGCTGCATAATTATACTGAAATTGATTAATGATTGCACTACAGTTACTTCATGCATATTTTATAAGCTACTTATAAATGAAAAGTGAGTGGATATATTTCTGATTAAGTTTTGTGGGAGTTCTTAACTTGAGAAAACTTTTAAAGTTTCTGTACTTAATATATTGTCTATTGCACTTTGCAAACAATATTGGACATATCTTCAGGTGAGCGTTAAGGCCCATGGGCCTCTTGTTTTGTTTTGAAACATTTCACATTTCTCTCTCTCTCTCTCTCTCTCTCTCTCTCTCTCTCTCTCTCTCTCTCTCTCTCTCTCTCTCTCTCTCTCTCTCAGTTCAAACATCTTGATTTTTAAATTTGGATAGATGTTGGTTCTCTCTCTCTCTCTCTCTCTCTCTCTCTCTCTCTCTCTCTCTCTCTCTCTCTCTCTCTCTCTCTCTCTCTCAGGTTTGATTTAAACATCTTGATTTTCAATTTCAGATAGATGTTGGACAGAGGGATTTGGTTAAATACTATCACTTACAGAAGAGGCATTTTATTGGTAACTATGCATAAAATAATATAATTTATAAAAACTGTACCCTGAGTAAGCTGAAAACATGTCTGTACTGATTAACTTGACATACAGCTGAAAATCTGTCTGTTCTGAACAACTTGACTTACAGAAAATATTGTTTGTTCATATAACTTGTGAAAACTGAATACTTATTTTGCTTTAAAATAATGGCCAAGAGCTTATTTGGTCTAAGCAGATTCCACTCAACATTTATCGTGTATTTACCATGCACTTACAAATTTGTTGTCAGGAATAAGTGCACCAAAGTAGGTTCTTTCCAGAGTTTATAGGCTCATCAGGCACGAGATTATCATTTTCAGTGATGTAAAGTGACTGATTGATTGGATTTCAATACATCACAAGATTTACCCTTAGCACATTTGCAAGTATTTATTTGTAAGGTGAAGCAAAAGTTTCACCACCTAGCCTGATACTGCTACAACCAAAACCCTTAGTTTGTGACCTCAACTACTTGACCACTTGTTTCCCTAATGGAAAATGTTCGATTAATATATGTGTAAGTTGATTTAAGCCTAAAACAATAACAGCTATAAAATTGTGGGTTCAGTTTGTATGGTTTGCTTAGGCTATGGTAGGTTTCATGATATCTTGACTGTTTTAAATTTGTTTTCTTGTGTCACAGTTTTGATTACCAGATGTCTCGAAGTAGCTTTTATTGAGCTATGATAGGTCTCATAACATCTAGACTGGCTTCCTGTCTCTGACATCAAAGTCTGTTTGACAACAAGCTGGTTTCAGGAGTCCAGCCTTTCAGTTACAGTTAACTTAAAGAGAATTTGTTTAAAAAACTGCCTGGCAAGCAGCAAATTGAAAATGAACAATTTTTCTGTTTTGTAACAAACATATCCATGGGTACCAAAATTTCTATTATAAAGATTAACATTGGCAAAGTTGAAATAAATGTTTTTTTTTTGTTTGTTTCTTTAGCTAACACATCTATGGATGCTGGATTGTCACTTATAATGGCTAATATTGGCAAAGTTAAGAAAAATGATTTGGTGTTTGATCCATTTGTTGGTTCAGGTTTGTATGGGTTACTTTACCTATGGTAGGTCTCATCACTATGTTTATGATTATCATTCTTATTGTTAATTGTTTAGCGCAGGTTATATATATATATATATATATATATATATATATATATATATATATATATATATATATATATATATAAATCTATTTTATTTTTCTTTGTTTTGTAATAAACATTTAAAAAACTGGAAATAATCACATGTTGATTTTTAAAACTATTTTGCGAAATATATAGAAGAAATGGTTTAAAACTGACAATTTATGAATTTTCCTTGAAAGCAAAAGCATAAAGTTTGAAATGTTTTGTAACTAAGCAGACGTCCATTTGTCAGATACCATGAGGGATAACTCAAAGTTGTTACATTGATATTACAATGTGGAAATATGAACCCCCTTTTGCGAGATTGTAATCTAACATTGGAACTGAAATATGCTCAATTGTTATAGAAAATCCAATAAACTTTTTTATTCGTTGGTAATTTTCACCAAATTTGACCTAATTTTGAACTGGAAATTTCTATGCCCATCCATATTAATTACAATAGAATATCTCTGCACAGAGTTAATTGTTGCCACTATGTCAATTTTATATGTTAAAAAACCACATGAATTGAGAATGTTTTTGCATCAATGTTTTTGCATAGATGATCTTAACATCACCAAGGGCTTTTCTTCTGCTTTAAACATAGCTATTTTTAACATTTAAAAGACTCGTAAGTGCACATTTTCTATTCTGCACTAAGAATTTATCATAATGGTGATCATACGTGTAGATGTGACAACTGCGGTAGCTCATTTGGTAGAGTGCTTGCTCTGTAAGTGGGAGGTTGTGGGTTCTAACCCCTACTAGGTCTGACCCAAGACTTAAATGGCTAGTGTTTATTTTCATTATGACAAGACTAAGTAAGTGAAGAAAAGGCTATAAAAATAAACTTAATTTGCTGTCACAAACATTGAACCTGAGTAAGTCATAATTCACTTGCAATATATGTAAATTATTTGAATTTACTTATATTACCTGTCTGTGTATGAGCATGAAATTACTTTCCAGGTATTTTGCAAGTTTGATGTACTTTCTACTTGTAGGTAGCTTTTTAGTTGCATGTGCTCATCATGGGGCCTATGTCTATGAATCTTTTTCTACTGGTAGGTAGCTTGTCAGTTGCATGTGCTTATCACAAGGCCTGTGTCAATGTAACTTTTTTCTACTTATAGGTAGCTTGTTAGTTGCATGTGCTCATCACAGGGCCTATGTCATGGGAACAGATATAGACTATTTATTGTTATATGGCAAAGGTAAGTTGTCATACAAATGTGAATTTTAATATTTTACCTGTCCAGCTGTCAGAACAAGTAAATCTTAATCCTTGACTAGTTCCAGCTGAATGAAACCAAATTTGGTAAAAACAATCATTCATTGGTACGGAATAATATGGTTGCCAAAATCAAGAATGAAAACCATTACTTGAATTTAAAAAAAAAAAGAAAAAAAAAAAAAGGATAAATGGACATTAGGGATGTATAAATGGCCTAAATCACTTGAAATATAATTCAAAGTAAGAAAATATTAAGCAGCTTAACATATTTAAAACTTTTCAACAAATTATTTATTTACCCATTTTTTATGTTAATTATGCAAATACATAGTCTTATTTTTAGTCAGTTCTTTGAATATTTCATGTTCTAAAATTGCTAGGCCAATTTGAATCAAATTTATTAAAGAAAAATATTGGTTCATGCATCTTGAAAATTATGTCTGCAAGATGGCTGCCATTACCATAAATAGTGGATTCAGAAAAATATGTTTGGCTAAAATTTTATATATAGTAAAAAAAATGCATAAACATTTATCATATGTAACAAAAGACAATTTTTGTTGACTCACATTTCCTGAGAATGCTATAATGGTGTTATTTTTAGCCAAGTCTTTTAAAATCTTTATTTTGATGAACAAATTCTTTTCCACATTATTTCAACTATTCAGGGAGACTGGTTTATCTAAGAGTTTTACACTTGTTCCAGAATCTCTTATTGTACTATTTGTAATATTTTCTGTATAAGGTATTTATTTAAATAAATACTGTTTAATAAATGATCTGTTTAATAATAATCATTTCTGCATTTTTGTTTTTAAGCCAAGCCTTCAAGGACAAAGATGGCTAAGAGAGATCCCAGTGAGAGTATTAAATCAAATCTTAAACAGTACAATTTAGAACAGTATTATGTTGATGCTTTAGTTGCCGATTCATCAAAACATCAGTTGTGGGGTCAAAGGTCATACTTTGATGCAATAATAACTGATCGTAAGTGTCAAGATTGGTTTTGTTTGAATTAATACTGTTTTGTGTCCCATTCAAGAATTTTTTCAATTATATCGAGGTCAGTTCAGGAACAGTGGAGGAACCTGGAGTACCCAGAGAAAACCATCAATATGGGCAAGCGAATTGACAAACTATCTCACAGTAGGATTTGCCTCAGCAGGATTTGAACCTAGGCAGTTAGAGGAACTGTAATGCATGGGCTTTAGATCACTTGGCTACTAAGGAACTCATCAGTGTATTGAGATATAATTTTCATCTTGCAGCATGCCCAAGATCGATCATTTGTTTTTTAAATATAAACTGAAGGTAGACCATTTTTTCTCTATAAAAATTATTGCTCTCACACAGAAAAATGCCTGTATGTAAAGACCACCCCATGGGAACCTTCAAAATATAGACTTTATAGACTGGTGGGAAATATATATATACTGTAAATCACTTTAAATTTTTTTTTTTTTTTTTTTTTTTTTTTTTATCCAGTACATAAACCTATTTTGTGACATGAAATTTTTGTGATTTCCTCAAAGGTAACCCCTCATAAAATATGTTTATATTTGTATATACATGTTTTACATCACGGTCAGTTTATTTTTAAACTCACTTTAATTTTACGACCCTTAATTTTTTTGAATCGTTACAGGGTCGCAAATATCGTAAAAATAAAGTGCTTGTGAAAATTATGTGATTTACAGTATAGAAGTTTTCTTGTTGAAATATGACTAAAAAGGATCTGAAAATACCAGTCTTAATGGACAAGTGATCTTTGTATAGAGATGGTCTCTATAACAGGTTTTACTGTATTTTCTCAAAAGGTAGTCAAATGTAAATAAAATGACCACAATGTAAAAATTTCTACTCACAAAAAAAAAAAATAAATAAAAAATAAATAAATAAATAAATAAACAAACAAAAAAAACAATATGACTAAATAAACAAACAAAAAAAAAAAAAAAAAAAAGACTGGCTTTTAATGCAAATTCAAATCTATTAAGTTATGTTATTTTTCTAAGATTTGCCTACTTTCACGATCATTTTTAATTGTCCTGTATATATGACAATCAAATACTTGCTATAGTGACTGCCTCTTTGTAAAGGTCGCTTGTTCATAAAGACCACTGTTTAAAGTCCTCTTACTTTATTTATCAACCATAACAATTCTTTGTGTAAAGACCATCTGTCCGAAAAAACCATCTGTTTGTAAAGACCATCTGTTCGTAAAGACCATCTGTCCATAAAGACCATCCGTCCGAAAAACCATCTGTTTGGAAAGACCATCTGTTCATAAAGACCATCTGTCCATAAAGACCATCTGTCTCTAAAGACCATCTGTCCGTAAAGACCATCTGTCCATAAAGACCATCTCTTTGTAAAGACCATCTGTCCGTAAAGACCATCTCTTCGTAAAGACCATCTGTCCAAAAAGTTGGTAATTTTTTAAGGTTACTTGATTGGTACCTTTTTATACAGGTTATTTGTCGAGCCTGGCATCGCCATAAGGTGAGACTTAGGTGTTACTTTTCCGGTGTCGGTGTTGGAAATGGCAACGGCGGCATTTCAAAATGTGAAAGTTTATGTTAAAGTAATGTATTTTCTACTTGATCAAAAACTAACCAGGCGAGACATTTAAATCCGTGGAATTCTTGTATTTAATATTCATCGGAAATTTTTAAAAACAATTATTATGTCAGAATTTATTTCTAAACTGATTTTGATTCGAGTTTTTACTGCTGATGTATATGATTTCTCATTTATATTGCAGCACCTTATGGAATAAGAGAAAAAACAAAGAAGATAGGGACAGATAAGGAAGATCTTAAACTCACAGAGGAAGAGTAAGTTAACTTCAGTGTTAAATCTACATGAATCAGTTAATAGTTTCACTTTCAAGAGCATTCACTTTTTAATCTCTTATTTGAAAGACCAGTGTCTTTCATTTCTTCCCTCCCTTTTTTTCAAATCCTGGACAAGCCCATCCAGTTGAAAAATCCACATTTTTACACAGACACAGCATTTCCAACAATTCAGCCATATCAGGCACAGTTATTCAGATACATTGTTGGTACACACTATCCCAAGGTAACTAGAACGAGTTCATGGGTTTTTTTTTTTAACTCAATAGGTCGACTTTTTCCATTTTTTTGTAACTGAAATTTGTAAAATTACCTTTACTTATCAAAAGAATTGTGGAGTATTGATTTTTTTATTGTACTATTTCTTTTTAATTGTTTCAAAAATATTTTCATTCCTATGTGTTATAATTTTAAAAAATGAGAAATCATTTCATGAACCATGTTGGCTAAGACACAAATGATTAAAATAAATGCTCATTTTAAACTAGAGGGAACACACATGAAGCCTTTCAGTCACTTCTTATATCAAACTAGAGAGAATACACATGAAGCCTTTCAGTCACTGCTCATATTAAACTAGAGGGAACACACATGAAGCCTTTGTCATTGCTCATATTCAACTAGAGGGAACATACATGAAGCATTTCAGTCACTGCTCATATTAAACTAGAGGGAACACACATTAAGCCTTTCAGTCACTGCTCATTTTAAACTAGAGAGAACACACATGAAGCCTTTAAATCACTTCTTATATTAAACTAGAGGGAATACACATGAAGCCTTTCAGTCACTGCTCATATTAAACTAGTGGGAACACACATGAAGCCTTTCAGTCACTGCTCATATTAAACTAGAGGGAACACACATAAAGCCATTCAGTCACTGCTCATATTAAACTAGAGGGAACACACATGAAGCATTTCAGTCACTGCTCATATTAAACTAGAGAGAACACACATGAAGACTTTCAGTCGCTGCTCATATTAAACTAGAGAGAACACACATGAAGCCTTTCAGTCACTGCTCATGTTCAACTAGAGGGAACACACATGAAGCCTTTCAGTCACTGCTCATGTTCAACTAGAGGGAACACACATGAAGCCTTTCAGTCACTGCTCATGTTCAACTTGAGAGAACACACATGAAGCCTTTCAGTGCTGCTCTTATTAAACTAGAGAGAACACACATGAAGCTTTCAGTCACTGCTCATGTTCAACTAGAGGGAACACACATGAAGCCTTTCAGTCACTGCTCATGTTCAACTTGAGAGAACACACATGAAGCCTTTCAGTCACTGCTCATATTAAACTAGAGAGAACACACATGAAGCCTTTCAGTCACTGCTCATATTAAACTAGAGAGAACACACATGAAGCCTTTCAGTCACTTCTCATGCTCAACTAGAGGGAACACACATGAAGCCATTCAGTCACTGCTCATATTAAACTAGAGAGAACATACACGAAGCCTTTCAGTCACTGCTCTTATTAAACTAGAAGAAACACACATGAAGCCTTTCAGTCACTGCTCATATTAAACTAGAGGGAACACACATGAAGCCTTTCAGTCACTGCTCATGTTAAACAAGTGGGAACACACATTAAGCCTTTCAGTCAGCGCTCATTTTAAACTAGAGGGAACACACATGAAGCCTTTCAGTCACTGGTCATATTAAACTAGAGGGAACGCACATGAAGCCTTTCAGTCACTGCTCATACTAAACTAGAGAGAACACACATGAAGCCTTTCATTCACTGCTCATATTAAACAAGTGGGATCACACATGAAGCCTTCAGTCACTGCTCATATTAAACTAGAGAGAACACACATGAAGCCTTTCAGTCACTGCTCATGTTTAACTAGAGGGAACACACATGAAGCCATTCAGTCACTGCTCATATTAAACTAGAGAGAACACACATGAAGCCTTTCAGTCACTGGTCATATTAAACAAGTAAAAACACACATAAAGCCTTTCAGTCACTGCTCATATTAAACTACAGGGAACACACATGAAGCCATTCAGTCACTGCTACTATTAAACTAGAGGGAACACACATGAAGCCTTTCAGTCACTGCTCATATTAAACTAGAGAGAACACACATGAAGCCTTTCAGTCACTGCTCATATTAAACTAGAGAGAACACACATGAAGCCTTTCAGTCACTGCTCATATTAAACTAGAAAAAACACACATGAAGCCTTTCAGTCACTGCTCATATTAAACTAGAGAGAACACACATGAAGACTTTCAGTCACTGCTCATATTAAACTACAGGGAATGCACATGAAGATTTTCAGTTACTGCTCATACTAAACTAGAGAGAACACACATGAAGCCTTTCATTCACTGCTCATATTAAACAAATGGGATCACACATGAAGCCTTTCAGTCACTGCTCATATTAAACAAGTGGGAACACACATTAAGCCTTTCAGTCAGTGCTCATTTTAAACTAGAGGGAACACACATGAAGCCTTTCAGTCACTGTTCATATTAAACTAGAGGGAACGCACATGAAGCCTTTCAGTCACTGCTCATATTAAACTAGAGAGAACACACATGAAGCCTTTCAGTCACTTCTCATGTTTAACTAGAGGGAACACACATGAAGCCATTCAGTCACTGCTCATATTAAACTAGAGAGAACACACATGAAGCCTTTCAGTCACTGCTCATATTAAACTAGAGAGAACACACATGAAGCCTTTCAGTCACTGCTCATTTTAAACTAGAGGGAACACACATGAAGCCTTTCAGTCACTGTTCATATTAAACTAGAGGGAACACACATGAAGCCTTTCAGTCACTGTTCATATTAAACTAGAGGGAACGCACATGAAGCCTTTCAGTCACTGCTCATATTAAACTAGAGAGAACACACATGAAGCCTTTCAGTCACTTCTCATGTTTAACTAGAGGGAACACACATGAAGCCATTCAGTCACTGCTCATATTAAACTAGAGAGAACACACATGAAGCCTTTCAGTCACTGCTCATATTAAACTAGAGAGAACACACATTAAGCCTTTCAGTCAGTGCTCATTTTAAACTAGAGGGAACACACATGAAGCCTTTCAGTCACTGTTCATATTAAACTAGAGGGAACACACATGAAGCCTTTCAGTCACTGCTCATATTAAACTAGAGAGAACACACATGAAGCCTTTCAGTCACTTCTCATGTTTAACTAGAGGGAACACACATGAAGCCATTCAGTCACTGCTCATATTAAACTAGAGAGAACACACATGAAGCCTTTCAGTCACTGCTCATATTAAACTAGAGAGAACACACATGAAGCCTTTCAGTCACTGCTCATATTAAACTAGAAAAAAACACACATGAAGCCTTTCAGTCACTGCTCATATTAAACTAGAGAGAACACACATGAAGACTTTCAGTCACTGCTCATATTAAACTACAGGGAATGCACATGAAGATTTTCAGTTACTGCTCATACTAAACTAGAGAGAACACACATGAAGCCTTTCATTCACTGCTCATATTAAACAAATGGGATCACACATGAAGCCTTTCAGTCACTGCTCATATTAAACAAGTGGGAACACACATTAAGCCTTTCAGTCAGTGCTCATTTTAAACTAGAGGGAACACACATGAAGCCTTTCAGTCACTGTTCATATTAAACTAGAGGGAACGCACATGAAGCCTTTCAGTCACTGCTCATACTAAACTAGAGAGAACACACATAAAGCCTTTTAGTCACTGCTCATATTAAACAAGTAAAAACACACATAAAGCCTTTCAGTCACTGCTCATATTAAACAAGTAAAAACACACATAAAGCCTTTCAGTCACTGCTCATATTAAACTAGAGGGAACACACTTGAAGCCTTTCAGTCACTGCTCATATTAAACTAGAGGGAACACACATGTAGCCTTTCAGTCAGTGCTCATTTTAAATTAGAGGGAACACACATGAAGCCATTCAGTCACTGCTCATATAAAACTAGAGAGAACACACATGAAGCCTTTCAGTCACTGCTCATATTAAACAAGTGGGAACACACATTGAGCCTTTCAGTCACTGCTCATTTTAAACTAGAGAGAACACACATGAAGCCTTTCAGTCACTTCTCATGCTCAACTAGAGGGAACACACATGAAGCCATTCAGTCACTGCTCATATTAAACTAGAGAGAACATACACGAAGCCTTTCAGTCACTGCTCTTATTAAACTAGAGAGAACACACATGAAGCCTTTCAGTCACTGCTCATATTAAACTAGAGAGAACACACATGAAGCCTTTCAGTCACTTCTCATGCTCAACTAGAGGGAACACACATGAAGCCTTTCAGTCACTGCTCATATTAAACTAGAGGGAACACACATGAAGCCTTTCAGTCACTGCTCATGTTAAACAAGTGGGAACACACATTAAGCCTTTCAGTCAGTGCTCATTTTAAACTAGAGGGAACACACATGAAGCCTTTCAGTCACTGCTCATATTAAACTAGAGGGAACGCACATGAAGCCTTTCAGTCACTGCTCATACTAAACTAGAGAGAACACACATGAAGCCTTTCATTCACTGCTCATATTAAACAAGTGGGATCACACATGAAGCCTTCAGTCACTGCTCATATTAAACTAGAGAGAACACACATGAAGCCTTTCAGTCACTGCTCATGTTTAACTAGAGGGAACACACATGAAGCCATTCAGTCACTGCTCATATTAAACTAGAGAGAACACACATGAAGCCTTTCAGTCACTGGTCATATTAAACAAGTAAAAACACACATAAAGCCTTTCAGTCACTGCTCATATTAAACTACAGGGAACACACATGAAGCCATTCAGTCACTGCTACTATTAAACTAGAGGGAACACACATGAAGCCTTTCAGTCACTGCTCATATTAAACTAGAGAGAACACACATGAAGCCTTTCAGTCACTGCTCATATTAAACTAGAGAGAACACACATGAAGCCTTTCAGTCACTTCTCATGTTTAACTAGAGGGAACACACATGAAGCCATTCAGTCACTGCTCATATTAAACTAGAGAGAACACACATGAAGCCTTTCAGTCACTGCTCATATTAAACTAGAGAGAACACACATGAAGCCTTTCAGTCACTGCTCATATTAAACTAGAAGAAACACACATGAAGCCTTTCAGTCACTGCTCATATTAAACTAGAGAGAACACACATGAAGACTTTCAGTCACTGCTCATATTAAACTAGAGGGAATGCACATGAAGATTTTCAGTCACTGCTCATATTAAACAAATGGGATCACACATGAAGCCTTTCATTCACTGCTCATCTTAAACAAATGGGATCACACATGAAGCCTTTCAGTCACTGCTCATATTAAACAAGTGGGAACACACATTAAGCCTTTCAGTCAGTGCTCATTTTAAACTAGAGGGAACACACATGAAGCCTTTCAGTCACTGTTCATATTAAACTAGAGGGAACGCACATGAAGCCTTTCAGTCACTGCTCATACTAAACTAGAGAGAACACACATAAAGCCTTTTAGTCACTGCTCATATTAAACAAGTAAAAACACACATAAAGCCTTTCAGTCACTGCTCATATTAAACAAGTAAAAACACACATAAAGCCTTTCAGTCACTGCTCATATTAAACTAGCGGGAACACACTTGAAGCCTTTCAGTCACTGCTCATATTAAACTAGAGGGAACACACATGAAGCCTTTCAGTCACTGCTTATATTAAACTAGAGGGAACACACATGAAGCCTTTCAGTCAGTGCTCATTTTAAATTAGAGGGAACACACATGAAGCCATTCAGTCACTGCTCATATAAAACTAGAGAGAACACACATGAAGCCTTTCAGTCACTGCTCATATTAAAAAAGTGGGAACACACATTGAGCCTTTCAGTCACTGCTCATTTTAAACTAGAGGGAACACACATGAAGACTTTCAGTCGCTGCTAATTTTAAAGTAGAGGGAACACACATGAAGCCTTTCAGTCACTGCTCATATTAAACTAGAGGGAACACACATGAAGCCTTTCAGTCACTGCTCATGTTCAACTAGAGGGAACACACATGAAGCCTTTCAGTCACTGCTCATGTTCAACTAGAGGGAACACACATGAAGCCTTTCAGTCACTGCTCATGTTCAACTTGAGAGAACACACATGAAGCCTTTCAGTCACTGCTCATATTAAACTAGTGGGAACACACATGAAGCCTTTCAGTCACTGCTCATGTTCAACTAGAGGGAACACACATGAAGCCTTTCAGTCACTACTCATGTTAAACTTGAGAGAACACACATGAAGGGAACACACATGAAGCCTTTCACAGAAAACAACTTTTATTTTGATTTTAAAGTCTTTTGTAAAAGATAACACAAATTTGACTTTTAGTGGCCAACTATTTCTAATAAAATTTTTTGCATTAATATAAACATGTATTCGGATAATGTGTAAATTCCAAAATATTTATCTTTGTGATTTTCGTTGTTAAATAAGCAGAATTATAACGGAGAATTTGTTCCATGAGGAAAAATCTTTGGATAAATGATTTCAATAGTAAATCAGTAAATTGGTTTTAAAAGGAAATTGGTGTAATTGTTCAATGTGGAAAAAAAATTATTCATGATTTGAACTCTGTTAAACAATCTATCTAAATCTGTAAACAAGGAAATTTTCACATCAGTCAAGTTTCACAAAATATTATTTTAAATATTTGTGTATGTAAAAATCTGTTAAAATCTGTAAACAAGGAAATTTTCACATCAATTAAGTTTTACAAAACATTATTTTAAATATTTGTGTACGTAAAAATCTGTTAAAATCTGTAAACAAGGAAATTTTCACATCAATTAAGTTTTACAAAATATTATTTTAAATATTTGTGTACGTAAAAATCTGTTATAATCTGTAAACAAGGAAATTTTCACATCAATTATGTTTTACAAAACATTATTTTAAATATTTGTGTACGTAAAAATCTGTTAAAATCTGTAAAAAGGAAATTTTCACATCAATTAAGTTTTACAAAATATTATTTTAAATATTTGTGTACGTAAAAATCTGTTAAAATCTGTAAACAAGGAAATTTTCACATCAATTATGTTTTACAAAACATTATTTTAAATATTTGTGTACGTAAAAATCTGTTAAAATCTGTAAAAAGGAAATTTTCACATCAATTAAGTTTTACAAAACATTATTTTAAATATTTGTGTACGTAAAAAATCTGTTTAAATCTGTAAACTAAGAAATTTTCACGTAAATAAATTTTCATGAAACGCACAATTCTAAATATTTTTGTACTTTTGTTTGAGCATTGTGACACTAGTCAGCATAATTGGAATCAAATTTTATCAAAATTCATTATTTTCTAAAAGTCTTATTATTGTTGCTCAAGAAAGATTTTTACAAAAATTAAATGCACAAATGTTTCCTTATTTATAGTATCATATGCACATCAAAAGAGAGAGAGAGAGAGAGAGAGAGAAATAGAGAGAGAGAGAGAGAGAGAGAGAGAGAGAGAGAGAGAGAGAGAGAGAGAGAGAGAGAGAGAGAGAATTTTACTTATGAAATGACAGGCAAAATGTGGTTTGAGTTTCATTGTACCATAAACCTATTGGTGGCTGATTTTGCTGGGTAAGAGCAGTTAAACACAGCAATTTCTTCGTACAAAACTTTAAGCCTGCGTTTTATGGAACATTGCACTTTTGAGGCAGAGCCCATTTCTTAGTTACTAACTTGGCTTTCTGGTAGGTATATCAGATGAATCATTCATTTTTTTCAATATCGTTCCATGAAAACACAGAAACATGAAGTGTCAACATGATTACCCTTTTTATTAATTTTCCTTTTCTTTTTTTAGAAAAATTGGTCATATAGCCCAGAAACAAGACTATCAACTAGGTGACATTTTCAAGGATCTTTTGAATTTTGCGGCAAAATTTTTGCAGTTAAATTCAAGACTAGTTTACTGGTTCCCTGTCTACAGACCAGAGTAAGTGTTTTCTTTTTCTTTCTTTCTCTCTTTCTTTCCTTTTATTCTTCTTCTTTTTAGCTCACCTGACCGAAAGGTCATGTGAGCTTATGGTATGGCGCGGCGAGTGTATGTGTGTGTGTGTGTGCGTGAGTGCATTTGTGTGTCGTTAACACCTATTTTCGACTTCTCCTCCAAAACTGCTGGACAGATTTAAATGATACTTGGTCAGAAGCATATATGGGCCGGTGCAATTCAGATTTGTTCATGGCGTTGCCATGTCTACCAAAACTAGGTAAAGGTGTCCTAGGGGTCCAAAAATTTTAAGAAATCTTCTTCTCCAAAACCGATGATGGGAGAAAAAATCTGATGTGATATTTGGCTTCTCTAGGGTCTTAAGCCTATAATGTGTTCCTTTCGTAAAATTTGGTCGAAAAATGGGTTACGTGTTTTTGCGTTTAATTTTAAAAATTTCGTAAAATGGCTTCAAATTGTTATGACTTGACTAATTGAACAGATATTGACATGGGGTTTTCAGTTTTTACTTTTTCTTGAAATGACCTTTAAAATAGGGTCAAGGTCACAAATCAAGGTCATGACCTAATTTGTGATTTATGCAGTTTTAGGCAATTTTCTTGCAAATTTTAAGAGATATATGAAATCAAAACATTGTTAAAATGTTCCCCATGACAAAATTTAAAAAGGTACCAAATTTTGTAACTATATGATAATCCATTTAGGAGTTGTTGCCCTGAAATGTTATTTTTGGCTTATAAATACTAAAATTGTGCATTAGCTTGAAAACTTTAAACTTTTTGTATAGGCATGTATATTCGAATATTTTAGGTATTGCGACAACGATCATTTTGAGATATGGTTCAAGGTCATATGTTCAAAGGTCAAGGTCACAGAAGAAGACTTAAGTTGCTAATTATCTTGAAAACTATTAACTTTTTGTATAGGCATGTATATTAGAATATTGTAGGTATTGACAAGATGATCATTTTGATACATGTATATGGTTCAAGGTCATATGTTGAAAGGTCAAGGTCACAGCTGCAAAAGAAGACTTAAATTGGTAATTATCTTGAAAACTATTAACTTTTTGTATAGGCATGTATATTAGAATATTGTAGGTATTAACATGACGATCATTTTGATATATGGTGTAAGGTCATGTGTTCAAAGGTCAAGGTCACAGCTGCAAAAGAATCATAAATTGCTTATTATCTTGAAAACTTTAACTTTTTGTAAAGGCATGTATATTAGAATATTGTAGGTATTGACATGACGATCATATTTGGTTCAAGGTCATATATGTTCAAAGGTTAAGGACATAGTTGCATAAGTATACTGAAGTTTGTTAATGATTTGGAAATTATTCATTGCATTACAGTTACTTCATGCATATTATATAAGCTACTTATAAATGAAATGTGACTGGATATATTTCTGATTAAGTTTTGTGGCAGTTCGTAACTTGAGAAAACTTGTAAAGTTTCAGTACCAATTATATTGTCTTTTGGACATATCCTTAGGTGAGCGTTAAGGCCCATGGGCCTCTTGTTTCGTTTTGAATGGATATGTGGCACCTGGACAACTACACAAAAACAACTTTTTTACACATGCTTAATATGGTCAAACACTACATGATTAGAGGGGGACATCACTGGCTGAGTGGTCTAAAACATTAGGGGTAAAACAATACATATGTGTCATGGTTTGGCTCACATTGTGGTATGCTAGCCTCAGTTTGGTTTGTATTGTGGTACACTAGGTTAATACAGAAAAATTATGCCAAAAACAAACTTTTAGCTGAAGGGGAGCTAGTAAAGGAAATAAAATTACAGTACGTAATCAAACTCATCCTTTGAGTAAATCTGCAATAGATTAAGTTTATTTAACTATTAAAGTACTTGCATCACTGCATGTGTCATTGTTATCAATTGGACAAAATCGAAGGTATTTGCCAGAAATAAGTATTATAGACCAATTAGATGATGCATCTCACATGTCAAGGGAAATAACTCTAACCACAAACCGAACGACAGTTTTATTAATAAAATAAAAACCAAAACAGAACCAAAGCATCAAACACTGCAGCTTTCTCATACCACGGTATATTGTTTCACCCCTATAAAGCATGCTTATGGTTCACAGTGTCTCTGACTAAATAGGTTCAAATCCAGATTGGCCAGATTTTTGCGCAAGAAAGTTTGTCAGTTTGCTTGCAGTATGTCAGTGATATTTACAGGTACTTCAGTTTCTTCCTCCATTATTCTAGAACTGACCACTGCAATATAAAAAGAAAAATCTTTTTATTAATCTTGAGAATTTATCGTAACACAAGTTTATGTGACTCATAAGTTTGGAAGCGTTTCTGAATTGCACTTATATGCACTTGGAAAGCACATTTAGAGTGAAAGTACACATATTAAACTGCATCTCAGTGCATAGCAAACTTTTTGCACGACTGCATTGAATTTTCCTTGGTGACACTACAAACAAATATGTCATTCACCACTTGAATAGGCTAAGACAAAAGCAATCAGGTTATATTCAATAACTTATTACATCTTTTTTTCACATTTTAACAGATGTAATCATTTAAAATTCATCAAATTTTTAAGAATTACAATTAATTTAGTTTAATATACTTTATATATAATGTACTTATTTTCTTTAAATTGTTTATTTTTTATAGATACAGAGAAGAGAATTTACCCAAACATCCATGTTTGAAGTTAGTGTCTAATTCAGAACAAATTCTCTCCACATACATTTCACGAAGACTCATCGCCATGGAAAAGATCAAGGAATATGAGGTAACATTCAAACTGTATTAGGCCATGTAAAAAAATTCTCTGGTTCTCAGATACTTTTTTTCAAAAAGTGGCAAGGTAGGTGGGTATTTTATTTTATTATTTTATTTCACAAACTTATGCACAAGGTATGCATTTTATTTTATGCAAGATTTTTAATACATTTTATACATATAACCGTACTTCTGAATAAAAATATATTAACCTAAGTTAGAGTGTAAACCATCTTTTGATATTTTCAGTAATGCATCCTTATGTAAATGTTTATGAAAAAGATCAATACAGTTATGAATTCTAAGCATTATTTTTTCATATATGAAAAGTGTATTAAATAAACATTCAAACAGTAAACAGTGATGATGTGTTTTAGAACAATATCCAGGAAATGGGCTGGCATTGCTAATGGTATACAAAAACAAGCAATTACATGTTCTTTATTGCATAAAACTTGAACATTAACACATACAGTGACATAGAGAGAGGTAGTGTCTTTTAATAGTTCTAAGTCAGCATTTATAAAGCTGTTTTAACTGATATTCTTTCTCACATTAATTTTGGTCAATATTAAAAGATTCACAACCATATATATCGGTTACCTTCAAATATTTTGAACAAACGTGTAAAATGTAAATACTGCATGCATACTTGGCACAATACAAAATTTAAAATGTGATTTTGAAATATTGACCAAATAGCTCAATAACCTCACCAATCTTTACATTTGGAAACATTTTTTCCATTCCATCAGATTTGTTTTTCCAACAGATACATTGAATGTTAGTGTTGTATTTATGGCAGGGATTTCATTTCCTTACATACCGTTCAAAAGTCCATCACAAATTTTTTGTACGGTTAATTTGGACTTCACTGGCACAGTTGTTCATGGTACTAATGTTTTCTTGTCAAAACTGAAAGTGAAGCTTCCTAAAATCGTCGCTTCATCGGCATTGCCGGCCAAATTTTCTGGAGCAGGTGCCATATTTTTTTTTACACTAACACGTTCGGAAATGTAAATTGTAGTAATTTACCTTTCCTGAAGAGGAAAACTTATGAGGTATCCCGAGAACAACCTTTGCTCTTTACAATCTAGATCAATAAAGCGTTTTGAAAAATTCTACTTTCACTTTTGAGAATCTTAGTCATTGACGTGTTAAATCTTTATAGTTTATTTCCTGCCCAAAACAGCCGATCGCTGGATATTTTTTTTTACACCACATTAAAATGGAGCAATCGGCGGCCAATTTAGCGGCCAATTTAAGCGCGCAGCGGTGTCTGAGAACCAGAGAATTTTTTTTACCTGGCCTTATCATTAACACATTCTTTAAAAAAGCATTTCTTATTGAAAAGAAGACTCTTTATGACTTATCATTTATATGTGTTATGTACAGTAAAACATAATAATTATGGAGACTGCCTCTATATAAAGACCACCTGTCCATGGAAGTGTTTTAAGGTAGCTTTACTTCGAATTTGAACATAAAAAGATCTTTTTGTAGACCATTTTTTGATTGAAGACAGTGTTTTTAAGACGGGTTTAAATTATATTTCACAGCGATAGGTCCATCTTTTATAGACCACATTTTAACAAGTCTTCTGCCAGTGCCCTCCTTAAATCAGTGAAATTTTATTGCCTCAAATGATTTTGCTGAATTATTGAATAATGGGGAAAGAAACATCTACAATAACTAGTTTACATTGGCTCCAAGGCAATCTTATTGTACGTACACATTTTACATTACACATATTTTATAACACATACATCATTTATGTGATCTTATTGCAAGTACATGTGCACATGTAATTTAATTACATGTACATGTTTTACATAATCTTAAAAGATGTACATGATATACACAATCTTCTTACTTGTACATGTTTTACATAATCTTATTTCATGTACATGTTTTACATAATCTTATTACATGTACATGCTTTACATAATCTTATTACATGTACATGTTTTACATAATCTTATTACATGTACATGAAATACACAATCTTGTTACGTGTACATGTTTTACACAATCTTGTTACATGTACATGTTTTACATACTCTTAGTACATGTACATGTTTTACATACTCTTATTTCATGTACATGTTTTACATAATCTTATTACATGAACATGTTTTACATAATCTTATTACATGTACATGTTTTACATAATCTTATTACATGAACATGTTTTACATAATCTTATTACATGTACATGCTTTACATAATCTTATTACATGTACATGTTTTACATACTCTTATTTCATGTACATGTTTTACATAATCTTATTACATGAACATGTTTTACATAATCTTATTACATGTACATGTTTTACATAATCTTATTACATGTACATGCTTTACATAATCTTATTACATGTACATGTTTTACATAATCTTATTACATGTACATGAAATACACAATCTTGTTACGTGTACATGTTTTACACAATCTTGTTACATGTACATGTTTTACATACTCTTAGTACATGTACATGTTTTACATACTCTTATTTCATGTACATGTTTTACATAATCTTATTACATGTACATGTTTTACATAATCTTATGACATGTACATGTTTTACATAATCTTATTACATGTACATGTTTTACATAATCTTATGACATGTACATGTTTTACATAATCTTATGACATGTACATGTTTTACATAATCTTATTACATGTTTTACATAATCTTATTACATGTACCTTTTACATAATTTTATTTCATGTACATGATTTACACAAACGTATAACATGTTCATGTTTTACATAATTTTATTACATGTACATGTTTTAGGCAATCTTATTACATTTACCTTTTGCATAATAGTGTTTATGTTTTACACAATCATTTTACATGTATATGTTTTACACAATCATTTTACATGTATATGTTTTACTTACAGTTATCTTATTTTTTACATGTATATGTTTTACTTACAGTTATCTTATTTTTTACATGTATATGTTTTTTTACCAACAGTAATCTTATTTATTACATGTACATGTTTTACCTACAGTAATCTTATTTACATGTTTTACCTACAGTATTCTTATTTTTTACATGTATATGTTTTACCTACAGTAATCTTATTCATTACATGTACATGTTTTACCTACAGTAATCTTATTTACATGTTTTACCTACAATAATCTTATTTTTTACATGTATATGTTTTACCTAAAGTAATCTTATTTTTTACATGTATGTGTTTTACCTACAGTAATCTTATTTATTATATGTTTTACCTACAGTAATCTTATTTTTTACATGTACACGTTTTACCTATAGTAATCTTTTTTTTTACATGTATATGTTTAACCTACAGTAATCTTATTTTTTACATGTATATGTTTTACCTACAGTAATCTTATTTACATGTTTTACCTACAATAATCTTATTTTTTACATGTATATGTTTAACCTACAGTAATCTTGTTTATTCAATGTACATGTTTTACCTACAGTAATCTTATTTATTACATGTATATGTTTTACTCACAGTAATCTTATTTTTTACATGTATATATTTTACCCACAGTAATCTTATTTTTTACATGTATATGTTTTACCTACAGTAATCTTATTTTTTACATGTACATGTTTTACCTACAGTAATCTTATTTATTACATGTTTGTTTTACCTACAGTAATCTTATTTTTTACATGTACATGTTTTACCTTTAGTAATCTTATTTATTACATGTATATGTTTTACCTACAATAATCTTATTTTTTACATGTATATGTTTTACCTACAGTAATCTTATTTATTACATGTATATGTTTTACCTACAGTAATCTTATTTATTACATGTACATGTTTTACCTACAGTAATCTTATTTACATGTTTAACCTACAGTATTCTTATTTTTTACATGTATATGTTTTACCTACAGTAATCTTATTTATTACATGTACATGTTTTACCTACAGTAATCTTATTTATTACATTTACATGTTTTACCTACAGTAATCTTATTTACATGTTTAACCTACAGTATTCTTATTTTTACATGTATATGTTTTACCTACAGTAATCTTATTTATTACATGTACATGTTTTACTTACAGTAGTCTTATTTACATGTTTTACCTACAATAATCTTTTTTTTTTACATGTATATGATTTACCTAAAGTAATCTTATTTTTTACATGTATGTGTTTTACCCACAATAATCTTATTTTTTACATGTATATGTTTTACCTACAGTAATCTTATTTTTTACATTTATATATTTTACCCACAGTAATCTTATTTTTTACATGTTTATGTTTTACCTACAGTAATCTTATTTATTACATGTACATGTTTTACCCACAGTAATCTTATTTTTTACATGTATATGTTTTACCCACAGTAATCTTATTTTTTACATGTATATATTTTACCCACAGTAATCTTATTTATTACATTATATGTTTTACCTACAGTAATCTTATTTTTTACATGTACATGTTTTACCTATAGTAATCTTATTTTTTACATGTATATGTTTAACCTACAGTATTCTTATTTTTTACATGTATATGTTTTACCTACAGTAATCTTATTTATTACATGTATATGTTTTACCTACAGTAATCTTATTTATTACATGTACATGTTTTACCTACAGTAATCTTATTTATTACATGTATATGTTTTACCTACAGTAATCTTATTTTTTACATATACATGTACATGTTTTACCTACAATAATCTTATTTTTTACATGTATATGTTTAACCTACAGTAATCTTATTTATTACATGTACATGTTTTACCTACAGTAATCTTATTTATTACATGTATATGTTTTACTCACAGTAATCTTATTTTTTACATGTATATATTTTACCCACAGTAATCTTATTTATTACATGTTTGTTTTACCTACAGTAATCTTATTTTTACATGTACATGTTTTACCTTTAGTAATCTTATTTTTTACATGTATATGTTTTACCTACAATAATCTTATTTTTTACATGTATATGTTTTACCTACAGTAATCTTATTTATTACATGTACATGTTTTACCTACAGTAATCTTATTTATTACATTTACATGTTTTACCTACAGTAATCTTATTTACATGTTTAACCTACAGTATTCTTATTTTTTACATGTATATGTTTTACCTACAGTAATCTTATTTATTACATGTACATGTTTTACTTACAGTAGTCTTATTTACATGTTTTACCTACAATAATCTTTTTTTTTACATGTATATGATTTACCTAAAGTAATCTTATTTTTTACATGTATGTGTTTTACCCACAATAATCTTATTTTTTACATGTATATGTTTTACCTACAGTAATCTTATTTTTTACATTTATATATTTTACCCACAGTAATCTTATTTTTTACATGTATATGTTTTACCTACAGTAATCTTATTTATTACATGTACATGTTTTACCCACAGTAATCTTATTTTTTACATGTATATGTTTTACCCACAGTAATCTTATTTTTTACATGTATATATTTTACCCACAGAAATCTTATTTATTACATGTATATGTTTTACATACAGTAATCTTTTTTTTTACATGTACATGTTTTACTATAGTAATCTTATTTTTTACATGTATATGTTTAACCTACAGTATTCTTATTTTTTACATGTATATGTTTTACCTACAGTAATCTTATTTATTACATGTATATGTTTTACCTACAGTAATCTTATTTATTACATGTACATGTTTTACCTACAGTAATCTTATTTATTACATGTATATGTTTTACCTACAGTAATCTTATTTTTTACATATACATGTACATGTTTTACCTACAGTAATCTTATTTTTTACATGTATATGTTTTACCTACAGTAATCTTATTTTTTACATGTATATGTTTTACCTACAGTAAACTTATTTATTACATGTATATATTTTACCTACAGTAATCTTATTTATTACATGTATATGTTTTACCTACAGTAATCTTATTTATTACATGTACATGTTTTACCTACAGTAATCTTATTTATTACATATATATGTTTTACCCACAGTAATCTTATTTATTACATGTATACATATATACCTTCTTTGTTTTAGGATGTTTGTGATGTAGATGCACATATAGAAGTTGATCTCTATCAGGATGCCTCATTTAGAGAGAAATATTTTAATGTTGACAAAATGGAAGAAACTAAAACTAGAAGCAAAAATGTTGACAGATTAAATGAAATAAAGTCAAATTCTGATAAAGACTTTAAGACAGGATTAGATTCTGAAACAGACTATAAACCAGGTGCAAATTCTGAAAACAAAACATCAAATTCTGGAACAGACTATAGAACAGCATTATCTACTGAAAAGTTATGTGAAACATCAAACTCAGAAATGAAAAGTGAAGTAAAATCAAACAATAAAAATGATTGTCAGAAAACAGATTCTGAAACAGACTGTAAGACAAGACCAGATGCCAGAGATATTTCTCGGACAATGGACAGAAATAAACATGTAGATGGTAATGGTTAATAAAAGATAATTATAAAGACATTTTGAGATATTTTTTAATTAGTGGTGAGGTAGGATATATTTATACCGCTGTCTAAGTGTGTGTGTTTGTGTGTGTGTGTGTGTGTGTGGTATGGGATTGCTCAACAGCATAACTGTGCATCAAAGATGGCCACTGTAACTAAAAATAGACTCTTTTACCAGACTCATGGTTTCTGTGCATTTAAAAGAAAACTGCATATTTAATTGAGCTGAAACTTATTTCACTCTGTATGTTTTTCCCCATTGTTCACTATTGTGGGGGATAGTGTTCTTTGAATGCCTTGGGACATATAAAAACATAAAACAAAGCTTCTGATTGGACTTAATATGATAATTGGGCTTAGTTGATCCAGTGATCAAAATGCTGGCTTACAGATTGCATTGCCTCACGACTTTGATTAGAAAAATATTCAACAAGATATTTTTGCTAGAAAATTGATAAGTCAGCAGAAATATGGGTAATCAAGTTGTTAATAACTTCACTCCTTAAGTGGAAGTTCTCACAACAAAGGTTCGAATCCAAACCAGGCAAATTCTAGTGTGAGAAAGTTTGTCATATTTTTTGCTAAAGGTCAGTGGTTTTAAGTTTTTTAATTTTGGTTGTGGAGTGGAGTGGAGTAATGGTGTTTTATGCCCCAGTCAAGAATCTTTCACTTATTTCAAGACAGTCAGTTCTGGAATGGTGGAGGAAACTGGAGTGTACGGAGAAAACCACCAATCTTTGGCAAGCGATTTGACAAACTTTCTCACTCTAGGATCTGTCCTGAGTTTAATTTTGGTGTATTTTTCACGATAGAAAGTTTACATTACATGAATATACATGTATTAAACATTCAGAAAAAGAATGAATCCCTGTTTTGTAATAGAGAAATAGAAATCTCATATTACATGTTTAAAATCATTATTTTCCAGAGAGAGGCTTACTCATGTTGCGATTTTTGTGTGCCCTCTAGATTCTATAAATCTTTGGTGATAAACAAACAAGAATAAATAGATAATGTTTTTACTGAGTAAATTTTTAGGTCACACATAACATCTAATTTTTTAGCATAAAGCTCAGATGAGCTATTGCTATCCGTCTTCGTCTGTCGTTTGTAAACATTTCACATTTTAATCTTCTTCTCCAAAACCACTGGGCAAAATTTAATGAAACTTGGTCACCATCAAGGAGTGGCTGTTCTTAACTTGAGGAACTTTGCTTATTATGTTGTCTTTTGCGCTTTGCAAACAATTTTGGACATATCCTCAGATGAGCTTTAAGGCCCATGGGCCACTTGTTTTATTACCGGTACTTTTCTTTCAAGATTCGTCAGACTATCAAGTTTCCAGCTGTGGTATCCCATACTAAACTTTTCTCATCAATAGGGTTTATTGATTTGTCTGACAAAAAAGTTTCTGGTTGATGAATACGACATTCATTTTGATAGAAAGTAACTAATATTACATGTGTGACCACTATGATAGCTCAGTTTATAGAGTGCTCACTTCATATTTAGGAGGTTGAGGGTTTGAACCCCCGCCTGGTCTAACCAAGTCTTTAAAATAAGTAGTGACTAGTCTTTCACCAAGCACTTGGTATTTAGAAATGAAAGTCACTGGGTCCTTTGGATGAGACTTTAAAATCCGATGCGCCATGTCACAGCGTGGCATGTTAAAGAACTCTCCCTGCACATTGACCTAAGAGCAGTGGAAAGGTCAAAATTCTGCCACTTCACCTATAGCTGGTGATATCTCAATATAAGTAAAATATTTTTTACTGGGATGTAAAACCCTAATAAATCAATCACTTACATTTGTATACATACAAGCTTATCAGTGGTTAAGTTTATAGAACCCTTTAGTAATATTAGTCTTAAAGGTTCTGTTATTGAAGTTAAAAAAGTTTGAATGTAACCACTGTCCTTAATTATCGCTTTTCTGCAATTTCTGCGGGCAGTCTAATAAATGATAAATCTTGAACTAGGTGTTCAGTTTCAGTGTAGTTATTGTCTTTAACATGAAATTTACACTAACACAATGAATTTGAAACTAGTAGCTACTCTGCAATTTCTTCAGATAGTGTAATAAGTGAGAAGTCTTGACCTAGATTCTTTGTTTCAGTAAAGTTATTATCTCTAACATGACAATTATGCTGACACCAAAGTGAGAAGTCTTGACCTAGATTCTTTGTTTCAGTAAAGTTATTATCTCTAACATGACAATTACGCTGACACCAAAGTGAGAAGTCTTGACCTAGATTCTTTGTTTCAGTGAAGTTATCTCTAACATGACAATTACGCTGACACCAAAGTGAGAAGTCTTGACCTAGATTCTTTGTTTCAGTGAAGTTATCTCTAACATGACAATTACGCTGACACCAATGTGAGAAGTCTTAACCTAGATTCTTTGTTTGAGAGAATACATTGTCCTAAACATCTGAAATGTATTCCAACGCTTACACCTCAAATTTGAAGTTACCTGTTCTGCAGTTTCTTAAGGCACACTAATAAGTGAAGTCTTGACCTGGATGTTAAATGCATCAATTCTACAGAAAATTAAATATATACCAGTCAGAGCCAACAAGAAAACGAATGAAAAAAACCCCACCTTCAGATCACAGACATAAACTCTGATAATTGCTGTTTGTTGTCTACATTTGAGAAAATGTTTGTTAGTTTGCAAGCTAGGGGTAGGTGATTTTTTTTCTTCAATGTACCAAAGTAATTGGTTGTATTTTTGTTTAACTTTGTATCAGCAATTTTTCAACTATTTTCAATAAGAACAAGTTTATCCATCTCAGAGGATTAATCCAAGAGCTAGTTTGTGTATCTGTATGTGTATGTGTATGTGTGATGTATGCAAGTTTATATTTTGGCCTGCCTGTATGGACTAGCATACTCAAGGCTACTTTTTGTTAAGTTGCTAGCAGTTACAGTAAGCACGCTGCAGACAAGCATACCAATCCCCCCGTCAAATCTTCCTGGGACTAAGTGAACCATTCAATACTCTGTCCTCACATTGCTGAATGCCAAATTTTAGTCTTATGTATGCCTCAGCTGGGGTTTAAACTCATGACCTCCTGCCCTCAATGCAAACCCTGATATCTACTACTGAACCACTGAGGTGTTTTTCCAACATAATAGAATTGACCACTTAGGCATGAAAAAACTTTGTCTGAGGGAAACCATCTTGAATCTAAGGTGAACAACCTTACAAAAGTGATAGTGGTCGCTCGTGTGTGCTTGCGCAAATAATCAATCACTCCTGAACGACTTGAAGCCAAAGTGAAAGTGTACATAGACAATCATTAAAGGGTCTCTGGTGTAATTTACATACCTCTGCAAGTCCAAATCAAGTTACTTTGATCTCTATTTGTCAAGTTACAATCTCAGTTTTTCTTTTCTTTCTTTCTTTCTTTATTTTTTATTTTTTTGCCACACATGTGCACAGGTGGTGCGATATTGAAAAATATCCAACTACCAATTCAGTGAGATAAATCTATCACATATGCAAGAAATAGATATAACATCCCTGATGCAGGGTAATTTAAAGATATCAACAAAACACAATATTTATCATTGTAGGTTTAATAGTATAATTACTGTATTTAAAACAACATTCATTAAATCAACCAATCACACAGCTTTTTACATTCTAACCATTCAAACATCAGATAATGATAAAATAACAGTCTCATTTTGTGGAGTGACATGGAATATTGGTGTTTAACACCCAAGTCAAGATTCTTTAACTTATTTCAAAGAGGTCAGTTCTGGAATGATGGAGGAAACCAGAGTGCCCAGAGAAACCCTTCGACCTACGACAAGCAAGCTGACAACCTTTTTCACACTAGGGTCTGTCCTGAGTGGGATATGAACCCAGGCAGTGAGAGACACTGTGATCTGTAAGTATTCGTTTTAGACCACTTGGCCACTGAGGCCCCCATTCACATTTGTAGAGCCAGAATTAATCAAATGAACAATATAGCTCCCTCCTGACACCTAGTCCCAACACAACAGTAATAACAATGGATGCCGTCTGACATGGGCACTCGCAAAATATGACATATAAGCCGTCCTATTTATGACTTATACAGACAAGCTGATATATTGGTCCATATTTTTTTCAGCGTCTTACATGTACACTAAATAAAAAGTTTTAGAAAAATGCACAACCTACACAACAGAATCATGTTCTTACACTGTTTTTGTTTTTACAATCATACTGAATATTGTAAACATACTAATTTTAGCTGTGTATTAATTTTAGTGTTTTATTTTAGCGATTTTTGTGCTAGGACAGTAGTGCTAATTAAAATACACAGCTAAAACATGTTAACTTATAATCTGTTTCTCAAAAGTTGTTTGGGTCTAATTAAAATCCAGGCAAATTAGTCAAGAATGTAAATTGCGCTAAAATAAGTATGTTTACAATAATTTTCTATATATGCAATTTTACAATTTATTAATAAGTCTACTGCTCAGATCTTTGACAAGGTGGACCAAACAAAATTCTCTTTAATCTTTTCAATGATGAGTATGAAATTTCTATTAAGCATGATTTAATTTCTGAAAATTCAAATGAATTCATGATTTGTAAATGCACTGAACCAAAAACAGAGGAAAAAACATCAAGTTAAAGAAAATGTACACTGTAATTTGGAATGCTCTGCAAAGCAATACTTAATGTATCTCCTGAATCTAATTACTGTAAATCGGAAAATTTTCACGTTAATTTTCAAGTAAAGCTAGACACAAAAATAAAATTATCCCTTATATAAAAAATCAACATATTTTGTGCTTGGGGTCGCCAGATTTTGCAAAATCAAAAGTTTTCAAACAGATTTCCATGTTGTCTTTCGCAGATTTCAACTGCTGCGGAAATTTCCCTATTCACAGTATCTATATTTCTAGGTTTAGAATTTAAACTTTCATACACTTCACATTTTAGCAACCACACAAACTAATCAATAAAAATCCAACCTGAGTGTGCTTTATAAAATACTAACAGTGCAGAATACATCTTTTTAATGTGCTACTTTTCAGATCTTCATAAACAAAAAACATACATGTCAACATGTATAAAATGTATGTAAACGTTTCATTCTACATCAAGTACCAGACTATTTCATGACTGAAAAATAAATGATAGGGTATATCATTTACAATCAAACATACATGTAACTGACTACAAACTTAAGAACAGTCTTCTAGAGACAAATATAAAGCACATTGGCAGGTAAAATAGCCAAATTAAAGGAAAAAAACAAAACAAAAAACAAATCAAAAAAAAAAAAAAAAAAAAAAAAAAAAAAAAAGGAAAAGCCATAGAATATAGAATGAAAAAAAAAATTATAAGATAAATAAATAAAAACTCCACAAAATTTTACATTGAGTACTGTTTTTTAAATTTCAAATTTTCAATATTATTACGTTTACCAGATTTTATAACAAACTTTGTCAAACATAAAATTCTAGGGTTTAATATTCAGTTGTTTAGAACATACATATAAGTCTTAAGACAGAAGAGGTGGTAATAATTTTTTCTTGATCTAAAGTTCTTTGATTTTGGCATTCAACTCCGTACAAACAAAGTTTATGACTAGCACATACAAACACATATTAATTTGCTGTTTTTTCTGTTAAAGATTCTAACATTTTCTCTATAGAATCTAATACTCTGGTTTGTGTAGTTTGTTCCTCTGGTTGTACAGTCTGAAATAGAGAGTCAAACAAGAATTACTTGGATTGAAAATGCCAAATGGTCAACAGGTGTCACTTTGAGATAAGAAGGACTTCTATATTAAGGAAACCAGTGATTTTACTATGGTTTTTAAAAACTACCTTCCACCTTTCAGATTGGAAAAATTTGGACCCTTTTTATGTCACATATTACGCTCAGAAATTTGAAATTCATTGCAAAGATTTTATATTGTGACAATATCTAACATTTTTTGTCTGTCAGAACAGTTCTGGACATCTGGATTTAACTTGAACTATTTGATTGTGTGTCACTGTTGCCTTTTGGGGAATTTTTGTTGTCAAATTGGGAAATTTTAGTCTTACTTCTCAAGGCTAAACTACCTTTATTCGGTAGTAATTTTAGGCAAACAAAACCACTGGAAACAATGAAATGCATCAGAAGGTGAGTAAAGTAATGGTTCAAGTCAATTATTTTCACCTGTATCTAGGTCTTCATGCCCTAGTTTTACAATCATTCCTTAAGTAAGATTTTCTTCAACTTTTATTTAGCAAATTTTAGCAAATCTCTTTTTAACTCACAAAGAAACATTTTTGACAGAACTAAATATAGATGTTACAAGCTTGACGTTCTTTTTTGTGCAAGAATAAGTTTTCTGATAGACACAAGTGAAATTATTATTAAATGAGTGAATAACCAGAAGTAATAACCCTTCCCTCCCACCACACACACACACACATCCCATAATACTTTGTACAAGAATACGATTTAGACATAAACAAGTGAATTCAGTGACTGGGTATCCCTTATCATTACTCTTAATGAAATGCAACAAGTTTTTTTAATCATGAATTATAAATTTGAAGAATTATATTTGACAAGAAGTGTTACAGACAGGGAAGGTAGACTGAGCTTCAAAATTTATATCCCTACATTCTTTGAAAGGCAGGGCTAATAAATATAATGTTCAGATCAAGGGTTCAGAGTTTTCTTTTTTTTTTTACACAATTAAAGCTACATGAAGTTTTCCTAGGAAAAAATTAAAATGGTGTTGATTTACTTAATGATGTTCTTAATGAATAATGTTACATTTGGCTCAATGATAAAAGCTCAAATAAATATAGAATAACAGTAATTTCCTAGCCAGATGTAGAACTGGGGGATCAAATTTTAGAACACGGTTCTGCCATAAAAAACGGATCATGTAAACACAACTTACAAAACAGTGAAATACGATAAATTAAACACAGAATTTCATTAAATTTGTCATTTGTGACTTTGTAAGGGATAAAAAACATTGGAATACATTTGGATACTAATGATGGGCAATTAATGCAATTTATGTCAGGTTTCTCCTTTGATTCATTCGAGGCTCTGTACATCAGTTTGCATGATCCAAGCTAATAATAATCATCAAGTAACCAACACATTAGAGGATTCTGTTTATGTACAGCTAATAGGAATGAAATTTTAGGAAATGAATCCAACAGATTGTGAATGAAAAACAGGAATATAAAAAATACAAAGCATAGCACTATTTTCAATGTGATCTGTGATCTGTTTTGGCTACCAATACATTAAAGCTACTTACTGTGTATTTATCTTTGAGCTGTTGAGCTGCCCATGCTGCATATTTTATGTTACTCTGTTTTTCTTTTGAAGAAACTTTTCCTGCTGCTGTTGCTAGGTTACAAGATGACTACAAAAATAAAGATAAAAAATCCTGATAAGTTTATCAATTAATGCAGCTTGAATAAGTACTAAAAACATATTAATTTTAGTGGGTATGTATTTACCACAATTTACATTCTCTGCTAATTTTTGTTGATTCAAAATTAGGGCAAAACAACTTTTGTGAAACAGACTATAGGTCAAAACATGTATTTTGGAGGTGTATTTAAATTAGCCCTACTGTCCTAGCATGAAAATTGCTAAAATTAGTACAATGCTAAAATTAGTACATTTACAGTATATGAAGAGAAAAACTTTAGTTGCATTATATTAACAAATGTAAATCTAGTCTTCCCAGCATGCAATGAACTATGTATCTCATAATGCTTGTTGTTACTGATGAAAACCTGTTTTAGTAAAACTGTTTACTTACAGTAACTATAAATATACAATCAATAATTTGTCTCATTTTAAGAACTGACAACAATCTCTCAAATTAAAAAAAAAATCAATTAAAAAGCACTAAAATAATGGGGGCAAAAACTAAAATAGGAAAATACAAGACCTTAAATGTTCTGCATAATTAGATTTGGTCAATTATGATGGAAGTTGAAGGCAGAGAGGTAAAAATTATTTCTTATTAAGGACAAAAAACATCAGCGTCACAAATGACACGTTTGGGAAACATTTACTTACGGTAAATCACTTTTACTGCGCAAGAAAATAATTTTCGTGTAAATTCGTGAATCATTTCATTCGTGAACTGAAATTTTAAGCAAATATTTCAAGCATGCAGATATTTCTATGTTGACATTTCCAATATGTCAAATTTTGCCAATACTGAATGGAGACCCCTCTTGATTCAAGAGCACTCCAATATGCCTTATTCATAATCTTTTAAAAAGAATTCTAAAGCATTCATTATTTATGTAATTTAATACAAAAACACAAATTAATCCAAATCAAATTTGAACATAGACAAATAACCGTGTAATGGTTACAAATTGTATAAATATGTCTTGGCAAACCACTCTGGACATGTAATGTGTAACGTATAAAACTAACAACTGTGAGTAATTCAGCAGATTATACTGTTCACTTTCCAAGCATTCTTAATCAGGTAACGTTTCTTTCTCTTCAGCTCTTCCAACGATTGAAGGAGCCTTTTATATTTATATTTATGCAGCAAACAATCACAAATTTTTGTGTTTAATAAGATTCTAAATGCAAATTCAAATATTCGTGAATAAGGCCAAGATGGTCTTGACACGAAATTTTCTACTCACGAAAAATTAAGTGATCTACGGTATAGTCTTGCAAAAATTAAATGTTCCTAAAAACATGAAAATTTGCATCTTAACTAAGTGGACCACGCATTTACATGTATATCTATTTGAAAGTTGGGTGATGAAAATGAAATAAACATTTCTGGTTTGTACACATGTATAACTGCTTCTCAATGTACATGTAAATTTTTGTTTCGGGTAAGTTTCAACAACATTAAACAAATACACACCTGGTACTTTTTTTTAGCTCACCTGACCACAAAGTGCTAGTTCGGAATATTGGAAAAATCTCTTTTAAAAACAGAAGCTCCAGTTTGCCAAAATCAAGCTGAGTGTACATCATTTTCAGGTGAGCGTCCAGGGCCTTCATGGCCCTCTTGTTTCTTTTTTTTTTTTTTTTGACATCAGATGGCAGACAGTGCAAATACATGTGAATTATTTTAAAATTTCGTTTAGTGAAAGTTTGAAAAAGTATTTTGTTACTCATGCAAAATTTCAAAAGACTAGAACAGAATTTCCTGATTTACAAAAATACTTACAAGGAACAGACCATACAAAGCTCTAACATTATTTGGATTAAGTCTAACTGCCTGTGCGAAATACGATCTGGCTGTGGCCATACTGTCTGGATCTCCCATAGAATATTTGATCTAAAATTAAAAAATTTTCATAATAAATACACATATCTCTGAAATATGAAAGTATCTTACATGCAACACAGACACAATCTTTTAAATTTTGTTTATACATGTATGACTATATATAAATAGATAGGCATGCATATGTAACCAGAGGGCACCCAAAGGTGTAATGCTTGTATGACAAGGTGTGGGATGGATGGGATTGTGACTTAATACTGTATTTACATGTAAATTGTAGTTCTTGTTAATTAGATGGGGCAAACAAATAACAAAAGAATGATGTATATATAAATGTGAATCAAATTCATTAAGTTCTTTGAAAGGCTATAAAATACTTCATTTTGGAAGACCAAGGCTGAAAAAAAAAAATGAATGTTTACAGTAAAACTCACCTGCACATGAAGTCCATGAACATTTAACCAAAAACACTAGATATTTGTCCTTTGATCAAAAGCTCCCAATATTTTGCTGATAATTTTTACACGCGAGTTAAAACGACATCATAATATTAATGTCTCTTCTGAAAATCCATATATTTCTTATCAAGTACTGTTGTAACAGAATAGTGTTGGCAAAACCTCGTCATGTGACCAATGTAAATTTCAAAATTTGGGGTACAAGAACAATTGGTGTAAAATAATTACAAAAACTGTTACATGACATCATTTTTTTACATAAGATGTACATTCCCTAACATTAAATTGTTACAACCAGCCATAAGAGAAGTCATTTAGGACAAGGGGTGTTAGCAGGGCTCTCAAAGCTCATTTTGGGAATGAGGCCAGGGCCCTTGGAATTGGGAAAATTAGCATCGTTTTGACTGATTTTGGGAAAAATCAAGTAGAGTTTAAAAACTATTTGATAATTGCTTAAATAACTATATTCATTATATTAAAGATTATTATATATAATAACTATCTTTCTGAACAAACTTTTTAATGACCATTCATATGTAAGTAACTAGTTTTAAAATTGCAAAATTCTGTCCTTCATATCACTGAATTTGTTGATAGCCCTTTCTAACTGTGCCTCAGTCATAGAATTAGAATTTTTTTTTACCTGTACTATGTACAAATGTTAACAAATCGATATGATGTTACAACATTTCTTTTTTTTTCTTTTATTCTTTTCTGCATTGGGAAAAATCTAGGTTCCAATTGGGAAAAAAAGCCTTTTTTGCATTGGGAATTCAGCCCTAAATCAAGCCCAGTGAGAGCCCAGGTTAGTATACATATCTCTGCAAATCACATATATTTTTTTTCCTTCCTTTTTTTTTTATTGGCATATCTGACTTTAGTTCTAAGGCATTAAATTTTAGGCATATTTTTACAACCAGGCACAAGGCGATGGGGTAGGGGTGGGTGGGTGCCTGTTATATTGAAGGAGGAAGCATTAAAGACACATACCTCTGCAAATTTTTGTTGATATAGATGGTTATGAGGATTGGACATTATTAATTCTTCTACACAAAAGCCAGCTTTAGTATAATCTTGTTGTGACAAGTACAGATCGCACAACTCCATCCAGGCTTCAAAATCTGTCATAAATCTGAAAACAGCACAAGAGAACAGTGAACTTCTACAATATAGGAATTAAAATTAATCCCTTAAAAAGGGCTAAAACATTTTATCTCAAAACACTGAGTTAAATACTTGGGGTGTATTTTTGTCGGGCCATAAGTCAAGACTTAGGTGTTACTTTTCCGGTGTCATCGGCGGGTGGCGGCAGCGTGTCAAAATGTGAAAGTTTATGTTAAAGTAATTTATTTTTTACTCGATCAAAAACTAACCAGGCAAGACATATAAATCTGTGGAATTCTTGTTAATCACTGTTTAATATCTTTGATGTACTTTACAGCCTTATTGTGTAATAGAATTTGTTTATGTTAAAAATGTGACGTAATATGACCCTTGACCTTGACCATAGCAATGTATGACAGGCTAGCACATGTGCAATTTACTGCCACTGTGCAAAACGATTTTTTGGTTCTAACCACAGATCCATAACTAAAGATCACAAACTCAACCAACATAATCATCACAAGATAATTATAAAATTTGTGTGAAGATCAACACTGGCATTTTTTCCATGATTATAATAAAGATATTTAAAAAAAAAAATACCTTCTATTCCCTATTCATTCCCGAATTAGATATAATTAGATATGACCCTTGACCTTGACCATAACAATGCACAACGAGATAGCGCTCGTGAAATTTACCGCCACTGCACAAAATGATCGCTTAGTTATAATAAAGATATTTTAAAAGAAAGAAATACCTCCTATTTAATTCATCCCAGCGTTAAACTTACTTTTCTAAATATTTGTTCAGTTTATTAATAGCTTCTGGTATTTTATTTTGAGCTTTCAATATTGCAACTTGTCTCTTCCTGGCAAACTGTAAAAATTAAAACTAAGACATTATTTACATACATTGGAACTTTTTCAAAAATATACAGCAAGAAAAATCAACTAAGCAATGATTTTTTGGACCAGTACAGATAACTTTCAATTCCAAAATAGGACGGGACCTTGTATCAAAGTAATATGTTATTTTAAGCATTCTAAACGAACCTGTCTTATCACTTTAAGCTTCCAATGTCTGGCAAAGTAACAGTACAATAGACTGAGTTGCCAGAGATGTTTATCTGCAACATTGTTGGTGAGTGTACCAACACTCTAAAGGTCATGTATAGACTTAGTGTGCACTAGTAGGAAGCAAATCAGAAACACACACACACAGAGACACACACACAGACACAGACACACACACACCATGAACTTGTGTTTAGATTAATTTTTAATAATCTTAACTAAGATTAATCAGGAATATTGTCTCATCACAAATAACTAATAATTGCTGAAGTTATGTATTTAAAAAAAAAAAAAAAAAAAAAAAAAAAAAAAAAAAAAAAAAAAAAAAAAAAACAAACAAACAAACACAAAAAACAAAAGACATTCAACAGAATAATCTATTTATTTGCAAGAAAACTGAATATCTGAACAAATACAGAATGGATTTTTGTTGAGTTTAGACAGATAATCACTTAGTACAGGTTAAATTGCAAAAATAATATTAAAATTATGTCTTAAATAAAAACAAAATTAAGATTTTCTGAATGTTTTGTTTCAAGGAGTTCAACTGCATCAGATTAAGGATTTCTAACATGTTAGTTTAAAAATCCATACATACCATATTTGTTTCATCTTTTTCAATAATTGCATTATATAGTTCTTCTGCCTTGCTATATCTAGAAAAAATAATCAAAGTACTGAAAGTACTGAAATCCAAAAATCTGGTTTTGAAAGAATAATTTAACAAGTTTTACCATAAGGACATAGGAATCATCAAGGTTTAGATTCAAAAAGTCTGTTAATGTTTAGATCCCCTAGCATTATTATTTGATTATAATGATTTTTTTGTTTCAGAGTAAAAAACAGGAGATCCTTAAACACATACACAAGCAAATAAAAGACAGAACAACATGTCAGACTTGAATGATTTAACAGTTACATGATTTACAAGCAATTTGAAACCAAACCTACCTTCCTTCAGCTTCCAGCAGCATGCCTTCTAACCTCTCTACTCTTACTGATTTTGGAAACTGGGATCGCAATAAATCTATGCACACCTGTAACAGAACAAGAGATAGATGTTTCACCAAAATACTGATATTGTGAAACTTAGTCTTGTAACAAGAACAAAATCAGTCTAACTACTTCTTGTTACTTCTCTATGTTTTAAATTTAATACACAGCTTTAAGTTGACATTTTCATTTCAGCCTTTGCAAGTTCAGGAGTTCCTGTACACTCAGTGAAAGCACCAAGATTAGTATATACAACACCAGTGTCAAATCAGTGCTTTTCTATGGATGTGAAACCTAGAGACACTAACAGAAGGGCTACAACAAAAATTATTTACCAACAAATGTCTGTAACACATATGTAAAGTTACGTGGCCAGTTAAGATCACAAATACAAAACTATTTGAGCATACCAGCCAAAAACAAGCATCACTCCAGATCAAGAAAAGAGCATGACAATGGATTGGCCATACATGGAGAAAGCCCCAAATAACATCACCAGAGAGGCATTAGACTGGAACCCACAAAGGAGACCATTGCACAGCTGGGAAAGAACTAGATTGAAAGAGCTTGAAAATATTAGAAAGAACTGGAATGAGGCAAAAAGAACAGCCCAAAACACAGTGAGATGGAGAGCAACTGTAGTAGCCCCATGCTCTACAAGGAACAAAGAGGACTAAGTAAGCTGATATTTGAAAATTTGGATCTCACTTTTTCTAGTCATGATGGTTTAACTTATACTGATATATCACCAGCTAAAATGAAGTTAGAAAAAATACTAAAACACTAAACAATGGGCTTATGGCTGTCACCAGGTTAAATGTAGTTACAAAGTTTAACCTCAGCAATGGACTCCTTGAACTGTTTAGAAATGGCATTGATACTTAAACTTCCAATGCTTTGCAAAGCAATCTAAAAATAAAATACATATTGCTAGTTTTTATGCATAGCAATTGAAATCATAGCACTATAAACTCTTGATACAAAATGGCATCCTCGATGTGTACTACTTAATAAATTACAGATCAACATATCCAGTAAACTTAAAAAACTATTTTTAATGAAATTAACAACTGAAAAGGGTAATTTTTACTTGTATTTTATGTGAAAATTTACATACAGTTTAAATATTTGAAGATATCGCTGTTGAATGTTTCTGAAAAAACCTGGGGGAACTGGGACATGACATTAGCTTCTAATTGTTTCTAATTTGTCAGGGACATTAAATACTTGGAACACCCCCCCCCCCCCCCCCAAACAAAAATGTTTAAAATTTCCTCTAAAATCCAGACACCTGAAAAATAATTTTTTAAAATTTTTTACAATTCGTCGTAAGAAGGAAAGCAGTAAATGAAAAAAAGTTTGTTGGTAACTGTTAACTGTTGTAAAGTAAAAAAAAAAATTTACCTCGGCTAAGTCAATTCTCTGACAATCTAATGCTGCTATACACACTTGTTCATATACTGTCCATACTGAAAATAAAAAAAATACTGTCCTTATTGAAAATAATGTAAAATAAATAAATAAATAAATAAATACTTGGCGGCTAGATAGGTAACTACAGAATTATAGAACTTCCCACTTTTACAACATTTGATAACCAGCAAAGGTAATTAAGGTAAAAACAAACAGACTGTAAAGAGTCAAGAAGTTAGTGCTCAAATGTCATTGCATTTTAAACAAGAGGCCCTTGGCCTTAATGCTCACCTGAAGATATGTCCAATATTTTTTGCAAAGTGCAATAGACAATATTCTAAGTACAGAAACTTTAAAATTTTTCTCAAGTTAAGAAGTCCCACAAAACTTAATCAGAAATATATCCACTCACATTTTATTTATAAGTAGCTTATATAATATGCATCAGGTAACTGTAGTTTGAACATATATGACCTCAAACCTTATATCAAAATGATTGTCATGTCAATACCTAAAATATTCTAATAAACATGCCTATGCAAGAAATAATTAGCTTTCAAGATAATTAATAATTTTAGTATTCTTATGTTGATATGAATTTGACCTTTGAACATATAACCTTGAACCATATATCAAAATGATCGTCATGTTAATACCTAAAATATTCTAATATACATGCCTATACAAAAAGTTAATAGTTTTCAAGATAATAAGCAATTTAAGTCATTTTCTGCAGCTGTGACCTTGACCTTTCAACATATGATCTTGACCCATATATCAAAATGATTGTCATGTCAATACCTAAAATATTATAATATAAATGCCTATACAAAAAGTTAATAGTTTTCAAAGATAATTAGCAATTTAAGTCTTCTTTTGCAGCCGTTACCTTGACCTTTCAACATATAACCTTGTACCATATATCAAAATGATCGTCATGTCAATACCTACAATATTCTAATATACATGCCTATATAAAAAAGTTAGTAGTTTTCAAGATCATTAGCAATTTAAGTCTTCTTTTACAGCTGTGACCTTGACCTTTCAACATATGACCTTGATCCATATATCATAATGATCGTCATATCAATACCTACAATATTCTAATATACATGCCTATACAAAAAGTTAATAGTTTTCAAGATTGATGACAAATATTTAATTTTTAGAAATTTCCCCACTTAGGGCCTTACAATTTCCCCATGGCTACCAATTTTGCAAATCTGAAAATAGATGACCTAAGGATGTTATAAATGAAATAACTAAGGTATATCTCTTGTAGATTCAGAAGAGATGATTTTTAAAGTTTTTCACTATTTCCCCCCCTTATGGGGCCCCAAGGAGACATAACTCCTTCATTTGTGCAAATCTGAAAGGGCTTCACCCAGGCATGATGGTTACCAAGTTTTATTAAATTTGGTCCAGTGGTTTTGAGGAGAAGATTAAAATGTAAAAAGTTTATGCATGATGGACGAAGATGGATAGCAATAGCTCATCTGAGCTTTCAGCTCAGGTCAGCAGGTGAGCTAAAAATTACATAAGGCCAATTCACTTTAATAAGCAGATTCTCATTCAGGTTGGACAAAAAGTTTGGGTGCGAGGGAGAGTTTTATTTTTTTATTTTTGTAAGAAAACTTGAACTCTCTTATTGTGGCATGGTTGACATCTGCATCAGCAATAGTGCTGCTTATTAAACTATTGTACACCTCCACTAACTGTTGATTATCTACCGGTACTATACTTGCCCCGTACCATGCCCATAATTCTTTTGTATAATGGTGAGATGCAAAATTAAGAAAAACCATGCTCCATCCATAACATGTATGAAGTGTATGACTTAGGGCAACACCTTTTTGTTGGGGTGGATGGGGATGAGAATCTACCAATTAAGTTGAAATGGCCTAATAATTATGACAATATCCAAAATGACTGCTTTATCTTGAATAAACTTGAACAATCTGCATGGAGAAAGAACAGTTACTACCAATTTTCAAGTCTTGGTCAGACCCGACCAGGGTTCGAATCCTGATCTCCCACATACGTATTTTGTCTTGAAGTTGAAGTGGCTTTTATGTTAAAAGGTTACATTTTTTTTTTACTTACATTCATCTCCCAATTTATGTCGATCTTTCATTAAAATATCTTCCCACAACCACACCACCATATGTCCATCTCTTACTTGTTCTTCACGTATTCTCCTTAGCTGGTTACGGGCACCTGTATAATGTATAAGGAAAATAAAAATTGAATTCAATTTTGAATTCAGTCAATTTAAATGTGAAATTTATTACAAGCAAAACCAGTCTAAAGGTAACATGTAAATCCTTGGAATAACTACAAATTTACCACATGCAAATCACAAATTAACTACCATACTATATGCTATCAAACTTTTTATATAATACTTTTTTCATAGATTCTGCTTTCTAACCATCCTTGCTTAGACAAATCTTATCTATGTCATAAAGTGTGTTAGGATCAGAAGAAATTCAGACTTAAGTCCAATATGAGTGTAATCTACATGTAAACTACATATATGCACTCTAGTCAGTGCCCATGTCTAGATCTCAGAGAAATAACTAATTGATCGTTCCGGACACCAGGCCATTTCAGGTAAAAGAGTTGTCGGCCTCCTTAGATACGGTGAATACAAACTGCTTTATAGCATATTAAATACTTAATAGTACGAATGCATTATCATTTACAGAGTGAGTGCGATATTTTTTAGTCTTTCAACAGTTTTAATGGAATTTATGGTAATATCTAATTAACAAACTTGATTATACAACTGAAATAAATAAAAGAATATTTAAAGTGAAAAATTTATTCATATTACAAAAAGAAAAAAAAAATGTCGTCTGTTTGCCAGCATTCAAAATTTCCCAAAATTTTTTATTTCATATGAATGGCACTGTAAATGTGAAGAAAATTAAATTAATCAAATAAGTTAAATGATTTTTAATAATACATGTATTGTCAAATAAGAAAATATCATATACTTAAATAAATTTAAATTGAAGCAAAAGTAATTTTATTTCACCAGCCAGTTGGGACTTGGATTAATTATTTCAAATAAATCTGAAATCAATTTCATAATATTACGTAATATAATTTACATCATTTAAATCAGAAAATGTATTTTCAACAGAATGAAAAAAATCATGCGACAGAAAAAGCATGAGATTTCAATAATGATAATAATAATAATAAATATTATTATTATTATCATACACAAATTTCAAATAGATCTTCATTTTCTACATGTTTCTTAGCTTGTAATTTGTAGAATTGGTATGGACAGCCAAATATACAGGTATAATACAGGTACTGGTATTATACTTATTTTTTTCACTTTTCCATAAGTTTTTCAGTCTATTATTATTTATTAAAGTATTAAAAACCTTTGTCGAAAGTCACAAGTCATAAAACCATGTAAAACTTACATTTTAACCAATTCTTAATACTTGAATGCACAAAACCCTATATAAATCTATAGCAGTGCTTCAGATTGTTGGTGCACCTTTGTTAATCCCACATAATTTTTGAAAATGATGCATGAAAATTGTACCCAGTGCTCCCCTTAGGCGCACTAAAATATGACCCATATTAGATCTAAAGCTCACGTTCTTCTGATCACCTTAAATAATATTTATACGGCTGAAACATAAAGTGTTTGTAAAAATTATCGTAACTCAGAATACCTCTGACTTTACAGAAGTCGTAAAAGGAAAACGAAAATGTCAAAAAGAAAGCAAAGTAGCATCCTCTCGTTTTTACCTGAGACTATGAGGAAAGCAGTAAATATTAAACAACATTTAAGTCAAGACATAGTTAAAAGAATTAAAACACCCACTAAAGCCACTGTTTATTTATTGTAAACATTTGTTAGAGCTGTCACACGGTTGCTCAGCTTCAGACATCTTCAAGCAGTCTGCTAGGGAATGTAATGTTATGTTATGTTGATGAAAGGCAATGTTTGTGACAACGTTTTATTATTATTTTCATTATTATTATTTTTATTATTTTCAATACTATTAGTCCAATTTCTTTCTGTTTTAACAGAAAATGTAGTTTGTTTGTAATTCTTTGTTTAATTAAAATAAATCAAAATGTGGACCTAACTGAAACTTGAAAGGCGTTATTGATCATAGTCGCATGAATACTGGGATATTTACCCATGCATGGCGATGTTGTAATTTCAAGTCTATTCACATACTAAAGGAAAAACATCTTACTTGGCGTCAAAATTAAATTCTGTGATTTTTGGTAACGAAAAAATTATTGGCCCCTAACTCTGAAAAAGGGCCCCTAATTTCTGCACAGATCAATTATGCTTTTTTTAATTTGTTGATTACGTTAACGGTATTTTTTCATTTTCCATCTGTTTGACAATAGCTTCTACCCGTTGATGGGAATTCGAGGGAAAACACCGAAAATAATATCGGGCCTCGCATGGGTACTAAAACACTGAATATTTTTTTGTAAATCGACCTACACAAATAAATGTTCCGCGTTCATCTGCTAGTCGAAACTGACAATAAAAATAAAAATGAAATTATTTTGGGTTAATTGAAGTGCTTTCGATTAAAATTAATCGTGTAAAGAGGAGGAAATTAAGAAAAACATAGATTTAAAATACTAACCCTCCCAGTTTATGTGCTGCGCCATCTTGACTGCAGATCACGGCGGATATCTCGGGGGACGTTAGTTGGACGTCGAGTTTGCGCACTACCATTGTTGCTAGAGCAACGAATAAACCAACTTAGTCGGGGAAACAGACGTTTTGATAAACGTGAAACAAAGTGTCTAGCTTGACTACAAATAGTTGAACATGATTCCCCCAAATGCATCTCTTGTCAAATATGACAACCCAGTACTTGTGAGCAGAAATAATGACAAGAAAACACCAAGGGTAAGATATATTATTATCAAAACATGCTTGTAAACAAACTTATTAAACAAACAAAGTAACAGTCTTGGAGTTAAAAAGGAACTTTAATAAAATATTTACTTTCTTCAGTTGCTTGTTAAATAATTCTTAGTAAACTCGAAATAAGCCTAATGCAGAAGTATTTAAGAATGTTTCAAAACCAGTTACATTTTTGTGTTTTGGCAAAGTTGAAAATATTGTGATGAAACAAGGACATACTTCTCCATTCTCTAATAAGTGTATAGATAACATCGCCAGATATCTTTTCTCTCTGTGTAGAAAGTTTTTTATATCCACTAATTTTCATAACTGGTATATATCTGTGATATGTCACATTATATTTGTCAAACTATGATTTTTTTTTAAAATTTTCTTTAATGTTGAAAAGTTTTAATCTAAAGCATACAGATGATTCTGTTTGTAATTTTTTCTCTATTCTATCTTGAATTAAGATTTTGTATATCTAAGTGATAGAAATTTTTTTTTATTGATGATTGTTTATTTTTAAAGGCAAGAGCACTGAAAACAAGCCCAGCACCTCCACAACAAACAGGTGGTCCAGTCCCAAATCCACCAGGTAAACAAAAGTTGGCTCCAGTAGATGCTAAAGCTGCACAGCAAACAGATGAAATCTTAAACTCTATTCTACCACCAAGGTAAAATTTAAATTTATTATTAAAAGTTAAAATTTTTTATTTTCAGTTTTTGATTCTGTAACTAAAAATCATTGTTTTTATTTGCATCCAGGGAAATGGACTCATTTTGGCAAAAGTGTTTGGACAAAAGTATGAAGTTTAAGTAGATTTTTACATTCCTACTATCAAGTTAAGGGTGGTTAGTCATTCGTCTTTAATAAAAAAAAATTCTTATATGAGTTTAATTTTTATTCATTGTATTTTTTTCTCTGTACACATCTGTAAAACTCTGAGGGCAAACCACTACATAGCGCCGTGACTTATGCAAATCCTGTCTGCTTTATATTTGAATTCCAACAAGAATAATTTTTTATTTTCAAGTTTATAAGTAATTTACTTAAGTGTTCTCATTTTTGTAATTAAAACCTTTAAGACAACTATATATGCTCCATGAGGTCATGTTTTTTAAAAGTTTTCACTGAAAACTTATAATGGTGGAAACCAAAACACAGAATATTCGTTCAGAATTCATTGATATTTTGAGTTTTTTACTGTTTGTTAAATTTGAACAAATAAGCCCTGTTTATTAACTTAACAGCAAATTTGTTTATTAACTTAACAGCAAATTAAAAGTAACATTAACATTAACATTTCGAATTCTCCATTTTTTATAATTTTAGAGAGTGGACAGAGAGCGGTCAGTTGTGGGTTCAGCAAGTATCCAGTACACCAGCTACTCGTCTTGATGTAGTCAATTTACAAGAAGAACTTGATAGAAGGTTACAACAAAGACAAGCCAGAGAAACAGGAATTTGCCCCGTCAGGAGAGAATTATACTCACAGTGTTTTGGTATGTTTAAGTTAAAATTCTTCGAAAGAATAATATAAAAAATTCTATGAAAACATAATTTTTTGTCTGTTTATAAAATTTCATGACAACTTTAGATTTGTTAAACTTAAAAATTAATTAAAAAATAATTTTAAATTTTAAAATCTATAAAGATAATTTTTTGGCAAAGTTTAAGAATGGAAAAATGAATACTCAGTTAATCTTAAAAATAAAAAAAAAAATTTTGATGCATGTGATAATCTTTATATAGAATCAGAGGAATTGTACAAATTTGCAATGAAACCTTTTAAGAAAATAAATGCCAGAATTTTTAATTTGTTGAGGAGAACAATTAATTACAAAAACAAAAATTATTGAATATAGTGGATTAAAGATGTGAAAAAAAATTTATAAAAATGCAGAGTCTTAGACATTCTAGTTAAAATATTTATTAAAATTGAAAACTTAAAAAAACAATATTTATTAAAATTGAAAATTTAAAAACAAATATTTATTAAAATTGAAAACTTAAAAAACAATATTTATTAAAATTGAAAACTTAAAAAACAATATTTATTAAAATTGAAAACTTAAAAAACAATATTTATTAAAATTGAAAACTTAAAAAACAATATTTATTAAAATTGAAAACTTAAAAAACAATATTTATTAAAATTGAAAACTTAAAAAACAATATTTATTAAAATTGAAAACTTAAAAAACAATATTTATTAAAATTGAAAACTTAAAAAAAATCTAGAATTATATGAATTTGACATTTCAGATGAGCTGATCCGTCAAGTTACTATAAACTGTGCAGAGCGTGGATTACTATTGTTGAGAGTTAGGGATGAAATCAGGATGACAATTGCTGCTTATCAAACATTATATGAAAGTAGTGTCGCTTTTGGTATGAGAAAAGCTCTCCAGGCTGAACAGGGAAAATCAGACATGGAAAAGAAGGTATATTTTACATGTTTAAAATGAAAATATTTCAACATAATATTTTTTGATTGTACAACCTAATAGACCACTGATTAAGAAAAAAAGTTGGATGATTGTCAGTTCTTCATTATATCTATAAGAATGCCACAAGGCAAAAATCTCCAACTCTAGTTCAAGTTCCAGAATTTTTTAATCATTGGTTCCAACATGTGTTTGCCTTTTCTTATCTGGTCTTGTTATGATTCCCCACCCAAAGGTGGGGAATCATATTGTTTTCGTTCTGTTTCTTCTTCTTCTTCTTCTTCTTCTTATTATTATTATTATTATTTTTATAATTTTTTTTCTTCCTTAAAATTGTCCGGTGCAGAACTCGGAAACGGTATGATGGGTTTCGATGAAATTTGGTACCAACAATCTGCTATCTTGGTAGATATGGTTAAATGATCAATTTTTTTTCTATCTCGACGGCTCAGCGGTCGGTGCGTGTAAATTGCGTAATTTAATTCCAAACATCTTTCTGTCCAATACGTACAAAGAGAGATAACTCTTATAGAATCTTCTTCTTTCTTATTCAGTTTCTCAGATATATGAGCGCCCGAAAAAAATGGGTAATCTGAATTAATGTATACAGTTAAGCACTAAACAAAAATGATTGAATGTTAATGTTAATTAAGTGACTAACCTCTTTCTCACATACATAATTTGTTCTTAATAAATTCTCAGTTACTATGTATTAAATTGTTAAAAATATATCAAATTTTTATCAGCACTGCCAAACAAGTTAAACGCATCATTCATTCTCGTTCAAAATTTTAGGATAGGTTCCTGCACCATTAAAGTTTTACATCCATGGGTATTTATTGGGTGAGGGACAGGAAGATGGGGTCTTAAAAACAAAAATCACCAATTTTTCCTTAAACACTTTGCGGTGTGCTATAAAACCATATATAGGGCTTTGTCATAACTCATAAACTAATGAGATCCCCATCCCTAAAGTATATATTTTCTGGTTCCTAATGATAAAATAAAAAGAATGACACTAATCAAAGACACCTAAGGTACTTTCCCACTGAAGGGTAGGGCTGGGTGGTGCTAAGTTAATTTTAAACTATTGAAATCCCCACCCCTAATTTATGTATTTTCTGGTTCCTTATGAAAAGTTGAATAGAGTGATATTAATAAAGGGCATCTAAGGTCATTTCCCACTGTGGGTGGTGCTATGTACATGTATAGCTTTTAAATAGTTAAAATCCTTTCCACTCATCTGTATATTTTCTTGTTCATTATGGACTTTTAAAAAGAGTGATAAAAACCTCCAGGAAATCATTTTCAAGAGAGGGTAGGGGTGGGAAGCCAGAATTCTTAACACCCACCCTCAGTCAAGAAACACTATCTTATGGCATACTTGATTTCATTTCTTAAGGCAAGTTTACAGGATTAAATTCCTATTCAAAGAATTGTAAACAAATTCAATAGCATTATTACATGTTTTGATATGGATAATTGCTTTAATCTCTTTGTCAATTATCCATTAATATGTAGGTTATGGCTACTTCACAGTCATGACACATGTCAATCAAATTTGTTGGTTAAACACCTCACAGTTCGTGAAATAGATTTGCTATCAATCAAAGTTGAATACCTGTCCAATCAAAATACACCAGCTAATAGAATTGCCAATTTAATGGATAGGACCTATGTCAGAAGACAGAACGCATGATTCTGATCTATTAAACTTGTATAATTTACATACATTTGGAATTATAAATTTATACATGCAGATTCGGACTCCCGTGATCAATTGGTTTCTTTTAACAAAAAACATTGTTGCAACAATGGGGTATGAGGGAATGAAAATATGTATTAAAATGAATACTACTCGAATTATAATTGTACAATTCGATGTTAACTTTAAATTTACTTGTCTTCTGCCCTTTCTCTTAGTCAGCTTTCGATTACTAGTAATGGATACTATCAATCCATCTCGAGATCAGTCCATCAGCAGGTGTATATTTTAGACAATATATAGATTATGGATGGTGGGGAATCATACGTAACTGGTATCCCAGTTACAATCTCTAGTTTGTTTTTATTATTGTACATAATGTGTGTGTTGTTGCCATGTGTATGTCTTCAGTTACAAATTCTTTCTTAATTTTATCCTTGCTTGTATAGAAAACATGGTTCTTACTACAGCAACTCCATTTATATATCTGTTTATTTAACATATGTCGCTACAAGTTCATTTAAAAAGTTACAGCTTATAGGCCTGCAGTCTGACCAAAATTATGACTGCTAAACAGTTTTTGACTAGAAGATATAAATTTAATTTTTCAAACAATTTACTAATAGCTTTAACCTTATTTTACATCAATTTAATATGGTTCTTCTAATTTGCATTTTTTTTTTTTCATTTTCTATCTAACAGATTGCTGAGCTTGAGCAAGAAAAACGTAAATTAGAAAGAGATGTAAATGAATTGAAGGGTAAATGTGAACAAATTGAAAAGAGAGCACAAGACCAGAGACTTGTAGAAGAAAAGAAACACACTGAAGAAATGCAGTTCTTAAAACGAACAAACCAACAACTTAAGGTACATTAATATTTCCTCTGTATACAAATGGGAACTTAAAATAAACAAGGTCCCGTGTCGCAGTAGGCATGGTATGATAAAGAGCCAGGTTGTATAATGCCATCAGTGCAACACAAACAAAATTTCTGCACTTTCGCCTATAGCTGGCGACGTCTCAATATAAGTGAAATATTCTTGACTGGGATGTTAAACATCATTACTCACCTCACTCCCTCTGTATGCAGATTGCAAGGTGATTTACAAGATGTTTTATGCATGTCCTATGGAAAGATCTGTTGAATAATCATTTAGGTAGCTGATCAGCTGTTTGTTTGCAGTGTTAAGCTTGCTGATACCATTCAACCTGTCTAAAGAACAAGTTTCAGGAATGAGAATTTTGTTCAGATTAGAGAAAGTTTACAAAGATTAATTTAATAAAGAATATAATTATCAGGTATTTCCCAATTGATTAGTTCAAGGGTAGTTAAAACTATGAAATTTTATGCCAATAAAACTTTTAATTACCAAGGCCCCTAATATTTATTTTCTTAAAACTCTATTCGATAAAATTTTCTTCTAGTATTTTTAATTGGAAAACCAATTTAAAAATTTTTACCCAAACAAAAACTAATGATTCTACAGTATATTCATTCTAAAATATTAATTTTTTCGTTCATACATGTAATGCTAAAAATGCTTTTTTTTTTATTTTACAGTCGCAGCTGGAAGGCATCATAGCACCAAAGAAATAAAGATCGGTGATTAAAAAACAAGAAGATTATAGACTCGTAACATTTTTATTAAAACACAGTGATTAATAACAACCATCCATGAAATATATGTATTTTTTATGACCGATATATAGTGCAGTATTCCAGTGAATTTATTTGGAATAGTTCAATGTGATATAAGTAACAGTGCATTTGTGTCATCAAGTGTATATAAATATTTGAAATTTTTCAGTTTTGGTATTTTTCATAAAAATTGAAAAATTTCAATACTAAGTTTCATTTTCATGGATATCTGATTATTTTAAATTATCTTATTGAAGGCAATCTCTTGTTCTTTTTTCATCTGGGGTGTGGGGGTGTTTTGTTACAAGTAAAATTTCAATCCAAGTAGAAACGATACCTTAGGTTAAATTTTTGGACCTAATGCTACTGGTGAGCTATTGGCAACATGAACACATTTACACAAATATTAAGTTATTTGTTAAAAAAAAGTTTGAAACAGAAAATGAGATAAAACTTTGAAAGTGCTGATCTTTTGGCTTAAAGAAATAAATTTATTTATAGAAGTTTGAATATACATATACAAGTAGTTAAATAATTATTGGTATATTTGATTCTGTATAAAGATTTAACATGTAAATATAACATTGTATTTACATAATTTTCATTGGAGAAAATATTTTGTTAATATTTGTGAATAAAATTTCATTTCTACATAAATATGTAAAACACTTGTTTGTTTTGATTTTTTAAAATTTATACATTTATTGTAATTTTTGTTTATCTCCACCAAAATAGTTAGAGGTTAGGTCATGTGACTTACTGCCTAATCAATTAAGTTTAAATGGTGCATGGTTATTTTTTTATATAATTCATTCATACTCTGAATTTGTCGGCACCAACAGTATTCAATCTGGAATAGTTCTTTGCTCCTATACTCCTTAACAAAAATCTGGTATCTTAAATTAATGAGGCAATCCCAGTCCTTTACAACCACTATGGTGGCTCAGTTGGTAGAGTGCTCTCTTTGTATGTGGGAGGTTGCGGGTTTTGAACCTGGCTGGGTCTAACCAAGACTTGAAAATGTCAATTAATATTAAGATAACTACACTCCGTTTATTTATTACAAGTGACCGGGTCTGACCAAGACTTGAAGTTGGTAGTGACTGTTCTTTTGCAAAGCACTTAAAATTTAGAAATGAAAGTCACAGGGTCCTTCGGATGAGACCTTAAAAACCAATGCCCCATGTCACAGCAGGCATGGCACATTAAAGAACTCTCCCCACACATTGTCCTAAGTGCTCCGCAAAGGTCAAAATTTCTGTCACTTCACTTATAGTTAGTGACATTTCAATATCAGTGAAATATTCAACTGGGACATAAAACCCCATTAAATCAACCAATCTGGTCATTTTCAGCCCTCTGAAGCTGGTTTTGAGCCTCGGTAGCTAAGTAGTCTAACTCACCCTACAGATTACTGTGCCTCTTATTGCCTATTTTTAATTTCTACTTAGGCGGGTCTTAGTGTGAAAAAGTAAGCTTTTAAAAAGTTTGAAGTTTTCATCAAGCACTACAGTTTCATCACTAATTTCTGAAATGAACACCTCAATGAGGAATCTTGACTTGAGGCATAAAACTATTTTTTCTTCATTGAAAGTTTGTTATATCATACATTAAATTACATATAGTAGCCCTAAAATATAACAAATTTATGTTTTTTAAAAAAAATAAAAAAAATTACCAGTTATCCAAGTAGGATTGGATGATCTATGGGACCATAACTGTTTTAATGAGCCATTTGCAGTTAAAAAAAAAAGTAGCTAAAAACAATAAATATTTGCACAATTTGAAGGCATATTGTACTTTTCTTAATTTTTTATCAACTTGGTCTAGTCTGAAACAGGAATAACTGTCTCATCGTTATATGTGTAACTGTTATTAATTTTATATGAATCTTGGAAACAATTGTACATTCTTTTTTTTTGTGATAGGGAGACCAAATTTGCTGGAATTATGGGCAGACCTAATTCTCTGGAATTCATTGAATAGTTACCTTTTTCCTGTGTGTAACAAGAGGAGAAAAAAATGCAGGGTCGTACTGAGGGTCGTACTGAGGATTGAACCTGGGAAATTTCACACTATAAGCCAGTGCTCTTCCAAGTGAGCTACCCAGATGGTAACATTCCTCCACTATTGTATGGTCCTATATGGAAATCTTGCCCTAAATTCCCTATGGACTTTATATGGCCCACAGTTGCCAGTCAACCACTTCCAAGGGCAACAACGGCCACTTAACTGTAACAGGAAGGAGTAAAAATTCAGGGTTGGACTTGGGATAGAAGCCAAGACCTCCCACTCTATAGTTGAGTGCTCTTCCTACTGATCTACCCAGACCTCTACATGTGTATCTCCATTTGAATGAAAATTATATCACAACATATGTTTAAAACCTTTATTTTAATCCATTTCTCAACAATACCAGCTGTTGAAAACAAAACTGTAACAACTCAAATACATAAAAAATACATAAAATTTTATAAAAAACAACTGTTAAATATTAAAAATCCAAATAACAAATTTCAGAAAGAGATTATGATCACCAAAATAATATCCATAATTCTTGTTCAAATGACAGCAATATTTTATTATTATTATTATTATTATTTTTAAAACAGTAAAACTTTGATTCATCACTTCCATTTATTCAGTCAAACTTTGGCATTAAAATGGACTTGGCAAAAAATAAAGCAGGCTCATTAAAAATAGAGAAGAAAAATTTGTTTGTTTTTTTAAAAATACTGTGCCCAAAGGCAAGGTGGCAAGTGTGATTAAATGAAGTTTTTACTGTATACTATAACTGTCACCACTTGCCTAGATTTGCCTATAACTGCAACCACTTGTCTATATGTGCCTATAACTGCCACCACTTGTTTAGATTTGCCTATAACTGCCACACTTGTCTAGATCTGTCTATAACTGCCACCACTTGTCTAGATTTGCCTATAACTGCCACCACTTGTCTAGATTTACCTATAACTGCCACCACTTGTCTAGATTTGCCTATAACTGCAACCACTTGTCTAGATCTGTCTATAACTGCCACCATTTGTCTAGATTTGCCTATAACTGCCACCACTTGCCTAGATTTACCTATAACTGCCACCACTTGTCTAGATTTACTTATAACTGCCACCACTTGTTTAGATTTGCCTATAACTGCCACACTTGTCTAGATCTGTCTATAACTGCCACCACTTGTCTAGATTTGCCTATAACTGCCACCACTTGCCTAGATTTACCTATAACTGCCACCACTTGTCTAGATTTGCCTATAACTGCAACCACTTGTCTAGATGTGCCTATAACTGCCACCACTTGTCTAGATTTGCCTATAACTGCCACACTTGCCTGTAACTACCATCAAAGAATGAATTTGCTCGTAAGTGCCACCACTGATTAAGTGCCTGAATCAGCAATCACTGATTTAGATATGACTAAATAAGCCATTACTGATTTAAACATGCTCATTACTGCCAACACTGACCAAAATATGACTAAACTGCTTGAAATATACCTATAACTGCCACCACTGCTCAAAAGCTGTCTATTACTGTCACCACTGCTTGAGCTGTCTATTACTGCAACCACTGCTCAAAAGCCGTCTAATACTGCCACCACTGCTCAAAAGCTGTATATTTCTGCCACCACTGCTCAAGAGTTGCCTATTACTGCCATCACTGGTAGAAAATGATCATTTCTATTACAGTGATTCGACCTCATTATGAAATGATATATTTTTATTATTCTGTTATCACATATCTAGTTATTTTGGTGGTATCTTCTATTCAATTTCACCTCGCTTTACTTCAGTCAGATAAAACAGAAAATACTCAATAAATAAATAACAAAAATACTTAATAAATAAACAACAAATAATCCACTCAGGCATGTCAAAAACAAACAATAACATTTTTAACATGCAATGAAGCTAAGACAATAACAGCCTACATGACCGAAGTTTGGTGATCTTGTCTTAATCACATATTAATAAAATCTATTATTCAGAATCGGCCACGAATGGCTTGTTTTACCCATGTAAAATCTTTTATTCAAAATCGGCCAATATTTAAATGAAATCACTTTTTGCTTTATATCTATATTCTAAACATGATCCACATTAAAAAAAAACTTGATAAAGTACCAATTTACAAATGTTTAACTCATGATTCTTTCAACTGCATATGCCGTAGCCTCAAATTTGGTACCCATAATGCTTGTAACATTCTTCCTTCTATATTCTATTGTCCTAATTGGCAAGATTTGGTCATTAAGTACCAGTAATTCCTTGATCTCTCTGTAAGTTCTCCCTTTCAATGGAGAACACAATGAAAGTACACTGTGCAACTAAAAAATCAATTAATCTCATAAACTAGATTTGGTTGCCTGGGCAACTTTTGATTGTGTTTGTTTTCCTATTGCTGTGGAGATAAACTGTCCAGCTTCTATCAATTTCTGTATATTGACTCCCTGTCAAAAAAGTAAATAAATTAATTTGTTTTCGTTATAAAAATGTAGAATGAATCAGATATTTTTCAGCTAAAAATTTATCATTTGATAATTTTCACAACAACAAGGTTTTTGTTTCAATAAAGTGTAAGAAATCGAATAATAATATTTTAATTGGGGACAAGGGGACCAAGCAACATGCTTCTGGAACATAACACTTCTCACCACCTAAAGTATGATTCAAACTTGGGGTAGATCCTAAATTGAGACAGCTTGTCAGTTTCTTTTGCAAAAGGTCACAGGTCAAAGGTTTTCTCCGAGTTCTTAATCATCCAAGAACTGACTTCCTCTTTATAAATGAAAATATCTTGACCTGGATGTAAAACAACATCAGTCAACTCAACTCCTTCATAACTTCATGGTCATTGGGTCACCTGATCAAATCGCAATCTACATTTTGTGTATTTTTTTACGAGAGGGTGTAACTTATCCATTCAATTTTGTAGAAAAAATATTTGTAGAAATATTGCAAATAAAAGCAAACGATATTCCATTTACAAAATCTTTAGATCTACAAATGGTGGGTTTGACAGTTTCTACAGTAATTTCGACAGTGTCTACAGTAATAACAATTAACAAGGGGATTAATCATAGAAGATGGTACTTACGGTTTTAATTCCCAATCCATTCATCAGATAGACTACATCTTCTGTAGAAACATTGCCACTTGCCCCCTTAGCATAAGGACAGCCACCCAGACCTGATACTGAGCTGTCTACAACTGACACTCCCATCTATAAAAAAAACATTTTAATTGATATTTTTTTAACTTATAATAATTAAGTACAAGGAAGCTAACAGGAATTATATACATGTGCAATCTATGATGGCCAAAGCGGCCAGGCTAAAATAAAGCATTTTACCTATGTTTTTGTACCATGGTACAAATTTTAATGGTACACAAATAAGACACTTTTGATATGTCTGTGTACCATGTTATAAATTTTCAGGCTAAAATGAAGGATTTAAACTTTGTGTACCATGGTACACTTTTTATGGTACACAAACATGAGTCTTTTTATGTGTTTGTGTACCATGGTACACTTTTTATGGTACACAAACATGAGTCTTTTTATGTGGTTGTGTACTATAAAAATGTGTGCAATGATACACAAACACAGATAAAATGATTTATTTTTGTCTGGCCGTAGGTCAAACATGCAATATTATACATGTGTAGTACCCTACTTTCAGAACAGTGCATATATACCTAAAAATCAATCCTTGTGTTAAGGAGAAGATAAACCATTTGTTAACTATAGGTTAACTTCCAGGTTCATCCTGAATTAACCACTGAAAAAAATCCATGATGTTTGTAAATCTCCATTATTCCACTCAACCACACAGAAATGACCACCTCAACAATAGTGATAGAATCTTAACTTGGGTGTTAAATATCCTAGCTCAACACGTTATGCTACACAACACACTACTCAAGTGAAAGAATAGTAACTTGGGTGTTAAATATCCTAACTCAACATGCTACTCAACACACTTCTCTAGTGAAAGAATCGTAACTTGGGTGTTAAATATCCTAACTCAACACGCTATGCTTCTCAACACACAACTCTAGTGAAAGAATCGTAACTTGGGTGTTAAATATCCTAACTCAACATGCTATGCTACTCAACACACTACTCAAGTGAACACAACTTAAATGAAAGAATTGTAACTTGGGTGTTACTGCCTCAATGTAAATTACAGAATCTTAACTGGGTTATCTGAAACAACATTTTTACATTCCACCATCCAAGACCTGACCGTTTTGTAGAGGTCAAACAATCTTAACTGGGTTATTTGAAACAACATTTTTACATTCCACCATCCAAGACCTGACTGTTTTGTAGAGGTCAAACAATCTTAACTGGGTTATTTGAAACAACATTTTTACATTCCACAATCCAAGACCTGACTGTTTAATAGAGGTCAAACAATCTTAACTGGGTTATTTGAAACAACATTTTTACATTCCACCATCCAAGACCTGACCGTTTTGTAGAGGTCAAACAATCTTAACTGGGTTATTTGAAACAACATTTTTACATTCCACCATCCAAGACCTGACTGTTTAATCAAAGGTCAAACAATCTTAACTGGGTTATTTGAAACAACATTTTTACATTCCACCATCCAAGACCTGACCACTTTGTAGAGGTCAGACAATCTTAACTGGGTTATCTGAAACAACATTTTTACATTCCACCATCCAAGACCTGACCGTTTAATAGAGGTCAGACAATCTTAACTGGCTTGTGAAACAGTATTACTCTACCCAGAAATGACCACATTTGTAGAAGCGAGACAATCCTAACTGGATGTAAGCCCGCGTTTCACAATTACTTTTTACCCAGGATTTTCCTTCACTCAAATTTAGCAAATTTTAGCAATCTTTTTTTGAATGAAAAATAAATAATTTTTAGTATCACTAAATACAGATGTTATAAGTTTAAAGTAATTTTCAAAATGACACCTTAAATAACTGTATATCTAAACAATTATCAAAATTATTATAAATTTGTCAGATTTAAGTTAGGAAAATCTTAGTTAAGGACTGATTGTAAAACCGGGGGCAGTACTAACTATAAAAATATCTGCCTCAATTATAAGTGAAAATATACTGATTGGGTTGTTAAACATTATTTACTGATACTCTCTCTATCCTTGAAATAACTGCCTCACTTATAAGTGAAACAAGAATTCCACGGATTTAAATGTCTCGCCTGGTTAGTTTTTGATAGAGTAGAAAATACATTACATTAACATAAACTTTCACATGTTGATATGCCGCCACCACAGCTGCCATGGGAAAAGTAACACCTAAGTGCCTTATGGTGATACCAGGCTCGACAAAAATTGTAACTTTGATGAAAAACTCAATTGTTTGTACTTTATTTAGGAAAATATACAAAAGTGCTTATCATGCTAAAAAATACTAGTATAAGATTTTATTATACAACATACCTGTAAAGCTGCAAGGATATTGGCTAGAGCTTGACCATAAGTATCATGGCAATGGACAGCTATTTTCTCGACTGGTATATCATGTTTCACTCTTTCTATGACTTTCTTAAGATTTCCTGGAGTACCAATGCCAATTGTGTCACCCAATGAGATTTCATAACATCCCATATCATACATTTTCTTAGCCACCTGTTGAAAAATCAAGGAAATACATTTGATATATGACCTATAAGATACAAATATACATGTACATGTATATATATACATGTATATATGTACATTGTACATATTCACATCATAAAAAATTCAATACTTTTCTAAAGGTTTTTAACATGAATTCCACAGATTTAAATGTCTTGCTTGGTAAGTTTTTATCAGAGTATAAAATATATTACTTTAACATAAACTTTCACATTTTGCCACACCGCCGACACCGGAAATGTAACCCCTAATTCTCGCCTTATGGCGATTCCAGGCTCTACAAAAAACTGCAGTGTCATACTAAGTATATTATCAAACCTTTATGAGATAAAGTTTTATGCATTTTTAAGCCTAAAACAAAACATGTAAAAATTGAAAGCAATTAAAGTGCACTTTTGTTTATTTTCTCCTCATTTACATGGGTCTTTTACTTGTGGCAGAGTGATCTAAAACGTGCACTAAGGAGTCACAGAATGTCTCATCCCCACACTTCAGATCCTACTCAGCCAGATGCTAGCACAAGAAATTTTTCTGTTCACTTGCCTAAGGTCAGTGGTTTTCTCCAGTTAAGTTTCCCCATCAACCTAGAACTAACAGTTTTTGATGCACGTGAAAAAAAAAAATCTAGACTTGGGTCTGAAACACAACTACTCCATTCCACTCCTTATTCATGATGTTACTAAAAATATATCATGGTGAAACTCAGAAATATAGTCAATAAAGTGGGGAAAAAAAGAGAATCAAAATATAAAATCTACATAATTTACCTCAGCAACCTTATCTGGATTAACTTGACCTTCATAAGGACATCCAAGTACACAGGACACATACCTACAATATGTGAAATTGTTAAGACTTAAGGTCAGTAGATACACTTCATTTTTTGTAACTCTATAAGTTATATTACATAAGAGTTTTGTAGCCACCAAACCAGTTGTTAGCCTGCAAGAACAATATAAGTGTATATTCTATTAGTTAAATCTTGATTCTAGAGGTGACAGGCTATAGGCAGACAAATCTGTAAGTCTTGTTGATAGAAGATTCAGTATAATGACTAAATGGAGTAATGAAGTTTTACATCTCAGTCAAGAGTTTTTCATTTACATGTATTTACATGTAGTTTTGGGATGTCACAAAAAAAAACCAAAATCCAAAGAAAAATTTTGGAGTGGACAAATTTGCTCACACTTGGATCTGCCACATTGGTATTAATCCTCGGCTATGAGAGACATTGTGATCCTTACAACCACATTTAAGACCACTTATGTTCTTAGTGGCTTTAGATATTATAAATTAAGACAAATTTTTTATCTTACATTATATATGAAAATTAGTATCAAAAGTTCAAGTATGCTTGTAGCAACCTTTGATGGTATCTTTAATCGAAAGCAAGCTGTAACTGAAGAACACTTATATAAAATATGATCCTAATAGACAGCTTTAACTGTAAAATTTCTCAAGATTGTTTCTTGCAATGAATAATCAAATAGACCACCAGTTCAATTTTTTAAAGAATCATACCAAAAAGATTTGCTCAAATTGTTTTTGAAAGACTGTGGTAATGGAATTTGAAAAAGAGGGGGAAAAAATTATACCCTCTGACAGGTGTTTTAGTTTCATTAGCAGCTATCATTACTTCCTCAAATCTTTTCAAGCTTTCATCAATGTCACAGTTGATATTTTTCCTGAAGTAGAAAGAAATTACAATAAATTTTCTATAACTAGCAATGCAATGAGTTTAATTTGACCTTGCTGTTCTTAAAAGTTTCAGTGTGTTTGAGTTTTCTGATGAAGAAATCATTGAAATTATTCATGGAAACTGAAACTACTTCAACTAAATAAATTAAAAGAGTGCATTTTTCTCACCAGGCACATGTCATTTATAGTCTAAAGTTTGTGTAATTTGAAGACCCAATAGTCTCAATTATCATTCATAAGTTTCTGGAAGTAAGTATCATTTTGGTTACTGATGATTTCATATACTTTTAGAGATCAGTTTGACTGTTTATCTATTGGTTTGCCACTTAACAAAATCAAAGTACTGAAAGTGCTGAAACCCTAAAACCTGGTTTTTAAGGAACAATGTAACAAGTTTTACCATAAGGTCATGGGGTTCATGAAGGTTTGGATTCAAGAAGTGTTTAGATTCCTTAACATTATGATAATGATAATTTTGTTTTAGAGAATTAAAGAAACCGCATGTAACCCTCAATTTGGTACCGTAAACTCTGAAATGTTGGCAGCCATTTTTTCTTAGCACTTTTTGCCTTTCCTTTAACCACTTACTTTACCAAAAATTCTGAATGAAAATAATGGCCTCATACAGACTGTTGATAAAATAGTGATGTTAGTTAAATACCATACAATGTACATGTACACAGCAATACAATAGACTACTACATGATTTTCTTTTATGGCCTCATTAAACATTTCCAGGTCCAAAAAAGGCTAGATTTCAAAGCGTAACATCAAAATACAAGAATGATGATATACACAGACAGAACTGATAAATTCTTATATCAACAGTTAGTCTTATTGGTACAAACAATATGTCACTGTTAAATGAAAGCTTCCACAAATAAAAGTGGTAAAACAAAAAATGTGTATCAACTATTAAAAAAATTCACTAGCATCTTTTATAAAAATGACATTTAAACAAAGCAGTGTATGAAATTATCTAGAAAAACGTGATGGCCAACAGGGCCCTTAACCTTTAAAAGTTGGTAGTCCAAATGAAAAGTTATTGACCCTGAAATATGGAAATTTGTGTGTCTCTTAAATTTTGCCAATTAAACCTCATTTTAACTATACTGTATGCATTGTTGTGTCTTTGCTATATTGTCTGTTGTCTGTTGTACTAGTGTAAAGTATTGTTCATTGATGAAGATTTCTTATTATACTGAGACAAACTACCATAAACTTGAGGAAACTTCTGCCTGCTATAGGGGAACCGCTGGTTACAAGAAAAAGCCAACCAGACTTGGAACTCTATGAAGTTGGTGACCTAAGCAGAAAGTTAAAAGCCTCGGGCCATTGGGCCCGCAGTAATTTCACACACTGAAACAAAAGACCATTTAGGAGAGTCTGAAGAGTTTAAAGAGACATATGGATCTTACTTGCTAAAAGATTCTGATGCTGCTCCAAATATGGCAACTTCATTTGCACCAGCTTCTACCTAAAAATAAAACATTACAAAGGTTATTTAACATCATGAAAAGGCAATTTGAACAAAGCCACTGTTCTCAGTTAGCAGATTACCAGATTTAGTTCAGATCACAAATTACAATTGTTGGTTTATGACAATCTTTGGCAGTTAAAAACAACATGAGGACTTTGTAACATAACAATATACAGAGGACTTACAATGTGTTAACAAGAATTCCACAGATTTAAATGTCTTGCCTGGTTAGTTTTTGATCAAGTAGAAAATACATAACTTTAACATAAACTTTCACATTTTGACACATTGCCGCCTATGATGACACAGGAAAAGTAACACCTAAGTCTTACATTTTGGCAATGCCAGGCTTGACAATAAAAAAAAAAACCAGTTATAAACAAACACTAGTATTTTAATGTCTAACATTTACACATCTGTCATAATGTGTGTTATCTTAATCTCCTGGATATACTTTTATATATACAGAGAGAGTAGATATTTGACAGAGAGAGAGAGAGAGAGAGAGAGAGAGAGAGAGAGAGAGAGAGAGAGAAAGAGAGAGAGAGAGAGAGAGAGAGAGAGAGAGAGAGAGAGAGAGAGAGAGAGAGAGATCATAAGAAGTGACAGAAAGGGAATTAGAAATAAGTCCTAAAAATGACTGATAAATATTTTATTTAGTTGGACTTTTAAAATAATAATATTAATAATAATTATACACAACGGGATATAAATAGAACACACTGTGGATGTTTTATTGTAGTACTATGTTCTAGTAAACTAGTGTTAAATCAGTATATCATTTATGTTTGATTTTTGGAGTGGAGTGGAGTGGAGTAATGGAGTTTTACGCCCGTCAAGATTTTTTCACTTGTTTTGAGGCGGCAAGTTCTAGGGTGGTGGAGGAAACTGGAGTGCCCAGAGAAAACCATCGACCTTCGGCAAGTGAACTGACAAACTTTCTAACACTAGGATCTGTCCTGAGTGAGATTCGAACCTAGGTGGTGAAAGGCGCTGTGATCTGTAAGCATGTGCTTTAGGCCACTTGGCCACCAAGGTACCCTTGACTTTTGGAATGTTAACTTGATAAATTTTTGAAAATGAACTTTATGAGTTATTGCATTGTGCAACAACTTTATCAACCTGCTTTATGGTTGCAACAGTTACCAAGAAATATCAACATGATATTATTGCAATCATAATTATGTACATGAATTCCCATAACAAAATAAAAAAGTTTATTGTCTTTTATTGTGCTTTATTCTGGTATATAAATTACAAGAGGACCATTAAACACAAAATCTGTAATGAGTTACTCTTTTTTTTAAATTTTATTTTATTTAAGATAATGGTCAGTAAAGGCAAGCTTAACACCACTTTGTCACTGAGTCATATTAAACTCTTGTCTGTTACAAGAAATCTTAAAATAGACCGTAAAAATGAAAAAAAAAAAAAAGATAACAAGAAAAATGACCTATATTTTTATTTTAGGCAATAAGAGTGAAAAGTCCCCCTAGATTGAACATTGTGTTTTCTGATAAAGGTTACCTACTGCGGCTTTAAATCCTTTCAGATTTGGAGTTAATGCTGCATAGGATACTCCACTCTTACGTTTTATTCCTTTTAATACTTCTGTGTGATCAGCCATCTTCAGATAAATAAGTAAAAATATAAATATAAATAAATATATAAATAAACAAATAAATAAATAACATTTTAATATGTTATGTTATATGCCCACATAGAAATATATTCTACCACAATGAAAAAAATAAACAAGCAAAATGAACATAAATATGTATAAATATAGCACAAATAAATAATACTTTTTCCCTTAGAAACAGACACTAACCGTAATGGTTGATTTCAGTGTCAATGGATACTTAAAGTATACAAGGTGCTTAGGTAATATAAAAATATATGTCAAAGTTTTTAAAATATGTACATGCATTTACATTTTTTAAAAATATTTATACATGTATGTTCTCCCTATAATCTTGGTGTAGCTCTGCCATTTGCAAATTTTGTAAATTTCTAATTTTCATAATTTTTGGCTCCAAAATATTAATTTTGGCTAATATTTTTTCCTCAAAAATTTTGATAAAATTCATTGCAAGCTTTCAGTTTAAAAGGTTAACTGAAACTTTTTCATATAAATTAATTGGTTTTAAATTTTGCAATTGACTAATTTTTTGGCTCGTTAAATCAATCAATCAAATCAAGGTAAATATTTTGGCAGGGTAATAGTCCTTTCATCAAGTATAAACCGAGTTTGATTTGTTTAACATATATAGTTATATTTCCCTTCGAAAAATAATGATTTTCTTGATAATTCTGAAGAATTCCTCTATTATTACTCCTGAAAAAATTCTTTTTTGGTACTTTCTGGTACAGATCCATTAACCATCTGGAAGAGTGAAGTGGAGTGGAGTAATAGTGTTTTACGCCCCAGTCAAGAATCTTTCACTTATTTTGAGGTGGTCAGTTCTGGGATGGTGGAGGAAACCGGAGTGCCTGGAGAAAAACACCAACCTTGGACAAGCGAACTGACAAACTTTCTCACACTAGGATCTGTCCCGAGTGGGATTTGAATCAAGGCGGTGAGAGACACTGTGATCCATAAATGCGCGCTTTAGACCACTCAGCCACCGAGGCCCCCCTTCTGGAAGAGTGCATGTCTACCAACCAAAAGAGTCAAGTTTTATAATCAATGATTGATTGATTGATTTGATTGGGTTTTACATCCCAGTCAAGAATATTTCACTTATATCAAGATGTCACCAGCTATAGGTAAAGTGGCAGAAAGTTTTACCTTTGCAGTGTACTTAGGAAAATGTGCAAGAAGGGTTCGTTAACATGCCACACCTACCATGACACTGAACAACGATTTTCAAGCCTAATCCGAAGGACCCACAATGAATGAGAAAATAGATTCTGTCTGGTGTTTCCTCCCTTGTGTTTGAATGTTTACTTCATCTTACCTGAGGTACCCACTTTGGTGATACAAAACTGGTGACTTCTATAACAGGTAGACCAGCTTCTGACAGTTTATTTACAAATTCTATTTTAGTTTCAGTTGGTACAATACTCTGCAAAAAATAAAAAGAGAGAAATAAAATTTAACAAACAAACCAAAAATAAATAAATAAATAAATAAATAAATAAATAAATAAATAAATAAATAAATAAATAAATAAATAAATAAATAAGAAATTGATACATTACTAGTTAACTAGTTAAAATTAACTTATAAAGAATCCTGTGTAACCACAAATCCTGTGTGTCAATTCAAAGACAGAAATTAGAACATACAAACTGGTTTGTCTTCTCTCGAAACAACATATTCAAAGCTAACACTGTGCATATTAAATTTGTGTAAACTGTCAATTTAGATGACTCAGCCATCAAGGCACTTTCATTTCAAAATCAAAGTTCTGAAATCTATTGGTTCTTAATTGAGTCAAATTTACAATCCAAGACCAAGTAAGTCACAGGGAGCAATGAAAGCTATCTAAATTCATTACTGCTTTGAAAGTTAAGAGATAATATTTTCCTCTTTTTTAAAAAAATTTTTTTGAGCCTGACACTCAAATGTGCAATAATGTCAGCAAGAATGCAATGTCACACCACTCTCAGAGTCAAGACAAAAAATAACATAAATATCTTACTTTTTCATTCTGTAAACCATCCCTTGGTCCAACTTCAACAATTTTAACAAAACTAGGAAGTCCAGCAAACTAAAAAAAGAATAAAAAATATGTTTATATACCTGGTATTATAACTTTTTTCTACCTGGCTTTATGTGAGGCCTGCATCGTTACAGCTATTTTTTTTTCCAGCTACATGTATGGAACAGTCATAATCTCATACTGCAAAATGAGAGCATTGATAAAAACATTTAAATTTTCTTGTTTCAGCATGTATATGCACATGTAAACCAAAACAATAAGCATTTAAAGTTCTTTCAACACATGCATAGCATGTACTATTCAACTTTAAATGTATGCCTTGTAGAAAGAAAGAAAAAAATTATTATCATTCAACATGCAACAAAGTATGTAGTAACTTGTTTCTATCCTCACCTACATCATCAGATGAAGCATTGGTGGCCAAGTGGTCTAGAGTGTGTATTTATGGGTCACAATCAACTTATCACCTAGGTTCATATCTAACTTTGACAGAAAGTTTGTCAGTTCGCTTGCTGAAGGTTGTGGTTTTCTCTCTTTTGGCATTCTAGATTATTTTTGAATTTCCTCAACAATCCTGAACTGACTCAATATAAGTGAAAAATTCTTAACTGGGACATAAAATAGTATTAATCCAATCCAAGTAATTACATCCTACATCTACAGTTCTGCAGTTGACACTAGGGTTTTATCTAGTTTTTGCTACACATTTATAACGAATGTAGTGAGTCGCGGCAAAGCCGCGACGAAACAAAGTTCGTTCTATAGATAACGCGTATGTGATATATGGAAACCATGTGTTCAACCAGTAGACCATCCATTCATTTCTTTTGAATACTGGAAGTTCATGGAATATTCTCCCCATAGGACAATACGGAAGTAGAATAAAATCTCCTATTATCTCGTCTCCATTACGCGTTAAACAAAATCAAAATCTTTATTTCATCAATAAGACTGTTAGTTGTGGAAACAATAAACAAAATAAGTCGAAAGGTCTACATAAATGTATTTACAGCATATACTTTCCTCATAATTTGAAAAACAGTTCGATCTCCAGTAGAGCGTTATCAAGTATCCTTGGTAACAAGATCATTAAGCCGAGCAAACCCATCATTATTAAAGGAAGAACTTTCAACTTAACATGAAAAAGAAAAGGGTGATAATCTAATAAACACGAGTGACATGCGCAACACCTCTTATTTTTCCCTTCAGTAAAATGGTTATGTCCGAATGTTTACATAATGTAAATGTCCGATATTTAATGTCCCAATGTCTTGCCCATCAGTTATACCAGATACAATCTTCTGTCACTACGTCCGTCAATACGCAGTGCCTATATTCATATTAATATTAACCAACTAGATGGAAAATCTCAAATAAAAACAAAGACCCTTAGTTGTTTAAGAATTCAAAATTACATGCATTTCTCCACCAGATATTGTTCAAAATCTTGTGGTTAAAACAAATTTTCCCCACTTTTTATCATACTATCCTTTGATTGGGAGATTTTTCCTTAACAAAAGGGGTTGAGTTGTTTTATGTACCAGTCAGGATTATTTGACTTATCTAGAGACAGTAAGTTCTGGGATAGTGTAGGAGAGTGGAGTTCCTTTAGAAAATCAACAACCTTCCTCAAGCGACAAACTTTCTTACGCTATGATATTTTGGAATAGGATTCTAAACTAGGCGTTAAGAGACACTGTGATCTGTAAGGGTCAGCTTTACACCACTCTGCCACCAAGAAGAAGGAGTTCCTAATCTAATTAGAAATATTTTGAATTTTGTACATGCGAGTTATGCATCACCAAGGAATCGTGTGATCCTGTAAAAGATGGAATCGACATCTCTTCAAAATAATTTTTGTCCGGGGTGATTTAAGGATTATCTCTACATAATTAAAACATCATGCAGTTAGGATACATAGCAAAAATCTTACCACTGCATTTGTGGAATACTTCCTTTCCTTTAATGTCGTTGTAAGTCGTAGGAGAACTTGTCGCCGACAGAGCGCAGCCATCTTGACAACAACTGTAGTGCAGCAGTGAATATTTTCAATGAAAATATATTTAATGATTTTTGAAAAACATTAAAGTTTCAAAAAATTATAAAGAATTAAATTCAATTACCAATGGTAGTGGAAATATATCATTTCAATATGATGGAAAATCCATACGTTATCAACTATTTGCTGCGTTCTTAAAATATGGTAGCTCCCATATGCCACGTTGGGAAGTGTAAGAAATATTTTTGATCAATGATGCATAATTTTTGCCCTTTATCTTATCGATTATTTCTTAAAATATTTATGCAAATCTTCTTTACAGATTAGGTGAAATAAGATATAATACAAATTGGTTATTGTCATCTAATTTTGATGTTAAATGTGATTTGTATTAGTACAGACTAAAGTCCATTGGATTTTATCTTGTTTGTAAGCAAGTTATACTTAACTCAGTACTTTGACCTAGAAAGCACGAGTTCAGAAAACACAACAACTGATAGTGCTTATATTTATCTGGAGATTCAGATTTGGGTTAATTCATTCATATACTAGTAGGATGTTTTACAACTATTAACCTAAACTTAGTAAACTGTAAAAGAAAAAGAAGGTTGTATTAGTGCAGGTATATTTTTGTTCGGATCTTTGTATTTCATGAAAAACGGATATGTTAAATTATCAATTCATTCATATAGATGCCATTGTAAGCTTCGAACTTGTTTTGTCGCTTCTTCATCTTTGGCTTCTGTTTCTAGTACTGTTAGTACTGTCCATATTTATGGGAGTGGAAACATGCATAAGAAAACACCCACAAGGGATTATGAATCAAGTTTAGTATGTGTAGTAGTGATGCAGTGTGCGAAATTACTGCAGGCCCGATGGCCCGGGGCCATTGGCTTTTTGGTAAGGTCAACAACTTCATAGAGTTCCAAGTCTGGTTGGCTCTTTCAATTAACCTATTGGTTCTTCTATAGCAGGCGGATGTTTCCATGTTTCCTCAAGACACCAAAATTTGTGGTATTTTGTTTCATTATAATAAGAAATCTACACTGATGAACAATACTTTACACTAGTACAACAGACACTATAGCAAAGGCACAGCAATACATGCAGTATAGTTATGAGGTTTAATTAGCAAAATTAAAGAGACAAGCAAACTTCCATATTTCAGGACCATTAAGTTTTCATTTGGGCTACCAACTTTTAAAAGCTAAGGGCCCTGTTGACCATCATGTCTCTTTAGCTAATTTCATACACTGTAGTGATGGTGTAATGTCCCAGTCAAAATGCTTTGGCTTAAATTGTGGTTTGTCAGTTATAAGATGGTGGAGGAAACCAGAATACTTTGAGAGAATCAACAGCTTTTGGCAAGCAAACTAACAAACTTGTTATCAATAGGATCTGCCTATGTAGAATTTGAACCTAGACAGTGATGGGCACTGTGATTAAAAAAAGAGTGCTTTAGACCACTTAGCCACAGATGCTTCTTGATTATAAATTGAGGGACCAGGTGCTTTGTAATCACCAGGTTCAAGAAATTGTCAATTTCTTGACTGAATATGAAATGACATGTATAACCCATATAAGCTTTTTCATATTTAATTTCATGATGTTCTGACTGAGATGGTTTGTTCCTTATAATATATACAGTATAACCTCCGGAAACCGAACCCTGAGAAAACCGAAATCCTGTCAAAACCGGCCAGGTCTGATGGTCCCGATTTTTTTCCTCTATATTCCTTTTGTTAAAAACCTTGATAAACCGAACCCTGTGAATTCTGAATACCAGTCGATTTTTTATGAAAAATCCGTTCTCTGACTATGAATTTCACCTGTGAAAACCGATCTTGGAACTAGGCCAAATTTGCTTTGATTTTAAACCAAATTCTGTCATTGATTTTTCTAGTTTGGAAATTAAGACATACTTTTTAGTTTAATTAATCATTAAAATAATTTCACTCAGAAACCGGGATTTTCATTTACTGAATACCACACTTTATTTTAATGTTTAAACAATGATGTTTTCTTTTTATTCATTCATCTTTTCCCGACTTGCAGTTAATGTCTAATCAAGACAAACAATGAAACAATGGAGATCATAATTACTTACATCACGTCCTATTCAGGTAAACAATAGGAAACGATAATTAATAATCAACTAACATTTAATCCAATAGCTTGGTCGGACAGGTGTTTGTTTGTAAGCCATTATGTGTTCGGTTGCATATCTATGCATGTCATGATCAAAGGTGCCTCTTAGGCCTTATTACGCTAAAACAATATGATTGTAAGAAAAAATATGATTGTGAAAACAAAGGGTATTTCATGAACATGTTTTTTTTTTTTTTTTTTTTAATTGTTTTTTACCTTTTATGGCTTTATATTCATGTTAAAAACCACTGTAAAAAGGTTATTAAATCATTCAAATTTGCACGTTGCTTGTGTTAGTGTTTATCTGTTAAAAAATCGTAAGTGAGAATAATAACTAAGCAACCACCTGCTAAACGGAGACGGACAGAATTGTCATTAAAGGACAAAATTGATTTGATCAAAGATTCCAATTCTGTGCCAAAGATGACACAGAAAGAGTTGGGGGAAAAATGCGGAATACAGTCAAGAATGCCACTTCACTCCAACCAGTTTTATATTTTTATTTTGCTTATTTTTCATCCAGTTGTGGGAAAATTTGTAAAATAGAAAACCCAAAAGTACAGTAGAAAATGTGCAACATAAAAACCCATACACAATCACAAATCCTTAAAAAATCAATTGATCACCCGAACAATTTCCGAGTTCAATATCTAGGACAGAATGTTGGAAGCAACCCATTAAAATGGTGCCTCCTAACTATTGTAGATTTTATCTTTATTAGCTTACATAGCACTACAAAACATCATCATCATGATCAATGATTTCTTCCCGATAACTGATGCATGTAGCGGAGAAAAAAAATCATGTGCATTTAAATATGACAAGTGATACACGTGGACCTTATCGTAACGTAAAAAATAACAAACACTTTTCTATTTTTTCCCCAAAATTTCCTTTTATTCAATGTATGTTCAAGTACATAAAATAACAATCCTAATGTGTTCATCTACTTCTAAATTTAATGTCCTTGTTGTTACTCGCCCTATGTGACAATTTCCCGATGTTTATCGGGGCAAGTAACTCTTGGCAAAAACCTCTATAAACTGAAACCTGTCAAAACCGAAATTTTTTCTCAGTCCAGAGGACCATCGGTTTTCAGAGGTTCTACTGTAAATACATTACAACAGTATATGGCATGATGTACAATCTGTTGAACATTGCAGGTGCAATAAAACACATTTCATATATGTAATTTTTATACGCCCGTCATATGACGGGACGTATTATGTTACGGTGCTGTCCGTCCGGGCGGGCGGGCAGGCGTCTGTTAACAATTTGTATTCCATTCAATAGAGACCACAAACATTTATGGATTCAAATGAAATTTGGTATACAGCTTTACCATGGTAATACCTTGTGCAAGTTCGAATTACAACTTTTTCGGATTATTTTTGGAGGAGTTATGCCCCTTTTTTAACTTAGAAATTTTTGTATGACCATGTGGTTTCCGATCATCAGAGCCTACAACTATTTATGGATTCAAATGAAATTTGGTATACACATTTACGATGTTATTATCTGGTGCAAGTTCGAATTACAACTTTTTCAGATTATTTTTGGAGGAGTTATGCCCCTTTTTTAACTTAAAACACCTTTTTATCATACTGCACAGATCACGACAACAGTTCAAATTATAATTAAGCTTTATAGATATAAATTATTTCAGGTTGGTTAAAAAAAAAGTTCTCAAAACATTTCAGACAAAAAATGTATTTGTTTCCTAAAATCTTCCTGCATGCAATGCTTAACACATGAAAACACTGCCATGACCTAACATTATATTTTAAACTTCTTCCTTCCTGGAAATGAATATGAATTATATAGCAGTCTACCACTATCCATTTAGCAATATATTTTTACATAAATATATCCTAGTTGTAATTATACTTCTCAGTAAAGAATGGAACAATCTAGAGGATTAGTGACGAATTCATTCGGAACATCCTCTGGATGTGAAATGATAAAGGCGACAACTTTCTCCTTTTTAGCAGCATATATTTGCATCTTGGGGACCTTGAAAACTCCTCAATAGATTTTGCTAAAAATTTCTGAGGTTATGGAGTCTAATGCGATCTAGCTATCTAACTTGGTGAAATTTTTGGGAAAAATCGGTATCATACTTAATTTTGGGGTCAAACATGCAAAAAATGAATTTTTCCAAAAAACAATTACGTTTAACGCACTCCTGTTCAATAACAGTTCATTGTACGAAAAAGTCGTCCATTGACCGAAAAATGTTTAAGATCTGACGGAAAAGACGGTATTTTTATATTTTTTCTATCTTTTACATAAAATCCACAATAACTGTTTAAAGTCAGCGCTATCATCCAAAAACAATTTAATGTACCGTTTTGAATTCGTACCCATATTAAAGTAACCAATTCTTTACCAAATTATTGGTAGGTTTGGCACTTATCCGTTAGGTCTGTGTCAAACTTTTGAGTGGCAAGTTCTGTGGATGAGCTCTACTGATAGAAATCCTCTAGATTGTTCCATTCTTTCCCGCGAAACCCCTAAAGGTGTCGCCACACTAGTAAATAGTACTACTCGATCAATATAACACGGGCGTATAATGCTACGCTCGGCGGTGCTCTTGTTTGTTGTTGTTTTGGTTAGATCCAATATTTCCACTTTGTTTTTTAAATTAAAAAAAAACGATTGGTCTTGGAGCACAGACTTACAGAGCAAAGGTGTTCAAACCCACTTGGGCACATCCTTGTGTATGGAAGTTTGTCATAGACCTTACTGAAAGATGTAGATTTCTCAAGGTACTTTGGTTTTCTCCACCATCCTAGACCTTGCTGAGGTACTTTGTACAAGGTACTTTTAATCCACCATTCCAGAACTGACTGCCTTGGTATAAATTAATTAATCTAGAATGAGACATAAAATAACATTTTGACACTCTACTTTGCTCCAATGAAACTCAAAATCAGGAGCATAATAAGGCCAATTCAATTAAAATAGTAGATTCTCATCCAGGTTGGACAAAAAAATTTTGGACGGGTGGAAGGGTTTTATTTTTTATTTTATACAAAAATTAGCACTCTCACATGGTTGACATCTACATCGGCAATCGAGCCCTTTTTGTCTATATCGCCGCTTATTAAATTATTGTACACCTCCACTAACTGGAAAATTAAGAAAATCATGCTCTATCGGCTGTCCTTAAAATGCTACTTACAATTTCAACCTGGCACTTCCAGTTTTTACGGGAGTGCTTAAAACCCTTTTCTGAAACGCCACAGACTCAACATAACTCCAGAACCGACTTTAAATACTCCCGGGACAGGAAACAAAAATAAAATGACTTGGGGCAGCACATTTTCGGTGGGGCGGGCTGTGATGAAAATCTACCAATTAAGTTGAATTGGCCTAATAAAGATATAAAATCAGAATTTTAAGTCCAAGTTATAGAAGTTTCCCTGTATAATATACATTGATAGATTTCCATCAGTTATGGGACCAGAATTTTTATTCCTTTCCAGGTTAAAGAGTTAGGAGAGTTATAACTACAACTTGATTGAAGGGTAGGCCATCTGACAATCTTAGCAAGATGCCTCTAACACCGATAGAGAAGTTACCTGACCAGTCTGTCAAGGAGATGGGTGAAGGAGGTATGTTACGTGTACTAATAATAACAATTATTCCCAGATGTAGGAAACCGAGAATTTTTAAAATGGTTCAAGTCCATTTCAGACAAAAAAAGTTAGAAACCAGGTTTAGATTTCTCCATTGCACATGACAGATGGTGATAAATTCTGTTTCTAAACATCAAACCCAGGGTGATTACAACAATTGTCATGAAACCACTGAAAGCATTCAGAAACAATTTATAATCAATTTCTTAATTCAGTTATATCATACTGTTATACAAAATAAATGTAAACTCACACGATTGTTTTTCATGTTACACTCCAATGAACTGGGTAACCATAGCAATGCTAAATGTGAATGACATGACATACATGTATGAATCTTTTCATTTCATTGGCTGAAAGAGTGAAAGTGCTTGTTGTTGATAGTTCCAATGCACATTATGAAGTCTGCACACTCTTTTTCATGTTATGACACAATAAACTTGTTAAAAACACAAGTTATTCCTTAAGAAATGCTGCAATCCAGTTCAATTGTGGACATTACATATATTGTGTAATGCAAATCATGAAGGTGTCATGTCTATTTTATACTGAACCCTATAGAGGGCAGGTGGCACTTCTGTGTGATAGTGATTGCTTACATGTCAGATTCAGGGCTCAGGAAAACTTTGACTTGGGGGTCGGACATTTTTTCAAAGCAACCGTATCATCGATGCTGTGTAAAGCAAAAAAAAACAACAAAAAAAACATACCACCGATATTGTTATTGACGATGTTTTTTTAAAAAGATTTTAATTGTTAATATCAAATAGATTTTAAAAAGGATTTATCTACTACATAGAGGTTATTTAGGTACATGAAGTCAGGCTCGTGTCCACATGGTGTAGATTTTTGTACTGTCGGCGTTGATGACACAAGGTTTGATGGCCATCTTTGTTTATTGACAATCGTGCATTTTCGTTTTTCCGAAGTTACACGAACTTTACTGAACCTCATTTCAAGACCTCTTTGATTGTATTTAGACTTTTTAAAATAATTCATTTATAACTAAACAGTTTGCAAAGACCATACGATGTGCGTTAAAGTCTTATTTGACATCCCGCATGGAACTTGTTTGATAATAGTCCGACAACCATCACCTTCAAGGATCAACCCTTGTAATCAGCTGTTTATGGCTTCCGTAAGTCAAGCAATGTGATTAGCCTACTTAATAAACACATTAATGAGGGTTCGGACGATGAAACAAAAGGAACAGATTGAGACCATGGATTCTAACTGATTAATAAACAAAAGCCTAATTATTATATCTGTAGTTTTTTTTTGAAAACGGTTGACATGTGATAGCAAACAATAGTCGAGTAAAATAATGACCGACAAACATATTTATTTATATGTCCGATTAACTGATTTCTATTATTAACTAAAAATGTTCGACAAGTGATTTTTCACATTGGACAAAAATGTTTTTTGTCGGACATGTCCGGCAAATATGACCGTTTCCGGACCCCTGGTCAGATTAAACATCTGTGTTATAATGATCACTATTAGAGAGATGGTAATACCTCCATGTTGGTTGACCTGTTGTATCAATATACAGGAAAAGAAAAAAGTCTGAGCTAGGCTGTAAACCCCCATTCACTGATGCACACCTTACATTATGAACAGTGTTTGGCATTTTATCTTTGAATGCTATTATCCAAGATTGAAATTAAGCTATAAAAACACTGGGTAAGTGATTTGCCATCAAACCCTACTAACAAGTGAGAAATCATTAAATGGATGAGTTGAGATCTTTTTGATTAACAATTCTATCTATATTGTTTTCTTTACAGAACTAACTAAAGCTGCCATTAGACAGACAGTATGGAAATATTTAGAATCTAACAATTTGGTTAAATTTCCACGTCCAGTCTACCGTAGGATTCCAAATTTCGAGGTAATCTTTTCTAGACCATTTTTTTCCAGAATCTTACCATCAAAACATTATTTACTTTATAGTCGGATGTATGTGCAATGATTAAACTTGTTACCATTACTAAAATCAATTCTAGTTTGTTCTTTACAAATAAATATTAATACATATTGGTTAAAATCAGTCACAAAGATGTACTTGACTACCCAGAATTTTTGTCTTGAAATTCTATCATTCCAAAGTTTCCATTTCAAACAAACATTTTCATGATCAAGATTTTTTAAAAAGAGATTTTTTAACTTATTGTGTTGTGATAATGCATCATTGAAAGTTGTACTTTCGATAAGTTGTAAAAGGTATACCCTTGGATGTTTTCTCAACAGTGAGTACATGCAACTGTAAGTTGTGTTATTTAATTTCTGTTAGTAGATTTAATTGGTAATGGTGACTTGAACATGGCTGTAAGACTATTTCAGAACCCAAAGCACACACATTATATAAATGAAAATTAAAACTTTATAACACAGAGTATTATGTACATGTGTATTTATTCGTTTCTTCAGGGTGCAGCTGCAGCAGGTGAAAAGGCTGCAACTTTGGATGAATTTAAAAATGCCAAAGTAATTAAAATAAATCCAGACAAACCACAAGAAAATTCCAGATTTTTAACATTAGAGGTAAGTATTGATAGTTCATTGAATGGTTGGTTATGATTGGTTGGTTGTTGGATGGTTTTGATTGGTTGGTTAGTTGTTTGGTTGTTTAGAAGGTTTTGATTGGTTGGTTGTTTGGATGGTTTAGTTTGTTGAATGTTGTATTATGTCCTATGAGAAATTTTCAGCTATTTTCAAAAATAAAATGTTATCTTCATATCTCAAGAATTAATCTTAACACAGGTTAGTGTGGTGCACAAGTTAAGTGCAAGAATATTTGATCTGTTTTGTACTAGTGGCCATTTACTGTGACATTGAGTGTTAGTACACTCCCCTGTAATGTCTCAGAGCATTCAGCAGCCCTCAAATTTGTCTACTAAAATGGTGGCCAAATCGACCTGGAATTGTGTCTGGCGACCTAAAATTTGTAAATGGTGGCCAGCTTGTCCACTTTAAATTTGAACTATTATGACTAGAGAACAGATATTATTTGTGTTACAGAATTTTCATGGTACTGTTGCAATATAATGATACTGTTAAGGCAATATAATGGACACTTTACATCATCATTATTGTTATTAATAACACTAATGTAAGTGATTGTATGTCAATTTTAAAAATGTGCATTTTTGTTTTCCATAACTAAAAATTGCCTTAATTTTTCATCATTTGGAAGAAAAGATTGCCTGCCCACTTGGAATTTCCACTGGCCACCAGAAAATTTAAATTGGTGGCAAACTGGCCACTTAGTTTTGAAACCCACTCTGAGGGCTGTTCAGTACTATATACTGGTACAAAGCCAGCATAAAAACTAACAAAGAAAAATCTGTTTTCACTTTAGAAATAACTTAAAGTGATTAGATAAAATTGCAAATTCTTATGATAGAATTGCCACTCTCAAAATCTTGTTTATACCCAGTAAACCACAACAAATTTAAAGTAATTTATTAAATTTATGATATTAATCTTCAACATTTCTGCTTAGAATTTGGGAAAGGTCAATCATTTAAGTATTACAAAATACTGGTGTCTATTTCTCATCTGCTGGTTTTGTTAGTGAATGGAACAGCATCATTCATCCCTTCAGAGCACTTAGGTTCACCTTCTTTGACGTCACACACAAAGCAATACAAACCAAAACAAAACAAAGACGTTTTCCATGACATCATTTATCATCATCAACAAGAGGTTGACAGGTCTTGCAAGTTTACTGAAATGTAAACATTATTCCTGTCAATTAATTTGTATAAGAAAATTTCAGCAATTGTAAATATTTGTTGTGGAATAGGTAGAACTCACAGCAATGAGACCCCTTGGGTTTTGAAGGCTGATACATTAATCACTTATCCACCACAACCCCAATAAAGAATTGAAAAATGTTATATAAATTTATGTTACTGTCATGGAAAACATTTATAAATATTCTTATTTTTTGGGGTTTTTTTTCAACAGGCAGAAAAGACGCTTCTTGTACCGACCCCAAGATTAAGAGATGGATTGTTTAATAAGATAAATCCTCCAGCTGGTTGTGGCAAAGATGTTCTTAGAACATGTGCAACTGCTCAGGTATGTAATCTGATTGTGGCAAAGATGTTTTTAATACCTGTGCAACTGCTCAGGTATGTAATCTGATTGTGGCAAAGATGTTCTTAGAACATGTGCAACTGCTCAGGTATGTAATCTGATTGTGGCAAAGATGTTTTTAATACATGTGCAACTGCTCAGGTATGTAATCTGATTGTGGCAAAGATGTTCTTAGAACATGTGCAACTGCTCAGGTATGTAATCTGATTGTGGCAAAGATGTTTTTAATACAGGTGCAACTGCTCAGGTATGTAATCTGATTGTGGCAAAGATGTTTTTAATACAGGTGCAACTGCTCAGGTATGTAATCTGATTGTGGCAAAGATGTTCTTAGAACATGTGCAACTGCTCAGGTATGTAATCTGATTGTGGCAAAGATGTTTTTAATACACGTGCAACTGCTCAGGTATGTAATCTGATTGTGGCAAAGATGTTTTTAATACATGTGCAACTGCTCAGGTATGTAATCTGATTGTGACAAAGATGTTTTTAATACAGGTGCAACTGCTCAGGTATGTAATCTGATTGTGGCAAAGATGTTTTTAATACCTGTGCAACTGCTCAGGTATGTAATCTGATTGTGGCAAAGATGTTTTTAATACATGTGCAACTGCTCAGGTATGTAATCTGATTGTGGCAAAGATGTTTTTAATACAGGTGCAACTGCTCAGGTATGTAATCTGATTGTGGCAAAGATGTTCTTAGAACATGTGCAACTGCTCAGGTATGTAATCTGATTGTGGCAAAGATGTTTTTAATACACGTGCAACTGCTCAGGTATGTAATCTGATTGTGGCAAAGATGTTTTTAATACATGTGCAACTGCTCAGGTATGTAATCTGATTGTGACAAAGATGTTTTTAATACAGGTGCAACTGCTCAGGTATGTAATCTGATTGTGGCAAAGATGTTTTTAATACCTGTGCAACTGCTCAGGTAGGTAATCTGATTGTGGCAAAGATGTTTTTAATACATGTGCAACTGCTCAGGTATGTAATCTGATTGTGGCAAAGATGTTTTTAATACAGGTGCAACTGCTCAGGTATGTAATCTGATTGTGGCAAAGATGTTTTTAATACAGGTGCAACTGCTCAGGTATGTAATCTGATTGTGGCAAAGATGTTTTTAATACAGGTGCAGTTGCTCAGGTTTGTAATCTGTCACTGTTTAAAGATGGTGCTGGAAACTGTTATGTATTCCATACAAAAAACCTAAAAGTGGCACTGGTAATAAGCTCTGGTATGTAAATACATCACTATCACTAGAGGTGGTGCTGGTAATAAGCTCTGGTATGTAAATACATCACTATCACTAGAGGTGGTGCTGGTAATAAGCTCTGGTATGTAAATACATCACTATCACTAGAGGTGGTGCTGGTAATAAGCTCTGGTATGTTAATACATCACTATCACTAGAGGTGGTGCTGGTAATAAGCTCTGGTATGTAAATACATCACTATCACTAGAGATGGTGCTGGTAACTAGCTCTGGTATGTAAATGCATCACAATCACTAGAGGTGGTGCTGGTAATAAGCTCTGGTATGTAAATGCATCACTATCACTAGAGATGGTGCTGGTAATAAGCTCTGGTATGTAAATACATCACTATCACTAGAGGTGGTGCTGGTAATTAGCTCTGGTATGTTAATACATCACTATCACTAGAGGTGGTGCTGGTAATAAGCTCTAGTATGTAAATACATCACTATCACTAGAGATGGTACTGGTAATTAGCTCTGGTATGTAAATGCATCACAATCACTAGAGGTGGTGCTGGTGATAAGTTCTGGTATGTAAATACATCACTATCACCAAAGGTGTTTCTTGTAATTAGCTCAGGCATGTAATTCATCACTACCTTAATGTTGGAGTTGGTAATCAGTCTTTCCTTGTCACCATCATCAGATTAATTACAAGACGATGAGAATCATTGGCCACTTCAATTTCAATAAGTTTTCAGTATGGAGGTACAAGATAATGTTGACTGAAGGCTAAAACCAATCACTCCTTTCTAATGCTGTAAATGAATTTATTATTGTTATTTGTTTTAGGGTGTTAGAGAACATAGTTCACCTATAAGTTTAGATGATACCATTAATGTCGATTTAGTCATCGTTGGATCAGTCGCTGTTTCTAAGACAGGTGAGTAGATTATAATTTGTGGATCAGTCGCTGTTTCTAAGACAGGTGAGTAGATTATAATTTGTGGATCAGTCGCTGTTTCTAAGACAGGTGAGTAGATTATAATTTGTGGATCAGTCGCTGTTTCTAAGACAGGTGAGTAGATTATAATTTGTGGATCAGTCGCTGTTTCTAAGACTGGTGAGTAGATTATAATTTGTGGATCAGTCGCTGTTTCTAAGACTGGCGAGTAGAATACTTAACACACTCTTCTGCTTGTCACTAAAAACGTCCACAAGTCTCAGACTGTCAGGTTTTTATGAATGACTACTAGTTTTGGAATCTTGGTTCTTTATAAAGGAACTATCTGATCTACTGTTTCTGGTTGATCAAACCAAAAATTGAAAACATTGCTGTAATCTTAAACAAAGTTCTCTGGCTAAATGTTTAAACATTTGTAATACAATGATTGCTATAGCCAGTATGTTGAAAACTACTGATGTATCTGTTCATATGTAGTATGTTTAGAACTAACTCTTGACAGTTATAGCATCAGAAACTCCTGTTAGTGTTTACTTATAATAGCTCAGTCAGCATGTTCAGAAAATATCTCGGAATGTTTGCTCAGCTTGTGTGTTCATAAACTCTGTAAGTGTTTACATATAGCTCAGTTGGCATGTTCAGAAACTACCTCAGAATGTTTGCTCAGCTAGTGTGTTCAGAAACTCCTGTAAGTGTTTACATATAATTCAGTTGGCATGTTCAGAAACTACATCAGAATGTTTGCTCAGCTATTGTGTTCAAAAACTACCTGTGAGTGTTTACATAAAGCTCAGTCGGCATGTTCAGAAACTACCTCAGAATGTTTGCTGCTAGTATGTTTATAGCTACCTGTAACTGTTTATAGATCAGCTAGTGTGTTTAAGTACCTCTGATTATGATTACAGCCAACTTGATCTGAAGTACCCCTGAGTCTGATTAAAGCTTATCTAGTGTTTTCAGAATCACTCAAGTTTGTTAAGATCTAATGTTTTCAGATCTATCACATTACATACATGAATACCTCAAATGAAACTTAGTCATCACAGAATTTACTGCTTTAGATATCCCTGCAGTCTTGCTGACATTAGAACTTAATATTTCCTTGCAATCTTGGTGAACTTGAGGCTTAATATTTGCACATAATTTTACAGACCTTAGGCCATGCTGTCTTTCAGACCTAGGTTTTTCCAGACTTGCCTACAATCTGGCAGATCTGAGACCTTAAGATTTGCCATTGTTCTTATAGATCATTTGCTTTATTACTTGCAACCAGTTTAAGAGACCTTTTAACTTCAGTTACTGACCTTTTACCTTCCCATTTGCCTCTAATAATGTAGACATTAGGTTTTCAGACTTGTATTCAATTTTGCAGACCTTTTGGTTCTAAGATTTGCCTCCAATCCTGCAGACCTTGAGTTTCAGAGCTAGGTTCAATCTTGCAGACCTTGGGTTTTCAGACCTTCTTCAGTTTAAACACGTTATACCTTGGGTTTCAAAAACTTCCACCCCAAACTTTCTTAATTTCAAAATGAACAGAACATTTGATTGTAAGATTTATATATCTTAACAAATACTTTGTGTTTGTCATAGACAAAATTATTGCAAGTACTATTTATATTTTCAGGTTTAAGAATTGGTAAAGGAGAAGGTTTTGCTGATATGGAGTTTGCCATGATGAGATGTATGAAAGCTGTTAACGAGAATACTGTGGTCATTACTACAGTACATGATTGTCAGATTATTGACATTCCAGAGTCTCTTATGGAAGCACATGATCTGACAGTTGATTACATTGTCACAGAAACACAAATTATTAAATGTAATCGCACGCGGCCAAAACCTGAGGGAATTATCTGGTCGAAAATAACCCCAGAAAAAGTCAGACAGGTTCCTATATTAAGAGTTATGAGGGAGAAAGACAAAGAAGCAGGAAAGGACACAACCCTGAAAGATGGACGCGAAGAATCTGATCTTCCCGAGAGAGAAGAAAATGAACATGAAGATGGAGAAAATAGGAGACCATATAGACGTAGGCCTTATCAGTACAGAAGACGTTTTAGGAGATATAGAGATTCTCGTTCAAAAGAAGATGGTGAAAATGAGGCAGGTGGGGACCATGGTGATGTAAATGGTGCCAAATCAGAATCTGGTAATGAGGAGGGTCAGGATAAACCCAAGGGAAGACCAAGGAGGCAGTTTTTCAGAAGGAGAAGGTTTCGCAGAAGAAGAAACGAAAATTCTCAAGGGGGAGGAGAAAGTGATGAACATGGAGAAAACAGAGATGAAAGTGATGAGGGAAGACTAGATAATGAAAATCAAGAAAACAGACCACCAAGGAGAAGACAACGATTTCGTCGACAGCCGAGGCAAAGAAGAAATGATTCTGGTGAAAATGAAGGAGAAGGTGAAAATCAGGAAAATGAAAGGCCAAGGGATAATCGTAGACGTAGACCTAAAAATAGAAGTCAATCTGAAGGAAATGAAAGTGGTAATGAAAATCAAGAAAATCGTAGAAGGCGTCCATTCAGACCCAGGAAGTCAATGCCTACAATATTTTTCGGAAGTTTGCCCCGATCACTTCGAGTGAGTGAATTGAAATCGAAAGTTAGAGAAAATGACATCAATCCCTTAAGAGTCATATGGAATGGTGGTCAAGGTCATGCATTTTTCCAGTTTCAGAATAACTCAGAAATGGAAGCAGCTTTAGAGTCACTAAAAGATTTTGAAATAAAAGGAAGAAAGCTCCGCATAGAAGTAGCTAATAGGAGTAGACCAAGGGGGGACAACTCTGATAAAGAAGGTAGTGCCAATGACCAACCAGAAGAAGTAGCAGCACAGTCCCAGGCAATCGCTAACAATGGCGAGAATGCCTCATGATTTAGACAGGGATTATATGTTGTAATTACCAAAGCAGCTAAATAGAGGATTCAAATATGTTAATCGTTAGAATTGAAGAGTGATTATTGATTGCGCTCACAATGTTATAGCGAGGATTATAATTATTATGATGACTTGTTTTCAATTTTGAATGAATTATTTACCAAAATGCAATATGAAAAGGAGATGGAGTATAATTGAACTTGTAGTTAACACTGAAATATATTGCTTTCTTCTTAAAAAAAATCATTTGTATGATGAGGTGAAAGAATCCACATTAAAATTGCTTATGAGTAGCAGTCTGTTTCAGTTTGTTCTGGAATTTGATTTTATTAAATGTTCATGTGTTTGTTAATCTTTTTTGGCAACAGCCCATGTTGTGTTGTATTAGTGCTGTTAATTTAAAAGCTTACAATGGTTATAGGTGCTGAGTGCTCTCCCTTGAATTAAATAATTCAGTGTTTTTTGTTTCATATTTATTTATATAAGATGTTGAAATTATGCAAACCCACATATTTTGTTCTTCATAGTATTAGCATTTTTGTAGGAATTTTATATAAACAAGCAAAATAATCCTACTTTTTCTGACCTTCAGATGTGATCTCTTTTTATAATGTTTTTGTATAAAAAAAAAAAATCAGTTCATTTTTTTTTCTCTCGTTTAGACAATGATAAATTAAGAAATAAGTAAATGATTTTTGTTAATAACCCATCAGTACATGACGTATCTAAATTACCTTTTGAAAGTTTCTGGTAAAATACATATATCTATTTTAATTTGGATATCTTGGATGATTTTGTCTTATTCTTTCGATACTTAAAAAAGAAAATGTCGGTATTGTACAAAAAAAAATAGAAGAAGTCACATTTAGTGGAGCCACCAATTTTTTAAATAAAAAATGTCTTATGTATACAAGAAAATAACATTACTCACTTAACTAGGAATTATTAAGGTTTTAGTTGTTATTGTATGAATTCATTTTATAGATTTATTTATTATCAAATAACAATATTTTGTTTTTATTTTTAAAAAAATAAAAAATAGATATGACAAGGGAGACAATCCTGAATATGTCCCAATAAGGTAATAAATATTTTGCTTCTCAAAGACAATTCTGAAAATCTTTTAGGGAAATTAGGCTAATGCTTAGCAAGGGAAACAATTTTAATGCTTTTATAGTGCTAACGGTAAGGTTCAAAACTAGCAGACGGCATCTGAAGGTCACATGATATGTCACATGATACAGATAACATATCTATCCATATGTCTATACACTTGTATATAGTAGATATTATTTTGGCAATGAAAATAAAATTATTTGAGATTATTGTGATTTTTAATGTCTTATTTGCTTAACTCAGAAATATGTTTCAATGATTTAATTGTTGTAACTGGCTCTTGTTCTTAAAGTTGAGTTCAAGGTCATTAACATAATATTGATGAACTTAAACGTTATATTGACTGGGATTTGGCCAACTACAGATCAATAAAATTGATACATTGAACCCTGGTATAAACTGTTGATGCAACTGTTAAAATCAATTTGTACCATCAAGGAAACCATATAATGGAAAGTTTTGGCAATAGGACCAGGGGATTTATTTGGGGGTTGGGGGGGGGGGTTGGATGGGGTGGGGATTATTGATTGTTGAATTATTCCGTCCAGAATTTAGCAACAAGTTATTTAAAAGCAAGGTAAATAATCATAACAGTTAATCATGTTTATGTTTTCAAGATCGTTATCTTAAGGCATAAATTTTCCAAGCAGGTATTATTTATTGGTGAATGTGCAATAGTTTCAAACAGCTCCTTGCTTATCATAGCATCTTTCTTGCTTTGGTTCGAATCCCGTTTTTGCATACCATAGCTTAAGAAAAAGACTAGTCCAATTAAGTCAGAAAATTATTAGTGTTTTGTCGGTTGCATTAGTGAAAGAGGTATTTATTATGTATATCTTTACTTATTTGCGACATATATGGGAAATAGAGCTTTAAACTTGCTTTGGCCCTGGTGCCTTAGTGGTATAAAGCCCTTGGGTACGGATTATAGTGCCTCTTACCGCTCAGGCTTGAATCCCATTCGGGCAGATATTGGTATGAGAAAATGTGTCGTTTGCTTGTTTAAAATGTCAGTGGTTTTTCTCCGGATACTCCGGTTTTCTCCACTACTGAAATGTACGCCTCCATATAAGTGAAAAAAATCTTTGACTGGGTGTTAAAAACAATTACTTAGATCTCAAGGGCACCATAATACATGTATTCTCATTAAACTAGTACATAGTAGATTTCATATACTTGTGCCCACGCATTTTCGCGCACTGAGGTCAAAGGGGACCAGTTCCGGTTTCACAATCGTGCCTTAAGATTTTTTCTTCACTTAAATCTGGCAAATTTGTAATCTCAATAAATTTTGTTAATCATTTACATATTTAGTAATTTTGGATGACATTTTGAAGATCATTTTAAGCTTGTCATCTGTGTTAGAGAAAATCTTTGTAAAGGAATGATTGTGAAACCAGGGCTGGTAATTAAAGATTGATCTTTATTCAACGAATGGTCGAACATGATAACAAAACGAAAAAAATTGATAATTTTTTTAGCAGCATGTTATTTATTATTTCCAAACTATAAAAATCTCGACGAATCACCTTTTCTAAACTAGAATCAGAGCCGATTTGACATAATTTCAGCTATCGTTCAAATGGTCCCCAATACAACTTGAGAATCGTGTAACAAAAATGTAAGTAACCATTGAATATATACTTATTCCTGTTTTATTTAGTTGTTGTAAATCTCGAAACATTTTTTTTGTATTCGCACCTAAGAAAGAATAGTTTCCAAAATCAGTACATCATGTACTGTCGGTCAGACTTTTTCAGATTCTCTTGAGAAAATATTACATAAAAAACTTTTCATTACGTTTACTGCATTATTTCTAAACATATTTTTCATCTATTTTTGGTAGTTTTCATTTGATCAAAAAATGTTCGTAAAATAAAGTATAACTTCATTATTGAATGTTCCATTTGCTTGTTATTGGGATATTTTTTCTAAATCTCCAAGCAGATTTTTCTGCATTCTAAATCTTCAATTTCACATAATTTCCAACATCGATACCTCATGTATGGTCGACCATAACTGCATTTTCTTTCGGCACACTGATTTATTTTTTCATCGCACAGTAGTTCACACTCCGGCTTGTCCATGATGAGTCCTTCTGAACACGCCACAGTAAATAACATGCACGTGCATGATAATATAAACACGATTCTGCAGTTCATCTATAATAATAATAAAAATGAGAAGAAGATGATGAAAAAGAATTTCCAAGATGATGACGATACCAATAACAATACTGTTGCTACTACTTTCACACATAATTTCACGCACTTCCGCCTCACAAACTTGTGTTTAGATTCATTCTTAAGATGAATAAAAAATTATCTCGTCACGAATAGTTGAAAATTTGCTGATATGACGTAAAACAACTTGAAAAAATTGAAAAAATACTGCATAGAATCATTTTTAACATTTCTATCAAAATGGTATTTGAAAAGTTCATATAATATTTAACAGGGATACAAAAAGAACTCTATGCCTGCTGACAAATGGTCATTTACATGATTTTTTACCAACTCTCATGATTCCCAGGGCCTCGATGGTGTAAGGTTCAGAAGCGCTTACACCGCCTCCATTCAAATCCCACTCGGCAGTTTGTCAGTCTTCTTACCAAAAATCGCTTTTTCCCGGATTTGTCTGTCGATTTTTCACTCTCACCGAATGCCCTCCTTCCCAGACATAAGTGAAAGACGGAATTTTAACTCGGGCGTAAAACACCAATTCACCATTCTAATTCGAAAAAAAAACTCTTTAAAAATCACAATAATTCGAAAAAATCTGATAATTTGAAGTACTCCCCAACATTTAGAAAAAAAGTCTAAATTATCACAATATTTTTATCTAATGTTTCATTGAGAAATTCCACAAGTACGTTGTATTACCAAATTTGATTTGTCAGAAACTCAGAAACTGGAACTAATCGCGTTATGATTGGTTTAAATTATCGCCTTATGATTGGTTTAAATTATAAAAGTTTCTAAAATTTTTACTTGTGTGATGATGGTATAAGCGGCCTTGTATATTTTGGTATGTTTTGATATTATTGGAAGAAGAATCATTTTATAAGGACAGATTCTAACTTTTTTGTCTTGTTATTCTTGGACAAAGAATCGTGAATAAAAGATCATAATTCAAAACTTTTTGCTTCATTCATCTTGGTAAGAATCAAAATTCAAACCATTAAAGGTCAAAACTACATACTATAGAATCATTAATATTTGCTGGGTTTAAATTTCGTGGTTTTGTCTTTTAAAAAAATTATGTTGATTTAAAACATACCTATGACGTCATCCTTTGTCTTTTTTGTACATTAACTAGCTTAATCGTTATTTATTACCTGTTAGTATCCAATAAGTTAAAGTATCTGTACATTAACTAACCGAATGGACAGCTAGAATGTACAGATATATCAACTTATTGGACAGTTACAGGTGAAGTGTTAAATACGAACAGAAACAAACCATAGAAGTTTGAACTCATTGTTTCCTTAAAAAATAACAAACCAGAAAAAAATGTATAAATTCCATTTTTGCATTCAAAATTGAACACATGTACAATTTCCATGTAAACATCCACACGAATATTAGTTTGAACTTAAAAACTCAATGTTAAATAAATGGAATAAAACAAACATACCAGTCCTTGTCCATATCACAATCCCAAAAACAAAGTAAAAACCTTGCAAACTGGCAAAATATGTTATACGCGTGAACTTCCATCAGGGAAGGGTAAGCACCTCCTGGAAATGATATATTTCCGGAATCAACACGGGGTTGTCTCACCTAAACTGTCAACAATTTCACAAACATTTGGTTTTTCATTCTGCACAGATTTATCTTTTTTACCGGCAGACTGAACACTAATATTAAAAGATCTACACTGTAAAATATAACTAACTTCCATTAACTGATTATATCTTTGTTTAATGGGGTAATTTTGACCGAGTAAAAATATGTCTACACTATCTGATGGCATCTTAACAAATGAAAGCACATGGCATGAGCATGTTTTATAGTCTTACATGAGCAAATCATAAAAAAGCATGCATTATGTGTTTCTGTGTATGACTGAATACACTTCATTAAACACACTATTGAATTACCTACAGCTGTCCATTAAGTTATGAAAGAAATCATGTAAACTACAACTGTCCATTATTTAATGAAAGGGTGATTTAAAGCTGTATTTTAAGAACACAAAGGATTCAATGTTTTAAGTTAGAGAAAAGCCTCAAACTGTCCATTCTGTGAAAGAAAGAATTGATCTCGGCCCACCAGGCCTCGATCAATCCTCTCTTTCACAGAATGGACAGTTTTCGGCTTTTCTCTAAAACATAAATTTTCGTTGAATTGAGTTTGTGAAATAAATCCCGTATGGGGAAATGGTAATTAAAGCTGCATTAAGTTTTCCAAAGAAAAAATTAAAACGGTACTAATCTAATTAATGATGTTCCTAATGAACAATGTTACATTTGGTTCAACGATAAAAGCTCTAATAAATACAGAAATTACAGTATTTACCCAGCGAGATGCAGCATTTGGGGGATCTAATATTAGAACATGGTTACGTCATCAAAACCCGGGTCATTTAAACACAACTTCAAAAACGGTGAAATACGATAAATTAATCACAGAACTTCGTTGAATTTGTCATTTGTGACTTAGTAAGGGATACATAACACCATTTCATATACATCTGGATATTATTGAAGGACAATTAATGCAATCTGTCATGTTTCACCTTCGATTCTAGGGTTTTCCGTACATCCGTGCGCATGCTCCAAGCTCATAATTACCATCGTAAAACACTGACCAACCGGTCAGAGGATTCCGTTTATTTACAACTAAAAGAAATAAAATTTTAGAAAATGAATGTCACGGATCGTGGTTAGAAGATATCAATTTTAGAAAATCAAAAAAAAAAAAAAAAAAAAAAAAAAAAAAAAAAAAAAAAAAAAAAAAAAAAAAAAAAAAATTCAGAAAATTGAAAAACTTAATGCAGCTTTAAATCTTTTCAAGGACATTTTATTTCGTGGTTTTCAATAGCCCACGAAAATAGCGAAATTAAATCCCCCACTGACTGTGCAAAGACGAGGATTCATGATTTACAAAAAATTTTTGTTAAAAAGATCAGAATTTGAATCTTTTTGCTTAATCTTAATAGTCCCATTAAGGCGGAACTTCCAAGATTAACCTTTTAGACATCGTATTAAGTTGATTAAAAAAGTATCCAAAATGTTTGTGTCCGAGTCATTTAAACATCTTGTAAAGCTACTTACACGCTTGTTGTGTAGAAGGGTCTTCAGCTATGGAACTGTGACGAAATACAAATGAAGCCGGGATTTTTTATATTTTATTAGAGATTATTCTGTTTTATTTTGGTTAGCTTGCCGATGTAGGTTTTCGATGAAGCAATATATGCGTGTTTTAATAAGAATTTCGTGTTTTAACGACTGCTGAAGATTTATAGTCTGTTCATTTCTTTAGTGGGAGATTTATCTTGGTATTTTTTAATCTACATAAGTATTCTATCATCATCATCATCATCAAAAACATCATCATCATCATCATCATCATCATCATCATAAAAATCAACATCATCGTCAACAACAACAACAACATCATCATCATCATCATCAGCATCATCAACAACAACAACAACAACAGCAACATCAACTTCATCATCACCATCATCATCATCATCATCGTCAACAACAACAACAACAACAACAAAATCATCATCAACAACAACAACAACAACAACAACATCAACTTCATCATCATCATCATCATCATAAAAATCAACATCATCGTCAACAACAACAACAACAACAACAAAATCATCATCATCATTATCAACAACAACAACTTCATCATCACCATCATCATCATCATCATCATCATCATCTTTTTTTTTTCATTATTATAAATGTTAAAAGTCTTCATTGACAATTCGTTTGTCTCGCCGTTATTATTTTCCTTTAATTTAAATGAATGAAGTTTACATTCACAATATAATTGTCGCGGCTATTTCGTGTTTTTATACGAATGTACATGTATTAAGAAAAGCTTCAAGTCATTTTTAGTTCCAATACATCTACAGTTTCACAAAAGAGGTGTCTAATAATTTATTATGTAGTGGAGTGAAGTAATAGTGTTTTACATCCCTGTCAATATTCTTTCAGTTATATCGAGGCTGTCAGTTCTGGGATGGTTGATGAAACCTGAGTGCTCGGAAAACCCTACTACCCTCGGCAAGCGAAGTGACAGCCTCGATTTGACACTAAGATCTGCGCGAGCTTTAAAAAAACTTGACCACTTGGCTTCAACTTGCTATGCGACCTGTTATGAATTCTAAAAATGACCGTACCTTTATTGACGCGCAACCTCTCAAATACTTCCATTTTTCTCTCATTAATATTAAAAAAATTCTAAGTTTTATGTGAATATGGTTTGTTTTGTTTAACAAACCTACACTAAACAATTTAAATATAATATTAGATATTCAATTTTAATCGTGTAATGTCTTAAATTCAATCACAACGCGTGTGCAAAAAAAAAAAAAAAAAAAAAAAAAAAAAAAAAAAAAAAAAAAAAAAAAATTATATATATATATATATATATATATATATATATATATATATATATATATATATATATATATATATATGTGTGTGTGTATATATATATATATATATATATATATATATATATATATATATATATATATATATATATATATATATATATATATATATATATATATATTAAACATTTTGTTTAATAAAACACTTCAAAATGAGAAAGCAAAATAATTTTCTCTAAAATTGACTATTTTTAATTTAAAACAATGATGTTTAAATATAATTGAATTAAATTTTTAAAACAGTATTACAAGGGAAATTTCAAATTTACGTTTTTGGCTCAAATAAAGGTAAACATTTTGGAAGTTTGAAAAAAAAAAAAAAATAAAAAATTGTAAATTATAGTATTAATCACTTTTCAGATTTGTCCTTGATTTTATTTTGATTAATTCGATATCTCCATCGATATGTGTTTAAATAAATAAATAAATCAATAGATAATTTAATTAATGAATTAATTAATAGAAACAATCAAATAAATAATAATAATAAAATAAATAGATTATAAAAACAATCAAATAAATAATAATAAAAAATAGTAAAAAGATAAATAAATAAATAAAAAAAAAATCAAATAAATAAAGGATAATAAAAATAATAAATAAATAAAAGCAATCAAATGAATAAATAATAATAATAATGATAACTAAATAAATAAGTAAATAAATAATAATAAAAACAATCAAATAAATGAATAATTTTAAAAAATAAATAGTAAATAAATAAATAAATATATAATACTCACTTTTTACTGATACTCCCTGATATTAACTTCCAATCACTCGTACAAGTACAAGATTCTATAAAATTACCCACACAATTTACAATAAAAACTCCTTTAGAGATTTCAACAAGTAATTCATATCAACCAGGTTTAATCCAATTAGATTCAGTGTTTGCTACATACGATCCCACGGAAGATTTGATTATGGTGTCTGCGTGATTTTTAATTAGCGTTAATCTATCGACACAGATAACTTTAATTGATGTTCATCGCGTGACAGATTAACGGAGGTTAGTTTTATTTGTTTTGATGTCTTCATTTTTTATTGATTTTGGTTGCTTTTTACGACAGCCTATGAGGCTCATGAAAAAATATAATATTACAGGTTTCAAGATGGAAACGAAAAAACGCTAAAATCGATATAACACGAACTAAAAGACGTTTTTACGAGAACTAAAAGACATTATAACGCGAACTGAAAGACGTCATTATACGAACTAAGTTACGTTATAACGCGAATTAAAATACGTTATAAGGCGAATTAAAAGGCGTTATAACACGAACTAAAAGACGTTGAAACGCGAATTAAAAGACGTTATATCACGAACTAAAAGGCATTATAACACGAACTAAAATACGTCATAACGCGAATTAAAAGTCGTTATAACGCGAATTAAAAGGCGTTAAAACACGAACTAAATGGCATTATAACACAATCTAAAAGGCATTATAAGGCTAACTAAAAGGCGTTATAACACGAACTAAAAGGCGTTATAACACGAACTAAAAGACGTTAAAACACGAACTAAAAGGCGTTCTAACACGAACTAAAAGACATCATAACGCAAATTTAAAGGCGTTATAACACGAACTAAAAGGCATTATAACACGAACTAAAAGGCATTATAACACGAACTTAAAGGCGTTATAACACGAACTAAAAGGCGTTTTAACACGAACTAAAAGACGTTAAAACACGAACTTAAAGGCGTTTTAACACGACCTAAAACGCGTTATAACACGAACTAAAAGGCGTTATAACACGAACTAAAAGGCGTTATAACACGAACTAAAAGACGTTATAACACGAACTAAAAGACGATACAACACGAACTAAAGGGCATCATAACGCGAACTAAAAGGCATTATAACACGAGCTAAAAGATGTTAAAACACGAACTAAAAGACGATATAACGAGAACTAAAAGGTATTATAACACGAACTAAAAGACGTTATAACACGAACTAAAAGGCGTTATAACGCAAACTAAAAGGCATTATAATGCAAACTAAAAGGCGTTATAACGCGAACTCAAAGACATTTTAATGCGAATTAAAAGACGTTATAACACGAACTAAAATACTTTATAACACGAACTTGAAGACGTTATAACGCTAATTAAAAGGCGTTATAACACGAACTTAAAGGCATTATAACGCGAACTAAAAGGCCAATTAACGCGAACTAAAAGGCGTTATAACACAAACTAAAGGGCGTTTTAACACGACCTAAAAGGCGTTATAACCCGAACTAAAAGGCGTTTAACACGAACTAAAAGGCGTTTTAACACGGACTAAAAGGCGTTAAAATACGAACTAAAAGGCGTTATAACGCGAAGTAAAACACATTATAACGCAAACTAAAAGGCGTTATAACACGAACTAAACAGCGTTATAACACGAACTAAAAGGCGTTATAACACAAACTAAAGGGCGTTTTAACACGACCTAAAAGGCGTTATAACCCGAACTAAAAGGCGTTTAACACGAACTAAAAGGCGTTTTAACGCGAATTAAAAGGCGTTATAACACGAACTAAATGGCATTATAACACAATCTAAAAGGCATTATACGGTTAACTAAAAGGTGTTATAACACGAACTAAACGGCGTTATAACACGAACTAAAAGGCGTTTAACACGAACTAAAAGGCGTTTTAACACGGACTAAAAGGCGTTATAACACGAACTAAAAGGCGTTATAACACGAACTAAAAGGCAATATAACGCGAACTAAAAAACGTTTTAACGAGAACTCAAAGACATTATAACACGAACTAAAAGGCGTTTTAACACAAACCAAAAGGCGTTATAACACGAACTGAAAGGCGTTTCAACGAGAACTTAAAGACAAGATAACGCAAATTTAAAGGCGTTACAACACGAACTAAAAGACATTACAACACGAACTAAAATGCGTTATAACGCAAACAAAAATGCGTTATTACGCAAACTAAAAGGCTTTATAACACGAAATAAAAGACGTTGTAACACAAACTAAAATGCGTTATTACGCAAACTTAACTAAAAGGCATTATAACACGAACTAAAAGGCGTTATAACGCAAACTAAAAGGTGTAATAACGCGAACTAAAATAATAATAATAATAATAATAATAATAATAATAATAATAATAATAATAATAATAATAATAATAATAATTTAAGTATCAACCGAATTTGTGTTATTTGTGGAATATAATAACTCGCGTTATTCATTTTGCTTTCAAAATTTTTGCATTCATAATGACAATGAACATCATTTTAAAACAGTTCAATTGTAAAATAACGCAAGCTAAAAACGTTATACGTTATAAAGCAAACTAAAAGGCTTTTTAATGAAAACCAAAATACGTCAAAATGCTAAAAAAAAACGTTATAATGTGAACTAAAATCGTTGTAGCTCGAACTACATTTATAATGCGATCTTAGAGGCATAATAAGGCGAACTAAAAGACGTTATATAACGCGAACTAAAAGGCGTAGTAACACAAAATGGTGTCAATTTGCAGACCAAAAGAGTTCTATAACGCGGACTTAAATGCTTTTTAATGCGAACTATAAGGCCTAATAATTGGAATGAAGGCTTGAACATGAATGATATTACCCGAAATAAGAGGCTTTTAATTTTTTCTCATCAATTTATCATGATTTTCCACTTTTTAAATTGAATTTTAAATCTTTCGGGAAAAAAGTTGAATTCGTTCAAATTGTATTGAAAATATTCCCCCAGGGACATGATTCATGAATATTAGTCTCTTATTATCCCCTTTATCTGGCCTTCGATTCGATGGATAAAAGACGGAATTATTAAAACTCTTTTGTTGTATCAGGAAGCTCAATAAAGTAATAAAACAATATTACATCTATTAATGATAAAATGTCATTGTAATGTGATCCTTTTTTATGTCAGAATCTAGTTAAGGATAATGAAATTGTTTGATTCTTTTTTTTTATTTATTTATATTGTATTCTTAAAATTGAAAAACATCACGTAACATATACAAGTACATTTGAACAAACAGGTAAATGCCAATAGCTTCTCGTATAGACGAATTTTCGTGACTTTTCGTGGCTTTTCGTAATTGCCCTGCAAAAGAAGTAACAAGAACAAAAACAATAGCAGCAGGAACAGCGACAACAAAAAAAAAAAATCAACAGTAACAAAAAAGTCAGCAACACCTATTTGTCGGCTACAACGATGACAGCAACGGCTATAACAAAGGTAACCGTTTTAACAGCAAGGTTAAAAAAAAACCAACAAAAATAGCAAAATGAGATATTGTGAAAACATTAATATATTTATGGTTACAACGAATTTGTTTTAAAAAATTAAAATATATGTATACTCATCTTTCCCTAATACGTTATGTCAGTTTCAGGTTGATATAAAGTGGGGACAACTGGGACAGAGACATGTTTACTTGGCCAAATTCTATTGCCGTTTAGGCCACTGCGGTAGCTCAGTTGGTAGAGTGCTCGCTCCGTAAGTGGAAGGTCGTGGGCTCGAACCCGGGCCGGGTCTGACCCAAGACTTGAAAGTAGGTAGTGACTCGGCAAGCACTCGGCATTATGAAATGAAAGTCACGGTTCTTTCGGATGGGAACTTAAAATAAACGAGGTCCCGTGTCATGGCAGGCAAGGCACAATAAAGAACCCTGCTGTATAATGCCATCAGCGCAACGCACAGGTAAAATTTCTGCACTTTTGCCTTTAGCTGGCGACGTCTCAATATAAGTGAAATATTCTTGACTTGGACGTTAAACACCATTACTCAACTCAACTTTATTACCATTTAATGCAATACGTATGACTAACACTTTTATTGTTTTAAAACAAGTTTTTTTTCAACAAAGTTTAAATCACGAAATTATCATTCCACGAAATGGTATTCCCTCTTCAAACTACGAAATATGGAGCCCACGAATTTAAATGTATCCATAGTAGTACATTAATGACCAAAGTAAAGGTAAAAAACAGCACCAACGTTAACGGCAACAAAAATGACATCATCGACAGCTACACGATAAAGGCATCAATGAAATCACCGAGAGCTACACCACAAAATCATCAATGACATTATCGACAGCTACACCATAAAGGCATTAATGACATCATCGACAGCTACACCAACAAAGCATCAATGACATAATCGACAGCTACACGATAAAGGCATCAATGACATCATCGACAGCTTAAAGATAAAGGCATCAATGACATCATCGACAGCTACACAATAAAGGCATCATTGACATAATCGATAGCTACACCATAAAGGCATTGATTTAATGACATCATCGAGAGCTACACCACCAAATCATCAATCTCACCGTGCGTGTGCGCTTGTACACGACAGGCCACAATACACATTCGCATATCACACGCATAAATTAACTTGTTTTTAGATAAATCAGTAGCTTAAAAATTGCTGATGGGATGTAAAACAACAAACTATCATTTTCATACCTCATGCATTAAAATCAAGACTTTCCAAATTTAATTTAATTTTTTAAAATAAACTATATTGGTATTTTAATATTTTACATTTTTTATCAAATAGAGTACGTTTGTAAAGCTTAAAAAAACTTTAAAAGAACTTTTCAAAAATTTTAATTTTATTTGTAATTCAATACCTATAAAAGGCTAATTTGTTTTTGAAAAAGTGATTATTTTATGAAATACATTGTTATTTTGTCCCTGAAGATATATAATTGCACGGAACATGAAACTTTGAATGAAAAAATGTAAACAAAAGTTTAATTAATTATTTATTAAGATCCGGGTATATGTAAACAACGGTTTTATTATTATGTAATGGAATTTGCAAAACGTTTTCGTTCTGTAACGTTGGTTACAGTGGACGCTTTCAAAGAAAAATTTGGAACAAAGAGAAATATTTGGAAAAACAGCACAACAAAATATTAAGTCAATCTGTATTTTTGGTTACAGCGGACGCTCACAAAGAAAAAATTGGAACAAAGGGAAAATTTGGAAACCAGCACAACAAAATATTAGGTCGGTCTGTAATGTTGGTTACAGTGGACGCTTACAAAGAAAAAATTGGAACAAAGGGGAAAGTGGGAAAAATAGCTTAAACATACTATTAGGTCGGTCTAGATTTTTGGTTACAGCAGACGCTATTTAAAAAGATTGAACAAATGCGAAAATAGAACAAACAAAATATAAGATCGGTCTAGAACTTTGGTTACAGCAGACGCTAACAAAGAAGAATTTGGAACAAAGCGGAAAGTGTGGAAAACAGCAAATTTAAAACTTTTGAAAAAAAATGATGGACCTTAAAAATATTTGATGTTAAAAAAGATGGACAAATTAAGGAACAGACTAAAACAGAAACTATGATTTATTTAATTATGTAAAAACTAATAAAAAGTTGTCGTACAGTGAATGTTTTTACAGTATCACTGTCGTAAAGTGGATGTTTTTTTTTTTTACACTATCACTGTTGTAAACTGGATGTTTTTTACAGTATCACTGTTGTAAAGTGAATGTTTTTCAAGTACCACTGTCCTTAAGTGGATGGTAATCAAAGTATCACTGTCGTAAAGTGGAGAATAATCAAAGTATCACTATCGTAAAGTGGATGTTAATCAAAGTATCACTGTCGTAAAGTGGAGAATAATCACAGTATCACTGTAGTAAAGTGGAGAATAATCATAGTATCTCTGTAGTAAAGTGGAGAATAATCATAGTATCTCTGTAGTAAAGTGGAGAATAATCATAGTATCTCTGTCGTAAAGTGGAGAATAATCAAAGTATCACTGTCGTAAAGTGGAGAATAATCACAGTATCACTGTAGTAAAGTGGAGAATAATCATAGTATCTCTGTAGTAAAGTGGAGAATAATCATAGTATCTCTGTAGTAAAGTGGAGAATAATCAAAGTATCACTGTCGTAAAGTGGAGAATAATCAAAGTATCACTGTCGTAAAGTGGAGGTTCATTAAAATAAAACACCGAATCCTGTGTAGTATTTGAACGAAAAAATTTAAAATAGAAAAATAAGGTATTGATACTTTATCCGCATACCATCAATAAACTTACACTGCGTAATGCAATCGAAAATCAAAACAACGAAGCATGATTTCTGACAACGGAAGCAGCGATGCGATAAATACAAAAATGAATCCCCGAATATTGTGAAATATTTTAATATTTTAAATTGATATATTTTTTATCGTTAAAAGTATTTTTTAAAAAAATTTCACACCCAGTAAAAATGGAAACTCAACAAATTATGTATTTGATTTTAGAGCTACTTCTTATAACCCGAAATGTTGAAGTTAGTGGTTCTTTTCAACATGGGATGTTTTTAGATTCCGATTCTTACAAACAATTTGATAACATTGGGATTAAACAATGTGCAAAGAGGTGTTACGCTGAAGCAGATTGCCAATCTATTAACTTTTTTAAAACAACGTTTACTTGTTTTTTGAATTATCATAACAGTCAATATAAACAGCTCGTACCAAATGCGGAATTCGCCTACGGAGACCGAAGTCATATGTCACAGGTAAACAATTTATAGATAGATATATTTTATTTGTTGGTCAAAGCTAATATGTATTCTTCAGATCAAGTTGTTCTTGTTATGTTGTTTAACGTTGCATCAGTAATTTTTCAGCTATTCAAGACGAGCCCATTGTTATTAATCTTTAAGGCTCAGAGTCATTTCTGACCAGTATAGTCACATTATCCTGGTACTGGATTAACCATTAGATGCCCTTAAATGCCGACCCTGACCAAGACTTTAAATTTGGTTGGTAACTGTTCTTTCGCTAAGCACTCTGCATTTAGAAATGAAAGTCACAAGTCCTTCGGATGAGACCTTAAAAACCGATGCACCATGTCACGATAAACGCTCACTGCAAAGGTAAAAATATCTACCACTTCACCTATATTTGGTGACGTCTCAATATAAGTGACATATTCTTGACTTGGACGTTAAACCCCAATCAATCAATCAATTAAAATTAAATGCCGAGCGCCACGCGAAAAGTAAAAGCCTCATAAATGTCCCGTTCGCTATTTCGATATTCTAACCCACGTCTTCCCACACCCAAAGCGAACACTATACCATCAAGCCCGGGGGCAATCCCAAGAGTCAAGCTGTCTTACATAAAAGGTATCAAAAAAAAAAAAAAAAAAAAAAAAAAAAAAAAAAAAAAAAAAAACAAACAAACAAACAAAGGATAGTATAGCCTTTTACATCATACCCTTCTGATTTTTAAAACTCTATTTGCTTCTTCGACGATGACGCTGTCATGTCGTAACTATGTTTTAATTTCGTAAAAAAATAAAATAATTGCAATTGTGATTCCGCAAGCTCCAAAAAGCGGCCAGCAATTTGTGTATTTTTTAACTTCACCACAAACAGAGCTAGAGGGTAAGCACTGTTTCGTAACTAGACCACTGCAGTAGCTCAGTTAATACAGTGCTTACTCCGTAAGTGGGAGGTCGTGGGCTCGAACTCCGACCGGGTCTGACATAAGACTTGAAAGTGGAAAGTGCCTCTTCTTTCGCCAAGCACTCGACATTACGAAAACAAAGTTACGGTTCTTGCGGATTGAAACTTTAAATGAATGAGGTCCTGTGTCAAGGTAGTTGTGGCACGATAAAGAACCCTGCTGTATAAAACAATCAGCATAACACACAGTCAAAATTTTTGATTTTTCGGCTATACCTGACGACGTCTCGATATAAATGAAATATTTTTGTTTGCGACATAGAGCACCATTACTCAAATCAACTCAACGGTTTCGGAACTTGGCAGTTCCTGTTTATGTCTAATGATGGTTACACACATAAATCCTCTCTTATTTAACTCTTGGTATGTGAAATGTATTTCGCGTATTAACAAAATTGTTTTAATTATTGAAAATCGATGCAATCTGTTACTATTTTCACGAAGAAGCAATTGAGCTCTTTATGCTTTAGAATTACTTTTTAAGAACATTTTATTTTTCAAGATTAATTGATTAAGTTTACGGAAAATTCAACAATAAGGAAACCGATGTTTCGAGATTTGTTAGCTTATTCAGCGATAAACACAGAAATTTAAACATCAATCACATTAAAATGCATCAAGTTTTTCTATGCATAATATAAAAAGGCGCATTTTATTCTTAACTATGCCTGTCATGAAAAATCGTAAGTGGGAGGTCGTGTGTTCTAGCCCCGACCGGGTCTGACCCAAGACTTATAAGTGGGTAGTAACTGTTCTTTTGTCAAGCAATCTGTATTATGAAATAAAAGTCCCGGTTCTTTTGGATGGAAACTTAAAATATACAAGGTCCCGTGACACGATAGGCGTGACACGATAAAGAACTCTGCCGTATAATGCCACCAGCGCAACGCACAGGCAAATTTCCTACACTTTCGCCTAAAGCTGGCGACGTCTCGATATAAGTAAAATATTCATGACTGGGACGTTAAACACCATTACTCATCTCAACTCTCATGAAAAAAAAAAGTAATATTGAGTTCAATGATAAAGCTTTTACTTATAGTTTGATCTACCAAAGATCTTATTTTAGAACATTCGCCACGTGATTCCTTATCGAAAACGACGCAACATCAACAAACACCGCATAGAAACATGATTTCTGGCAAAAGAAGCAGCGAAACGGTAAATAAACACACAAGTTGATTTCTGGCTGCATGAAGACAAAAGACTAGCATTATTATAAATAAATCCAGTCATTGTTTGATGGAAGCAATTCAGCAATATCGTTTTGCACGGTCACGTTTACTTCATGTCGACGCCATTGTTTACTTCCATGTAAGAATTCCGCACATGCTCAAAACTAATAATTAACATATTATCGAGTTACCCCAAAGCTTTCAGAATTTTGAGTTATAATGGGCTTTAATGGATCATATCGTAATAACAAACCAATTTATATTTTAACATTTTAACAATAAAATGGATAAACTTTACGCAGCTTTAATAGTATCAATGGGTGTGTCTTCGGTTTAAGAACATGGTTCTTGTATCGGAATTTCGCCATAACAACAAGAACATGCACCGAGAAAATTGTTCGCGGAACAAAATATCACACAACCTTTCTAACATGAGCGTGGAAAACTAAGATGGCGGAAAAGTGATAAGTCAGACTAGCGTAAAAAAAAGTTTTGGTATTTTGACTGTGAGGATTCCAATAATGACTTTAATAGATGTTACAACTGCATGTATAGTCAAAATTTTTATTCACGATTAAAATTATATGTATATTTTACTGAATTAATTGTATATATATATAATGTCGAAGTTTAAAAATTTGTCCGTCTGGTCCCGATCTGTCAATTAATTATTGAAAAGTTCTCAAAAAAAAAAAAAAAAAAAAAAAAAAAAAAAAAAAAAAAAAAAAAAAAAAAAAAAAAAAAAAAAAAAAAACCTATCACAGTCATTCTTTATCTACATTATTTGAACTTGTATATAAAGGCCACCTGTCCATAAATGTCACTTTTAGTAATTCAAATGAGTGGCCTTTATAGACAGGTTTGTTTGTAATTTAAACAGATTATGATATTGAACAAGTTTTTTTTATCGCAAAATACAAATTTCAGATTGCAGGACACAGTTTTTGAAGTTTAACTTTGCTTTTCTGTTTTAATTTGACAATTAACCGGTATGTATTTGCTTGATTAGAGGTAATAAATGAAAAAAAAAAATGGAAATACGAGTTCACCATGTTTTACTCCACTAAATAATTAAAACGATAAAACATTATTGTATTAAATAAGTGTTTTAATCACAGAATATTTTTTTCAATTTACCGTATACATGTTGTAACTAATTCATATAATTTAACCTTATAATCGAGTCAGAAGTGTTGACAAGTCCATATTTTATGCAATGCCTACTCGTTTATAACTGTTGCATTGTGGGATATGACGTCATCATATTACGTCATGATTATTGAGTAAAGGCCTGTTAGTGAAGCACGTGCTTTATTTTCTCATATTCCGACCTGCTAGATGCTTTTTTTAAAAATTATAAATGCTGCATACAACTTGTTGAGTGACACAAAACTTAGATGTATGTGTCACAGTGGAGTTTAAAACAAAAACACACTCCTCCACTGTGGATTTATTTAAGCGAAAACCAAATTAATATATTATTAGAAAATATATACTTGTTGTCTCAGCCCACTTGAACAGCCTGTTAGTAATTATATTTAATAACAAGAGGCCCATGGGCCTTAACGCTCACCTGAAGATATGTCCAATATTGTTTGCAAAATGCAATAGACAATATATTAAGTACAGAAACTTTAAAAGTTTTCTCAAGTTAAGAACTCACACAAAATTTGATCAGAAATATATCCACTCACATTTCATTTATAAGTAGCTTATAAAATATGCATGAAGTAACTGTAGTGCAATGAATAATTTCCAAATCATTAATCAATTTCAGTATACTTATGTAGCTATGGTCGTGACCTTTGAACATATATAACCTCGAACCACATATGATTGTCATGTCAATACCTACAATATTCTAATAGACATGCCTATGCATAAAATTAATAGCTTTTAAGATAATTAATAATAATTTTAGTATTCCTTTGTTGATATTCCTTGACCTTTGAACATATAACCTTGAACCATATATTAAAATGATCTTCATGTTAATACCTACAATATTCTTATATACATGCCTATACAAAAAGTTAAAAGTTTTCAAGATAATTAGCAATTTAAGTCTTCTTTTGCAGCTGTGACCTTGACCTTTCAACATATAACCTTGAACCATATATCAAAATGATCATTGTCACAACACCTACAATATTCTAACATACATGCCTATGCAAAATGTTAATAGTTTTCAAGATGATTAGTAATTGATGTCTCCTTTTGCACCTGTGACCTTGACCTTTCAATATATAACCTTTTACCACACATCAAAATGATCGTCATGTTAATACCTACAATATTCTAATATGCATGCCTATACAAAAAGTTAATAGTTTTCAAAATAATTAGCAATTTAAGTCTTTTGAAGCTGTGACCTTGACCTTTCAACATATGACCTTGAACCATATATCAATTTGATCGTCATGTCAATACCTACAATATTATAATAGAGATGCCTATACAAAAGATAATAGTTTTCAAGATAATTAGCACTTTAGATTTTTTTTTGCAGCTGTGACCTTGACCTTTTAACATGACCTTGAACCATATATCAATATGATTGTCATGTCAATACTTACAATATTTTAATATACATGCCTATACAAAAAGTAAATAGTTTTCAAGATAATTAGCAATTTAAGTCTTCTTCTGCAGCTGTGACCTTGACCTTTCAACATATGATCTTGACCCATATATCAAAATGATCATCATGTCAATCCCACAATATTCTAATGTACATGCCTATACAAAAAGTTAATAGTTTTCAAGATAATTAGCAATTTAAGTCATCTTCTGCAGCTGTGACCTTGACCTTTCAACATATGACCTTGACCCATATATCAAAATGATCGTTGGCGCAATACCTACAATATTCTAATATACATGCCTATACAAAAAGTTACTAGTTTTCAAGATAATTAGCAATTTAAATAATATTTTGCAGCTGTTACCTTGAACTTTCAACATATGACCTTGTACCATATATCAAAATGATCATTGTGGCAGTACCTACAATATTCTTATATACATGCCTATACAAAAACTTACTAGTTTTCAAGATAATTAGCAATTTAAGTCATTTTTTGCAGCTGTGACCTTGAACTTTCAACATATGACCTTGTACCATATATCAAAATGATCATTGTTGCAGTACCTACAATATTCTAATATACATGCCTATTCAAAAAGTTAATAGTTTTCAAGATAATTAGCAATTTAAGTCTTGTTTTGCAGCTGTGACCTTGATTTTTCAACATATGACCTTGAACCATATATTAAAATGATTGTCATGTCAATACCTACAATATTCAAATATACACGCTTAAACAAAAAGTTAATAGTTTTCAAGATAATTAGCAATTTAAGTTTTCTTTTGAAGCTATGACCTTGAACTTTCAACATTTGACCTTGAACCATATATCAAAATGATCGTCATGTCAATACCTACAATATTCTAATGCGTATACAAAAAGTTAATAGTTTTCAAGAAATAGTGACAAATATATAATTTTTAGCAATTTCCCCACTCAGTGCCTTACAATTTCCCCATTTTGAGCCCCATTGCTACCATTTGTGCCAATCTGAAAATAGATGACCTAAGGATATTATAATGAAATTACTAAGGTATATCTCTTGTAGATTCAGAGGAGAAAATTTTTAAAGTTTTTCACTATTCCCCCCTTATGGGGCCCCAAGGGGACATAACTCCTTCATTTGTGCAAATCTAAAAGGGCATCATCCAGACATGATGGTTACCAAGTTTCATTAAATTTGGCCCAGTGGTTTTGGAAGAGAAGATTAAAATGTAAAAAGTTTACGCACGTCGCACGACGGATGACGCACGACGGACGAAGATTGATAGCAAAAGCTCATCTGAGCTTTTGGCTCAGGTGAGCTAATAACTTTGCAAGGGAATTTCACGATAATTTATTATCAACTTTATTTAAATTCTTTGTAAAAGAAATTATAAGAGCCCTTTTTTACTAATGAAAAAAAGAGAGAAAAAAAAATAGATTCCCTTTTTATTTTGATTAACAAGAATCCTTTACTATAAATGCCCAAATTAAATGTACCAGCATAATGTGACCATCGATTTTCACAAGTATGTATGTCACTAATTACAGATCTTGTAAGTACAAGAAATTATTCATAAACGCGCTTATTTCACGAAAAAATATATTGTGGACCAATCATACGAGGAAAAACAAAGTAATAAACTTTGATGATTTTTTGTTTTTAGAAAATGAAATTGCAAAGGTAGAAAACAAAGGAAATATTTTAATAATAGGGGACCTAAATGCTAGAATAGGTATCAAAATGGATTTAATAGAAGATGAAAATTGTTCTGATGATCTACTAGATATTCTTCCAGATGATTATAATACTGACTTTTCTCTTATAAGAAATTCTCTAGACAAAATTATAAATTCTCCAGGTCGTCAGTTGCTTGACCTTTGCATTGCCTCCCAAATCTGTGTGCTTAATGGACGTTTTATTGGGGACTGTTTAGGAAATTTAACTTGTTACAAGACCAAGGGTTCGAGTACATTAGATTATGCATTGGTCAATATTGACCTATTGAAAGATATAGACTTTTTCCATGCCGATAATCCAATTTACTTATCAGATCATGTTCAAATAGCTGCCCATTTCAAAACTTGTATCAACCTTAACCAATCAGAAAGACATTCGGATCTTCATACTATGCAATATTCATATAAATGGACAAGCTCCTCAAAAGAAAAACTGTTAGAAGCTTTATCTGATGCTAATAAAACAAATCATATTTATAAAATTTGAAAATAAAAATTTTGATTTTTCTCATATAGGGTTGGAATCTGCCATCTGTAATTTTCAAAAAAAAAATTTACCACCTTATCTGAAAAGTCTTGTAAGGTCATAAGATTGAGAAATAAGAAAAAAAAAGAAACCAAAAAATTTTGGACAAATAATGAGGTTAGTCAATTGAAAAAAATTGTCAATAAATTGTCAAAGAGTCTTAAGTTTAACTCTTTTGATACCACATTAAGGCATAATTTTTTTATACATTCCAAAAAATTAAAAAGATTAATCAAATATAAGAAAGCGCTGTATAGAAAAAGTATTTTAGAAAAACTTTCAGACTTGGAAAAAAATAACCATAAAGAATATTTGAAATTGTTTAAGTCTTTGAAAAATAGAAATTCTACATCTGATTCTTCTTTTGAACCAAACTTTAATGATTTACAGCAACATTTTACCAGTCAAGGCAGTGTATCAGAAATTAAAGAATGTATCAGAGAATTAAAATCAAATAAGAGTTCTGGGCCTGATTTCATTTGTAATGAAGTGATTAAATATAGTAGCTTTGTGACTAGTAAGAGCATCGCTAAACTTTTTAATCTTATACTTGATACTAGTATATACCCCTCACAATGGAGAAAATCATATGTAATATTAAATCACAAGTCTGACTGTAAAGATAATCTTGACAACTACAGAGGCATATCGCTTCAAAATTGCATTGCAAAATTATTTAGTGCTTTAATGAATAAGCGGCTGTCATTGTTTTATGAAAACAAATTCAGAGATAATCAGTTTGGTTCTCGACATAATCATAGAACATCTGATAGTATTTTTATTTTGAAAACTCTTACTACTAAATATATTAAATCTAAGAAAAGCCAATTATTTGCATGTTTTGTTGATTTTAAGAAAGCCTTTGATTCGATCTGGCGCAATGGTCTTTTATTTAAACTGATGCAAAATATGATAGTCTGAGTCCTACTTTATTTAACTGTTTTATAAATGATATCTATTCTGTTTTTGACTCAAGTTGTCACCCACCTTCTCTAAATAAGTCATAAATAGGTAGTCTCAGCTTTGCAGACGATTTAATTATTCTCTCTGAATAACATACAGGCCTTCAAAAGGCTTTAAATAATCTTCATAAGTACTTTTTAAGATGTCAGTTGACAGTAAACACTACAAAGACCAAAATTCTCACTTTTCAACAATGTTACAAAGAGACACCATTCTTATTCTACAATGATACTAGTTACCTGAAGTTAAGGAATACAATTTTAAATAAATTTTAAAGGAGATTTTCGACAAGCGTCCACTGAATTATCAAGAAAAGGTCTGAAAATTTTGCATTTTATGAAAAAATATCTGGACAATTTTAAAAAAATTTCTGTTACCTTATCTTGTAAATTGTTTGTTCAACTGGTACGTCTAATTTTAACCTATAATTCTGAAATTTGGTTAATGGATAATTTTAAAAAGTATTTTAATTCTGCTAAAAGAGCAGAAAAAAACTGACAAAACCATTGATAACTTTACATTTTCAGACCAGTACCAGTTTGAGAAAATTAATATGAAATTCTGTAAATTTATTCTTGGTGTTAAAAGGTCTGTAAGCAACTTTGCTTGTCGTTCAGAATTGGGTAGGTTTCCTATAGAAAGTTATATTAAGACCCAAGCTTTGCTATATTACGCTAGGTTATACTCTTCTAAAATAAAACCCCTTCTTAAAGAAGCTTTTGAAGTTAATAAACTTCTAGCTAATGAGTCAATATATACATGGTATTCATTCATTGAAAAAGTTATGGAAAAATAACATTTTACTGATATTCTTGATGATATTGATTTGTCTTTACCATTTAATCTTCAGAAGCCAAAATTTAAAAAAAAGATCAAATACATTGTTTACATATAATATTATTATTCTAATATTGTTCTAAATAAAATAAAAGCTATAAACCCAGAAACCTCAAAGTTAGGCCTGTACAAAAACATTAAACAGGACTCTGACTTGGAACCTTATTTACTCCATCATAATTTTTCATACAAGAAATTATTTACAAAATTTAGAATAAGTGACCATTGTTTGGAAATTGAGAGAGACCGGTATAAAAATTTGAAGAGAGAAAATAGACTTTGTAAAGTTTGTAGTTCTATTGAGGATGAGAGCCATTTCTTTCTAAATTGTAGTATTAATAGCTCTATTAGAATTTCACTATTTAATACCTTAGTAAAAGATTATTCTGATTTTAATATCAAAAGTAGTGAGCAAAAACTTTATTACTTACTTAATCCAAACATGGAACATTTGTCCATTATTGGGAGCTTAATGAAAGAGTCGCTTAGACTAAGAGATAGCTCCATATTAGCCAATTGCTCTTGACACTGTACTTTAGCCATTTTATCTGAATCATTGTATTGTATTTTTTCTTGTGTTCCATTGTATTGTATTTTTTCTTTTGTTTGTTTTTGTATTTTTTGTATGGTTCAATCCTTATTTGGATATAGATACCAATAAAGTTTATTATAATTGAAGTTATAAACCTAAAAAGAAATGAGTTTAACACACACACACACACACACCACACTCTCACTCTCTCTCTCTCTCTCTCTCTCTCTCTCTCTCTCTCTCTCTCTCTCTCAACCTGTTCTATGCATTTAACATGTGAATAAATTATAAGTTAATGATGCATGCTCTCTCTCTCTCTCTCTCTCTCTCTCTCTCTCTCTCTCTCTCTCTCTCTCTCTCAACCCTGCTCTTTGTATTTAACATGCGAGTATTTTATGTGTTAAAAATATAAGCTAATGATACTCTCTCTCTCTCGTAGTATAATGTTGTTTTAATGTAGTTTAGTTTTTAACAGTATTTTTCAGCTACTAAAGATTGTTTAAATGGACAGGTATCGTTGGAAATGCATGATTCAGCAGTTATTGTTATGATGGAGGTATACCAAATTCTTATTTACGATATAATTTTATTTCATTTATCAAAGTATAAAAAAATAACTTATATAAAGGCGTCTTATGAAAGATTTAAAATGTCTAATCAAAGATGACAATTTTTTAAAACTTGTCATTAAAAATGTTAATTTATCCGCTTGTTTGGTGAATAACCCGTTTCTAAAGTTTTGAATAACCAGTTCGACAGCAGGAAATACATTCTCTGATGAAACTGATGAAAATAGTGAAAAAAAAAACATTTTTTTTACTAGAATTAGAATTATAAATGACCTTAGTTTAGTCATAATCAAGAGAGGTTTTTGTTTAAACCAACGTTGAGTTTAAATTCGTCACGTACAAGGCTCTTAAAATAGGGAAATTTCCAAACAGCTTCTTTGGGGATGATAAATTTAAACTGGAAACTCCATCGATCTAAGCGATACCGAAGTTCTTGTTGTCATCCTTTTTATGAGAAAGTCATCTTATTAAGATCAGGCTCGTTATACAAATGACTTTTAAAAGCACACATACGCGCGCGCGCGTTTTTGGAAATAATAAATTTGATCTGGTAACATTGACCTTTCGGGCAATCCCCGAGTACATAATGCCAATCATTTTTATGAGAAGCCCTTATATTGTAGGTAAACCCTTAGTTATTACTTGAATGTTGAACATTTTGGATTGATTGACATTTTGTGCATTGTTGAAATGTGTAGAATGTAAACGTAAATGTCTATGATTTAGTGTTTCTGAAGATATTTTATTAATAAATAAAACATATAAGAAAAATATTTTGTAACTTTAATTCTCTTAATCAATTGTGAAGACAAACTTAAGTTGATGATAAGCGCTCAACACTAAAGGGGGTTTGAATAAAATTATTGTTAATGAATTATCCTATACTTTGTCAAATTCAGAACAGTGAAAAAAATAGCCAGTTTTTAAAGTTTTTATTATGCTTTTGGGATTGTGATTTCTATTTGGAACGATAAATTCATAGTTAAATCAAGTAAAATGGAATATTGATCGGAAAAATAACCAATCCTACACAATTTTTATTGAAAAATAACGAAAAGAAAAATATATTCTTCCTTATTTAAACTGAAAAAAATCATTAATTATACATACCTCTATTAGTTTAGTAATTGTTGGTACTATTTCTAAAAAAAATACAAGTTTGATTTATTTCTATGTGTATATATACATATCGTTTTAAATTCATAGCTTTAACAATACAATCTAATTATTTCTAAAAGTTATGATTGAAATTTACACAAATAACTCTAAAATAGAACCTTGGGACAATGCCACAATTTGTTTCATGCATTTTTAGAGTTTTTTTTGTGAAATTAAGGAAAAGTATAACAAATTATTTGACTTAGTTTGACGTATTATTCATATAAATAACCCCATTATTATTCTATTGGTTTTAGTTTTTTTTATTTATGAACTTCCTTAATTTATTGTTAAAACACCTTTCTAATTGGAATTGTAACTGAACAAATGCAGCAATGAATCGATGTTTTATTATACTTTTTAACATAACTAATCGCGGATGCACGAAGCGATTTTCGGTTTACGACTGGACTCAAGCAAGTGAAAAATATCAAATCTTTTCAAATTGTTACGATTTTCTTTGAAAGTGACCCCAACAGATATAATTCAGTCTTTAAAACGGTGTTGTGATGAAAAGGTAAACATATCAAGAGGAAATTACCTCATTAAATGTTATCACGTGTAAAACTCATATTTTTTTCGAGGCTTAAAATAATAAATATAATTTCGTCTTCTATCTGTTAGAAGCCAAGCAGTTCATATATTTTCTTTATATAATTGGCGTATCCCGTTAGTTTAAAATACATAATTATCGATACTAAACAGACACATGATGGTAGTAACCAAGTTGTTTACAGCCGAGAATTCCCCGGAAGTAGTTGCCCTGTAACGGATCAAGGGCCTTAACTCCATATTTTTGGATAGCGTTATCGGCCTATTAGACCTATTATCGACTGAAATTCAAAACACTTTGTTTCAGTAATGCTGCAGGTCTACTGATGAGTCCAATGACCAATTAAGCCTTATGAGTATTAACTTGTATCTTGCACAAATATATATATATATATATATATATATATATATATATATATATATATATATATATATATATATATATATATATATATATATATATATATATATATATATATATATTTCGACAAATCAAAACAAAAAGTATGTCAGAGCCTTTTGATAAGTTGAATATGATTTTGAAACGTATTGGAATCTCTTCATTTTGCTTAACAGTAAGGTTTTCGGTATCACCAAATAACAATAAATTAACTGATGTATTAAATTTATAGTACTGTATCTATTGTTTCTTTGATTCATCTGAGTAGTAAAATAATTTTAAATTCATAGAAAAGTTTAAATCGCTTATACATTTGTTACATATCGGTTTCACGCCATCCACAGTCTTAAAAATTGGTCTCTTAATGTTTCATGTTTTGGTTTCAATAATGTTTTAATGTCGTACACAAAGTATTTTTTAAAATTAATAATATGATATTTTCGAGTCGAAAACAAAGTTTTATAAATCGGTAACAATTTTTAACATAATACACAAAATTTTATAAATTTGTAACATAAGTTTTATAAATTGGTTTCATAATGATTCACATCATAAACAAAGTTTTATAAATTGGTTCATAATGATTCACATTATACACAAAATTTTAGATTTTAGTGATTATTTATGTAATATCTTTGGTTATACACAAAGTCTTTACAAATTTGAGACATAATCTGTTCTATGTACATTTTAAATAAAAATTGGAACAAATTACGAAAATTGTCATCAAAACGTAATAAGTTGTGATTTGGACAAGAATTGGTATGTTTGTGTTTTATTTTTATTATAACAATCATGATTTTGACAAAACATTAAACAATTTTGTATGCAGAAACTAGGAAAATAGTATTCAGTTGTGAGGTTTATCTACAAGTTACCGGTTATTTAATGTTTGAAGTTACATTGAGAAAGACTAAATGAAACTAAGAAATAAAAATTTCGTTTCCAAAATAGTGGGACGATAATGAAAGTTGAACATTTCTTCTAGTTTTACTGCATTGTTGTCAAACCATAACTATCAAATGACTAGTTTCTTTTTTCTTTTTTTTTTTGTTCAAGAGTGCAAGAGAAATTCTATAAAGTCTAGATTACATTGGGAAAACATCCCGAATTTGGAAGTCAGCGCTTCTAGTACCCATCCTGACTGTTCTCCACAAAGGGCATCACTTAGTTCGACAAATAATGGTAGTTACGCGATTGCAGCATGCTGGTGTCCATTCAGTAACAACGTTCCATATGAATATCTTCAGGTATACTAGTCAAATGAATTATCAAAAAAATATCTTTTGAAATATATTTACTACCCCTGAGCGGGTACCGTCGTGATGGAGAAAATTCCCCGAGGCTATCCATTACTCAGTAGGCGGTACTTCGTGTTGTCAGAAAAAAATACCATTCATTAAAATTTTCAGCAGTTTTAATTATTGAAATTGATATAAAACTAAGGTTTGTTCCCTCATACAAAGCATACCTTAGCTGGATTTGGATTCATATAATTCTTTAACTTTAGACTCATTAATTTTCAATTGTTTGGCTTATTTTTTTTTTATCAAACTTTGTGGCTCCTTGTGTCACTGGTGAGGAATGATTTTCCGAAATGTGCATATATGGTACATCCAAATTTAACAGGTATTTGTGTTATATATTTCAGTCTATCTTAGAGCATTTCGCAATACAATGATACCAAAGATAAAATGCCTACACTTGTAGCATATAACTGTGGGTTTGGATATTAAATATTATTGGTAGGTCACCTATGATTCACAGATGTCTAGTCTTTGGTTTTTTCAGAATTATCATATCACTTTCTCCTTAAATGATATTAATGTCATAAGGTATACAGAGGACACACTTATATGAGACTTTCACTTATCCTACTTTTGACTAACTTACTGCAGTTTTTCAATTATTCTATATAGTCTAGTCAAACTATGAAAAATAGGGTCAAACCTCAAAGCAATTGCAACAGAAAATATTTTTATGTGATTGTTTTTAGAAATTGTGTTTTTATTCACCATAAAAATATACCAATTTCAATCAAGTGGAATTCGGGTGTTTTGCCAGTTGAAGTTACCAATAGCATTTTCTATAAAAAAGGGAGATAACTCTGTATTATAATACTAAGTTTTACACAACAATTTTTAAAAACTTCAAGTTTTCTCTGATACTACATAAAGAACAACCTAGAAATTAGGTGCAAATTTATACATATACTTAAAATATATAATTTAAGACAATTTAGAATGTAATATGTAAATGGAATGTAAAAAAAATTAAATAAATTTGTTGAAAGAATTTATGCAAAACACTTGATTAGTGGCATGTTGATGAGATGGAAAAAAGGTTTATTCACCTCAAATATGTTTTGTTATACACAAAAATTATAAAATAATTATATCTCAGGTTTAAAACACAGCTTTTCCATACTTCTACGTCATTGCTTTAAGTATTCTGTTATTAATTCCTCATCACTATAGAAACATATATATCAATACCAGTTGAATTTTGATGTGCCAGATGTGCACATTTCGGAAATTCATTCCTCATCAGTGACACTAAGACCGAAAAGTTTGATAATAAAAAAAACATTAGCCAAACAGTTGGAAATAAATGAATCTAAAGTTCCAAAATTATATAAATCCAAATCCAGCTAAGGAATGCTTTGCATGAGGGAACAAACCTTAGTTTTAAACAAATTTTACAATTTAAGGCAGCTGAAAATTTTGCTAAATGGCACATTTTCTGACAGCACAAAGTACTGCCTACTGAGTTATGGATACCCTCGGGGAGTTTTACTCCACCAGCAGCGGTACCCGCTCAGGGGTAGTAAATATATATCAATACCAGTTGAATTTTGATGTGCCAGATGTGCACATTTCGGAAATTCATTCCTCATCAGTGACACTAAGACCGAAAAGTTTGATAATAAAAAAAAAAATTAGCCAAACATTAGATTGTGAAAGACTTAAAATAAAATGCAACTGAATGAAAATGGGCCAATGATTTCACTTTGAAAGAAACCAGAAATGTTGAATATACATATGGAATCAATTATGACTGATTAATTTCAGGGTCTTTGCTTTACATTTTGTTAAAATAGCAAAAAAACATATGATAATTGGACTAAAACTCCACCTGTTTTACAAGAGTTATCTCCCTTGTCTATAGAAATCCCAATAAGAAATTAAAACTTCCCAAACCTTGTTTCCCCTTGTCAGATTTTGGAAGACTTTTAACAATGAACATTTCATGTATTTGAGAGCATATTAGTAACAAAATTTGTTCTGTTGCAATTAGTTTGAGGTCAAACTGTAGATTGACTAGACTAATAAGCGTATGTTACAACACATACATAATGTCTATTTCTAGCTTAAATTCACACACAATGACTGTTTGCAATACTCTGTAAATTATTAGGTAAGAAAGTGTATCTATTTACAGCAATTACCAAATTACCACATAATTAGGAACTCACTGTGATATAACCTAGGACCAAGGTTTAGTTCATCCGTTTCCTTCTAATACATTGCATGATATTCATACATTGTGGAAAGTTATTTCAGGCTTTATTTTGCCAATTACCTATCATTTTGGAAAATAAATATAAAACGCATTTACTATTAGTTTTGCACTTATTAGATTTACCGATATGGTTATTACGTATAAAACGTATAAAAGTATAGCTTTGAAAACATTGTTGAAGCAATACCAGTATCTGTTTTGTGAAAAAAGACTCTGCTCATAATTTTGATAAAAAATAAATCAAGGTAAATTGGATACATATAAATATAAATATTCTTGTTTAAAGCTGAACCAAGTTTTATCTGAAATATGATTCTTTAAACGAATCAGCTTTTATGAAATCTTTAGAAGAATAAGATTGCATTCTATTTTTAAGAGATCTTAAAACGTCAAATTAATTTAAAATTTAAGATTTGAAAACCTACTTTCAGCCTCGCTGAGCTAGCCGAGTCGTTATTTTCCTATTAATTTACTAGTTTATTATTAAACAAAAATAGCTTTTTAATTTTGGTGCATAAATTTGACATTCAGCCTCATTAGTGACGCTAGAGGCCGAAACAGGTGATAGATAAAAAAGTAATTTTTTTTCAAATTCATGAACTCAAAGTTCCAAAATTATAAGAATCAAAAACGAGTTAAGGAATGTTTTTTATAACTGAACAAACCTTAAATAAATTTTAAAAATTAAGACAGCTGAAAATGTTGACAAAATGGATATTTTCTGACAGCATAAAGCACTGTCAAGTTTTTAAGGTTACCAAAGTTAGATCCTTTTTATTATCTACAGTTTTACTTTATAAATATATATCAACTTTAATATATGTAGGGAAATAATGTTAATGACGTTTAACTTACATATTGTTTAACTCGATGTTAAATAATTATTATGTGCATAGAACAAAACAAATCCAAACAAAAGCATGTAAGAAAATGCTTAAATATGGGTTTTGATATGCAAAAGAGAACATGTTAAGTTTATTAGAAATTTAATATTATATCTATTGTGTCTTTTCCGTTTGGCTCTTTATTCTTTTATTTAATTACATGACATAGTTCATCTTCAATTTGACTTCATAATCAGATGATTTATTTATATAAAATAGATTAAATTCAACACAACGTACAAAATATACGGTGTTGTGATTCAAGGACGTCCAAATAGTGCTCAATGGGTCACATCGTACTGGGTAAATTCAAGTGATGACACAGTGCAGTGGACGCAGAATGGAGGGGTGAGTTAATCTTTAGCCATTTGACTAGCGAATCGAAATAAAATAAGTAATGCTTTTGTGAAATCGTTTCAGACTTTTAAATTTTATTTTGTCAGCACTGACATTATTGTTTAAATGAGAAAACCAAGAATTACAGTCCCGGCAACAGGTTCGTGCATTTGTAAATCCATAGTTACCCTTTTTCAGCATAACAAACCCATACATAGAAATCACATGTCTAGTTTCTAAATTTTTTGCCACAATAGGACATCCTAGAAACATAATGTTAGATTTGAAAAAAAAAGTTTTCCAACAAATCATTACTTAAATTTAGGTAAAATCTGTGACAACGGCTGGTGGTGTATAATCAGAAAGTTAACCAGCCATTACCTGAAATTATAAGACTAATAAGTTAATAGCTTTTCAAATACAAATGTACAGAGAAGTAAAATGTCACCTGATATACAAATGCAACTTATGCAGCTCTCTGCCAAAATAACCAAGGGACCAAATCAAACATAAAGTCTGATTACCGAACTGGCTCATTAATTGCAAACACAAACTTATGTTTCAGAATCTATGAAGCCTTGTCAATGTCAATGCAATCAGAATCGAGATTAATAATAAAATGGAATAAATATATAACACAAATACTTGTTAAATTTCGATATGCCATATGTGCACATTTCGGAAAATCATTCCTTATCAGTGACACAAAGGGCCATAAAGTTTGATAAATAAAACACTTAAGCCAGATAGTAGAAAAACGACGAATCTGAAGTTCCAAAATTATATGAATCCAAATCCAGCTAAGGAATGCTTTGCAGGAGCGAACAAACCTTAGTTAAAAACAAATTTTAAAAAATTAAGACGGCTGAAAATTTTGCTAAATGGCACAAAATACTGCCTATTGAGTAATGGATATTCTCGGGGAGTTTACTCCAACAGCGGTACCCGCTCCAACTGATATCTGATTTTGTCAGATTTTCTAAACATATCTTCAACATAAACGGCATGTCCAACAGCTTTGTTCTTTCATTTATGTCACTAATTCTTACTTATGCATGTTGTACAAGAGCTTCTACATCATCTAATTTAGGTTTTCAGAAAAATAACAAAGCGAATTAAACTTCTCCAGATATCCAATTTGAATATAGAGATAAATAAATTTTAAGTACAATCGCTTTAAAAAATGGTGAGATTTCTTAAGTTTTATTTGCCAATTCAAAACGACAGGGGTTACTCTACAATGAAATGAGTATATGTTTGTAATTGGCAGAATTGGTAAATAATATACAGGTATAAGATACTGTTTGCACTTTAAATTACACATTTAAGGTATTCTTACGTCATGATTTATGTAAACTTAAGCATTTATCGTATGTTCACTGAATAAACAAGATAGAATAAAGTAAAAACTACACCTTAGTGAATAGACATAGCCTTATTCTACATTCCTGGCACACAACCCTTTATGATAATTAGCATAATTATGAAAATAATCAACTTGATTAAGCTAGGTAATGGCTAGTTAACTTTCTGTTCATACATCCGACAAACAGGCGTCGTCACAAATATTGCTTGAAAATTAGCAATGGTAGTGAAACAACGTTTTTTCAAAATCAAACATTATGTTTCTAGTAATCCCTGATGTGGCAAAAACTAAACATTAGAATCTAAACATGTGTGTTCTATGTACAGGTTTGTTATGCAGAAAAAGTTAATATTGGTTTTTCATAAACTTCACCTTAATGTATAAATGAATTATTTTTAACGTAAAAATCTTCGAAAGTATTAGATTTCCCATATTTAGTAAGTTTGGAACATCAGAAATGCCTAATTTATAAGAGTTACTATGTTGACCAATCAGTTATTTAAACATCTGTAATAAGTTTGGGATTGGGCAAAAAAGCACAAGAACACATTAAATATTATTTCAGTTTTTGGTCTATTTTTGTGTTTTTAAATCAAAATCGTACTCTTTCGATAAAGCAGTATTACATCGTCGGAAACAACTTCAGAAAAACCATATGAACCGAAATGATGCTAATACTGTATAACAAAAATACCTGTTCAATTTTGATGTGGTAAATTTAACAGGTATTTTTGTTATATATTGTCAAGAATTCAGAAAAATAACTTTTGGAGTTATTGCCCCAGGATATGTTGTTTTTTCGCGAATTTTGCTTTTTCTGACTTTGTTTTTAAAAACCTTATAGGTAGAAATAAAAATAAATTACAAAAACGTTCAGGATGACAAGATTTAACACTGTAGCAAGTTTCGTGTCTATGTTAATCCAAGTAAGAATTGGTGACCTAAATCTATATATAATTTTTATATATAGCTTATAACAAGTAATTGCAAAAATGTTCAACACGACAAAATCTAACAATATAGCAAGTTTCGTATCTTTATGTTAATCCATGAAAGAGTTGTTGTCCCTAAAATATTGATTTTTTCAGAAATTTACTTTGCCGCTCTTGACCATTTTCTTGAAAACTATTATAGATGGATAATCACATAAAGTGCATAAATGATCAATATGACAAAATCTAACAAGGAGTTAGTTTCATGCTGTATGATAATCAGTGTAAGAGTTGTTGCCCCTGAAATACCAATTTTTCGTACATTTGCTGTTTTTACCATGTATTTGAAAACTTTTATAGATAGATAAAAACAATTAAATTGAAAAAATGTTCCCAATGACCAGATCTATCAGGAAAGCAAGTTTTGTATCTAAATGTTAATCAATGTAAGGATTGTTGCCGCTGAAATACAATTTTTGTCAAATTTTCTGTTTTGACCATTTGCTTGGAAACTCATAATTAGCATATAATAATAAATTGCACAAATGTTCATCATGACCAGATCTAAGGCGGTAGCAAGTTTAATATCTATATGTTAATTTATCCTAGATTTGTTGCTCGTAAAATACTAATTTTGTGTACATGTTGCTGTTTTTGACCATTTGTTAAAAAACTATTATAGTAAGATGATAACATTAAATTGCAAAAATGCTCAACATGATGAAATCTAAGAAGTTTTAAAAACTATATCATGATCTATGTAACAGTTGACATTTAATTTTTTTGTAAATTTGACATTCTATAACGATTATCATGAATGCTTTTTTAGTTCAAACAATGAATGTTGATCCTGAAATATTAATGTTTTGAGAACTTTGATGTCAAAGGATTCTTTGTGACAGAATTTTATAAATTCATAATTTTATTTTTGTGTATGCAATCTTCAAAATACTAATAGTAGTTTTCATTTTGAAATTAATAAGTTAGACATAATTCATCAGGTGAGCGTATCAGGTCAACCGGGTCTCTTGTTAAAATAGTTCTAAAGACTTGAGAAATGTTTTAATGTTATATGTAAATTTGGATTTATTACTTAAATTAGTTTTTTTTTCGTTTAATAAAATCAAAAATTGCCATTGTTTGTTTTCTTTTTCAGAGCTATACCGGAAATAACGGTCCAGATACATTAGTTACAAGCATCTTGTCGAGTGTTATAAAAACTAAGTATTTGAGGATTATACCAGTGTCGTCCTATGATTATCCCAGTCTGCGATTTGATTTGATTGGTTGTGAAGTCCAAGTGTAATAGCCTTTTACCATGCCTTTTTTAGTCTGCGCTTTGTTTTGATTGTCAGTGTATTTCCGAACACATCATATGTACCTAAACAAACTTTAAACTTTGAGCATAACAGAATTCATTCGTTTGTTTGTTGTATAGCACCAAGTGAATTGTGCAAAGTCTTATGGAATATGAACTTCATGTCTTAAATATTTAATTACAGTTGTGTGTTTGCATTCCTGTGTACTTACCATCATTGCATTCAACGTTATGTAAATTAAAATGTAACAGAAGTAGATAACGGACACTTTCCTTTATTAAAGACGTTAATATAGTATAATGCCCTTTTCCTGTTTACTGGATTATTAAGAGTTATTTTGTAGACAGTAGATGCAGTACATGTTATAAGAAGTAGAAATATTTGGTCAGAGTAAAGTGTCAATATTTTAGATTCTTTTTAAACAAAGCTAGGAAAATATAAGTCCCGCAGGCCATGATTAAACATAAGCATCGCAGTAAATGCCAAGATATATATCAATCCCGCAGTGCATTGAATGATTCCTTAGTAATAATAGTTATATATATTATATTTTTTAAAATTTAGAGTCAAATTAATTTTAACTCATGATAACTTTGAAATGTATAAAAATTTAAAAACAGATTCATCTTAAGATTTTATTTTAAAATATATCAAATAGGAATGGGATTTTTAAAAAAAGATAAATTCTGAAGATAGCATCAACAAAATGTTAGAATTTTTGATTGACAATTTGTTATGTTTGTGCAATATATTTCTTATGTTTGTGCAATATATTTCTTATATTTGTGCAATATATTTTTTATGTTTGTGCAATATATTTCTTATATTTGTGCAATATAAATTTCAAACAAACAAATGGTATACAACGGGTTCCAACTTGAACAATTGCCAGTTGATTTGTTCGTATAAAGCAAATTGATGTAGAATGTTCTTAAATTTGAAGAGAAGACTGTTGCCGAATCATTTATTTCTACATTCAATTTTTGGATAACGTCTTTATAATCCCAAATTTTAAAAATATGTTAATGCCATCTATTCTAGTGTGTTGAAATAAAAAATACGACTTATTCCCTATTTCTTTTATTTTTCATAATTTATTCATTTATTTATTTTTTGCTTCAAATTTTGACTTATAAACTCAATTATGATACCCTCAGAAGACTACATTTGAAGTTGAATGACAAACGTGATGACTTTAATGTTTTTATTGTCAACTTTTCTATACTATGCTGCAACATTCCTACTTCTCCTTTGTATAGAGTACTTGTTTCATAGTGAATACGGTATGTTTCATTCTCAAAACATCAAGAATAAAACCACCTAAAGATTACTGACAACCAAATCTTTTTTTTAGGAATATTTTGTAATGACAGGCATGTTTATAATGCGAAATCCATAATCAGGTATTACGACTATGGACATGCTCATTTTTTATTCAAATCCAATAAAGGGTTCAGGTTATGCAAATACAAGTTTCAGACAGACGATAAACGACAAAGTCTGTAGTCTCTGTAGTTTTTTATCGACATGTGATTATCATTATTAAAACTAAAATGCTCTGATATCAACTTTATAAAAATTAGGTAAAGTTCTTCCTTGAAAATTGTCGTTTTTAAATTTGAAGTAGTTAAAACTAAAGCATGCTTGAAATTTACTTACAAACGTTTCTTTTCAAGAAAACCTGACGAACATTTTTACAGTTTTGATATATTCATATTAAGATTTTTTTCATAAATTTTGAGGATATCGATTTGCAAAATAAATGCATAAGTACATATGTTTTTTCCACAAAAACATTGAAAAAAGTTGAAATGTTGCAGATTTTCTATGTTAAAATTTTACATGTATACAATGATTGTGTTAATAACACAATTTTCAAAGTTTAAGAAAATAAAATATCTATTTCGTTTTTAAAACAAAACTAAAACGGATTAACTGATCACAGTCTAAAGTGTCAAAAAGCGTATTTATCCTGAAACCTTTTGCTTAATATTTCGAAAAAACGCCACAAATATATTAACTTAAGGTAATCGTGCATGTATAGGGCAAAATTAAATTCATATATAAGTTTACAAATTTTGAAGTTGATGTTTCTTTGTCTAATAGAAAAAGCCATATATTCTATGTCAAAAAATACTATAAGAAAAGCTTGGATATTATAATGCAGGAAAGAAGTATGCTTTTAAATGTTATTTAGATGATTATTTGATCATTTCAGCATTAATCATTATATGATTATTTGCAGATACACAGAGCGCAGATATAACAATTAAGATATACATATCTCTATTGAGAGTTCGGGCTTACGTTGGTTCGGTGACAGTCAGTTTGCAAATAATAAAGGCCCTAAGAAAGTTTTATCACCATCATCACAGCATTGTTGATAAGTGTGGAGTCATTGGATCCAGACATATTCTGGATATATTTGTCATCCAATAGTTCCATGTTCTTTTTATTCTCAAATTTGATAATGCACGTGACCGATGAAGCTAACTTAACAAGAATCAAATTTTAGAAAAAAACTTGGTGCAAAATATTTACATAACAGTAAAAAAAAACTCATTTACTTAGCATGAGTTTGTTGAATTTGCTTTTAAGAAAAAAAAATTAATCGTTAAAAAATGTTAACAAATATTATCTATACTAAGTAGAAAGAATTAACATTGAAAAAAGACGTATGAACCGAGTTGGTTCAATTATCTGTGAAGTTTGTCCATATGAAGTTTCAAAAGGAGAATAACATTCATGGGACAAGTTTGTAACAATATTTACAGTGTTGGTGTTAGAATATATATATATATATGTATATATATATATATATATATATATATATATATATATATATATATATATATATATATATATATATATATATATATATGTATATATATATATATATATATAATTCTACCTATAAAATGAAAAAAATAATCATTAGTTTTTTCGGATATTTTTTTCAGGAACAGTTGTTTTAACTTTTGGGTACTGATACAATGTACACTATCTTCCTTTTTTGCTAAATAGAGATTGTCCTTTAATTCCTCAACGGATTTTATCGGATATGTGACATTTAATGGCCTCAATAACTTTTTATAAGATGATAATATAAGGAACATTTTTCGCAGATTTATCTAAAACAAGAAAGTTACAAAAACATTAGTATACCACATGGACTTGTTTCCAATTTCTTAGCATATACCGTTTTCAACACACAAAATGAGATGAGGGAATAAACCGATTTTTGTCTCACTTTGTTTATCATCTTAAGTTTTTGTTTTTGCTGAAATATCCTGAACTACAACGCACTTTCGATACCTAATTGTTTGTCGCATGTTTTTTTTCAAATATTTTCTTTTATTTAAAACTTTGTTATTTGACCAAAATAAAGAAACTTTTTGAATCATTCTGATTTTTTTACCCTATTAGGTCAGGAAATTGTAGAGAGATTTTTTTTATATTTTTGAATGATTTTGTTTAAATATGTTTTGTTCTCCAAATTTTCATATGACAAACAATTGTGAACTGACAGTAGTCGTATTTCTTCCACTCCTTCAATGTATAAAACTCTTCTATTGACTCCACATTTTTGAACCACAGCGCTTTGCACGATTTCGATGATGATAATATTCTTGAACAGCTCTAGTGTCTTCAGTTTTGCAATTTATTGAATTAGATATTTCCCATATTTACTAACACTTGGTAGCGGCAATTGACACGATCTTTGTTTATGATATAGTCTGTTCGTCGTATATTGGCAAAGTGTCTACCAACATAGGCGACTCCATAGAATAAAAAAGGGTGTATACCAACCATGAAACTGCAGTTTTTGAAGGGACATAACTTGTTTTTCTATTCCAATAATCTATCACCCCTGTATAAATATAAGACGCGTTATCTACGCTATATTTTGTGTATAAAATTATATATACATATAATGTAGTCTTATAAGGGAGAAACCCTTTTAGAGCGTAAATAAAATACATAACCAACAAGGTGTAAACGAATGTAAAACATACTAACGATTTTTCAAATCACCAAAGCCATTATGCAACATACCAAGACTGTGTCAGTTTATTGCATTATCATTGAAGGTCGCGGTAGCCAAATGGTGAAGTTGTATCCATTCAACCTTATGTCGACCGCAAGTGAGAAAAGGTTTAACTTGTCGTAGGCCTTACTGATTGGTTTGGTACTAGTATAATTGACTGTGCTGTCTTTGATGTTTATCTGCAACATTGCAGGCGAGTGTGCTAGCAATCTTTATGACACCATAAGTACGCACTAGTACAATGTAATTCAACTCACGGATAGCTGCGATAATTCTGATGCGGACAAAACAATAACTCACTTACTCACTCTCTTACTTATTCACTCATTTGAAAAAAGGATTATTTTTACAAATATTAAACATATCTTTATCGGTTTCTTATATCATTTCATTATCCGAAAAAAAGATTTAAAACTTTTATTTTAATCCGATTTAAAATTTGTAAAGTTTGCTAACCGTTCCTAATAAAATTACTATAAAGATTATGTTTAAAGTAATAAATGTAACATTATGTAACATATAACAGACGCATAAAATATTTGCTATGATTTTGAGATTACGTTATCTTTAAAAACAACGAAAATCAATATTGTAATTCGGTTTTAAAGTTTTAAATTTAAACAACATGATTGACAAAACTGAATAAGATATGTATTGTATTAACACTATTAAAAGATTGAACGCAAAAATTTTTCATGCAAATAATTATTATATAAAAATGGAATTCGTGTATTTTAAAAAAATGATTTTATAGTCCTTCAGCTGCAAATAACCCCTGTTCCCCCTAGGGGGAATTTTGTTGGGCATCATTTTTTGAAAACTTATAAAATTGCTACAACTTGAGCCAAGTTTGCACTCTGGCCATTGGGGCAAAATCTTAAAAATTTTATCAAAAATCACCGAAAATTGGAAAAGTGTATATGTCCTAAACTTTTGAAAGTGTTTGTCTGTCTTAACAATTGATATATCATAGATATAATAAATTATCAATAGTGCTACTTACACACACATTTTCATTCCGTCATTTTCGGGGTTTGGGGTGGAGAGGGGGATACAGGTTTTTACCAAAAATCAATAGAAAACTACAATATGCTTTTAACTTTGCAATTTATATTACTTTGAGGGGATTGTTATTTTTTTGTATGATAGTTAGTATAAATCTTGCATTATTTCAATATCTGCATGATTAATATATTTAGAAAAAAAGATGTATTACTTTAGTTAGAAAAAACTATTTACATCGGCCACCATATTAAGATTGGCTTTTTTCTAAAGAAAGAAAACCACCTGAAATCCTTCACAATGCACTTGGTTTCTGGCAAATCCGAAAACGGGGGAGCGCTAAAACCAAACGAATTGCTAATTCTATCTCTGAATATGCTGCATTTGATGGAGAATGGGTGATGCCTAAACACATATTGTTCCTAATGACTGTTAGACATTTAACTGGGAATGCAGAACTTGTGACTTTGCTGAACCGATTCGGTCATGCCCAATCCTACATCAGGACAATGGAAATGGAAACAGAAATGTGTAATGCAGTAACAACATCTAAATCGGTTTTGCCACCACACATTTCACCTAATAACAATTCTGTGATTCATCTGTGTTGGGACAATTTTGATCTGAATGAGGAGACTTCATCAGGGTCAGGCACAACACATTCCACTCACGGCATCAACATCCAAGAGGTTACTTATAGGTCCAGAGTTGTATTTACAGAAAGCAAGCTAACAAAGTCTGGAGAAAGAACAGTTAAGCCGAAAGCTGTTGATATTCAACCATGTTATGCCAAAATGAAATACGAACCGAAGTTTCAAGTGGGAACTAGTAAACCAGAATATAGTTTCAGGGTAACAGATCAGTTCATTTTACGTGGTTGCTCTGCAGAGTGGAAGTGAGTACACTTGAAGCTCAAAAAGTTCCATCTTTCTCAGGATGATTATCCAGCACAGCTGATACAGAAGACAATAAATCCATCGTGGAGTATATGCTACCTCTGAATGTCTCTATTAATGAAAATTCAACAGTCCAACACATCCTTGAAACATCTCTAGCGGCAAGTGAAGAGGGAGGACAACCTTTGACTTGTCCGTTGCTAAGAAGGCATATAACTTGGTCTGCCAGTACCCGGACGAATTCAGCAAAGTCATTGTCAGGACGGGAGTATTTCATACCACCTGCTCCCTCTTCAGCACAGTGGGAAAGATGATAAAAGGAAGCGGCTTTGCTGAGATAGTTTTTGAAGCTGAAATTTGTGCAAGTGGATCGTTTGAAAATGTCATGTCCGGAAAACACTATAACCGTGCACTGAGGGTTCACAAACTTTTTGTTGAAGGTCTAGAAAGGCTTCTGTTAAAACGTTTTGGCAGTGAACAGATGATGTCAGAAGACACCCGCGAAATGCTTCAGAACCTGGTGAAAGACCCGTCGAAGGAAAACCTAGAACAGATTATGGATTCTGACCAATATCTTGCATACTTTGATCGCTACCAAGTGTTCCAAAGATCCATCAGAAGTGGTGAGATGAAAAACTGCGCAATTCTGGTTACAGTATTTAGATGTCATCAATATGATATTGGTTCTGATCAAAGCGACTAAAGAAAATGATTTAGATCTTCACATAACCTCACTGTATGAACTGTGTCCTATGTTTTTTGCATTTGATCACAGCAACTACGCAAGATATGTTCCTGCTTATAAAATGACCTTACTTAACATGTCCAATAATATCCAGGAGCTACAGAATTGTTACGGCGCAATGGATTCAGTGTTTCGAGGTCGTCCATTCCAAAATGTAGGAATCTTGTAGACATTACTATTGAACAGAAAATAAACAAACACGCTTAATGTCAGGGTGGCATTGTTGATTTTAGCCGAAATTATGCTGCATATTATCGGTGGTGTACAACTCGACATTGTAGGGCAAAATACGCTGAGGCGGTGCTTGAACTGACTCATATGGTCTCCGAGGAGTCATCTTTGCACAAGGAACTCCGGCCTTCACAAATTGCAGACAGTAAGGGAAATGTCAAGAATGTTGATGCTATCTGCTCCTTCACCAACCCTTTCGACACAGTACGTAGTGCAGACGAGTTTTATTGGTTATCAAGTGGTGTTCCTGCCAAACCAGATGTGGCTGCAGACTTAATGAATGCTGGTAACAGTGGCAAGATCAGTATGGAAGAAGTCATACAGAGTAGAATGGTTAATCAAAGTGTTGCCTTTCACAGGCCTATCAAACGGAATAAACTAAATACATTTGCAACTGCTGATGTGAAGAAAACGCTCAAGAGTTCCCAAAACAAAATTACACAGATAAAAGCAGAGCGAAATATATTTGGGCAACTGGTCCTTGTATCTTTGCAGAATGACATCGATCTTTAGGTTACTTTGTCTTACTTACTTGGACCTATTCAGTGGTCATTAGCTACTGCAGATGGGATGCCGGTAAAAACTGACAAGGCAAAACTCTTACAATCTTCAGTCGAACCATTACTCCTTTGGCCAAAAGAAGATGTTGTCCATATCTTTGATGGAAATGCAGCATTACAAAGCCTCACATCCATCCCTGATAATTTCTAAGATTTAGCAGATACTGTCTTTATGTTCTTCCCAAATCTGGACGGGTCGATTTTGTTACTGAAATGTAATAACCCATGTCAATTAAATCATTTGAACGCAGACGAAGGGGTTCTACAACCACCTTCTTGCTATCTCGACCTAAGACAAGAACTCCAAATGACTGGAAAATTTCATCGGGAATGACGATAACACAACCAGTTACTGTTGAATCAATGGAAAACAAACATGTATGCTCCAGCTCTTCAGGGTCGATTTGTCTACTATGTTCTAGGAGAGATATGCAATCGCCTCACAAGTCACGATGGGATTAGTGTAGAATATTGGAAAGGTCTCCTGATACAATGTTTGGTTTTGCTCACGAAATACTGCAATGAAATATAAAAGTCTGTGCTTTTTGACACTGGCTATGGAAATAAGCGGAGACTACTCGGTTTTAATGACGTAGTTAAGCAGAAAGGTGGAGGAATTTGCTCGATATTGCCAGCATTCTATTTGTTTAACTGGTTGTGATACTACCAGTGCATTTGTTCGTAAAGGGAATACATCAAATCTCAAACTTATCGAAAAGAACTCAGAATATATATCTACACTCACCAAGCTTGTTCAAGAACATGAATGTAGCAGTGAGTTACTGACAAAGATGGAAAATTTTGTATGTGCTATAATATAGAAAGCCAAAGTAAACAGATATCAACAAGTTAACGTATGACACATTTTGCAAGAAGAACCAGAGTCATGGGGATGTTTTAGACTCACATAACAGCATTGATATGAGTCTACTGCCACATTGCAAGGATTCTCTGCAGATGCATGTACGTCGTGTAAACTATCAGTCTTACATTTAGCTCCATGCTACTGAAAAGCAGCCAGACCTCCCAGATTTGGAAGGTAATGGGTGAAACGTTGGGACAGAGGGGATTGAGTATGAATAGACAAGAGGTGCTATTGTGCCACAAGCACTTATTGACATATTATGTGTTTCTGGTAATGAGCAGGAGAATGACACTAATGAAGATGATGATGACATTGAAATGGACAATCTCATCGATGGAATATTTCTTGATGATGATAATGATAATGATGATGACTGACGATAGTGATCACTTTACTATTTGTTTGACTGACAGTCCATCTATCTGCCTATGTGCTTATTTCTATTTTTATTTAACTGTTTAAATTGATAGACGGTGTATCATCGATCACGTTACTATTTGATAACATGTTTTTGGATATGTAAAACCAATTTGCAGCGATACTGCATGTCATACCTCATTGAGTTTTTATTATATGCACGATTTGTTTTGGTTATAACTGTGTCTACATTTCATCTTGTTATTTTTTTTCAGATTATATGCATAAGTCTTGTCCCTCTAAGCATCTAGTCTTGTTTGAAATGGATATCTATACTTACATGAAATTTAATTTTACTTTGTAAGTGTAAGAAAGCCATCAACCTTCAATAACTGCCATGAGGCTATAATAAATCTTTTGAAATGTGATAATTTATTTACAAATGTATATTATTTGCATTTGGTTGAACAAATATCATTAATATTCATTTAAATGTATTATTTGTCAAATTATGCAAATTTCCGAAAAAGTTATAATACATATCGGCTTTTTATTATCGTGTTGTTCATTGTATTAATAATAAAAAAAACAAGAATTTTAAACAAAATCATTAATATTGATGAATATGCAAATGAGCTAATTTACATATTTTTAGTAGAGAATCAAAATACAAGTTTTCATTTGATACCACTTTCATTTGATATCTCTACGTGTAAAATCAACAAAGATATTATGTGATCAATGTTATGAGGTGGGAAATCAAAATTTGATAGGGTATGGTATATTAAATTCATGCCATAAACATAAGCCCCAACGGCCAGAGTGCAAACATAGCTTAAAGTGTTTCTTAAACAATTAACTGTATAGTATAAATGCCGTATAAACACCCATAAACAAAGTCCTAATTAATCATTTTCTAACTTTATGTATAAATTGAGTTAATATCCTAAATTAAATTTTTATAGAAATTCATATATGTGTTGTAAAAATAAAAAAAAATTTAATTAATGAATATCTTGTCTGACACCAACCTTACAAGTCTGTAAGGATTTAAGAATGAGTTCCGAGCAGGCGGAGATCGGGTTCGAATTTTATTTACTCAGGTCACCAGAAAATAATTTGACAAATATTAAATACAGTAACAATCAAATGAATTTATTGAGAAAAAGAAAATACACAAACATTTGTTTCATATAAACCAGTAAGAACAAGAATACAATTTCTAAAGTTATATTTTAAGTATAATCAGTATTATTTAGATTTAGTGTAGGGGTAGTTCCTACTTAAATGTTCTAAACGTTTTCACAATCTTGTGAAATTCACGTAGGAGTGGTTCCTACTCATGTGAAAATACACATGGAAATATAAAATATTATTAGTTAAATATACTGAAATTACATTTAAATTTAGCGTAGGGGTAGTTCCTACTTAAATGTTCTAACCGTTTTCACACTGATTTAGTACCTTGTGAAATTCACGTAGGAGTGGTTCCTGCTTATATGAAAATACACATGGAAATATAAAATATTATTAGTTAAATATACTGAAATTACATTTAAATTTAGCGTAGGGATAGTTCCTACTTAAATGTTCTAACCGTTTTCACACTGATTTAGTACCTTGTGAAATTCACGTAGGAGTGGTTCCTACTTATGTGAAAATACACATGGAAATATAAAATATTATTAGTTAAATATACTGAAATTACATTTAAATTTAGCGTAGGGGTAGTTCCTACTTAAATGTTCTAACCGTTTTCACACTGATTTAGTACCTTGTGAAATTCACGTAGGAGTGGTTCCTACTTATGTGAAAATACACAAGATAGCAAAAAAAAAATATATATAATAATAACAATAATAAATAAATATTATTATTTCCAAACAATTATTTTTAAAAATAATAATGCAATGAGGCTTTTTCTATTAATTATTTACAAGAGTTATTTAAAACCAATGCAATTTAAATGACAAATGATAATTTTTTGTAAATGTAAAAATTCAAATGCAAAAAAACCCCCTACCTACCTGGCTGTCTCATCTTTTATAACTGGAATCCAGACAGCATAATCTTGTCAAAGTGTTTTGCATATTACAAAATATAAATACAATATATAAGCAATTAATACATTAAATAAATAACATATAAACAACAAACGATGTAATGAGGCAGTGTCATAAAAATGTGTGCATTAATAACAAAAATAAAGTATGAATTTATATCGTTACGAGAGTATCTTGTCGGATCACGTGGAAATGTTTACTAACAGTTTTTACATTTTTACGTCATTATATCAACATAAACAAATTATCCATTCAAATAACTCGATTTGGAGAAAATACGGGAAATCATCTGACGTCATTACGAGAAAACACCATACCAAAAATGGCGGATAAAATAAATACAAGTTTACTACAAAGCATTCCTTAGCTGGATTTGGATTTATATAATTTTGGAACTTTAGATTCATTATTTTCAACTGTTTGGCTTATGTTTTTTATTTTCAACTTTTCGGTCTTAGTGTCATTGATGAGGAATGAATTTCCGAAATGTGCACATCTGGCACATCAAAATTTAACTGGTATTTGTTATATATTTACTACCCCTGAGCGGGTACCGCTGCTGGTGGAGTAAAACTCCCCGAGGGTATCCATAACTCAGTAGGCAGTACTTCGTGCTGTCAGAAAAATGTACCATTTAGCAAAATCTTCAGCCGTGTAAATTAGGAATTTATTTAAAACTAAGGTTTGTTCCCTCATGCAAAGCATTCCTTAGCTGGATTTGGATTTATATAATTTTGGAACTTTAGATTCATTATTTTCAACTGTTTGGCTTATGTTTTTTATTTTCAACTTTTCGGTCTTAGTGTCACTGATGAGGAATGAATTTCCGAAATGTGCACATCTGGCACATCAAAATTTAACTGGTATTTGTTATATATTTACTATACCAAGTAAAAATGTGCTGAAATATGCGACATGCACCAAGATATTTCTATTTTATAGGATTATTCATACAAAGTTGCTATTCTAGAAGCAAACGACGTAGGTAATAATAGTTTTTTTATAGTAATAGAATTCATAAAAATCATCCTGATTTAGTAAAGCAATACGATTGACATCGACAAATCGGCATGGAGTCCAATGTGAAATGGAGTCTTCTCCAATATTTATAATAAAATACATAACGGAACAATATTGACCCATACTAAATCCATTAGAACAATTTTTTTTTTAATTTTACCACACTGCCCCCTCCTTTAAAAATATTTCGTCCTCGAAATAGCAAACATTTTGCAATATGATATTAAAAAGGCATATTAATAAGTAACACCATGAAATAGGTAAATTATTATGTCATTACAAGTCTGTATGTAAATGGATTGTTATTAAATATATAATTGTCTATATTGCTTTTTAGCTGACAAAGCTGCTTCTTTAAACAAATCTGATCCTCTCTTACGTTTTCTGTTCTCTTTATCCCATAGTTCTTCAAATCCCTCTAGCGCCTTGTTTAATGTAACTCCTCCTAGATGTTTCTCTGCTTTTAAATCATCATACATTTGTCTTAGTCTTATAAAGTCTTTCTTCATTTTCTCTGCATAACTTTCCAAGTAATCACATCTTCTTTTATATCTGTCTAGTTGTTCTGTTAATCCTCTGATGATATTTGTTTGTGTTTCCTTATCAATTGATTCCTTATTGGCTGTCTGAACACCTTCATCTTTTGTAGTTACTTCTTCTGATTTATTCTCTTCTTCAAAAATATAGTCGGGTACAAACTTGCTTTCATCTAGTTCTTGCTCCTCTTGTTCAATTTCGGCTTCTATCATTGCCTTTCTTACAATATCCTTTCTCCTTTGATCCCATTCCATATCTGAATTGTGTTTGCTTAGTGCAAAGATATGTGCATCTGGTCCTTCAAATTTTAACCTAAATTTCCCATTTATTCTGATTGGGTCTTTCCCTGCATAACCAACTAATAAACTTTTGTGTCTCTTACTAGTTTCCATATGCTCTTGCATACTTTCATTTGTCATTGTTTTAAAATCACAAACATTACAATAGTATGGGACTAAGTGTGTATCAAGGTGATTCTTTATATAATGAGTGATTGCTCTTTTTTTCTGTGATTTATAATCACACTGGGTACAGTTAAAAACACGCCTTCTATTAGACACAATATCCATTTTCTAAAAATATAAAATAAACATGACACATAAGAAATATTATACTCATAAGTGTGTGTGTGTGTGTGTGTGTGTGTGTGTGTGTGTGTGTGATATAATGATAGCGTTTTTTTTTTCTTTTTAATTTATCTTATTCTATACACTAACAAACCCTACACCTATATACATGTATTTTAACAGTATTTACACTGTATTTACCTACACCTTATTATTATATTTATTAATTCTTATTTAAGATCCTAATTATAATACCTATTTACAATTGGTGTGTTTTTTTTTTTTTTTTTTTTTTTAAATGATTTATTGTCTATTTATAGTCTTTTGAATTTTTAATGCCCATTTTGGGACAGAGCTGCATTGAAATGGTTTTAATTTATCATGATGAACATTTGAGAATTTCCTTTTTTTCCTTGAATTTCGAAGACTACAGGACTCAATTGCTTTGATATAATATAAGGTCCAGTCCAAGGCGATTCCAGTTTCTTCTTTATTGGATTTGGATAAAACACTAAGTCGCCTGTTTTGTATGCCTTTTCAGCCACTCTTGTGTCATAATCCTTCTTTTGTCTTTCTGAGTTTCTCTTTAGATATGTCCTTGTTTCATGATAACATTCTTCCATCTTTGATCGTAGTTCCGAAACATATGAATGAATGTTTTTCAGCTGTTTTAGGATGTGGCAAGGGAAATAATATCTCAATTGGGTGGTTCACTTCTCTTCCTAACATCATCATATTTGGTGTATATCCAGTTGCAGGGGTGTATAGTGCTTCTGTAAGCAGCTAGTAGTAACCCGATGTGAATGTCCCAGTCATTTTTGTTATTATTGATGAAACTTCTTATCATCCTTATCAATGTTTGATTAAACCTCTCAACAAGTCCATTAGATGAAGGGTGATACGGAGTGGTTCTCGTTTTCTTTATTTCTAGTAGATTGCATAATTCTTGAAATAAGTGACTTTCAAAATTACGGCCTTGGTCAGAGTGTATCTCTAAAGGAACTCCAAAACGACCTATGAATTCATGGATTAACTTCTGTGCAACCATTTCAGCTGTTTGGTCTGGCAATGGATAAGCCTCCATCCAACGTGTAAAGTAATCTCCAATAACTAAAATATATTTGTTGTTCTGGTTTGATAATGGCAATGGTCCAATCAAATCAATACCAATCCGATCCATAGGATATCCAGCTCTGTAATCCTGTAATGGTGCTTTTGGTCTAGTCACAGGATGTTTATTTCTGCAACAAATGAGACATTTTTCCACATACACTTTTACATCTACTGTCAAATTATACCAATGGAATTTCTCTTTAATTCTATTTATGGTTTTAGCAATACCTAAATGACCTGACATAATAGAGTCATGACAATTCTGCATCACCTCTATTTGTAGTATTTTTGGTACCAATAATCTGAGTTTTTCCCTATCAGCATGTTTCCAATATAATACACCTTTCTCTCTAATAATATTGTTCCAATTTAACTAATAGTTTCTAGTAGCAGGGCTATAACCTGTCACTGTTTCTTTAA
>CM056610.1:19363409-19398993 GCA_029721355.1 Tegillarca granosa | reverse complement strand
TGTCAGTTAATGGTTATCTTCTGTGACTGGTTTCTTACTTCAATATGTTCACTTCATAACTAGTTCATGTTTGAAAAGAAAAATCTTTTCTCTAATGGTTTTATTTTGTTTTAAATATTTACTTCACCAACTGTTTTTCATTAGGAATCGAAATTATTCGAAATCCATATCATCATGTGTCAGTAATGAGTTCCATATATGTCAATTCAAAGACACTAAAATGTGCTCTCTCTCTCTCTCTTTCTCTCTCTCTCTCTCACTCTCTCTCTCTCTCTCTCTCTCTCTTTCTCTCTCTCATGCTTTATTTGCATATATGCATAACACTTTCCCCCAAAAAATAAAATAAAATAAAATAAAATAAAATAAAATAAAATAAAATAACATAAAATAAATAAAATAAAATAAAATAAAATGAAATATAAGACATGCTTAGATTATTTTGCGATTACTTTTATTTCTTCAGTTAATGTATTTTTTAATATTAAAATTGTCTCTTAAAATCACTTCCAAAAAACACACCTTTATTTTCAACACCCAGAGTTCAGGGTTAGGTAATCATTTTAACATGTTATTTGACTTCATAGTGATCCCCTACCTAGATAAGAAAATGCACATCAAAGTCAATAGCCGCGCGTGAAATCACCTGGGATCGATAATCAAACAAGTACCGCTATATACAATTAACAAATACTGTTAATTACATATGCTTACTGCCGATCTGATTAAAACACGGGTTGTTTACCTGTATTGTGAAAACTGTACATTTTTATCTAATTCTTTATGAATTAAGAAACAAGTATTATTAGGAACCGACATACGGCTCCTCTACAAAAACTTAATGTAGAAACGAGAATTCAGACATGCGTTATCTATGTCTCCTATGTTGTATAAACTATAAAAATTCAAAATATACTAAAGACAAATCATACTTTTTAACTGAATTAATGTAATAGCCATCGTTACATTAATAATTGAAAAAATCGAGTTTTTCATGATGAGACATCTTTAAGGATCCTTAAAGCATCCTTAAAGATCCTTAAAATTTGAGTTCCATTAAGGATCTTTAAGGATCCTTAAAGATCCTTAAATATGTCCTTAAAGAGTCCTTTAAGGTCCCTTAAAGGTCCTTAAAGATGGAATGGCTTTAAGGAGGCTTTAAGGCCCCTTTAAGGATCTTTAAGGACATATTTAAGGATCTTTAAGGATCCTTAAAGATCCTTAAAGGAGGGGGTTGGTCTTGTGTCACATTTCCTCGATAATTCGAAGATGTTCACACAATTAAAATTTGTAACATAGTTCTCTTCAAGTGTCTGATGGCTTATTAATGCTAGGGTATTTAAAAAAGAAGAAAACCAAGATATTCCATCTGAAATTATTTTACACAAAAAATTATAATTCTTTAAATTAAATAAAAATATTCCATGTGAAATTATTTTACACAAAAAATTTATAATTCTTTAAATTAAAATGACATAGAATTTAGAATGAGACATTTAAAAAACGAGATGATAATAAACATCAATGCAAATGCTGTATGAAGGTCAATAAACATGTTTTAGGCTACTCTGGTCGTCGATTCTAAATTTTCTATTTTGCCTAAAAGTTATATTTTATTATTATTATTATTATTATTATTATTATTATTACTACTACTACTATTATTATTATTATTATTATTATTATTATTATTATTATTATTATTATTATTATTATTATTATTATTATTATTAATTATTGGCATGAAAACTAAGGGGAAAAATTTTTTGTCATACTTTTTAGAATTTAAAATGAAATATCTATTTTTTCTGAAGTAAATTTTTTATACTGTATAATGACAAATAACGTTTACCAAATAAAATCATTTTCCTTTACTCGAACAGTATAAATATATTATTGTATATTAAAAGGTCTTAAGATAACTTTATCAACCTGCAAATCAATTTTGCAAATTATAAGATACATCCTATTAATTACATGTGTGGGTCTAAATCTAAGAATGTATCTAATAAACAACAGGATTGGTAATAATCTTAATTATCGGTACTCGTTCAACGGATTTTTATTCCACTTCATTAAATATTTTCCAGGAAAATAATCATAGAAAGTTAAACTGCGAGTTCGGATTTGACTAATTTTAGCGGGTGGAAAATAATATTCTGTGGAGGTATGTTACTGGTATTACGTCACTTTACAGGAGCCTCGATATAGACATTTTTTTGGATTTCTGAAGATGTATTAGAAATTCATCAATATCTTCCTTATCATGGAATGGAATTTTATGGAATTTTTTGCTACAGCCATATTTAAGTACGACGATTAAAATGTCAAAACTGATAACCTTTACAGGTACCCTTTAAGATTAACATCTCAATTTGAACCAAGAATGATGAGCTATTTTGTTTACATTCAGAGCTATTAATCAAATGTTTTTATAGAACATTTTTTCATTTTTTAAATGAACTTTCTTCAGATGAATAAAAGTCACAAATATGAATAACCTGTTACCTTCAATATCTGATTTCTTTCTTCGAAGATATAGTCCGGATCATGCAACAAGCTCTCTCTGTAGGCTGTTATAAAACTGATAATACAGGTGTATCTTGTTTTTGAAAAGTTAATAGATTGGCAATCTGCGTGAGCATAACACCTTTTTTCACATTGCTTAATCCCAATGTTATAAAATTCTCTATACGAGTCTGAATTTAGGTGTCTCAACATGACTCCATGTTGAATGCAAAGAATAATCTGAACATTTATTGTTATAATTACGACCTCTAAACATAGAAAATAAAGCATGTGTTGATTTCCCATTTTACTTCACGTCAACTCTAAGCAAAAATATACCCTGTTATATGTTGACCGTTGTCGATATTTGTTGTTAATACGTATTACTTTTGAAATAAAGTCAAGATCTGAATTATTGGTTTTAAAGTCCAAAGATGTTTCGTTTCTGTTATTTCAGAAGCTAATGTTTCACTTAAAATGTGTAAAACTTTAAATACTATCTCATGGTGCTTTGATACATACATTTAAAATTGTTCTGCATAATCAATGGAAATCAATTCTACATTGAATGACTTTCCCTTTGCTTCTATCAGATATCTTGTTTTGTTATTCTTTAATAATTTACTCCCTTCAAACAAAACAGCGATAGGAAAATAAAAATAAGTAATAAGAAGATAGTTCATACGTGTCTTTAAATAAATTAAATTCCATGTAACTTAGTATTACTGCTCAGTTCTTCAAGGTAACATTTTTTCAAAAGAATTAATTAAATTTCAATTTGATGCATTCAAAATAATTACTTTTATCAAAAGCATCAATGCTTTTCTCATTAAATATATTTACATTTCAGAAATAATTTGATACACTTCTTGAACAAGGTTATTAGTATTTACTTTTTAACCTCTATATAAACGACATAAAAAAGATAATCGTTCTTATAATACATACATTTGACTTCTCTAAACCAAGATCTTTCATTATTCTTAAAACAACAAAACACTACAAGAATAACACAAGTACAACAAAGATGCTAAAGACAACAAATAACAATATATTAATTAAAAAAATTACTACTACTAATAATAATAATTAATTATTGTTATAATAATAATAATAATAATAATAATAATAATAATAATAATTATTATTATTATTATTATTATTATTATTATTATTATTATTATTATTATTATTATTATACGTGAAATTATAATAAAACACAAACATACTAGTCGAAGTCCAAATGACAATTCCTCTCCCCTCCCATATTGTTTTTATATTAATTATTGTTATAATAATAATAATAATAATAATAACAATAACAACAACAACAACAACAACAACAATATTAATAATAATAATAATAATAATAATAATAATAATAATAATATTATTATTATTATTATTATTATTATTATTATTATTATTATAATACGTGTAATTATAATAAAACACAAACATACTAGTCGAAGTCCAAATGGCAATTCCTCTCCCCTCTGAAAAAAGCAAAAGCTTTGAATACTGACCAAATAAGTAACACACGTAAATATCGGTCAAGTATGTGGGGCCAAGTGTTCAGGTAAGGTAAGCAACTCCTTTCTAGCTAGGTATAACAGTTTCAGCTGTGGCCTTTTATTGAGTGTCATAACTGAGGTATACGTCAATATATGAAGGAGAACATGAAGAATCTTATAAAAAGAATTACGAACACTTGAATATTATGATATTGTTTTGAAGTCAAAAACATATCGCTGAAACAAAGGTACTTAGATATATTATGGAATTATACGTTTATTACTATAAAACAAATTTAACATCATTGAAAATAACAAATTTATATTTTTGTATATATGAAATGCAATTTAGCACCCGGCCTCACTTCCTTGATGGAAGTTCACGTGTATCACCTATTTTGCCAGTTTGCAAAGTTTTTACTTTGTTTTTGGGATTGTGATATGGACAAGAACTGGTATGCTTGTTTTACTTTTATTATCAATATCAAAAAAAATTGATTAGACTTTAAATGGTTATTACGCATAGTTGGATATGTGAATGTCATTCATGGTCTTGTACTAGTGAGCACTCTGGGCAACTTAAACATGCAAGTTTACAAATCGTATTCGCCGCAGGCAAGCAAACCCTTATCCAGGTCACATAATTCGGACCAGTCGATGTCGAACTGCAAGCGGGAAAACTGTATCTCCAAATTTAAAGTTTTCGAATTACAAACTGCGCGTGATGTTTCATTTTATTGCGTTTTCATTGGTCTATGTGTTCTACATAAAGTCATTTTTCACAATTTATTTTCTTATAACACTGCACTTTTGCCGAATTACTTTCGATGTTTTCCACGGTTATTTATAGACCAATGTTTACAATAGCAACACAAAAATGACAAAGTAGGTCAACACTCTCGACACTTTAAAATGACTTAAAATGATCAAACAATAGAACATTGAACAAATGTTTTCCATGTTATAAAAAAGTTTATTAAAATAACACATTATATAATGAATGTTCATAAATTCGCTGAAAAAAAGTGTCTGTTGTTGAGTAATGGCTCGCACAACTGCTTACGGCGAACAAGTATTCGGCGATTCTTTATTAGATGCTTTGCAATTTCGCTAAGCAAAACATGATGAAAATATTTATGATGATATGGTTATGGGCGACGATATAAAATTGAGGTGATAATATGTAGCGTTGCAAGTGGTTATGTTTTATTGACAGAAGCTGATAGAGATACGTTTCATGATCCCATCCTGCCACTAAACAGTGTCACCAAAATTGGATGCATCACTGAGTATCACGCAAGGTGTGTAAAACTATTTAAATTGTGCACAAAAAAAAAAACCTCACAATAAAAATCAAAATTCTATACCTAATACATAATTATCAATGTCTGTTATCTGATGAAAGTGAAACCTTAAAAACTGTCCAAATTGAACTTTCTTTAATTATATGCTCCGTAAGGGTAAGCGCATCCGCATTTCTAGCTAGCTACAGTCGTCACGTGCAATGTAAAGTATGAGAATGAAAAGATGGAACTATTGGGAAGTAAATATATATAGTATAAGTTTGGATACAGTGAACATCATACGCTTTAAGAATATTGTAAGGGTTTTATTTAGCCTAGAATTGTGATATCTTTAGTCAACATTTTAACTGTAAGCAGTTGCATCGTTATAAAAATTTCCCTTGGTGGGAACAAGTTCTGCCATACCGTAATAACTGTAATACAAAAAAAACACCATACGGAGGAGAAACAGAAAAATTAATGATTAGAAATACAAAAGCCTAAAATTATTTAACTTACCCCTTGCAGTTTTTCTTATTTTTCTTGTGTTCATACGATTGGTTTAATAATTTGTTGTATTGTGTTTACGTAAGCCATTAATAATACATTATAAAGATAACTGGCTTGAATCTATTTTCATAATATTCCTCATTTGAATTAGTCATTTTATTTGATTTGGGCATCTTTTTTTTTTACTAGAATGAGAAAGTTATCACTCGCGCGCGCGCAAGACCGCATCTGTGTGTGTGTGTGTGTGTGTGTGTGTGTGTGTGTGTGTGTGTGTGTGTGTGTGTGTGAATGTGTATTATTTTAATCGGTAGACCACATATAAGGTAATTTGTTATTTTAAATAACCTTAAACACTGAGTTATGTTCTTGATACAAAAACATATTTCCAGCATGTTTTGAATACTCCGTATACTTGGTTATGAGCTTGATAGCTTGAGAACCTCCAAAAATATTTTCACGACATCATTTGATATCTTTCTCAAGCACTAGTTGCCAAGTAGATTTTTAATCGCCATATCTTTTAAACTTTTTACATATCAAGCGTAAATGAGATAAAGAATATCTTTTTCTGTTTAATAATGTACTCTTTTTCTTTTTCTTTTAGTCCACTAATGTAACTCAGTTTGTAGAGTGCCCGCATCAAATGTGGGAGGTCAGGTTTCACATGTGTATATAGCCATGACGGCTATTAACGCGTTTGAACCCTGGCCGGGTCTGGCCAAAAAATTAAAATTGTAAGTGACTGTTTTTTCGCCAAGCACTCGGCATTAAGAAATGAGGGTCACGGGGTCCTTCGGGTGAGCGTGGCACTCTAGGAACCCTACCTGCACATTGCCCTTAGCACATAGCAAACGTCCATATTATTGTGAATTCCACTTCACTTACAGCTTGTGACTTCTCGATATAAGTGAACTTTTCTTGACTTAAACGTAAATTTTCGTTAAATAAATCAAATCAATCAGCTCTTTCTTTAGGTTTCAAGTGTTGAATAAATTATTGGTCTGTTCCGGGTTAGTAGAAAAAACTACCATAAGTAAACAACTGATATCCAGCAAGCAAACGTACAAACCTCACCACATAAGGATTTTTCACAATACCATTCGAACCAAGGTATTGAGAGATACAGCGATCAGTAACTCCAAAAAGCTTAAAGAAAATGATTTTAAAAATTTCATGTCCTGGGTAATAGTTTAACTCCATTCCTTGGTACAAAGCTCGTCCAAAAAAATATCGGACTTAATCATGAAGCTATTGATTACAAGTTCTCGGACTAGGCCTGTATACCTACAACCGTTCAATAAACTCATTGTTAAGATAATTTTGTTATGCTTTCTTGGCAGATACTACCTGAAATGAAAAACATTGACCTGACCAAATTCTATTTTTATTTAGAAATTCTTTTATTCATGGAACAAATTCAGAACAAAAAGTTGTAATTTTATTATACTCGTATTTAAAACACTTTACTCTCTTTATCTATGTATAAATTTCTATGAAACTCTTCCAATGACAAGATTTACAACAAAAGATTTGTCTCGTCAAGAATACCTGAAAAAATTAAACCAATCAACAAACCAAGTATTGGCGTACACATTAATTTTTAGCTAAATTTTGAACCTTATTAGACTAAATGTATATGTAATATATCAATTTGTTTCATAAACGTCTATAAAATACTCGAAATATTGCGTATCGCCATTTAAAGTCATACCAAACAGGCACTTTTTAAATGTTCAATGTGGTCAAGGGCAAAACCCTTGTATTTATTTAAAAAATTCATGACGGTCGCCTTTCCACTGACAATATTGGAGATTAAAAAAATTGTTACTAGGCACTGTTTGAATGTTAAATGCAGTCACGGGCAAAATCCGTGTATTAATTTAAAACCAAAAAGAAAAACACCAAGACAAAACATGACGGCCGGGTATCTCCCGCTAATATTGTTACAGATTCAAAAAAATCAGTATGCATATTCCAAATTAAAACAGAAAAAGTTTCTTCACTGTTTTTTTTTTAATCAACTGAATGGTTTTATTTTATGCTTTTACCTTTTATCTCTCCTTCGGACAAAAAAGAGCGACAATTTGGTCATAACATTATTTGTAAAATACTTTAAGTGCATAGCTCACAGGATTTAAATTTGCAATTTCAAAATTTAACAAAGTTTAATTTTTGTTACCAATCCACTTTGGTATAAAAGGTAATACAAGAGCCCATTAGTTGACAAAGCAGCGTTATATGAATATAAAATACAAATACCAGTTATACTTTGATGTGACAGATGTGCGCATCTCAAAAATTCATTCCTCATCAGTGACACTAAGATCGATAAGTTTAATAGATAAAAAATGCAAGCCAAACAGTTGAAAATTATGAATCTAAAGTTCCAGAATTATATAAATCCAAATCCAGCTAAAGAATGCAAGGGTAACAAACCTTAGTTTTAAATGAATTTCAAAATTTAAGACGGCTAAAAATTTTGCTAAATGGTACATTTTCTGACTGCATAAAGTACTGCCTACCAAGTTATGGATACTCTCGGGGAGTTTTACTCCATTAGCAGCGGTACCCGCTCAGGGGTAGTAAATATATATTACAAATACCAGTTAAATTTTGATGTGCCAGATGTGCATATTTCGGAAATTATTACTTCGTTTTTATTTCTTCATGTAGATATCAAATCATTGATAAAGAGTTATATCGATGATAAATGGTCAATCAATCAACAATAATGTCACCTAGTAGGTTAAACTCAGCTCAGCCTTGTCTAGAATTGACACATTTGCCGCAGTATAAGAGACGTAAAGGTGTTGTCTTTAAACGCTGTAGAATCGGCAAAAAAATTATTTTACTCATTCATTGATTTTAAACGAAGAACGTCATTCCAAGCTTCCTATTGTTTCCGTTTTTATGGTCAACAAAGTATCTATGACTCTGGACTGTGTTGTAGCCTTGCATCTACAAAGGGACATTTTTTATTCAGGATCATTAATGCAAGATCTTTTTACCAATGTCTGTTGACATTAAGTTTTAAACTATCTTCAGAAAATAAACTTGTTCAATAAATTATATTTTTATCATGCCATTATACAGTGTTTTATTTACCGTATAACTGGTAATTTTCACGGTATGAAATTTTTGCGATTTTTTAGTAAAAAGCCCTATCAAAATTATTCGCGATTTTTATTTTTGCGGTTGAAGGTGTTTGAGAAAAAATTAAAACTATCTTACCGTTTTCGCTCCCCCAGGTCATTCAGATAGAGAATGTAATTTCAACTTCCGGTTGTCATAAAAGTGAAATCGAAAAACGTAAATCTGTGTAAAGACAAATCTAAGTATCGACATCCTCCCCCAACTTAACCAAAATTACTTAGGAGCTGACAAAAACTGCTCGAGAATAGTATTCACTGCATTTATTTTTATACTAAATCAATACCCTCATAGTAGAAAGAGTTAATAGTGTTCACTATCTTAATTTTACCATATTATACGTAACCGGAGGTGCTCCGATACAGGTAAAGAAGTTACGTAATAAAACAAGTAACTGCCGGTAATCAAGTAACTTTAGTGACTCGAGTATATTACGCGATTCTGATTTTCGCGGTGAAGATGTGACAGTGAAAATACTCGAAAATTAAATAACAGCGTAAATTTCCGGTTACACGGTATTACTTATCTGTGATATAACGGGTTTTTATCACTTAAACATTGATTTTATAATCCTTTTATTTATTTAGTTTTATATAAATTATACTGCTTTATTTTAAACATTTTCTATCCACGAATATCTGCGATAATACTGATGAAGTTTTAAAAAACCTGGTATTTATACTTTTCAAAAATCTACATTTTGACTACATGGTATAAAAACCAGTAAACAAACACATATACAATTCCTAATTAATAACTTTTTTAACAAAAACATGTATGCCTACAACTGCGTACAAATGATTAAATTATTTGATTATTTAATATGCTGACTGCACACTTTGAATTTATATTATCATAATAATACTTTAATTTAAATGGTATTTGTGTTATATATTTATATTATCATTTCATTGGCTGTTCAGTTGCGATACATCGTTTCGCGGATGTTTCGTTTCTTGCCAATTAGGATTTTAGTATCAACCTGAATCATGTGACCAGCCTCAAATTTAGGGCATAACAAAAATGTCAACAATGATCTAATGCATAGTGATAGTTATAGGTGGTAATTTTAACTATTTTACAAATATTTTCGAGCTTATACTTGTATAAAATTATTAAATTGTTTTAGTAGATTAAACGACATGTCAAGATCTAAATTAGAGTTTGCAAAGATTTTTTTGGTTATTTTACCCGGAGGCATTAACGCAAAGCATCTTACTAGGGGAACGTTAAAATAGAATATACGTCTTTAACCATCTTTAGACTGCACGATTTTAAATTTATTTAAAATTTTTCATCTTCTATGTTGGTTTACGGTTTTTATCCATAAAACTTTTATGTCTTAGTGTCACTGATGAGGAATGAATTTCCGAAATGTGCACATCTGGTACATCAAAATGTAACTGGTATTTTTGTTTATATATTTACTAACCCTGAGCAGGTACCGCTGCTAGTGGAGTACAACTCCATAACTCAGTAGGCAGTAATTTGTGCTGTCAGAAAATGTACCATTTAGCAAAATTTTCAGTCGTTTTCAATTTTGAAATTTATTTAAAACTAATGTCTGTTCCCTCATGCAAAGCATTCCTTAGCCGGATTTGGTTTTTATTATTTTGGAACTTTAGATTCGGTCATTTCCAAATGTTTGGTTTATGTTTTTTATCTATCAAACTTTAAGGTCTTACTGTCACTGATGAGGAATGAATTTCCGAAATGTGCACATCTGGCACATGGAAATTTATCTGGTATTTGTTTTATATATTACACAAAATATACAAAAACAAATTTTATAAATGATGGAAATCGGAATTTTCATCACAACATCGATGTTCCCGGCGATTTCTTAATTGAATAAAATAAATTCATAAAGTATAGTGTCTATGATTGAAATACCTAAACAAAAACTTCAATGACATTTTTGGTGGAAAACTTTTCAATTTATTATTAAAAAACCAGACATAGCTGTTCATTGTACATATGTTTGTCAACAAGGCGGTAAAAAGTGCCCTAAATTCAGTCATGTAGTGATGAAAGTCACGTGACACTTCGTCCGGGACATTGGATCTGAGAAACGCCGTATTAAAATAGCAACAGAACACTTTCCTTTCTAATAACAAGAATAAATGCTTTTAATAAAAACAATACCTAAATTAATTTCGTAAAAGACATATAAAACATTTTAAACCAGATTATTGGAACAAAATTCTTTATTAATCTATCAAATGTTTCATAATATAAAAGAAAAATAATTTATTTCAAATTCTAGCATTTTAAATAAAAAATTAAATGAAACTGATGCAAATGTTATTTTTCTATTCTCTAAGTTTTTTTCAATGTTTTACCGAAATATCAACGAAAGCTTTTTCGTCACAACGTCACAATCTACAACCGCCCATTAAAATTGATCGGAAAGGCGTACAGACTTCTGATTTTAGACTTCACAACCAATCAGATCAAATCGTAGACTAGGATATGCATTGTATGCCACTGGTATAATCCTAAAAAACTTAGTTCTCACAATTGTAGACAAATAATTAGTAACTGGCGTTTCACTGTCTTGATTTCCGGGATAATCCTAAAAAGTATATTATAAAGTTAAAGAAACTTAGAAACCAAGTCAAAATGCAATATATATATATATATATTTATATATATATATATATATATATATATATGTGTGTGTGTGTGTGTGTGTGTGTGTGTGTTTAAACAAACATACCTGTCCTTGTCCAAATCACAATCCCAAAAACTAAGTAAAAACTTTAAAAGCTGGCAAAATTTGTTATTCACGTGAACTTTCATCAAGAAAGTTACGCCGGGTGCATCGGAAGGGTAAGCACCTCCTGTCTAGCTAGCTACACCCGTCACTTGCAAATTATTTTTGAGAATGAAAGGACCAAAGGACTATGGTAAATCAAATATATATTCAGTATAAGTTTGGATACAGTGTATACATTCCTATCAACAATATTGTGATGGCGGCCATAAAACTTTTTAAGGGCCTTGATTAGCCTAGACTTGCAATATTCTAGCGTCAACAATTTAATCGTAAGCAGTTTACTTCGTTGTAGAAAGCTCCCATAGTGGGAACAAGCTCTACCATAACGTATTAATTGTGAAACATATACACCATACGCGGAGAAGCAGGGATATTACTGCAAAGAAACGGAAAGTTGACAATATGAAAATTGAAGTCATCACGTTTGTCGTATAGCTTCAGATGTAACCTTTCGTCTGTGTCATAATTGAGGTATATAAGTCCAAATATGAACAAGAACATTGAGAATCTGTGGTGCCTTTTATTTCAAGCTCACTTGGATAGATGACATTCACATATTCCCCAAATTTGGGATTATTTAGAGATAGATCGTCATCTATATATCTGTATGTGTAGTTGAATAATTTTTCGACATTGTATACTAGTATATATAATGGTACTTTTTAATTTTTATAATAATAATGATAAATAAAACACAAACATTCCAATTCTTGCGCAAATGACAATCCAAAAAAAAAAAACAAAGTAAAAACTTTGAAAGCTGGTAAATTTAGTTATAAACGTGAATTTTCATCAAGGGAGTGAGGCCGGTCGTTTCGGAAGGGTAAACACCTGTTGTCCAGCTAGCTACACCCGTCACACACATAATCTATCATAATATTTTCAGAAGGTTTATACATTAATACCTCGTACGCATTGTCTTCTGTAACGAGTAAAAATGAAAAGAGTATCAACTTTTACAACTGTATCACAGTCTTTTTATTGTTACAGTAGCTACACTTTTTAAGCCTTATTGTTTGCTAGCTGTCAAGTTTAGTTGTCAAAAAGTATACTGTTATCTAAAATAGGAGAATTGTAAGAAGAACCCACACCTTTGTCAGATAAAAATTTCTTTGATTATTTTACAAACTTAAATGTTGAATTGTAAGTTTGTTACACTGCCACAAATTTTCATTCCTATCCTAAAAAAAATTGTTATGAAACAGTAGAAGATTAACTTACTCCTCCGATCTGGCTTCCACTGAACCCCGTCTTCACTTGACTTAACTCTGTAAAATGTTACCCTTTGTAGATTTTGATTCCTTCCTTGTGTAATGACACCAATAATTTTATGAGTGTTGCTAAATGTAATCTATAAAAAGTAAAACATAAAATGAGATCATGTCTTTGTTTATCGTTTTCATAAAAAAGGGACAAGCGAGTCAATTGTTTATCACGTTTATTATTAAGAATGAGGGATAGCTTTTTAAGTGTATAAAAAAGCAAAAGATTTTCGTACTTTTTACCGAAATTAAAGTATCAGAAAAATATTTTTAAGTAATTCTTTAGAATGTTTGAGAATCCACAGTTGGTTGGTGCCAGATCTAAAATAGACTTTTTCTGCATACGTCTGAACGCCATCTTTGATGACTATTAGAAGTTGTATTAGAATGACCGATAATCATTTTCTAGTACGTTTGGAGGAACCTGCTTTACATCTTTCCTTGTATAATTTTTTGTGAAGTTTTGAATCAAATAAAAGTAAGGAAAGTCAATTTCCCCCTTAAACTATTACCGAAAGACTGAGAAACTCAATTATAATCGTAAAGAACTTTATAAGTAACTATGTAAAGTTATCGTAACAGTAAGATTCTCTCATATACAACCTTAACCAAGCTCCTGATTAAGACATCCAAATAAAAATCTTGATTTTGATGTGGATAGGTATGTTTAAGTTTGATTAATGAAAGATAGATAGAATTTTTTCTTTATGAGATAAAAATAACTGTTTCATTTTGATGTGCCATATGTGCTCATTTCGAAAATTCATTCCTCATCAATGACACTAGGGGCAAAAAAGGTTAATGAATAAAAACGATAATCCAAAAATTAAAAAAAATTAATCAAAAGTTCCAAATTTATATTACTCTAAGTCTAGCTAACTTTGCATGATAAAAGTGCTGCCTACTGAGTTAAGGATATCCTCATGGAGTTTTACTCGACCAGCAGCAGTACCAGTAATATTTAACAAAATACCTGTTATTTTTATGTGTCATATGTAATCATTTCAGAATTTCATTCACCATCAGTGACAAAAGGGGACAAAAAAGTTAAAAGGTAAAAATGATAATCAAACATTTGAACATTAATGAATCGAAAATTTCCAATATTATCGGACTCTGAATCAAATTAAAGAATGCTTTGCATGAAGAAACAAACTTTTGTTTTAAATAAATTTAAAAAAGTTAAGACGGTTGAGATTTTTGGTACATTTTCTGACAGCATAACGTACTTCCTACTGAGAAAAGGATATCCAAGTGAAGTTTTATTCTACCAGCAGCGGTACCCACTGAGGAGTAGAAATTAATAATCAAAAATGCTTTTTTAATTTGATAATCATATGTGCACATTTCGGAAATTTATTTCTCATCGTTGCCTCCAGAGACCGAAAAAGTTGTTAGAAAAAAGATAATCCAATGTTATATTGAAAACAGTTGATTTACCTGAATATATTCATTTGGAATGTTCAGATTGGTGCTTGGACACCAGCATCCAGCAGCCGTTGTTGTTTTAACAGAGTAAAGTGCTGCTTTCTCTATACTACACGCGGGATAGTTACTAGTGGTAGTAACTGTTAATTCTTGAATATTTTGCCAATTAAGTCTTGACATTTTAAACTTGTTTTTGCACTCTGAAACAAACAAAAGCTTAAAAATACACGTGACGTTAAGGTTATACCAACATTATTAATACCAGTTTCTTGGATGGCATGTTATAATACACTTTTTTATCAAAATATTGTAATTAATATTTCTTCTGAACTTAAAATCATTATGATGTTCCGGTCATTGTGCGTTTTTTGTACTGGAAAAAATTATTTAAATGGTAGATTACCTTGTCTTTTTGTGTTGTTCTATTTCTATAACAAGCTTGAATAGTCTTAATTTGTTTTAAAAATAATATGGTTTTTGCCATGTTTATGTGTACTCCTATGCGAATGTAAAACAAAGCATTTTTTAGATTTAACAAGGTATAATTATGATTCTGAAACCGCTAGGACCACTTGGTTTTTGTCCTACCACAATAAAATTAAATCATTGAATAATAATTTTAATCTAGGACAAGATGGACATGTGTACTAGCATGGAAATTGTTTACATAATTACATTCCAGAAATACAGCGGATCAAAATGTGTTTAGATTACTTAAAATTATCATTATTATTATTATTATTATTATTATTATTTTATTTCTTTTTGTTTTGGCATTAAAAATTCCTTTTGTGATCCTAATTAGATTTTAAAAGTAATTTTGATATAAAATTTACCTCTTTGGTAGCAGTAATTGTTGTCGTTATGCATCTCTACTAAAATATGTCTTGAAGAACAATTAATACGAGCTGAAAAATACTGTAACAATATCGTTGTTAAAATCATTTAGTAACACGATAGAGAGAATTAATTAACAGATGATCATTTAAAACTTGGTTATTTTGGATATCACCAAGTGCATGTTTTATATCTGCTTGTTATATTTTTAAAAAATACATTTTCAGTTTTTTATGGCGCTATTATAGATATATGTTTTGGACATGACTGCCATATTTAATACATTTGAAGATGGAGTAATACACTAAATCAGTTTGATGATTTGCTATACAATGTTGATTTTCAACAGACAGTTGAGGGCTTAATGATCGTTGTATTATTCTGTAGTAAATGACATTAACATGCAAGGATTGTTTTTTCATTGTTTTGTAAAATAAGGTTTTTTGTTTTTAATGCGAATATTTAGGGAATAAATATATTAACAGAGTCTTGGACGGGGGCTTTATCCTTTTTTAAAGTTAATATTTACGATAAGGTTTGCATTATTTTTTGTTAATAATTTACTTTGATTGCATTGTGGTCTTTGCTGTCTAAGTTCCCGTTAAAGGGTACTTTCTAACCAAAATTTGTTTTATGTTTTATGTATTATCTAAATATCACAATATTGAAATCCGCATCAAAATTGGTGACAAAATAAAAAAGTTATTGCGGTTTGAAATCCACATTTTTAAGTTGATCGTAAAGTAAAAGACCTCGTTTTGAGTGATAACTGTGTGTCGTCATGGCAGTATTAGAAGTAGTATCTAACATAATAGACAACAGTAAAAATGATTAAATATCGACGTATGTAACGACTCTGACATGTACCAAATTATGTCAAATAGTTCGTCATTATTTAGGGAAGCAGTAGACAATCTTATAAGTGATGAATTTGGAGTAAAGCCATATTCATTTGCTGGGGTATTTAAAAAAGAAGAAAACCAAGATATTCCATCTGAAATTATTTTACACAAAAAATTTATAATTCTTTAAATTAAAATAAAAATATTCCATCTGAAATTATTTTACACAAAAAATTTATAATTCTTTAAATTAAAATGACATGGAATTTAGAATGAGACATTTAAAAAACGAGATGATAATAAACATCAATGAATATAAAGCCATATTCATTCGAACCAGAAAAGGACAAATCTATTGAACTTATTGAGTCTAGTACCAACCTACTTCAAAATTGAGATTGCAGTTGGTTTCTTAGCCGTTGACAAGTGTTAACTTGTCAATAACACGAAAATATTAATTATATTGTTTTCTTTTTTAAAAATAAATTATTTATTTGGATTTGGATTTTTATAAATTTGGAACTTTAGATTTAATAATTTTAAACTGTTTGGCTTATGTTTTTATCTATCAAATTTTTCGGTCTTTGTGTCGGTGATGAGAATGAATTTCCGAAATGTGCAGATCTGGCACATCAGAATTTCACTGGTAATTGTGTTATTTATTTATTTAGTAGGACTGGGCAGCGTCGAGAATTGCGATTGGTTGCATAGCTATAACAACAATACGCGATTAGTTTTAACTTGTTAACACGAAAATTAATTTGATCGTTAACATTTTAGATGAATTAAATATCAAGTCGGAACTAGACAGACTACCAGCCGAATATTATGGAACTTACGATGGCACCGGCTTAAAGTGAATACATAAAAATTCAATTGTGTGCCCTTTTGTGCAGTGTTTATTCAAAGTTAAAATTAAATGACCGGGATGTAGAAAACTTTTAAGGAATCTGGCGGCATCACATTTTCTTGATAATTGGAAGATGTTCACACAATTAAAGTTTGTAAAATAGTTCTTTTCAACTGTCCGCTGGCTTATTAATGCTGGGGTATTTAAAAAAGAAGAAAATCAAGATATTCCCTCTAAATTATTTACACAAAAAATTATTATTGTTCAATTTAAAATTAAAATGACGTGGATTTTAGGAATAAGATATTTAAAAAACGAGATGATAATAAAAATGCCTTTAGTAGATCAATAAACATGTTTTAAAGAGGCTACTTCTGGTCGTCAATTTTAAATTTTTAATTTTGCCTAAAAGTGATATTTATTATTATTATTATTATTATTATTATTATTATTATTATTATTATTATTATTATTATTATTATTATAGGCAGGAAAACTAAGGAAATTGTCTTTTTAATACTTTTTTAAATTTAAAAATGAAATATCCATTTTTTCCGAAGTAAAATCTTCAAACTGTATATCACAAATAACGTTTAGCAAATAAAAGTATTTTACTTAACTCGAACTGTATAAATATATTAATTTATATTATAGGGTCGTAAGATAACTTTATCAACCTGCAAATCAATTTTGCAAATCATAAGATACATCCTGTTAATTACATGTGTGGGTCTAAATCTAAGAATGTATCTAATAAACAAAAGGATTGATAATAATCTTGATAATCGGTACATGTCAAACAAAAGTTTATTCGACTTCATTAAATATTTTCCTGCTAGTCGGATTTGATTTATTTTAGTAGTTTGTAAATAATATTCTGTGGAGGTATGTTGCTGGTATGACGTCATTCACGGGAGCTTCGATATCGACAATTTTGATTTGGATTTCTCGATTTCTTGGGATGTATTAAAAATTCAACGATATCATCCTTATCATTGAATATATAACACAAATACCAGTTGAATTTTGGTTTGCCAGATGTGCACATTTCGGAAATTCATTCCTCATCAGTGACACTAAGACCGAAAAGCTTGATAATAAAAAACATAAGCCAAACAGTTGGAAATTAATGAATCTAAAGTTCCAAAATTATATTAATCCAAATCCAGATAAGGAATGCTTTGCATGAGGGAACAAACCTTAATTTTAAACAAATTTTACAATTTAAAGCAGCTGAAAATTTTGCTAAATGGTACATTTTCTGACAGCACAAAGTACTGTCTACTGAGTCATGGAAACCCTCGGGGAGTTTTACTGCACCAGCAGCGGCACCCGCTCAGGAGTCGTAAATATATAACACATATACCAGTTGAATTTTGGTGTGCCAGATGTGCACATTTCGGAAATTCATTCCTCATCAGTGATCAAATTTTATGAAATTTTCGCTTACGCAATATAAAAGTAGGACGATTAAAATCTGTCAAAACTTAAAATCGTTTCAGTTACCCTTAAAGATTAACATCTCAATTAAACCAAGAATGATCAGCTATTTTGTTTACATTTAGAGCTATTAAGCAAATGCTATTATTTCTGATTGTTTATATGAACTGTCTACAGATGAATAAAATTTATAAAATAAATAACCTGTTACCTTTAATATCTGATTTCTGTCTTCGAAGATATAGTCCGGATCTGCAACAAGCTCTCTCTGTAGGCTGTTATAAAAACTGATGATACAGGTGTATCTTGTTTTTGAAAAGTTAATAGATTGGCAATCTGCATCAGCAAAACACCTTTTTTCACATTGCTTAATCCCAATGTTATAAAATTCTCTATACGAGTCTGAATTTAGGTGTCTCAACATGACTCCATGTTGAATGCACTGAATAATCTGAACATTTATTGTTATAATTACGACCTCTAAATACAGAAAATAAAGCATGTGTTGATTTCCCATTTTACTTCACGTCAACTCTAAGCAAAAATATACCCTGTTATGTTGACCGTAGTCGATATTGTTGTAATACGTATTACTTATGAAACTAAAGTCTAGATCTGAATTATTTGTTTACAAGCTCTAATTTCAAGTCCAAAGATTTGTCTGTTTATTTCAGAAGCCTAATGTTTCAATTTATTTAATGTTAAACTTTAAATGCTCTTACATAGTGCTTTAATACATACATTTAAAATTGTTCTGCATAATCAATGGATATCAATTCTTCATTGAATGACTTTCCGTTTGTTTATATCATATAATTTGTTTTGTAATTCTTTAATAGTTTACTACCTTCAAACAAAAAGCAAACAGCGATAGGAAAATAACAATAAGTAATAAGAAGATAGTTCATACGTGTCTTTAAATAATTTAAACTCCATTCAACTTATTATTACTGCTTAGCTCTTAAAAGTTTCAATTTTTTATTTTTTTTCAAATGAATTAATTGAATTTAAATTTATTACATTCAAAAATAATTGCTTTTAGCAAAAGCATCAATGCTTTTCTCATTAAATTATATTTACTGATAAATAATAAAATTATTGTGATACACTACTTGAAGAAGGTAATTAGTTTATTTACTGTTTAACCTCTATAATAACGACATAAAGAGGAAAAAAGCATATATTTTACTTCTTTTAAATCAAGAATTTCCATTATTCTTAAAACCAAAAAAAGCAAAACACTTTTAAACAAGAATAACACAAGGACAACATAGATGCTAAAGATAACTAAGTAACAATATAATATTATATAATAATAATGCATGTAATAATGATAAAATACAAACATACCAGTCCAATCCCCCCCCCGCCCTCAAAAAAATAAAAGCTTTGAACACTTGCCAATTTAATTACACACGTAAACATCGATCAAGGAAGTGAGGCCGTTTGCTCCAAAAGGGTAAGCACCTCGTGTCTAGTCAGCTACATCCGTAATGTGTGAAATTGAAGAATTTGAGAATGAAATGAACACGATACTGTGGGCTGTCAAATACACCCAGTATAAGATTAGATACAGCAACTTCATACTTATAAACAACATTGTATTGACGACCAGTAATACTTTTTAAGGGTCTTGATTAGCCTGGGCTTGCAATATCTGTGAGTCAGCTTGAGGAAAGAAGTTCTACTATTCCATATTAACTGTGTAACAAATACACCTTACACAGGGAGAAGCAGGAATATTACTGTAATGAAACAAAAATTGACAATAGATAAAAATGAACTCATCAGTATGTCGTATAGATGTGGCCCTTTTCGTGGGTTTCATTATTGAGGTTTAAGTCTAAATATGAAACAGAATATGAAGAATCTGATACTAAGAATCACTAATTAAAACTTTCACTTTGATGATATTTTAGCTAGACAAGAGGTGCTTATTGGCCGGTTGTCAAGGTTTTTTCTTTTTGGGGGGTGGAGGATTGAGCTTTGGACATGGACAGGTATGTATGTGTTTTATTGGATGTAAAAAGTATATCGCTAGAACAAAAGTACTTGAATGAACTATGACATTATTGGTTTATTACTATAAAACAAATAAAACATGTAGAAGTGCCCATACGCCAAAGTGTCCTAGTTCTGTTTTTTTTTCTCTGTGAAAAAAAAATTGAGAAAAATATGAAAATAAGCACGCTAAAGGAGTTTTGTATTCCGTAAGGATGTTAAAGATGGATAAAGACAAAACTTAGAAACATTATGATACCAAAGATGATTTGTGAGTAAATCAAATTTGAAATACTTTAAAATATTATATACGACAGATATGTGAAAACAACTCATAAAACACCTATATAGTATATATGCGTTACATGTTTGCTGTCTGTGTATACCCGTGCATTTAAAAAGCACTTAAATGTACAATATAGTTTTCATAACCCAAATTGTGAAATACATGTATTTTGTCAAGTCCAAATCTCTCCGATAAAATCACTTTAGAAGTTTTTTGAAAAACCTAAAAGGAAAAAATATTCAGTCACCAATTATAAGTATACAAAGTCCAATTCTTGATTCTGAAATTCAGAAAATATCTTTGGTCATGAAAGATCTGGTGTTTACAGATCTCAGAACAGCATATGTTTCAGATTATCGAACACTAATTGTACCAGATCTCAATCAAATTATCGAGACCTCTTTCCAACAAGTGGTAAATAGTTTTGAAAATAAAATATTAAACAAAATCAAAACGGAAAAAAGCTTCATGAAAGAGGAATATCGAACTCTAACAAGTAAATGAATGGCTCAAGGCCTAATTTTACCAGCTAGAGCAATATAGCTTAAGTAACGCCATTCGGATAGCCGGAATAGAATTTTGATTTTTCGTTGTCTTTGACATAACAAAACGTTTAAATTTTGACATATCAATCAAAGCGTCAGATAGTAGTGAAATTAACAATTACTGTGTAAAACATATAATGATTAAAACTCGTAAATTTTCCGAAAGTCTGAAGATAATGTGTTAGTCAGAGTACATAAACGAAGACCTCACAAAGACAGTGTCTTAATTTTTTTTAATGTCGTCCCTCAAAAAAGTAAAAAACAAACACTGTAATAAATGTTTGACCTGGGATGATAGAAAAATATTTGTAACTGATCGAAATGATAGGAAATTTCGAATTGACTCCATCCATGACTTGCTTCAGTTCTCCGCGACGTCGCTCACACTTTGCTACAACCAAATTCCGACTATATTATTCAAACTTTCTTACGCTGATACATTAAATGCGACATAAAATGACAACCAGTGACATTCAGTTGCATTCATTTAATCTCATCCCTACAAAGTGATCAGTGTGATAAATAAACACAAATGACCTTAGAGAAGTTGGGGAAGTTATTATTTCACATTTATACCAGTAATATTTTCAGGTTACTTATTTATATAGTCTTAACACAAAAAAATGTAAATTTTTTTTATAATCATTTAAAGATATTTCTCATTTTACTCGAGTACGTGTCACTCGGATCTATTAGTATTCAATTTTTGTTATAAAGTCCCACGTTTATTTTTGTGCCTTTGTATATTTAACAACAGCGCAATTTATTTGATTATACTATATTTATAGTATATCCCGCGCTGTAATAAATGCATTTCTTAAACGTTTATACAATACAAAACTTGAAAAGCAGCCATCATGCATTCTATGGCTTACCATACAAACCATACAGAGCTAACAGAATTGCGGAGACAAACAGTGGTGGTATTATTTTCTATATCAAAGACACCTACTATTCGCAACGACAATGTTGATAACTTTATTGTTTGGGATTACTTCCTAGATAATATACACAGCTATTATTGTCATGTTTCTACTTCTCAAAAAATTTCAAAACAAAACTCTCTTCCCTCTCCATGTCATATCTGGAAAAATGATAGGGCTGATCTTAAAACCTTGAAAGAAACTTTTGCTTACTACAACAAGACTTATCAGACGGCAGATAACATCTCAAACACAATACTGCAACAGACACTATACAAAATAAAACAAAACCGTGGCTTAACAGAACTGTAAAACAGATAATTAGAAAACGCAAACGACTACTTCAAAGTAAGGCCAAATTTATAACAAATCTGATCATTTGGCTGATTCAAGACACTTCTGAAAGAAATGTACAGACGACTATATAAAGATTTAATGATAATATAGCAACCAAGTTAGAATCAGCCGACTAACAAATAAAAGAGCAAGAGTTATTTGTGCAACAAATAAATCTTTAACAGGAAACTCACAAAAACATCACAACATACCACCTTTTCATCACAATGCCATTAATGACAAGGTCAAAATGATAAATGATTATTTCGCTTCGTATGAGAGAGAAACCCCAACCGATTCTGACCAAGACTTGAAAATTGGTAGTAATTGCTTTATCCGACTGGATAAGGACAAGTAGAAATATTATAAAGTAAAGGATTGCCACACTTAAAGGGTCTATGGGTACTGAACCTTTCTTAGTGCTCAGGAACCCTGAGATTTCTGGAATCCTTACTAACATACATTACAGGTATGTTGTTGTCTCAGCTTATAAAGCTTCTAACAACATAATTTTCGTTTGTAAGAAATTCTATGTTGAATGTCTTATTAAGGAACTTGGTTTAGATAGTATATCGGAGAATCCTTCTTATACCAAAATTAATTTTACCAAAGATGAAGTTCTTTGCAATCATAGGTGAGTCCTTGAGTCTTTCGGTCTCAATTTAAAACAGGAAGAACTTCACCTGCCTTACTTGTATTGGATTCCAAAACTTCACAAAAATCCATACAAGGAAAGATATATAGCAGGTTCCTCTAAATGTACTATTAAATCATTATCAGTAATTCTAACACAAATTTTGACAGTCGTCAAAGATGGCCTTCAGACTTATTCAGATAAAGTCTATTCTTCATCTGGCATCAACCAAACGTGGATTCTCAAAAATTCTTAAGATCTACTCGACTATTTTGTTTCTAATAATCTTTTTTCTGTAAAAATTATTGAAACTTTTGATTTTTCTACTCTTTATACCACCATCCCTCATTCTAAATTGAAAGAAAGTCTGAAACAAATCATTCACTTTTCAATCTTTTACAAAAAAGAAAAATATACTGAAGATACTATCAACAGAATGTGTGTTTGCTTGCATGTGTGTTTGTGTGTGCATTTGTGTGATTACCTGTGTATAGAAGTGTAAAAAGTATTAAAAAACATTAAAAACACATTGACATTCATACACTCATTCACTCCATACAGTAAGGTATATTATCAAAAAAAAAAGCAAAATAGAAAGCAAAAATGTGTAGTTGCACTGAACTTGATGTTGTCAGATAATACAATAATAATTTTTATGAGAAAAGGCTGACGCTAAATCATTCAGCTACACATGCAGATATATAGATGACGTTCTATCTCTAAACAATCCCAAATTTGGAGAATATGTTAATGTCATCTATCCAACTGAGCTTGAAATAAGACACGACAGATTCTTATTTCAAGAATAACACACACGACACACACGACACCCACGAAAGGTTACATCTGAATCTATACGACAAACATGATGACTTTTATTAGGAAGCTAAGCGTACCGTGTCAAGATAGTCTTGTCAATCTATGAAAAAATAGGGTCAAACCTCAAAGTAATTGCAACAGAAAATATTTTTATGTGATTGTTTTTAGGAATTGTGTTTTTATTCACATTAAAAAAATCTTCCAATTTCAATCCAGTGGAATTTGTTGTTTTTTTTTTTTTTTTTTTTTTTTTTTTTTTTTTTTTGTTTTTATTTTTTTGCCAATTTAAGTTACCATTAGAATTTTCTATGGAAAAGGTAGATAACTCTGTATTGTGATCCTAAATTTTACAAAAAAAATTTCAAAAGCTTCAAGCTTTCTCTGATACTATATGAAGAACAACCTAGAAATTAGATGGAAATTTATATATAGACTTAAAATAGATAATTTAAGACAATTTAGAGTGTAATATGTAAATGGAATGTAAAAAATTAAATAATTTTATCAAAAGAATTTATGCAAAACGCTGATTAAGGGCATGTTGATGAGATGGAAAAATTTTTATTCATCTCAAATATATTTTGTTATACACAGAATGACAAATAATTATATCTCAGGCTAAAAACATAACTTTTCTATACTTCTACTTTATTACTTTGAGTATCCTGTTATTAATTCCTCATCGCTTTAGAAACATTAGATTGTGAAAGGCTTAAAATAAAATACAACTGAATGAAAATGGACCAATGATTTCACTTTAAATGAAATCAGAATGGTTGAATATACATATGGAATCAATTATGATTGATTAATTCCAGGTTCTTTGCTTTACTTTTTGTTAAAATAGCAAAAAACATATGATAATTAGACTAAAACTCCACCTGTTTTACAGGAGTTTTCTCCCTTGTCCATAGAAATCCCATAAGAAATTAAAACTTCTCAAAAACTTGCTTCCCCTTGTCAGATTTTGGTAGCCTTTTTACTATAAACATTTCATGTATTTGAGAGCATATAAGTAACAAAATTTGTTCTGTTGCAATTAGTTTGAGGTCAAACCGTAGATTGACTAGACTAAGAAAATACCTTGTTTTTATGGTAGTTGTTAAAACCTTGTAGTGAGGTGGTTCTGTGATGTTATAACGAAAGCTGTGGGTACCGTGTAGGGAAAGCTTATTGTCATTATAATGATAATTGTTCCAGCCTCGAGTGAGATTCCTGTGACGTTATAACGGAATGACGTATAAGTACCTTGCAGAAAAAGCATATAATCCTTATTATGATAATTGTTCCAGGTTTCTGTCTTATTTAACGGAAGCTGGGCGTACTTTATAGAGAAAACTTATTGTCTATATTACGATAATTGTTCAAGGTTTCTGGGACGTTATAACGGAAGCTGTACGTACAATGTTGAAAAAGTACACTGTCCTCGTTACGATAATTGTTCAAAACTTGTAGTGAGGTTTCTGTAACGTTATATAACAGAAGGTATATGCAGCGTATAGAAAAAGCACTTTATCTTTATCACGAAAATTATGTAAAACTTGTAGCGGAAGTTGTCCGTACCGTGTAGAGAAACACATTGTCTATATCACGATAATTGTTGTCTGTGACGTTATAACGGAAGCTGTACGTACAGTGTTCAGAAAGTACACTATCCTCGTTACGATAATTGTTTCAAAACTTGAAGTGAAGTGTCTGTGACATTATATAACAGAAGGTTTAAGCAGCGTGTAGAAAACGCACTTTATTTTATTACGAAGTTGCATTACTGCGAGATTAGTTTGGCTTTTTTGGAAGCCGTAAGTACCGCTTACGCAAAGTGCCATGAATTCATGTGTATTTTGTAGAGAAACTCCAGGCCTTTTAACAAAAAGTGCATGTCTTGTTGTAGAAGTTTGTACTGTAATAAAGAAATTGTATATACCCAAGCTCAATACCATGTTTTTGAACAACCCTTAGAAAACAATCTTCTTGCATTCGTGTCTTCTTTCTTTTGTATAAGTAATATATATATCTGTCGTTTTCTTTCGTTTTTTTAATAGCTAACTTAAACTTTTTGTATCTTATTCTGCTACCCTGACTACTTGCGTGCATCCTAGCATAATAAGTTCCATGGTTTGCCTAAACTGATAGAAATCTAGTAACAGCAAAACATCATATACAGAACATATGCTATTTATGGATAAATCTCCATAAATCTATAAACGTGATGCTATCCTGTTGTTTTGCTTATGTTTTTCATATATCAAACATTTTGGCCCCTACTGTCACTGATGAGGAATGATTTTCCGAAATGTGCACATAATTATGGTTCATCAAAATTTAACAGGTATTGCTATACATTTACTATCCCAGAGTGGGAATCGCTGCTAGTGGAGTCAATTTTAACTCCCCGAGGTTATCCATAACTCAGTAGGCAGTACTTTGTGTTTTCAGAAAATGTACCACATAGCAAAATTTTTAGTCATCTTAATTTTTTAATTTTATGTAAAACTAATGTTTGTTCTCTTATGCAAAGCATTCCTTAGCTGGATTTGGACTCATATAATTCTGAAACGTTTGATTCATTAATTTTCGACTGTTTAATAATTGCTTTTTCTATCTATCAAAGTTTTCGGCCCCTAGTGTCATTGATGAGGAATGATTTTCCGAAATGTGCACATATGTATGGTACATCAAAATTACTATATATTTTCGAACTTAATCTGTGACATTAACGCAGTAACAATGACATCTACTGGTTGATGCGAAAAAATCACTATTACTAGTCATCTGATGATAAATCTTTCAGCTATAGTATATTATCAATGCTAACAGAAATTTGTTTTTGTTTTTTCTGCCTGATTTTCTGATTTTTTATACCGATAAATGCCACTTTGAACACATTACTTGTGGTTGTGTCATTTTTGGATGATTTGTTCTATGAAACCACTAAAGGTGAAACCTAATTAATATTTAGATAAAAAATCAATCAATAGCTATTGTAAACGAAGGATTTTAAAAAAATGTCCAATATTCGAAAAAATTAAATCCAATTTTATAGTATGTGTAAAGTGGTCTTTCAGAATCAATTTTACTGTTACAATATAACTACAATTGCATTATTATCTAGTGAAGATATATCTATATGAAATCTAATTACTGATAAATAAAATAGATAAAAACCAGTTTATTTGATGAAAATTCAGTTCATTGATTTACTTGATAAAATGCTAATCATCATCTTTTAACTTAAAAACATTAACACATATATATAAATTATTTATTTCTTTTTGTGTATTTCAGACAATTTTTCAATTCCCTTTATAAATATATATGGAAATAAAAGATATGGATGAGAAATAAACTTAGAACGTTTTTTTTAAATTTTAAAAAAACAATTCCTTTTTTTTTTTTTGACATCACGAAGGAAAATGTAAAGTTAAACAGAAAATCTACGATACATCTTTCCTTGGAGGTTAGTTTTTTAAAAAACATCATGATCAAAGTATCTTTGATCAGCTTTAGTTGTTTACCCTGACAAAGCTTTATGTCAAGGCTAAAATTCATGGCAACTTTATTTTTCTTTATTATTATTTATGTCTTCATCAATTAACCATTATAATGTTTCCCACGAGTGTAACACTTTAATGCTTAGCCAACTATTTGCTAAAATATCATCAACTTTGATCAAATGTTTTCAAAACATGAATCATTTTTATACTCTAAATCCCTTTTCAACTGATTTTGATAAACAGATTTTGGAACAATTTTTGACAGTAATTCTACATTCCTAACGAAATAATTAACTTTTTTGTGATGATTATTTTGTTCCCTCATTATTTGTTATTTGTGTCTTGTTTTCACGTGTTTTAAGTCCAATAGACCCAGTGAGGCACTATTTTCCCAAAACTTTGCTATTTGTGTCAAAAATAAACACGTCAAATCGATTCTAAAAACAATGCCATTAGAAACTTTGTCTATTATTTACATGTCATATCTGCCTTCAAAACAAATACCCTAAACAGTTTTTGTACCTATTGATCACGTCATATCGCCCCATAAAACACACACACGCAAACACACACACACACACACACACACACACACACACACACACACAGATTTTTATTGTCATGACAATGTCGTACCCGGAAGTTACTTTGTCCAAATAAGTCATGGGATTGCGAAACCAAACTGAATCTGTTTCAAAAAAGAACATTGTGACGTTATTTCGAATAATTTTTAATATCACTTCAACTCTTTTTAAAACAATTCTGGCATATCCTACAGTGGTATAAAAGAGTCTGTTTGTTTCGTCCATACCGCCATAGATTGAAGTTACTTCCGGCCATTCCATCTTCAGAGCCGTTTCATTTCCAAAACAATAAATAAAACTTGGCTGTGTATATTCCATTTTTGTGATATTGCATAACCAGTTATACGTTAAATTGATATAACCTCTGTTGTTAACAGAAACCACGACTGTTTTTCTATAATTGTGAATTACACGTCTCAGAGTAGTGTTTAATCTCTATATTGGTGACGTCATCCTTGACCTCAACATCATCATTTTCAAGGAAAGTATTATCATTGTTTTCAAAAGCAGATTTTTCTGGATATATTGCATTCCACTTGTATCCTTACCACTAGGTCTGTAAGTTATTCTTTTATAAGCACTTTCTTAACACAAATAAACAGTCGAAAATGCAGACATGCAAGAACGATAACTCCAGTTATACTGTTCTATTTTTCCATATATATTTGAGAAGCATGTTTTTCTGTGATTCCATTAAAATAAAAAAAGGTTCCTTAAAGGAATTTTTAAATAATGCACTGTAAGATAAAACAGAAATAAAACATTCTCAAAAATGAGCTAAGAAGCATTTTTTTTTTAATTCTCGCTTCTACTGGAGATGTTCATCAAGGAAATCATAGTGTTACATAGCACTCTATAAACTGAAAATGGAGAATATATTTCAAGGAAAAGAAGCGTTATTTCGACAGTTCAAAACTTAATATATTCTAAAATTTACATTTTACGCTACAATACTATGTCGTGAAAATTTTATGAAATAATTTAAAATTAGTCGCTATGTGCTTGTGATAATTTCCGAATAAGACTATTTAATAATGATGTAGCTTTAAGCTTTAACAGAATAATGATATACTTACTGGTATCTGGTGAATTATTGCGTTCATTTTTATACTTCAAAAATGATTATTTTAAAAAAACTAGTCTTGGCGGTATAGCAAATCAAGAAGAAAAAAGAACAATACATCACAGGTAAAATAAAATAAATAATAAAGTCATAATACCTGATGTATTCATACTGGTATATATATATAGCTTTATGTTAAATTTAGATGTGCACATTTCGAAAATCATTCCTCATCAGTGACACTAGGGGCCAAAAAGTTTGATAGATACAATTAATCTAAAGTTCCAAAATTATATGAATCCTAATCAAGCTAAGAAATGGAATAAACCTTAGTTTTAAATAAATTTCAAAAATTAAGACGACTGAAAATTTTGCTTTATGGTACATTTTTGACAGCACAAAGCACTGCCTACTGAGTTATCGATACCCTCGGCGAGTTATACTCCACCAGCAGCGATACCCGCTCAGGGGTAGTAACAAAAATAAAAATAAAATATATTACAAACTTAAAGCCTTTAGAATCCTTATATACCTACTTTTTCGATATACGAAAAATAAGAAATATGAATCTGAAATGTTTCGTGTTGGAAAACAAACAGTACTTTAATAAACCTTAAAAGTAAGAAAATATTATGCCTAGAACAATATATTAACAACTGTTTAAAAATGTTTGAATATTAAAATGTGTTTATGGATAAAAAAATGAAATCAATATTGAATTGACAAATAGAATATATATATATATATAGAGAGAGAGAGAGAGAGAGAGAGAGAGAGAGAGAGAGAGAGAGAGAATCGAAACGATCGCTCACGTATCATGGCTCATATAAATATATATATATATATATATATATATGCCAAATGAGTTTTCTTTCCATTGATGAATTATTTTTACGAAAAATCGCGTTAAAAGCAAACATAAAATATTAATTCAAAGCTGTTAATTGACACTTGATTTAAAAAAAACCTGTGTTTAATGTATGTGATAATTTACTTTTCATTGACAACATTTTTTAGAAATAAAACGGGTTTTTTATTATGAAAATTTAAACATCTCGAAATTTTGTATACTGTATAAGTCGCTACGTTTGTTAACATATTACACTTCCTGCTACGTGTTTCAGTTGCTAAAGTGTCATTTGTCGTCATTTAAATCCTTACATCTTTCTCACAAAAAACTGTATGAATCGAAGAGTTTTGGTTGGTTAAGATCTGATGCGAATAGAAAATAGAAGTAATCCGCCTTGTTTTTTTTTTTTTTTCATACACATGAAAAAATCCAACCACCCTTTGTAAATTTCATACACGCCGTGTATGCAATGTAGGCGCTCCATTAGTTTACAGGCGAAAATCATGCATTGTGGACTTTGCTCTTCACAATCATGGGTAATAAAAGTGAGAAAAAGACCAATAACATATTTTCATATTACGTTTTAAGCCTAGTAACAATTTTGAGATGTCTTTATTACATAGTGTTTATATAGGCACGTTAGGTTAAATTTAATTTGCATTTGGTCTAGAGTCAATTTAGACTCATATCTTTGATTGGCTGGTTTGCCTAACGTATAAACCCATTTACTGTAGGATACATGGTATTTTAAAAAAAACTGATAATTGTGACGCGACGTTAAACAACAATACAACAACAACCATAGCAACACCACTGGACCTTTCTACCATTGGCTCTCCGAAGACAGACATTTTATAGTCAGTTGTCAAAATTTGCATATCTTTCTCTTAACACATAATTAAAACATTTTGTTAAAATATTTAAATACATCAACAAAACATATACGGTAATATAAATCCACTAATTATTCTGTTAATTATGTTCCGCAGTGCAACTGCATTTGCCATTTATTTTTTCATAAAAAAGTGATTTTGACAGAAACCGTCCTTGGTAACGGATGATGAGAATATGAAACACTTGTCATTTGTAAATTTTATTTTTTATAATCTCGTTCAACACCAGTCTAAACAAAACCATGTCAGTTAAATGATGGAGTCTTGCTTACAACAGACACTTTGCAAAAATACAGACAGTGCATTTTCATAGTATTATTTTAGAGTTTGTTTCAGATTTATCATGATTCATGGTTATGTATACCGGTTCCATTTTTATAGCCTGCTTCAGATTCCAATGGATCATTCCAATGCTGCTTTTCATAAATAACATTGTCAGTTTCAGTTATATTCTCAATTACGGGTTTCTGAGGATCATTCCATTTCTGCTTTTCACCTTTTGAAAATAGAAGGAAGTACAACGCTCCAAAACCATACATGCCAGAAGATATATAGAACACTTTTTGCCATTGGTCAAATGTTTGCTGAAATAATAAGAATGGATCTGATTGGCGTTCGAACGCAAGCAGTTTAACTACTAATATGAGATTGAAATTTAAATAAGAAATTTTATAATGTAAAATACAATACCCTGTATTTGCTTAAAGATAAACACAAACAATTTTGACAATTATCTAGCTCAAAATGTGCAGTGTTGCCACAGATGTAAGATGCGACTCCAAAGCATTACTCCTAAATACCCGTTATATTTCTTTTATGTATCCTTGGCGTTGCTACGAGTACTTGTGCCGTTTTCTAAGATATCCTTGATATTGCCTCAAAGAACATGTGACTCTACTTCAAAGTACCCATGAATGGAGAGAGGGTGCAGCAGCTGTGGGTTCGATCCCGGGTGACCGCAAGTGAGAGTGGTGTTTTATAGTAAATAATAATAGTAAACACTTTCAATAATAAACGGATAAGTATGGACTACTTACATTGTTATTTGTGAGGAGTCCAACCGTATATGGTGCAAATATCCCTGTTGTGTTAGCTAGCATGTTGGTTATACCCATTATTGTGCCTGTAAAAAAAGAACAAAAGATAGTCATAAATTTCTCGAAGATCAACAATGCATAGTACAAGTAGTAGTGATTTCTTGCTCCACGGATGTTTGACCACTGGAATTTGAAATAATACTTTAAACAGAACGGACAAATGGTTTTGCTCAACGGGCGCTTGACCACTATGTTCTCGCATTTATGTTAAAGCTTATATTATATCTGTCAAAATTGTAGACAAATGGACAATTATAAAAGCCAGGAATCAATAAAAATTCAACGCTCTTAACCCAGTGGTCTTAAGCGCGCGTTTGCGGATTACAGTATCTTTAATCGCCTAATCGGACAGGTTCTAATGTGAGAGTTTATCAGTTCGCTTGCCGAAGGTCGGTAGTTTTTTCCGGAAATTCCGGTTTCTTCCACTATCTTTAAGCTGGCCGCTTCGATGAAAGTGAGAGAATCTAAACTATGTCGTAAATCTATTACTCCACTTCACTTCACTACGATTTACGTAACGTATGATAGTATTAATCTAAATAAAAATATAAATCATGTCGTTAATAGCACCGGAAATGCAATCTATGCCGTTGTCTAGTAACAAGTATAACTATGGTATATTACCTGCAAAGTTAGGAGCAATGTCTATATGGTTAACGAAAAATCCACTCTGGTTAAACTGTGAAATACCTTGTGAAATAACTAGAAGAACCACTACTATATCATGATTACACCCCACCTGTTTTATAAACAGTAATGGCACTGCACCGGCAATATTACCTACAGTTAGAAATGTATCTGCTTTAATGCCAACAGTAAAATAAACTGAAAAACATGAACAAATCCAGCACTAATGTTACTAACAATGCAAATAATGGCTAGTTTTTTTTCCAAAATATTCGAAATCTATGGCGGCTTATTTCTGATATCGACAAAATTTTTGTCGACATATAATTATCTCAACATGTCGAGTTAATATCTGAACAAGTCGAGATAATATCACGAAAAGTTGTGATACCAAAATGAAAAGTTGCGATAAATAACATGGCATGCCGCGATACTCGTGTTGACAAGTCCTGTTAATTATCTCGTTATCGCGAATTATTTTTTTTTACTTATAGAACATAAGTATCGCGGCATGTCCTGTTATTTTTAGAAATCCTTAGATAACTTGGATTAAACTCACAGTATCAGATGACCACTAGATAGAATAGAACATGGATTCCCTTGGACATAAAACCACGTTTAGATTTGTAAAAGCCATCAACGTTGCAGTATCGGTATTTCTGATCGGTATTACTGGATCTTTTTGAAATTTTAAACCCTCAAAATGTTTACTAAACCATATTCATTGTTACTAAAACTTCGTTTTTCAGTTTGTAGCCACACTGGACATAATTTTACAATTTATTTTAGCGACAATGTTTTATTAGATGTGACCTAATGTTCAATGCCAGTCTCTGCTCAAAATCTTATTTTTAAAGTCTCCACACTCTAAAATTTTCAATTTTTCTTCACAGAGTGTGCAGCCCTTTTAAAATAAGATTTTGAGAAGAAACTGACATTGTACATTAGGTCACATTCAAATAAAACATTGTCACTAGAATAAATTGTAAAATTATGTTCAATGTGGCTACAATCCTTCAAAAACAGGGTTTTATTAATAATGAATATGGTTTAGTATAATACATATCTGTTTATAACAAAGTGTCAAGGGACAATCATACTTCAATTCTTTACAGCCATAATTCTAAACAAGCATTGCAAAATGCACTTTCATTCCTTACTCTGTGGGTAATTTCATGACTTCTTTATAAGCCTGATTTTGTTATAATAGACTTTGTTATAACCAGAGTTTTCTTAACAAGAGTGGAGTGGGTGAGTAATGGTGTTTTACGCCCCAGTCATGAATCTTTCACTTATTTGGAGGCGGTCAGTTCTGGGATGGTGGAGGAAACCGAGTGCCCGGAGAAAACCACCGACCTTCGGCAAGCGAACCTGACAAACTTTCTCACACTAGGATCCTGTCCCGCGTGGGATTCGAACCCTAGGCGGTGAGAGGCACTGTGATTCCGTAAGCGCGCAGCTTTAGACCACTCGGACACCGAGGCCCCGTCTTCCTTAACAGGAGATCTTCGATGAAAACCACTGAAGATCCTTATTTGGAACATGTAATTCTCCCACTTTAAATTGTCTACTGAGAAGCTGGAAAATAAGGGAAAATGAAATACTTGAACGAAAACAGGGGACTGAAACTGAGTAAAAACTATGGCCATCGATAAAAAAATCCATAAACAAATCAAAAAGGATATTTCGATATAAGGAAATACTAATTTTGAAATATTTTTTTACGCTGAAGGATTTGATTTTATTGAATTTAATAGGGTTTTACGTCCCAGTCTAAAATATTTCACTTATATCGAGACGTCACGATTTAAAGTGCAATGGCAAATTTTGTTTTATCTCTGCAGTGTGCTTAGGGAAAATGTGCAGAGAGAATTCTTTAACATGCCACGCCTGCCGTGACACGGGACATCGGTTTTTTAGGTATCATCCGAAGCAGACCGTGACTTTCTAAATGTCGAGTTATTTGCGAAAGAACAGTCACTACCTATTTTCAAGTCTTGATCAGATGCAGGCCAGGGTTCGAACCCCCGACCTTCCACATACAAAGCGAGCAATCTACCAACTCAGCTACCAAAGTGGTGCGTAAATCAAAGAGATAGCAAGCTGTTTAAATTCGTTATAAACTAGCACTGTTTTTTAAAAAAAACTAGAAAGCTAGTATCTTTACAATAAAGGAGTTTGGTGGCCAAGTGGCCAAAGGCAAGCGACTACAGCGCTTCTCATCGCCTAGGTCCAGATTCAATTCCAGTAGATTCTAGGTGGGGGATGTTTGTCAGTTCGCTTGCCGAAGATGGTTTTCTCCAAGAATCACGTTTTCCTCTACCATTCCAAGAACATCCGGTCTCGATATAAGTAATGTTTCTTTACTAGAGTTTATGGTAAATAGTGGTAAAGAATGATGTTTTAGACCTTAGAGATTCGCATACCTATCGTGTTTAACAATTTTCTTGTAGCTGAGGTTGACATACACTTTCTGATCCAATCGGCTATAAACGCTGCTAGCATTATCACGATCCACGCAGTTGTATACAAAATAGCCATAATAAATCCATCCTGAAAAGAGTAAATAAAATCCAAATCTATTAAATTGTTACACCGTTAAACTTGTATATAACGATCGCTCACAGGAGTAAAAACATGGACTTTATAGACAGGTTGCCTTTATATAGAGGGTATTCGAGTAAAATACAATGATTCCGCTCTACAAAAAAAAACTTGCCTTATATATGGGAGGTCGACGGCTCGAAACCCGGTCGTCTGACCAAGTCTTGAAAAAAGGTCGTAACTGTTTATTTTTTTTTTCGTACGCCAAGCACTGAACATTTAGGAAATGAAGTCACGGGGTCCTTCGGATGCGATTTGTAAAACCGATCAAAGGTCTCTCTCTCTCTCTCTCTCTCTCTCTCTCTCTCTCTCCTCTCTCTCACAACTCTTGAATGACTATGTTTTTTGACATTGTATTAAATTTAAAAGCTGAATGAGCGCTCTCTCTCTCCCATTCTCGCTTGCTGCTTTCTCCTCTCCTCTCTCTC
>CM056610.1:19305262-19363309 GCA_029721355.1 Tegillarca granosa | reverse complement strand
ACTCTACAAACTGAGCTACCGCAGTGGCTTGTGAATTTGTGAGATGTGCGAATATGCATTGTACTAGCGCAAAGTTAAAGTAACATTGACGCCCTGGGTTGCAAAGTCAGAAAAACATACATACTTCCCGGTCACATACTGAACTAGTTGATAAATGTTCTCTTAATCCCAAACGTCAGACGAGCAAGCAATATATTACATTTGAAAGTCTTATGAATGACCAGACTGGTTTTTCGAACCTACAACCTCCCTCTCTCAAGACTGACGCTCTAACACCGAGCTGCCGCGAAATCAAGAGTAGAAGATGAAAACACCAACTTTCCTTGACTTAAGCGACTTAGATGTGTGTCAATTATGACTTTTTGTATAGAGCACAAAGTTTTACAAGCAATAACCTTAAATTCATTTTAACATATGTCATGAGATTAAACATAAGGAACAAAGATAGGCAAACAAACTCCTTGGTTTCAACTGGACTTTTTTTTCATCAAAACCTTGCAAATGGTAATGAGGCATTAACAAGTGGTAATTTAAGCACCACAACGAAAAAATAGTAAAACAACTATTTCTTAAAATGATATCAAAAAGCGCTTATTTAAGCAACCGGAGTATCATAAAACATACCTTCTTTACGCCAATTGAACTTTCTATGTACGATCTTTCTGCCGAAGATATTCTTGGATGAACCGCCGGTGTTTCATAAATTAACGCCATCCAAAATACAAACCACAAGCACCCAATGACACCTTGAACAAGAGAAATAAAAATGAATAATATCCGGCAAACATCGGTAAAACTCGTCATCTCAATGTCACGCAATCGGTCGAGTTGTAACGAGTGGTTGAATAAAATGTACATTGCATTACGGAGAACAAACAGAGGACACGACACAAAGTACGTGATTTAACATTAATCCGGAGAAAAATTCGAAAAACAAACAGCCAAAATGAGTAAACAATATAAACACATACTGAGACCATTGCTGATAAAAAAGAAAAATATTGCGTGTGTGTGTGTGTGTGTGTGTGTGTGTGTGTGTGTGTGCGTGCGTGCGTGCGTGCACGCGTGTGTGTGTGTGTGTGTTATTGCAATTTTGTTTGTTTTTTTAAAAGTACGCGGTTTTAAAATTAATCCGGAGATAAATTCGAAAACGTACCGAAAACGTAAAATGCAGCGGGCCAACCTCCAAGGAAGTTCGACTGGCATAAATACCAGATACAGGCATCGCTACAACATTTCCAAACGTACTTCCTACAAAACAATATAATAATAATAATAATAATAATAATAATAATAATAATAATAATAATAATATTATTATTATTATTATTATTTGCGCGATATAATATGTATGAAATAAAAGAACCTTCGATAAATATTGTTGCAAAATTTCTAGTATAAACCTTTAAACCACAACAAAAAGAAATGAGGCAAAACATACTTCACAAAACAACGGTGTAGACATAAATAGAGTTGTCATGTGCTGATTTTGAATTTCTATTTCAATAAAGCATTCAAATTCAGTTGTCATGTGCTGATTTTGAATTTCTATTTCAATAATGCATTCAAATTCAGTTGTCATGTGCTGATTTTGAATTTCTATTTCAATAAAGCATTCAAATTCAGTTGTCATGTGCTGATTTTGAATTTCTATTTCAATAAAGCATTCAAATTCAGTTGTCATGTGCTGATTTTGAATTTCTATTTAAATAAAGCATTCAAAATCAGTTGTCATGTGCTGATTTTGAATTTCTATTTAAATAATGCATTCAAAATCAGTTTTCATGTGCTGATTTTGAATTTCTATTCAAATAAAGCATTCAAGATCAGTTTTCATGTGCTGATTTTGAATTTCTATTTAAATAATGCATTCAGAATCAGTTTTCATGTGCTGATTTTGAATTTCTTTTTAAATAAAGCATTCAAGATCAGTTTTCATGTGCTGATTTGAATTTCTATTTAAATAATGCATTCAAATTCAGTTGTAATGTGCTGATTTTGAATTTCTTTTAAAATAATGCATTCAAATTCAGTTGTCATAGGCTGATTTTGAATTTCTATTTAAATAATGCATTCAAATTCAGTTGTCATGTGCTGATTTTGAATTTCTATTAAAATAATGCATTCAAATTCAGTTGTCATGTGCTGATTTTGAATTTCTATTAAAATAATGCATTCAAATTCAGTTGTCATGTGCTGATTTTGAATTTCTATTTAAATAATGCATTCAAAATCAGTTTTCATGTGCTGATTTTGAATTTCTATTTAAATAAAGCATTCAAGATCAGTTTTCATGTGCTGATTTTGAATTTCTATTTAAATAATGCATTCAGAATCAGTTTTCATGTGCTGATTTTGAATTTCTATTAAAATAATGCATGAGAATCAGTTTTCATGTGCTGATTTTGAATTTCTATTAAAATAATGATTTCAAAATCAGTTGTCATGTGCTGATTTTGAATTTCTAATAAAATAATGCATTCAAATTCAATTGTCATGTGCTGATTTAGAATTTCTATTGAAAAAATGAAATTTCTTATAAAATAATGCATTCAAATTCAGTTGTCATGTGCTGATTTTGAATTTCTATTAAAAAAATGCATTCAAAATCAGTTGTCATGTGCTGATTTTGAATTTCTTATAAAATAATGAATTCAAAATCAGTTGTCATTTGCTGATTTTGAATTTCTATTAAAATAATACATTCAAATTCAGTTGTCATGTGCTGATTTTCAATTTCTATTAAAATAATGCATTCAAAATCAGTTGCCATGTGCTGATTTTGAATTTCTATTTAAATAATACATTCAAGATCAGTTTTCATGTGCTGATTTTGAATTTCTATTTAAATAATGCATTCAAAATCAGTTTGCATGTGCTGATTTTGAATGTCTATTTAAATAATGCATTCAAAATCAGTTTTCATGTGCTGATTTTGAATTTCTATTTAAATAATGCATTCAAATTCAGTTTTCATGTGCTGATTTTGAATTTCTATTAAAATAATGATTTCAAAATCAGTTGTCATGGGCTGATTTTGAATTTCTATTTAAATAATGTATTCAGAATCAGTTTTCATGTGCTGATTTTGAATTTCTATTAAAATAATGATTTCAAAATCAGTTGTCATGTGCTGATTTTGAATTTCTATTAAAATAATGCATTCAAATTCAGTTGTAATGTGCTGATTTTGAATTTCTATTAAAATAATGCATTCAAATTCAGTTGTCATGTGCTGATTTTGAATTTCTATTTAAATAATGCATTCAAAATCAGTTTTCATGTGCTGATTTTGAATTTCTATTTAAATAATGCATTCAAATTCAGTTTTCATGTGCTGATTTTGAATTTCTATTTAAATAATGCATTCAAATTCAGTTGTCATGTGCTGATTTTGAATTTCTAATAAAATAATGCATTCAAATTCAGTTGTCATGTGCTGATTTTGAATTTCTATTAAAATAATGCATTCAAATTTAGTTTTCATGTGCTGATTTTGAACTTCTATTTAAATAATGCATTCAAATTCAGTTGTAATGTGCTGATTTTGAATTTCTTTTAAAATAATGCATTCAAATTCAGTTGTAATGTGCTGATTTTGAATTTCTATTAAAATAATGATTTCAAATTCAGTTGTCATGTGCTGATTTGAATTTCTATTAAAATAATGCATTCAAATTCAGTTGTAATGTGCTGATTTTGAATTTCTATTTAAATAATGCATTCAAATTCAGTGGTCATGTGCTGATTTTGAATTTCTATTTAAATAATGCATTCAAATTCAGTTGTCATGTGCTGATTTTGATTTTCTCTTAAATACTGCATTCAAAATCAGTTTTCATGTGCTGATTTTGAATTTCTAATAAAATAATGCATTCAAATTTAGTTTTCATGTGCTGATTTTGAACTTCTATTTAAATAATGCATTCAAATTCAGTTGTAATGTGCTGATTTTGAATTTCTTTTAAAATAATGCATTCAAATTCAGTTGTCATGGGCTGATTTTGAATTTCTATTGAAATAATGCATTCAAATTCAGTTGTCATGTGCTGATTTTGAATTTCTATTAAAATAATGCATTCAAATTCAGTTGTCATTTGCTGATTTTGAATTTCTATTTAAATAATGCATTTAAATTCAGTTGTCATGTGCTGATTTAGAATTTCTATTAAAATAATGCATTCAGATTCAGTGGTCATGTGCTGATTTTGAATTTCTATTTAAATAATGCATTCAAATTTAGTTGTCGTGTGCTGATTTTGATTTTCCCTTAAATACTGCATTCAAAATCAGTTGTCATGTGCTGATTTTGAATGCATTATTTACTTTTGACAGAGTAACACAATTATCGCTGAATAACGTTTTGCATAAGCTAATTCAACAAAAGAACAAAAGACAACAAAATTAATGAAGAAACCAGTCCAAAAAAATTATACAAGATATAATTTTTCTCGTTAAAAGCTGGTCAAAGATAAAAGAAGCTTTAACACGAAAAATCAATGAAATACAGATGTATAGTCAAAATGCAGCTCGTAACTGTTGTCAAAGCTCGAAGACAGTTTTGTCAAACTGAGCTCGTAGCTGTTGTCAAAGCTCGAAGACAGTTTTGTCAAACTGAGCTCGTAGCTGTTGTCAAAGCTCGAAGACAGTTTTGTCAAACTGAGCTCGTAGCTGTTGTCAAAGCTCGAAGACAGTTTTGTCAAACTCAGCTCGAAGCTGTTGTCAAAGCTCAGAAAAGTAGTCAGAACTCAGCTCGTAACTGTTGTCAAAACTCGGAAAAGTAGTCAAAACTCAGCTCGTAGCTGTTGTCAAAGCTCGGAAAAGTAGTCATAACTCAGCTCGTAACTGTTGTCAAAGCTCTGAAAAGTAGTCAAAACTCAGCTCGTAGCTGTTGTCAAAGCTCGGAAAAGTAGTCATAACTCAGCTCGTAACTGTTGTCAAAGCTCGGAAAAGTAGTCAAAACTCAGCTCGTTTCTGTTGTCAAAGCTCGGAAAAGTAGTCAAAACTCAGCTCGTAGCTGTTGTCAAAGCTCGGAAAAGTAGTCAAAACTCAGCTCGTAGCTGTTGTCAAAGCTCGGAAAAGTAGTCAAAACTCAGCTCGTAGCTGTTGTCAAAGCTCGGAAAAGTAGTCAAAACTCAGCTCGTATCTGTTGTCAAAGCTCGGAAAAGTAGTCAGAACTCAGCTCGTATCTGTTGTCAAAGCTCGGAAAAGTAGTCAGAACTCAGCTCGAAGCTGTTGTTAAATGCAGCTCGAATTTGAAACTTTTGTGTTGAATTCAGTTTACAGTTGATGGGTCATATGTAGCTTAAAATAATATAAACGTCTTTATTCTCAAGCATATAACAAGCTCCTTCAAATTGCGAAAAAAAGAAAGAAAGAAAAGAAAAGAAAAAAGAAATATATAACATACCTCCATAGATAAAATTGGCTAAAACACTTGTCTCAGAACGAGGTGCCCATTTACCAAGCATCGAATGCATAGCTGGAATAGTAACGCCCTATAAACAAAAGTGCATTTGTTAAAAGTTAATTTGATTTGATATAAGGGGATTTGACGTGCCAGTCAAGAATATTTCACTTATATCGAGACATCACCAGCTATAGGTGAAGTGGCAGAAATTTTGATAATTGCGTTAAGGGCAATGTGCAGGAAGGGTTGTTTAACGTGCCACGCCTGCTGTGACATTGGGAATTGGTTTTTAAGGTCTCATCCAAAGGACCCCTTGACTTTCATTTCTAAATGCCTCAGTGGTCAGACCCGGTCCCTTGTTATAAATAAAGGGAGTGTTATCTTATTAATAATTGACATTTGCATCGACATAAATCAGTCCTCATACAAAATAAGAATTCAAATCGCCTTTTTGTTTCACGTGTTTGAGTAGATAAACATTTTATTGTTATTTTTACATGAAAGAATTGGACCTTGACACAAGGCTGTTCCAGACAGCCTACTGATGAACCATGTTTTCCTACGCCATAACGGCGTAAATTTGTTACTCTCGTTTGAGTAGATAAACATTCCATTGATATTTTTACATGAAAGAATTGGACCTTGACACAAGGCTGTTCCAGACAGCCTACTGATGAACCATGTTTTCCTACGCCATAACGGCGTAAATTTGTTACTCTCGTTTGAGTAGAAAAACATTTATTGTTATTTTTACAAGAGAGAATTGGACCTTGACACATGGCTGTTCCAGACAGCCTACTGATGAACCATGTTTTCTACGCCATAACGGCGTTAATTTGTTACTCTCATCTGAGTCGACAAACATTTTATTGTTATTTTTACAAGAAAGAATTGGACCCAGACAGCCTACTGATGAACCATGTTTTCCTACGCCATAACGGCGTTAATTTGTTACTCTCGTTTGAGTAGACAAACATTTTATTGTTATTTTTACAAGAAAGAATTGGACCCAGACAGCCTACTGATGAACCATGTTTTCCTACGCCATAAACGGCGTTAATTTGTTACTCTCGTTGAGTTGTAAAAGCGTATAAAACGCTGTTAAAATTTGTTTTATCATATATATCCATTTTTTCCTTGATGGTCTGATTCTTTTGCTTAATTAGCGTTTTCCTCATTGTCAAATTAACTGACATCACCTTGTTCCTTGAAGTCACTATGGCGACCTAACCAACAGAAAAAATTTGTCCACTGGAATAAGATTCTCTCTCTCTCTCTCTCTCTCTCTCTCTCTCTCTCTCTCTCTCTCTCTCTCTCTCTCATTATTATTATTATTTACCTCCCCGAGGACCCATGACTACTCGTGTTGCCATGAGGTAACCCACACCAAGTCTTGCAGCTATTGGCGTCACTAACGTTAACACGGAGGTTACTAATATTCCGAACCCGAATAACTTTTTACCACCAAATACCTCCGCCATACGTCCACCAGGTATCTGAGTAAAAATGTATCCATAGAAAAATGATCCCAATATTAACCCTTGTGTGTTCTCGTCCCATTTAAACTCGCCGTTCTGAAAAATAAAAATATTTGATGTGTAACATTAGTCAATTTTACCTCTAAAATGACATTCAAAGGATAATGTTTTGATACAGTTTTGGTTCTATGAAAGTACTCATGGTTTTCACGCCTATCATGAAGCATTTAGCATTGAATGTATTAGTTATATAAATTTAAAAAGTAATTTCAGTACGATTATTGCCTATATATTTTCATTTGCCTTGTGAAATTCCCATAGCTGCAAGCTTGAGAGTCATTGCGTTCATGATTGACAATGAACGACGAAAACCTTGTCACTCCGTGATTGAATACATAAAAAAAATACAATACACAATCCGGAACTACATTACCATGGGTAAACAAACATGACTATCACGTCACTTGTGTTTATATTCGAGACAAGCTTGAAAAACGCATTTTTACGATATTTTACAAGAACGGTTAAATAGTTAAAATGCACAAAATAAAATCAACGTGCGTTATCCCGTTTGCTTGCAAAGTTGTTGCCTTCATACTGACAATGGACATCATTTTAAAACAGTTCAATTGTACTTGGTTCAAACTTATTATACAGCTCTTTTTGAATGTTTTGAATGCACTTAATATAAAATTTTACATAGTGCTGTGTGATTCACACCTGTTAATCAATCCTGGGACAAATTCTGGATCAGGTTTAGGTTTTCGCTTTATAGGCAATAAGCTTCCGGAAAAAATATATACCGGTGCCAAAACTTGAAGTCATTTAATACAAAAATTGATGGATAAATAAAGAAGTACACGGATGAATTGCATTTTCGCTGCTCGCAAAAAAAAAAATGTAACTATACAGCTAAATGGCCAAGTAGGAAAGACTTTCGTTTGTACTCTCCACTAAAAGCCTACATATGACCTAGAAGGTCATAAGTCATGTTAAGATTTCTGTGATTTTTTAGGGTTTTTTTTAAAAATTTATTTAATTTCATTTAGATCTATTAATTTTGATTTTTTAAACGTTTTATTTTATTTTTAGGGGGTGGGGGTGGAGGTGGAGTAAGATGGGAGTGTTACAAATAGAAACAGTACAATTCTTACCATACTGGTTGTATTAGTACTATTGTTGCTTCGTGGATCAGGACAAACGGTACTAATATTATTGTTGTTTCTGGTATCTGTATTTTTAACCATGGCAACCAAAGCCACGCTTAGATTACCTCTTAATGCGTAAACATTGAAAAAACCAATAAATCCTAAAATTGCAAATGTGTGTCGTGTACCATACCCTGGAAAATAAAAAGTCAAAATAAAAATGCCATTTAAAACATTCAGTTAATGTCTATTTAAGTAATAAATTGACCTTAATATTCGACATCTTTAATTCAGTCAATGTCACTAAAAAGGCGGGATGTTGGCTTTTTGTTTTTTAAATTTTGAATCATCGTCTCAAACCCCGGTTAAAATTGGGTCCACAAGTTCCCTAGAGATAGAGAAAGTCGATGTGGATCACTCGTGGGTAACCGACCAGAATGTTAGTAACGGAGATAACTCATCAGTATTCATATAGACTACTGAAAGAGAAAATGTCAAAATGTTAGTAAGGGGGATAACTCAACTGTATTATAGACTACTGAAAGAGTGTCTTGTGTGAGCTGGTTGTATATACAGGTGATCATTATAGAGGAGGATACTAACCTGGTGGTTTTGTGTGAACTGGTCTGTATATACAGGTGATCATTATAGAGGTGGACACACTCACCTGGTGGTCTTGTACGAGCTTGTCTGTATATACAGGTGATCATTATAGAGTGGGACACACTCACCTGGTGGTCTTGTATGAGCTGGTCTGTATAAACAGGTGATCATTATAGAGGTGGATACTAAACTGGTGGTTTTGTGTGAACTGGTCTGTATAAACAGGTGATAATTATAGAAGTGGATACTAAACTGGTGGTTTTGTGTGAACTGGTCTGTATAAACAGGTGATCATTATAGCGGTGGACACTAACCTGGTGGTCTTGTGTGAGCTGGTCTGTATATACAGGTGATCATTATAGAGGTGGACACACTCACCTGTTGGTCTTGTATGAGCTGGTCTGTATATACAGGTGATCATTATAAAGGTGGACAATAACCTGATGGTCTTGTATGAGCTGGATCGTATATAAAGGTGATCATTATAGAGGTGGACACTTACCTTGTGGTCTTGTATGAGCCGGTCCGTATATACAGGTGGTCATTATAGAGGTAGACACTAACCTGATGGTCTTGTATGAGCTGGTTCGTATATATAGGTGATCATTATAGAGGTTGACAATAACCTGATAGTTTTGTATGAGCTGGTCTGTATATACAGGTGATCATTATAGAGGTTGACAATAACCTGATAGTTTTGTATGAGCTGGTCTGTATATACAGGTGATCATTATAGAGGTTGACAATAACCTGGTGGTCTTGTGTGAGCTGGTCTGTATATACAGGTGATCATTATAGAGGTTGACACTAACCTGGTAATTTGTATGAGCTGGTCTGTATATATAGGTGAACATTATAGCGGTTGACAATAACCTGGTGGTCTTGTGTGAGCTGGTCTGTATATACAGGTGATCATTATGTGTTGACAATAACCTGGTGGTTTTGTATGAGCTGGTCTGTATAGACAGGTGATCATTTTAGCGGTTGACAATAACCTGGTGGTTTTGTATGAGCTGGTCTGTATAGACAGGTGATCATTATAGAGGTTGACAATAACCTGGTGGTTTTGTATGAGCTGGTCTGTATATACAGGTGATCATTATAGAGGTTTACAATCACCTGGTGGTTTTGTATGAGCTGGTCTGTATATACAGGTGATCATTATAGCGGTAGACACTTACCTGGTGGTCTTGTGTGAGCTGGTCTGTATAGATAGGTGATCATTATAGAGGTTTACAATAACCTGATGGTTTTGTATGAGCTGGTCTGTATATACAGGTGATCATTATAGAGGTTTACAATCACCTGGTGGTTTTGTATGAGCTGGTCTGTATATACAGGTGATCATTATAGAGGTTGACAATAACCTGGTGGTTTTGTATGAGCTGGTCTGTATATACAGGTGATCATTATAGAGGTTGACAATAACCTGGTGGTTTTGTATGAGCTGGTCTGTATAAACAGGTGATCATTATAGAGGTTGACAATAACCTGGTGGTCTTGTGTGAGCTGGTCTGTATATACAGGTGACCATTATATGTTGACAATAACCTGGTGGTTTTGTATTAGCTGGTCTGTATATACAGGTGATCATTATAGAGGTTTACAATAACCTTTGGTTTTGTATGAGCTGGTCTGTATATACAGGTGATCATTAAAGAGGTTGACAATAACCTGGTGGTTTTGTATGAGCTGGTCTGTATAAACAGGTGATCATTATAGCGGTAGACACTAAACTGATGGTCTTGTATGAGCTGGTCTGTATATACAGGTGCTCATTATAGAGGTAGACACTAACCTGGTGGTCTTGTGTGAGCTGGTCTGTATATACAGGTGATCATTATAGAGGTAGACATTAACCTTGTGGTCTTGTGTGAGCTGGTCTATATATAGACAGGTCATCATTATAGAGGTGGACACTAACCTGGTTGTCTTGTATGAGCTGGTCTGTATATACAGGTGATCATTATAGAAGTGGACAATAACCTGGTGGTCTTGTGTGAGCTGGTCTGTATAAACAGGTGATCAATATAGAGGTGGATACTAACCTGATGGTCTTGTATGAGCTGGTCTGTATAAACAGGTGATCGTTATAGAGGTGGACTCTTATTTTGTGGTCTTGTGTGAGCTGGCCTGTATAAACAGGTGATCATTATAGCAGTAGACACTAACCTGGTGGTCTTGTGTGAGCTGGTCTTTATATACAGGTGATCATTATAGAAGTGGACAATAACCTGGTGGTCTTGTGTAAGCTGGTCTGTATATACAGGTGATCATTATAGAAGTTGACAATAACCTGGTGGTCTTGTGTGAGCTGGTCTGTATAAACAGGTGATCATTATAGAGGTGGATACTAACCTGATGGTCTTGTATGAGCTGGTCTGTATAAACAGGTGATCATTATAGAGGTGGATACTAACCTGGTGGTCTTGTATGAGCTGGTCTGTATAGACAGGTGATTATTATAGAGGTTGACAATAACCTGGTGGTTTTGTATGAGCTGGTCTGTATATACAGGGGATCATTATAGAGGTTTACAATCACCTGGTGGTTTTGTATGAGCTGGTCTGTATATACAGGTGATCATTATAGAGGTTGACAATAACCTGGTGGTTTTGTATGAGCTGGTCTGTATATACAGGTGATCATTATAGAGGTTTACAATAACCTTTGGTTTTGTATGAGCTGGTCTGTATTAACAGGTGATCATTATAGAGGTTGACAATAACCTGGTGGTCTTGTGTGAGCTGGTCTGTATATACAGGTGATCATTATATGTTGACAATAACCTGGGGGTTTTGTATGAGCTGGTCTGTATATACAGGTGATCATAATAGAGGTTTACAATAACCTTTGGTTTTGTATGAGCTGGTCTGTATATACAGGTGATCATTAAAGAGGTTGACAATAACCTGGTGGTTTTGTATGAGCTGGTCTGTATAAACAGGTGATCATTATAGAGGTAGACACTAACCTGATGGTCTTGTATGAGCCGGTCCGTATATACAGGTGGTCATTATAGAGGTAGACACTAACCTGATGGTCTTGTATGAGCTGGTCTGTATATACAGGTGATCATTATAGAGGTTGACACTAACCTGGTGGTTTTGTGTGAGCTGGTTTGTATATACAGGTGATCATTATAGAGGTTGACAATAACCTGGTGGTCTTGTGTGAGCTGGTCTGTATATACAGGTGATCATTATAGAGGTTGACACTAACCTGGTAATTTGTATGAGCTGGTCTGTATATATAAGTGATCATTATAGCGGTTGACAATAACCTGGTGGTCTTGTGTGAGCTGGTCTGTATATACAGGTGATCATTATGTGTTGACAATAACCTGGTGGTTTTGTATGAGCTGGTCTGTATAGACAGGTGATCATTATAGAGGTTGACAATAACCTGGTGGTTTTGTATGAGCTGGTCTGTATATACAGGTGATCATTATAGAGGTTTACAATCACCTGGTGGTTTTGTATGAGCTGGTCTGTATATACAGGTGATCATTATAGCGGTAGACACTTACCTGGTGGTCTTGTGTGAGCTGGTCTGTATAGATAGGTGATCATTATAGAGGTTTACAATAACCTGATGGTTTTGTATGAGCTGGTCTGTATATACAGGTGATCATTATAGAGGTTTACAATCACCTGGTGGTTTTGTATGAGCTGGTCTGTATATACAGGTGATCATTATAGAGGTTGACAATAACCTGGTGGTTTTGTATGAGCTGGTCTGTATATACAGGTGATCATTATAGAGGTTTACAATAACCTTTGGGTTTGTATGAGCTGGTCTGTATAAACAGGTGATCATTATAGAGGTTGACAATAACCTGGTGGTCTTGTGTGAGCTGGTCTGTATATACAGGTGATCATTATATGTTGACAATAACCTGGTGGTTTTGTATTAGCTGGTCTGTATATACAGGTGATCATTATAGAGGTTTACAATAACCTTTGGTTTTGTATGAGCTGGTCTGTATATACAGGTGATCATTAAAGAGGTTGACAATAACCTGGTGGTTTTGTATGAGCTGGTCTGTATAAACAGGTGATCATTATAGCGGTAGACACTAAACTGATGGTCTTGTATGAGCTGGTCTGTATATACAGGTGCTCATTATAGAGGTAGACACTAACCTGGTGGTCTTGTGTGAGCTGGTCTTTATATACAGGTGATCATTATAGAAGTGGACAATAACCTGGTGGTCTTGTGTAAGCTGGTCTGTATATACAGGTGATCATTATAGAAGTTGACAATAACCTGGTGGTCTTGTGTGAGCTGGTCTGTATAAACAGGTGATCATTATAGAGGTGGATACTAACCTGATGGTCTTGTATGAGCTGGTCTGTATAAACAGGTGATCATTATAGAGGTGGATACTAACCTGGTGGTCTTGTATGAGCTGGTCTGTATAGACAGGTGATTATTATAGAGGTTGACAATAACCTGGTGGTTTTGTATGAGCTGGTCTGTATATACAGGGGATCATTATAGAGGTTTACAATCACCTGGTGGTTTTGTATGAGCTGGTCTGTATATACAGGTGATCATTATAGAGGTTGACAATAACCTGGTGGTTTTGTATGAGCTGGTCTGTATATACAGGTGATCATTATAGAGGTTTACAATAACCTTTGGTTTTGTATGAGCTGGTCTGTATTAACAGGTGATCATTATAGAGGTTGACAATAACCTGGTGGTCTTGTGTGAGCTGGTCTGTATATACAGGTGATCATTATATGTTGACAATAACCTGGTGGTTTTGTATGAGCTGGTCTGTATATACAGGTGATCATAATAGAGGTTTACAATAACCTTTGGTTTTGTATGAGCTGGTCTGTATATACAGGTGATCATTAAAGAGGTTGACAATAACCTGGTGGTTTTGTATGAGCTGGTCTGTATAAACAGGTGATCATTATAGAGGTAGACACTAACCTGATGGTCTTGTATGAGCTGGTCTGTATATATAGGTAATCATTATAGAGGTAGACACTAACCTGGTGGTCTTGTGTGAGCTGGTCTGTATATACAGGTGATCATTATAGAGGAAGACACTAACCTGGTGGTCTTGTGTGAGCTGGTCTGTTTATACGGGTGATCATTATAGAGGTGGACACTAACCTGGTGGTCTTGTATGAGCTGGTCTGTATATACAGGTGATCATTATAGAGGTTGACACTAACCTGGTAATTTGTATGAGCTGGTCTGTATATATAGGTGATCATTATAGCGGTTGACAATAACCTGGTGGTCTTGTGTGAGCTGGTCTGTATATACAGGTGATCATTATGTGTTGACAATAACCTGGTGGTTTTGTATGAGCTGGTTTGTATAGACAGGTGATCATTATAGAGGTTGACAAAAACCTGGTGGTTTTTGTATGAGCTGGTCTGTATATACAGGTGATCATTATAGAGGTTTACAATCACCTGGTGGTTTTGTATGAGCTGGTCTGTATATACAGGTGATCATTATAGCGGTAGACACTAACCTGGTGGTCTTGTGTGAGCTGGTCTGTATAGATAGGTGATCATTATAGAGGTTTACAATAACCTGATGGTTTTGTATGAGCTGGTCTGTATATACAGGTGATCATTATAGAGGTTGACAATAACCTGGTGGTCTTGTGTGAGCTGGTCTGTATAAACAGGTGATCATTATAGAAGTGGACAATAACCTGGTGGTCTTGTGTGAGCTGGTCTGTATATACAGGTGATCATTATAGAGGTAGACACTAACCTGATGGTCTTGTATGAGCTGGTTCGTATATATAGGTGATCATTATAGAGGTTGACAATAACCTGGTGGTCTTGTGTGAGCTGGTCTGTATATACAGGTGATCATTATAGAGGTTGACACTAACCTGGTAATTTGTATGAGCTGGTCTGTATATATAGGTGATCATTATAGCGGTTGACAATAACCTGGTGGTCTTGTGTGAGCTGGTCTGTATAGACAGGTGATCATTATAGAGGTTGACAATAACCTGGTGGTTTTGTATGAGCTGGTCTGTATATACAGGTGATCATTATAGAGGTTTACAATAACCTGGTGGTTTTGTATGAGCTGGTCTGTATATACAGGTGATCATTATAGCGGTAGACACTAACCTGGTGGTCTTGTGTGAGCTGGTCTGTATAGATAGGTGATCATTATAGAGGTTTACAATAACCTGATGGTTTTGTATGAGCTGGTCTGTATATACAGGTGATCATTATAGAGGTTTACAATCACCTGGTGGTTTTGTATGAGCTGGTCTGTATATACAGGTGATCATTATAGAGGTTGACAATAACCTGGTGGTTTTGTATGAGCTGGTCTGTATATACAGGTGATCATTATAGAGGTTTACAATAACCTTTGGGTTTGTATGAGCTGGTCTGTATAAACATGTGATCATTATAGAGGTTGACAGTAACCTGGTGGTCTTGTGTGAGCTGGTCTGTATATACAGGTGATCATTATATGTTGAGAATAACCTGGTGGTTTTGTATTAGCTGGTCTATATTTACAGGTGATCATTATAGAGGTTTACAATAACCTTTGGTTTTGTATGAGCTGGTCTGTATATACAGGTGATCATTAAAGAGGTTGACAATAACCTGGTGGTTTTGTATGAGCTGGTCTGTATAAACAGGTGATCATTATAGCGGTAGACACTTAACTGATGGTCTTGTATGAGCTGGTCTGTATAAACAGGTGCTCATTATAGAGGTAAACACTAACCTGGTGGTCTTGTGTGAGCTGGTCTGTATATACAGGTGATCATTATAGAGGTAGACACTAACCTGGTGGTCTTGTGTGAGCTGGTCTGTATATAGACAGGTCATCATTATAGAGGTGGACACTTATTTTGTGGTCTTGTATGAGCTGGTCTGTATAAACAGGTGATCATTATAGCGGTAGACACTTAACTGATGGTCTTGTATGAGCTGGTCTGTATAAACAGGTGCTCATTATAGAAGTGGACAATAACCTGGTGGTCTTGTGTGAGCTGGTCTGTATAAACAGGTGATCATTATAGAGGTGGATACTAACCTGATGGTCTTGTATGAGCTGGTCTGTATAAACAGGTGATCGTTATAGAGGTGGACACTTATTTTGTGGTCTTGTGTGAGCTGGCCTGTATAAACAGGTGATCATTATAGCAGTAGACCCTAACCTGGTGGTCTTGTGTGAGCTTGTCTGTATATACAGGTGATCATTATAGAAGTGGACAATAACCTGGTGGTGTTGTGTAAGCTGGTCTGTATATACAGGTGATCATTATAGAAGTTGACAATAACCTGGTGGTCTTGTGTGAGCTGGTCTGTATAAACAGGTGATCATTATAGAGGTGGATACTAACCTGATGGTCTTGTATGAGCTGGTCTGTATAAACAGGTGATCATTATAGAGGTGGATACTAACCTGGTGGTCTTGTATGAGCTGGTCTGTATAGACAGGTGATTATTATAGAGGTTGACAATAACCTGGTTGTTTTGTATGAGCTGGTCTGTATATACAGGGGATCATTATTGAGGTTTACAATCACCTGGTGGTTTTGTATGAGCTGGTCTGTATATACAGGTGATCATTATAGAGGTTGACAATAACCTGGTGGTTTTGTATGAGCTGGTCTGTATATACAGGTGATCATTATAGAGGTTTACAATAACCTTTGGTTTTGTATGAACTGGTCTGTATTAACAGGTGATCATTATAGAGGTTGACAATAGCCCGTTGGTCTTGTGTGAGCTGGTCTGTATATACAGGTGATCATTATATGTTGACAATAACCTGGTGGTTTTGTATGAGCTGGTCTGTATATACAGGTGATCATAATAGAGGTTTACAATAATTTTTGGTTTTGTATGAGCTGGTCTGTATATATAGGTGATCATTAAAGAGGTTGCCAATAACCTGGTGGTTTTGTATGAGCTGGTCTGTATAAACAGGTGATCATTATAGAGGAAGACACTAACCTGATGGTCTTGTATGAGCTGGTCTGTATATATAGGTAATCATTATAGAGGTAGACACTAACCTGGTGGTCTTGTGTGAGCTGGTCTGTATATACAGGTGATCATTATAGAGGTAGACACTAACCTGGTGGTCTTGTGTGAGCTGGTCTGTATATACAGGTGATCATTATAGAGGTGGACACTAACCTGGTGGTCTTGTATGAGCTGGTCTGTATATACAGGTGATCATTATAGAGGTGGACACTAACCTGGTGGTCTTGTGTGAGCTGGTCTGTATAAACAGGTGATCATTATAGAAGTGGACAATAACCTGGTGGTCTTGTGTGAGCTGGTCTGTATATACAGGTGATCATTATAGAGGTAGACACTAACCTGATGGTCTTGTATGAGCTGGTTCGTATATATAGGTGATCATTATAGAGGTTGACAATAACCTGATGGTTTTGTATGAGCTGGTCTGTATATACAGGTGATCATTATAGAGGTTTACAATCACCTGGTGGTTTTGTATAAACAGGTGATCGTTATAAAGGTGGACACTTATTTTGTGGTCTTGTGTGAGCTGGCCTGTATAAACAGGTGATCATTATAGCAGTAGACACTAACCTGGTGGTCTTGTGTGAGCTGGTCTGTATATACAGGTGATCATTATAGAGGTGGATACTAACCTGATGGTCTTGTATGAGCTGGTCTGTATAAACAGGTGATCATTAAAGAGGTGGAAACTAACCTGGTGATCTTGTATGAGCTGGTCTGTATATACAGGTGATCATTATAGAGGTAGACACTAACCTCGTGGTCTTGTATGAGCTGGTCTGTATATGCAGGTGATCATTATAGAAGTGGACAATAACCTGGTGGTCTTGTGTGAGCTGGTCTGTATAAACAGGTGATCATTATAGAGGTGGATACTAACCTGGTGGTCTTGTATGAGCTGGTTTGTATATACAGGTGATCATTATAGAGGTGGACACTAACCCGGTGGTCTTGTATGAGCTGGTCTGTATATACAGGTGCTCATAAATAGAGGTAGAAACTAACCTGGTGGTCTTGTGTGAGCTGGTCTGTATATACAGGTGATCATTATAGAAGTGGACAATAACCTGGTGGTCTTGTAGGAGCTGGTCTGTATAAACAGGTGATCATTATAGAGGTGGATACTTACCTTGTGGTCTTGTATGAGCCGGTCCGTATATACAGGTGATCATTAAAGAGGTAGACACACTCACCTGGTGGTCTTGTATGAGATGGTCTGTATATACAGGTGTTCATTATAGAGGTGGATACTAACCTGGTGGTTTTTGTGTGAGCTGGTCTGTATTAACAGGTGATCATCATAGCGGTGGACACTTACCTGGTGGTCTTGTGTGAGCTGGTCTGTATATACAGGTGATCATTATAGAGGTGGACACTTACCTGGTAGTTTTGTATGAGCTGGTCTGTATATACAGGTGATCATTATAGAGGTGTACACTAACCTGGTGGTCTTGTTTAAGCTGGTCTGTATAAACAGGTGATCATTATAGAGGTGGACACTAACCTGGTGGTTTTGTATGAGCTGGTCTGTATACACAGGTGATCATTATAGAGGTGGACACTCACCTGGTGGTCTTGTTTAAGCTGGTCTGTATATACAGGTGATCATTATAGAGGTGGATACTAACCTGGTTGTTTTGTGTGCGCTGGTTTGTATATACAGGTGGTCATTATAGAGGTGGATACTTACCTGGTTGTTTTGTGTGCGCTGGTTTGTATATACAGGTGGTCATTATAGAGGTGGATACTAACCTGGTTGTTTTGTGTGCGCTGGTTTGTATATACAGGTGATAATTATAGAGGTGGATACTAACCTGGTTGTTTTGTGTGCGCTGGTTTGTATATACAGGTGGTCATTATAGAGGTTGACACTAACCTGGTGTTTTTGTATGAGCTGGTCTGTATATACAGGTGATCATTATAGAGGTGTACACTCACCTGGTGGTTTTGTTTGAGCTGGTCTGTATAAACAGGTGATCATTATAGAGGTGGATACTAACCTGGTTGTTTTGTGTGCGCTGGTTTGTATATACAGGTGGTCATTATAGAGGTGGACACTTAGTGGTTTTGTATGAGCCGGTCTGTATATACAGGTGATAATTATAGAGGTGGACACTAACCTGGTTGTTTTGTGTGCGCTGGTTTGTATATACAGGTGGTCATTATAGAGGTTGACACTAACCTGGTGTTTTTGTATGAGCCGGTCTGTATATACAGGTGATAATTATAGAGGTGGACACTAACCTGGTGATCCTGTGTGAGCTGCCTGTTTGTTACTGACACTTTCGTTTATTAACTTAGTCTTTTCATTTTCGTTCAGGTCATTCCTTCCATTCATAATTATTAAAAGTCTATAGATTTTTAACCTTTAAAATGTGAAATTGTCATTACGTCAACACTTGAAGCGTATATGGAAAATAAATCATGCGTAAATCGTTCCACAAATAATGTGGATCAAAATAAAACATAATCTGTGATAAGTTCAAATTGTGCGTTGCGTTTAAATACACACATTTAAATTGGTGTCAAACTGATACGGGTAATTGTGTATCTTAACATATCTATCTAATAGGTTTCAGGGGGTCAGGGATAAAGATTTAGGTCAGAAAGTGTGAAAATGTCGATATACTGAATAAATGACCATCTCCAATTAAACCGGCAAAGATAAGATCCGTGAGTTGATAATATTATATCCCGCAAACAACGGAACTTGTTTAGAAATCTCCATTCTGTTCATCTGTCTGTCTGTGTAAAATTGTGTCCGCTCTATAACTTGCACAAACATGAATGGATGTTGATCAAAATCTTAATACAAATGTAAACAAGTTTGAGACGATTTGTCGCGTATCTCGTGTAGTTGTGCAGGTCAAAGTCAAATGAAACATTTTGGAATACATGTATTTGGCTCTTAAGAAACATTTCTTCCAACTTTCTTAAATTTTTATGATTTAAATATTTTCTGGTCTTTTTAAATTCCAAAATTTCACCGTTTTCTCGTAACCAGATCCTTATTGATATATTCTTAAAGTGAAAATGATTGTTTTTATAAGATTCCCGGGAAACGCGAAAGCGAAAAATACTGTACATAGGTTATGTTGACAGTTAAAACAAAATTTTCGGAGTAATTGGTAACCACAGTGGTTTATTTTTTATTTTGAATCCACGAATTTTCCACACAATATAGTCAAGACCCTGACCTGTGAAATTGGCTTTATGTAGGAATACGATGCTTCATACATCAAAAATTAACATCTACCTTAAAAAATGATTAAAGATAGAGAAAATAGTTCTAACAGCTGAAAGGTCTGAAATCACTCGAATTTGACAGCTTTTTTTAGACAATGACCCCGTTGCATTGAAGTAATGTCATATGTTCTAAAATTGAAGGTTAAAAAAGAATCTGTAAATTCTGCGCCAATGTAGTGGAAGATTAACGGTCACTTTATACTATTTTATAATAAATATATACATTTACGCCAGAGAAATACAGGGAAAAAATACCAATACTAAGTCTTCGACAAATAGGGTCCTTCGGATGAGACCTTAAAAACTGATGCCCCTTGTCACGACAAGCGTGGAATATAAAGAACCCTCCCTGCACATTGCCCTAAGCGCACTGCAAAGGTCAAAATATTTTCTTACTGCAATATAGAATGTTTATTAAATAAAAACAAATAAACATAAAGATTTTTATTAGTATGAAGTGAGTTATAATTCAAAATGTGACTTGTTTACATCAAGTTCTCCGATTTGTCGGCAAAATTGAGTTAATCAGAAATAAAAACAGACCATTTTTCCGCATTGTACAGATGAAGACTGAAGAAAATATATCAGTCAAAATGAGGACGTTCTTCATATTTCCGCGAACGTGAGATATTAAAAAAATATAGATAAAAATACGACTTAATAGGTTGGGTTTTAGTATATAAGGCTAATTAAAGTTCGAGTTGAAATAAAACAAAAACAACGTCGAAATGAAGACACGAATTTTATTTTCGTTTTCAATTTGGAGTGTTTTGATCATATTCACGTGCAGTGCCACTTCCGGTATACCGGATAGCGAATTGAAAGCACTTACTGCTCCAAAGAAAACTATCTGTTACCATGGTTACAGTGATAATTTATCTGTATATAATTTTAGTATGTATGATATACACAAGGTCCAAAGAATCGACTTGTCGCTGTTTTCTGGCAAGGTAAAGTTTTAAACTCATCTCTCTCTCTCTCTCTCTCTCTCTCTCTCTCTCTCTCTCTCTCTCTCTCTCTCTCTCTCTCTCTCTCTCATGGTTGTATTTGACAAACCGTGACGGTCAAACACACTCCTTGGTAACGGATTTTAATTCGTCTACACGAATAAAAATTCGTTCCCATCTATAAGTTATTCGTTTTATTGAATTCTAAGTCGTTTCTACAGATATGAATTCGTTCAAACTGATCATAATTTGTGGGAACGAATTAATTTTGAAAAAGTTCATGTATTTATTGAGGTCCATAATGCGCTTCCGTACAACATATCGCTGGTTTACGATCCTTTAAAATCCACATGGTTCTTGACCTAATAACCCTGTTTCGTTTCAATAAGATTATTTATAATTTTTTACTTTAGTTGGTTTGTTGGTTGGCTGTTATTTTACGTCACATCAGCATTTTGTTGATTTTCATAACGAGTCTCGAGGATTAATCTTAGCACGTAAGTTCGTATGGTGCGAAAGTGTTCAATGCAAATGTTTCTGATCTGCATTGCACTCAGCAATAAAATTTATAATTAAATATATATAATTTATAATAAATAATAATATAATATAATTTATTTGATTAATTTATGTTGAAAAATTGCTGCATATTACTGTTTTTACTATTGAAGTTCAAATTTAATGTTTTGTTGCAGATATTTAAAAATTGACATTTTGTAATTTCCCTGTATCCATCTGGCTTAGCTAACGAGTCTTGAAGCATCTGGTTCCCTGTATGATAATATTGATATCCCTCCCCCCCCCACCCGAGTTAAATCACCACTACGGTAGCTCAATAGGCAGAGTGCTTGTTCGTATGTGGGAGGTCGGGGTTCGAAAACCCCGGCGGGGTCTGACCAAGACTTAAAATTAGTGAATGTTCTTTCGCCAAGCACTCGACATCTAGAAATGAAAGTCACGGGGTCCTTCGGAGGAGACCTCAAAACCAATGCTCCGTGGCAGGCGTGGCACGCTAAAGACCCTCCCTGCACGTTGCCTTAAGTGCTGTGCAGAGGAAAAAATTTCTGTCACTTCATTGGAACTGGCAACGTCAAGTGAAATATTCTTGACTGGGACGTAAAATCCAATTAAATCCCTCAATCAATCAACCCTCCGAGTCAAATTTATCCTACAAGAATGGCTTGTTGTTTCATGCTTATGGTTGCGTTGGTTTCATAATTTTTTTGGTTACATTGGATGTTTTGTGTCTTTGGTTCTATAGACTACTTGATTTGTTTCTTTGGTTACATTGGTTGTTTTGTGTCTTTGGTGACTTTGGTTCTATAGACTACTTGATTTGTTTGGTTACATTGGTTGTTTTGTGTCTTTGGTGACTTTGGTTCTATAGACTACTTGATTTGTTTCTTTGTTACATTTGTTGTTTTGTGTCTTTGGTGACTTTGGTTCTATAGACTACTTGAGTTTTTGGTTACATTGGTTGTTTTGTGTCTTTGGTGACTTTGGTTCTATAGACTACTTAATTTGTTTGGTTACATTGGTTGTTTTGTGTCTTTGGTGACTTTGTTTCTATAGACTACTTGATTTTTTTGGTTACAATAGTTGTTTTGTGTCTTTGGTGACTTTGTTTCTATAGACTACTTGATTTTCTTGGTTACATTAGTTGTTTTGTGTCTTTGGTGACTTTGGTTCTATAGACTACTTGATTTGTTTGGTTACATTGGTTGTTTTGTGTCTTTAGTGACTTTGGTTCTATAGACTACTTGATTTGTTTGGTTACATTGGTTGTTTTGTGTCTTTGGTGACTTTGGTTCTATAGACTACTTGATTTGTTTGGTTACATTGGTTGTTTTGTGTCTTTGGTGACTTTGGTTCTATAGACTACTTGATTTGTTTGGTTACATTGGTTGTCTTGTGTCTTTGGTGACTTTGGTTCTATAGACTACTTAATTTTTTTGGTTACATTGGTTGTTTTGTGTTTTTGGTGACTTTGGTTCTATAGACTACTTGATTTGTTTGGTTACATTGGTTGTTTTGTGTCTTTGGTGACTTTGGTTCTATAGACTACTTGATTTGTTTGGTTACATTGGTTGTTTTGTGTCTTTGGTGACTTTGGTTCTATAGACTACTTGATTTGTTTGGTTACATTGGTTGTCTTGTGTCTTTGGTGACTTTGGTTCTATAGACTACTTGATTTGTTTGGTTACATTGGTTGTTTTGTGTCTTTGGTGACTTTGGTTCTATAGACTACTTGATTTGTTTGGTTACATTGGTTGTTTTGTGTCTTTGGTGACTTTGGTTCTATAGACTACTTGATTTGTTTGGTTACATTGGTTGTTTTGTGTCTTTTGTGACTTTGGTTCTATAGACTACTTGATTTGTTTGGTTACATTGGTTGTTTTGTGTCTTTGGTGACTTTGGTTCTATAGACTACTTGATTTGTTTCTTTGGTTACATTGGTTGTTTTGTGTCTTTTGTGACTTTGGTTCTATAGACTACTTGATTTGTTTCTTTGGTTACATTGGTTGTTTTGTGTCTTTGGTGACTTTGGTTCTATAGACTACTTGATTTGTTTGGTTACATTGGTTGTTTTGTGTCTTTTGTGACTTTGGTTCTATAGACTACTTGATTTGTTTGGTTACATTGGTTGTTTTGTGTCTTTGGTGACTTTGGTTCTATAGACTACTTGATTTGTTTGGTTACATTGGTTGTTTTGTGAATTTGGTGACTTTGGTTCTATAGACTACTTAATTTTTTTGGTTACATTGGTTGTTTTGTGTCTTTGATGACTTTGGTTCTATAGACTACTTGATTTGTTTGGTTACATTGGTTGTTTTGTGTCTTTTGTGACTTTGGTTCTATAGACTACTTGATTTGTTTCTTTGGTTACATTGGTTGTTTTGTGTCTTTGGTGACTTTGGTTCTATAGACTACTTGATTTGTTTGGTTACATTAGTTGTTTTGTGTCTTTGGTGACTTTGGTTCTATAGACTACTTGATTTGTTTGGTTACATTGGTTGTTTTGTGTCTTTAGTGACTTTGGTTCTATAGACTACTTGATTTGTTTGGTTACATTGGTTGTTTTGTGTCTTTGGTGACTTTGGTTCTATAGACTACTTGATTTGTTTGGTTACATTGGTTGTTTTGTGTCTTTGGTGACTTTGGTTCTATAGACTACTTGATTTGTTTGGTTACATTGGTTGTTTTGTGTCTTTGGTGACTTTGGTTCTATAGACTACTTAATTTTTTTGGTTACATTGGTTGTTTTGTGTTTTTGGTGACTTTGGTTCTATAGACTACTTGATTTGTTTGGTTACATTGGTTGTTTTGTGTCTTTGGTGACTTTGGTTCTATGGACTACTTGATTTGTTTGGTTACATTGGTTGTTTTGTGTCTTTGGTGACTTTGGTTCTATAGACTACTTGATTTGTTTGGTTACATTGGTTGTTTTGTGTCTTTGGTGACTTTGGTTCTATAGACTACTTGATTTGTTTGGTTACATTGGTTGTTTTGTGTCTTTGGTGACTTTGGTTCTATAGACTACTTGATTTGTTTGGTTACATTGGTTGTTTTGTGTCTTTGGTGACTTTGGTTCTATAGACTACTTGATTTGTTTGGTTACATTGGTTGTTGTCTTTTGTGACTTTGGTTCTATAGACTACTTGATTTGTTTGGTTACATTGGTTGTTTTGTGTCTTTGGTGACTTTGGTTCTATAGACTACTTGATTTGTTTCTTTGGTTACATTGGTTGTTTTGTGTCTTTTGTGACTTTGGTTCTATAGACTACTTGATTTGTTTCTTTGGTTACATTGATTGTTTTGTGTCTTTGGTGACTTTGGTTCTATAGACTACTTGATTTGTTTGGTTACATTGGTTGTTTTGTGTCTTTGGTGACTTTGGTTCTATAGACTACTTGATTTGTTTCTTTGGTTACATTGGTTGTTTTGTGTCTTTGGTGACTTTGGTTCTATACACTACTTGATTTGTTTGGTTACATTGGTTGTTTTGTGTCTTTGGTGACTTTGGTTCTATAGACTACTTGATTTGTTTGGTTACATTGGTTGTTTTGTGTCTTTGGTGACTTTGGTTCTATAGACTACTTGAGTTTTTGGTTACATTGGTTGTTTTGTGTCTTTGGTGACTTTGGTTCTATAGACTACTTGATTTGTTTGGTTACATTGGTTGTTTTGTGTCTTTGGTGACTTTGGTTTTATAGACTACTTGATTTGTTTGGTTACATTGGTTGTTTTGTGTCTTTGGTGACTTTGGTTCTATAGACTACTTGATTTGTTTGGTTACATTGGTTGTTTTGTGTCTTTGGTGACTTTGTTTCTATAGACTACTTGATTTTCTTGGTTACATTGGTTGTTTTGTGTTTTTGGTGACTTTGGTTCTATAGACTACTTGATTTTTTTGGTTACATTGGTTGTTTTGTGTCTTTGGTGACTTTGGTTCTATAGACTACTTGATTTGTTTGGTTACATTGGTTGTTTTGTGTCTTTGGTGACTTTGGTTCTATAGACTACTTGATTTTTTTGGTTACATTGGTTGTTTTGTGTCTTTGGTGACTTTGGTTCTATAGACTACTTGATTTTCTTGGTTACATTGGTTGTTTTGTGTCTTTGGTGACTTTGGTTCTATAGACTTCTTGATTTTTTTGGTTACATTGGTTGTTTTGTGTCTTTGGTGACTTTGGTTCTATAGACTACTTGATTTTTTTGGTTACATTGGTTGTTTTGTGTCTTTGGTGACTTTGGTTCTATAGACTACTTGATTTGTTTCTTTGGTTACATTGGTTGTTTTGTGTCTTTGGTGACTTTGGTTCTATAGACTACTTGAGTTTCTTGGTTATATTGGTTGTTTTGTGTCTTTGGTGACTTTGGTTCTATAGACTACTTGATTTTCTTGGTTACATTGGTTGTTTTGTGTCTTTGGTGACTTTGGTTCTATAGACTACTTGATTTGTTTGGTTACATTGGTTGTTTTGTGTCTTTGGTGACTTTGGTTCTATAGACTACTTGATTTGTTTGGTTACATTGGTTGTTTTGTGTCTTTTGTGACTTTGGTTCTATAGACTACTTGATTTGTTTGGTTACATGGTTGTTTTGTGTCTTTGGTGACTTTGGTTCTATAGACTTCTTGATTTGTTTGGTTACATTGGTTGTTTTGTGTCTTTGGTGACTTTGGTTCTATAGACTACTTGATTTGTTTCTTTGGTTACATTGGTTGTTTTGTGTCTTTGGTGACTTTGGTTCTATAGACTTCTTGATTTGTTTGGTTACATTGGTTGTTTTGTGTCTTTGGTGACTTTGGTTCTATAGACTACTTGATTTGTTTCTTTGGTTACATTGTTTTTATAAGTTTCTTTATCAGTGTTTGATTACATTTGTTTCATTGGTGACTTTGTTTTATGTCTTGGTTACATTGGTTTCATTAGTTTTCTATTTTGTCTTTGGTTACATTGGTTTCATTATTTTTTATGTCCTTGGTTACATTGGTTTCAAACGTTTTTTTTAAATTAATATCTTTGGTTATATTGTTCTTTTAAGTTTTTTGATCAGTGTTTGGTTACCTTTGTTTCATTTTTTTTTATATCTTTGGTTAGACTTGATTTATGTCCATAGTAAGATTGGTTTTAGAAATTGTTTATTTTTATCTTTTGTTACATTGGTTTCACAAGTTTATATAATATTAGATATATATATATATATATATATATATATATCTCAAGTATCTGCTATCTTTAAAACCTGTGTTGATACACAAAAAGTACTTGTTACTTTATGTCAATTATTCAACGTGGGAACAAACTTTCACTTTTACTTACAAGGATCCCCAAACCAATGACAGAAATTCGAACCTATCAGGATGATAATTAATATTCATATTTCCACGAATCCAATATTCCGTAATTTGGAGGTCGTGGGTTTGAACCCCGACCGGGTCTAACCCAAGTAACTGTTCTTTCGCCAAGCGCTCGCCATTAGGAAATAAAATCACGGTTGTTTTGGATGGGACTTTAAAATAAAGGAGGTCCCGTGTCATGGCAGGCATGGGACGATAAAGAACCCTGCTGTATAATGCTATCAGTGCAACGCACATGCAAAATTTCTGCACTTTTGTCTATAGTTGGAGACGTCTCGATATAAGTGAAATATTATTGACTGGGACGTTAACCACCATTACTCAACTCCGAATCTAATTAGGGTTCGACTCCGGTCAACCCTAAGTGAGAAAGGTTTTTCTTATCGTAGGACCTTATTGGTCATGCATCACATGACAATAATTATTATGTACTACTTTTGAATGCATTATTTCATAAAAATCAAAATGTAACACATGGTACCATTATATACGACTAAGTGGTTTGCGATGTTTATCTGAAACATTGCGAGGCAGTGAATTAGTACATGTACTCTAAAGGTTACTATAAGTTTGCACTTATAAATTATAAAAAATATTGCTCTGTATACAAGAGGCATTTTTTTGCTAACGAACTGTCTAAACTGACGGATCGTTGACATCCGGTTGTACCATGGAGAATTCTAACTGGTTACAGCAAAAAAAAACTTAGGACCGCATTTATGAATATGTATGAAACAATATGAGCTTAAAACATATAAATTGATAGGATATCCGAGTCTTTAATTCTTCTTCTTCTTCTTCTTCTTATTATTATTATTAAATAAATAAATAAATTCATTTTTTATTATTAATCAATCTTATTTATTTAAACATGTGCATTTACAAATGTTTTTATGTAAATATAACGTTATCACGTGACAATACTTTTGTTATTTGCAGGTAATGTTGATAACAAACGTTGCCACCTACTGAGAGTCGACACACCAGTATTATCAACTGAATACACTGCAAAGACAATTTAGAAACTTTCAAGTGATCGGAATCCCTTGTAATCAATTTAAACAGGTGACGTGATTTTATGCTTCATTGCGCAAACACTATGTCGACGAATAATGGGGTTAAAAAAATGTTGCGTCTAAATTGCCAGTTTGAGTGGATCATAGCGCCCCTAACCACCTTCGCATCCTGCACGAGAAACTGGATCATAGCGTCTTTAACCCCCTTCACATACTGTTCTAGTTACTGAATCATAGCCTCAAATCACCTTCGCACACTGCATGAGCAACCGGATCACAGGGTCCCTAACCAACTTCGCATACTGCTCGAGGAACTGGATCATAGCGTCTTTAACCGCCTTCGAATACTTCTCGAGCAACTGGATCGTAGCGTCTTTGACCGCCTTCGCATACTGCACGAGCAACTGGATCATAGCGTCTTTAACCCCCTTCACATACTGTTCTAGGTACTGGATCACAGCCTCAAATCACCTTCGGACAATGCACGAGCAACTAGATCATAGGATCCTTAACCAACTTCGCATACTGCTCGAGCAACTGGATCGTAGCGTCTTTAACCGCCTTCGCATACTGCACGAGCAACTGGATCATAGCGTCTTTAACCGCCTTCGCATACTGCTCGAGCAACTGGATCATAGCGTCTTTAACCGCCTTCGCATCCTACTCGAGCAATCCTAGTTTGAGAAAGATTCGGTGCCTTGTTGGCACAGAAGTCCAAAGCATCGGCTTTGCGGATTCGAGTTCTTTTTATGGCTTAGATGGAAAGGCGCTAGTGTGAAAAACTAGTTAGTCCGCTTGCCGAAGGGTTGGTGTTTTTTTCTGGACACTTCTGTTTTCTCCGCCATCCCAGAACTGAGTACTGTCTGTGGTTCCTAACAGACTGAGCAAAACTCCAATACTGAACTGTCGAATGAATGGGGTTAACAACTATCGTCTGAAGCACCGATTCGAAGCTCGCAGCACCTCTTACTGTCTTCAAACCTCACATCGTTAAATTCTAATAATACACTGCGAAAAATTTGTCACTGCATGCCAGTCGTCAGTTGTTTTCTCCGGCACTCCAGTTTCCTCAATTATGTTCGAACTAACCGCCTTGATATTAAAAAGAAATTTTTTTTTGGGCTTAAAACAGTCTGCACATTGGACGCAAATGCACATAAAGACGTTAAATTTCACCAATGTCCCGGGCTTTTAAAAAACATCGAAGCTCAAATAGGTGGGACCTAGTTGTATATCTTATATTGACGAAGATGAGTGACAGTGCTGAAAAAATATGCGGAGGTATTGTTAGAATTAAAACACGTTATAATCTGATTTTATTGGTTATCATTAAAACGATCATTAAAAATGACATTGTTAAAAGCGAGAACTGATTTAGATGTAATTTCTTTTTCACTTTAAAAATTTTAGCAGGATTGGCTTCCAAAAGCCTCTACGCCGGTCATTTGCAAATTTTTGAGAAAAAAAATCATCTGCACACAAGCACCGTAACATTTATGTCATTCTGATAAACTGGAAACACCGTAATTTGTCAAATTTTCAATATCTTTTGATTATAAAAAATTATTTTTTATACTTATACTTATAGGAAGAACCAGGAGCAAATGGCACAGAAATAATGAATGCTATTAAATATGTTCGTCCGGGAAAAGGATTTGTACCAAACTTTCCATTAATGGAAAAAAGTGATGTGAACGGAGAAAATGAAATTCCACTATATACATACCTCAAGGTAACGTATTATGTACCAGATAACCTATGATACGGATCCGTATATACGCATACTTCAAGGTGACGTATGACACGGATCAGTCTACACATACCTAAAAATTTCACATGTTGCGAATCCTTCTTTCAAAAAGCTCAAAGAAGTGCACGTTATATACTACTAGTAGTAACTCTTCTTTCTACTTCTCTAATCTAATCAGATATTACGAGTCCGTAGTTATACTTACTTCAAAGAACATTGCATGTTACGAACCCGACTTAACACATGCTTTGGGGAAACCTATGTTAAAAATCCGCCCGTGCGTCTTTGTTACAAAGTCATATTGATTTTATCTTGTTTTGGTTTCCGTTTCGCTAAGCATATTTTAATGATTTTTAAACATTGTAATCGTTTGTCGATTTACATGTGAAGTTTGGTTCATTATTTTCATCAGCCATTGTTTCTGTGTAACTCTGATCATATAGTCGCTCTTTATGTTCCGTTTTTATTGCTCATGTGCGTTTTACTTCGAAGGTTTGTAATATAGTGTTGTTTTGTTATTCACCGTCTCGTTGGCTCAGTGGTAGAGCGTCCGCCTCGGGAGGTCGTGGGTTCGAACATCGACCGGGTAATACATAAGACTTTAAATTGAAGTTAGTGCTTCTTCACCTGGTCTTCGGCATTAAAAGGATAGAGTATCAACTGGTTTACCCGTGTCAGGATAATTGACTAGGGGAGTAGCATGCTTGTCTGTGGCATACTGACTCAGTGAGCCAGCACCTTGCCAAAAGGTTGCCCTGAGTACTTGCTAGTACAGCAGGCCGTAAAACACACGTGCACTTTACACGCATACATGAACTTGTTTTGAGATTTATCCTTACAGATGAATAACCTTGCTCTCGTATCGAATAGCTGCAATGATGATGCAACGTTCTTGAAACAGCAACGACAATATTCGTTATTCTTTATACAAATATCAATATAATTTGTTGTCATTATAATTTTAGTCAAGATGTCCTCCACCTGTTACTGCGTTCTGGTCCAGGGATTGTCGGTTAGCATACCAACCAAAACGAGGCAGTGATATCAGATGGAATTTTGAGAAATTCTTGATAAATCGACATGGCATCCCTGTCATTAGGTATTCCCAAACGGTACAACCGGATGATATAAAACAAGACATATATAACTTACTAGCAGGCTAAAACTGTTGTCTGTTACAGATACCAAGACAGGTTTGATAGGGTTTTAATGTTCTCTGTCACGTGATAAGCGTCAATAAATCATATTCTGGTACACTGACAATCGGCGTGAAAAGAAACCTCGCCAAATGGCGTGACAGAATTATTGATTGTTTGACGTTACGGACAGCAACAATTATGTAGGGTGGGAGGGCGATAATATCATATCTGAATAAAAATCTAAGATTCTTACCTGTATAATGTTACAGACAAGTTTCATGAAAATTGAAATAAAAACGGTTTTGAAAAATGGTTCCTGGTTCCTGTGTAACATAATTGTCTAATGGGCCGGGGTTTTACAACAACAACAACAACAGCAAAAATAATAATAATAATAATAATAATAATAATAATAATAATAATAATAATAATAATAAAACTTATAACACTTTTTTTTCTGGTTAAATTGATATGTTTTATTTGTACCAGTTGTGCTAATTTGGAATGTCTCATTTTATATAGCAATTTAAAATTTTCACATGATGTTTGTTTTGCAAAAAATATACTTAGTAAAAATTGTCTACACTTCTTAAGTATGGATGAACTTACAGCTGTATTTCTATGTTTTATATTTTATTTGCTGATCTTAAATATAATAGTTTGTCACTAATCACTGTATGATGGAGCAACTACAAAACCAATTTTGATTGGTCGGTTGTTCTTGAAGTAAATCTTAGTTATGTAGACTTTGTGCATTCAGTCTTGTAATGAAGTGAAATGTGATATTTTGACAAATAAAATTTATTTATTTATTTATTTATTTGTTTATACAGTATTTTTATTTCGTTGTAGAACAATTTTAAGTCAAGATAATTGAATTTGTATCGTACTTATTTGATATTCATTTATGATTTTTATTTCCTTGAAGAATGACTTCAAGTCAAGGTTATTGAACTTGTATCGAGACCCCACCGAAAGCGTATATAAGCAGTTTGCATTTTACTTATCGTATAGCTGTGTCCAGTTGGTAAGAAGTGGAGAGTGGAGTGGAGTAATGGTGTTTACGCCCCAGTCAACATTCTTTCGCTTATTTTGAGGCGGTCAGTTCTGGTATGGAGTACTGAACCGGAGTGCCCGGAGAAAACCACCGACCTTGGGCAAGCAAACTGACAAACTATTTCACACTAGGATCTTTCTCTAGTTGGATTTGAACCCAGGGTTCGGAAAGGGCTCTTTACGCTAGGTACATCGCCTCATCTGATGATCACTGTACTACATACATTAAAAAGCTAATTGTCTGGCGAAAAAAGGTCGCATATTAATTTCAAATCCTAGTCAGAACAACTTGGGGGGTCGAACCTACAACATACTTCTTTTGAGCATTTGACCCACACTGAGTTTGTCTTACCAGTCCATCAGTCTACCAGTCTTGAAAATCAAAATTTGATAGCGAATTGGTAGACTCTAAAAACGGCCTGTTTTTTTATCTGAGGGCAAAATTTTAAATACTAGTACCGCCGCTTGACGATTGGGACATGTCTAACAAACATTTTTTTTGGTATTTGTTTCATTTTGCCAGCTAACCTTTGGAGTACTCATAGAAGTTGAAGAACCACTGATCTGTGGAAAGAACCAACAATTTTTTCTCCAGTGGCCATTGACATTGATTATTATTCTAAACAATAAATACCGACATTGGCAAATAATGCCATAGCAACTGATATGACGCGATTAAAACTTACATTGTATCATTGATTATTGAGCTTATTGTGGACTTTCATTATTAAATATAACTTAAGCAGTCACTTGCGAGGCATATATCCGTTATTTGGTGCGTGACGCATCGACTCATGTTCCTATCTACTATGTCAAGTTTGATCAAAATTCATCCAAACATGTTTAAGTTATGGAATGTTAAATCTTACATTTGATCTCCTGACCTTGACCTATTATCTACACAGCTAAATTTCGGCGTTCATCATTTCGCCTCATATTGCTTTATATTTGTATTGCGATAGATTAAAATTAAATGTACAGATGTAAAAGTTATGGAGCAGACGCAATATTAAGAGACAGAAAAAATCCTTTGTTTTCTGAAATTAGGGTTGGGAGGAGGTAAAGGGTTAATAGCAATAAACTGCAGATAGCTGTGGTAAAATGACTGTTGTAGACTCTACAAGTAATCACTATATACAACCATTTAAAATAAGAGTGGAGTGCAGTTATGGTGTTTTACGCCCCAGTCAAGATTCTTTCACTTATTTCGAGGCGGTCAGTTCTGGGATGTTAAAGGAAACCGGAGTGCCCGGAGAAAACCACCGACCTTCAGCAAGCGAACTGACAAACTTTCTCAAACTAGGATCTGTCCCTAGTGGGAGTCGAACCTAGGCTTTGAGCATTTAAAATAAGCAATTTTGTTTCCAATAAACCTTTGTAAGAAGCACTTTACAAGCCATTGGGAGAAAGTCAAGGGACATAGGTCTTGATGGGAAGAAAAAGGATTAACGAGCACTCAAAGAAATTTTTCCTTTTTAGGAACCTACATGTATTTTATAATAATAGTGCTGTCAATTTATGATGGCATTTTATATCTCAATATATCAAAGATATCATTTTTATTAAGTGGTAAAAAACTCACTAAATATTGTTATTATCTATCCTACAGACTGGCAAGTTAAATCTGCATTAAGTTTTTCAATTTTCTGAATTTTTTTTTTTTTTTTTTTTGATTTTCTAAAAATATATTTTTTAAAAATAGATATCTTCTAACCACGATCCGTGGCATTCATTTTCTAAAATTTCATTTCTTTTAGCTGTAAATAAACGGAATCCTCTGACCGGTTGGTCAGTGTTGTACGATGGTAATTATGAGCTTGGAGCATGCGCACGGACATACGGAAAACCCTAGAATCGAAGGTGAAACATGACAGATTGCATTAATTGTCCAACAATAATATCCAGATGTATTTGAAATGGTTTTATTTATCCCTTACTAAGTCACAAATGACAAATTCAACGAAGTTCTGTGTTAAATTTATCGTATTTCACCGTTTTTAAAGCTGTGTTTAAATGACCCGGGTTTTGATGACGTAACCATGTTCTAATATTAGATCCCAAATGCTGCAACTCGCTCGCTAATTACAGTAACTGTAATTTCTGTATTTATTCGAGCTTTTATCGTTGAACCAAATGTAACATTGTTCATTAGGAACATCATTAATTAGATTAGCACCGTTTTAATTTTTTCTTTGGAAAACTTAATGCAGCTTTAAAGGGCAACTACTTGTATATTTAAAAGGTTTACTTGTTTGTGACACACCTTGAGTTGCCCTTATAAACAAGTTCCACTGTATTCTGAATTTTATAAAAACCACAAAGCATTTTAAAAATAAAAAAAGATTTTATTTTTCATATTATACAAGCACATGACTATAAAATTAGTATAAATGACATATATACAACACTAAAAGTTCTAGTGATAATTTACTTAACCAAGAGGAGACAACCCAGAAGGGAGATAACTCAAGACTGTTAACACTGAAATGACTAATGTAATATCATAAACAAATTCCTAAAAAAAAAAGGGGAATAAACAATGATACTTTAAAATGATGGTAACAAAAGTGATAATTCAGACCACATCTGAAATATTTTTGCTGACTTTTGATAAATAAACACTCCTGCAACAACCTAAGAATTTTTTTAATGGAAATGATACAATTAAAGGGGATAACTTAAATTGTACAATAAAACAAATTTTGCCAAGATTTTGTCCACATATAAAGTCTGCTCAAATTAATTAAAATTAACATCATAGGTGTTCATTTTAGAAACAAGTGTTACATTCAGGAGGTCAAAAAGCACCAAAAAGTTTCCATTAAAGCCATGAAACAATGAAAGTTATCAGCAGATTATTTTTGGTTAAAATTTTAAACTGAAATTTCTCATAGATATGCATTTTCTGAAATCTTAACCTATATTTTAGACTGATCAACAATTTTTATAATAAACTTAAATTAAAATGAGTAAATAAAGAAAATAAATCATTATTCTGTTAACAAAAATAGAAATAAAACATTCTAAAAATATAGAAATAGGGCTGTAATCTGAAAATATTTTACAATTCCTAAAATTCATAAATCTGTAATTTTATACAAGATAAATGGAATGTATGGTACCGAGTAAATATAATCAATGGTTATTTACAGAATTAATACAGGGTCTTTATACAAAATGATGATTCAAATGAAATGAGAATGGGAAGTCTATCATTTAACCATTCAGGTTAATGGAATGCTGTTATTGTCAAACCAAAACTGAAAAAAAAAAATCCACTGGTCGATGGTCCATACTAGCTTTATACATTTGTACAGGACCATTAAATTGTTCATGCCACAGACCAGTGGATAAATGTAGCCCATGGTTTAAGGTCTTGGACATTAGTTTTATACTAGGACTTTTTAACTGTCCAGCTAATATACAGTGGACAAATATAGCCACTGGTCCAAGGTCTAAGGAAATAATTTATACTAGAACTATTTATTTGTTCTAGCCACTATTCAGTGGCCAAGTTTGTGCTAATTGGCAAATTTTCTTGGGGAAAAAAATGACATGTTACACATCATATGCTACTTCTGGTTTTTAGTCTGAACCAATGTTTTAAAATATCTGACAATGGGTTATGAAATGGGTTTTTAGCTGTGTAATTGAAATAATATCGTTCTACAGACAGGATTATCTCCCTTTCATAACATTAACTTAATGATACTATAAGGGGGAAAACCATTCACTAACAGGGTTACTGGTATATTCTAAATGTTTAAAAATAATCTAATTTTGTTATTGTTTCATAATTTTTTATTTAAAGCATGTTGATATTCAAAACCACTTTTCACTTGAAAATTAGTCTTTTTTCCCCCTTGAAAAGTGATCTATGCGAAACTTTTAGTAAACATTTACTAAATCACCGATTCTTGAAATTTAATCACTTAAAAATTATTTGTATTTTGTATTTTGCAATTTATGGCACTTTTGTTAGTCAAAAAATTTATTTGGTGTGTGTATGTGTACATGTGTATGTGTTGGTGTGAGTCTCTTTGTGAGCATGTAATATGAATTTGACCTATATACAATATATATATATATATATATGTACTATCTTGAAATTAATGTACAAAAATGTCATATACAGATAAAATCATTAAAATGCCTTGATTTACTGCGTATCTTGTTTAAAAAAATAATATTTCCTTTAATAAGTCATTAAAAATCCACCTTAACATTTCCCATATACCTTACATTATTTTCTGAAAACTTGGTAAGAATTTCTCTCATATAACCACTGACCTGTTTAGAAATAGCATCACTGTATCTTTCAATGCAGTGCAAAACAAAATGTAAAATATACGCTAAAGCTTTTTGCACTGCTTGGCAATGGAAGATATACCCCTACTACTGCCATTTCTAAATTAAAACAGTTCAATGATTATATTTATGTTAGGAGATTTTTCAAATTTTTATTTCGTTTTTTTTAATTCTTCAAGAAAATCAAATTAAGTGCTGCTGCTTATGACAGATCATTATTGATTGGAACAGCCAAACAAAAAATGTCACACAGGCATTCATTTGAAAGCAAATTGACCAATGACAGCCTTTGTTAATAAAAATCCCTCTTTTTGAAAGAGTAAATAAGCCAATAATAAATAAAGCATTCTTTATACATTTATAGAAAATCTGTTCAAATTTATGGTATTTTTTCAGAAAAAATCTTAATTGCTTGTGATGGTTAGTTTTGACATGTAGTATTAAATTTTTATTTATAAAATTCTACAAATATGCTCATATTTAAACACTTGATATGCAGTGAAATATATTAAAAATATCTTGTCAATTAAATATGTTGTATTCTGGACTACATTATCAAACTTTTTATTAATTACATATACATATCAGGATTTCCATTTAACCTTTGACTTTGAAGGGGTCAAATCGTATTTCTACAAATCACAATCATTAAAATGTTTAAAAGCAACTGCTTCCTTTTGAAACTTTAGGAGTCAAAATCAATTCTAATGAGTTGAAAATAGACTTATTAATTACATATACATATCAGGACTTCCATTTGACCTTTGACTTTTAAGGGGTCAAATTGTATTTCTACAAATCACAATCATCAAAATGTTTAAAAGCAACTTCTTCCTTTAGTAACTTTGGGAGTCAAAATCAATTTTAATGAGTTAAAAATAGACTGAAAGGTTTAATGGAAACCCTGTTATGTAAATTTGTCATCATCAAAAGTCACATGATATATGTCATAATGTCACATTTCCTTGAGTTATGTGATATGTGTATGATACTGTCTATCTTTCAAAAGTCACATGATACTCATGTGCCCTATAAATGTATATTAAAACCAGTTTATGTTAGCACTTAGTAATGTGGTGGCTGAGTTGACATGACATATCCTTCATATCTCTCTTTTGGTTTGTTCTTTTGGTTTTCTAATCTGACTTGCATGGCTGCCACAACGCTACACATGCCACCAAAAAGCTGACAGAATCCTGACAATACCATAAGTCCAAACGACCAAGAAAGATAATTCTGATCCGGTTTTTCTATCCACTGACGATCAACAACTGACTTTGTTCCAAACATTATCACACAAAGAGCTGTCAGAAGACCTATAATAAAAAAAGATGAAATAAAAAAATAAATAAAATAATAATTAAAATAAATAAAATAGTCAATAAAATAAATAAATAAATAAAATAACAAATAAATAAATAAATAAATAAATAAATAAATAAATAAAATATCTGGAAAATAATTTTTAGTTGCACAATTCCTTTTTTCTATTCCTTATGATAGGAATAAAGTTATTTGCCATAATTAATTCACATTTTATGAAAATTTGGGCAACTGGTTACGAAAATAGAAGGCATTTGTGTTTTTTTATTTAATTACTATACCATAATTTAAGATTATAAAGCAATGAATGCCATTGGATTATGGAATGTTCAACTCCTGGAAAACCCTTTTATTTAATCTTACTATGGAATAAATTAGACATTTAGACATTCAGGACTCAAAATTTAGAAGTTTTTAGAATCTATATATTCTCAATTTTTTTATAAATAAAAAAAAGAAAAGAAAATTAGAGGATTGGATAGGTCAACTTTAAATTAATACTAAACTAAACTAATACTAGACTTAACATTAAAATACTGTATATACAATGTACATGTACTTTCTGAATCAAAACTTATTATATAAAAATGATATTTTCTGAGGTTAAAAAAATAATAATAAAATAATAATAATAATAATAATAATAAAAAATAAAATAAAATGAATTGATGCAAAATTTGAATTTTAATTTAGTTTTAGACACATATCAACATTTTTTCTTTACCTGCTAGAAGTTGGATTGCGCTAAGTGCAAACAGTGCCACAAAACTTTTTGTGCCAGGACAGCATCCAACGATGAACATGACCAGTATCAATTCTGCGACCAGCTCCAGTATCAGACATATTGTCATGATAACCTGAATAGCCAAGAACCATGCTGAAAAAAAAATTAATACAAATAAAAATAAGGTGACACCCCTTGCGATACCAGTTGGTATCAGAAAATACCAGGTTTTTCTATAAAATTTTTACCCTACTTGCAGCCATCAGACATAAAGTACGTTAGTTGCCTCGTTGCCATAAATGTTGAAAAGTTACTAACTTCATTCAATAGGCAAACAATTTGTCATCCAAAATCTTTCAATGCAGAAGTTTGGAAGCTCATGCAGTCTTGTTTTGATTATGGAAGACAAGGCCAACAAACCAATCATCAACACCAAAAAATTATCCAAATTCTCAAGCCATCGGCAATAACATCTTGAAATATAGAAATACTTTGGAAGACAAATCACTTTCTTAGTGATTGAGATTGGTGACTTTAAATGTTTTCACTAATATTTTTAGTCTAAAGCAAAATGAGGTGGCTCCCCTTCCGACATTGCTTGGTATGGGAAAATCCCAGAACTATTATATAGAAATTGTTCTTACCCCACACAAAATCGCAAGACATAAAATATGTAAGGGTCAGAGTAAATTTGGACTATATGTATTGATAGATGTTCTAAGTGTAACAGGAAAGCCTAGGGGAAAAATGTAGCAGCCAAACTGGGATTCAAACACAGGGCCTTCCCGATACTAGCAGGGACACACTGCGGACTAAACTACCTGGCCACCTATTCAGTCTGGTTCGCCACATTCCTTCCACGTTTTTAATTTGATTCAACCACTTTGAATGGAAAACAACCAGGTTCCACCTCGCGACCAACCCCAAAATGTAACAGGAAAGGGAAAAATGCAGCAGCTAAACCGGGACTCAAACCTGGCTCCTTCCCAATACCAGCGCGACACTCCATCTGAGCTACTCGGCCATCTATCAAGTCCAGCCTGGTACATAAGCTAAGAAATTTGAAAAAAAGTTCTTGTGGTCTAGGGTTAGAATACCAGCTTCATTCTTTCCAATTACTGATAGCCTGGACTGCTCAGGATGCTAACATGTACACAATTAAGGAGGTCTTGGGTTCCATCTCTGGTGTAACTGAAATAATGACAAGATTTTAAAAATGCAAATGGATGCTCCCTTACTGAGTCACTTCCTTGACAAAAGTTTGAACACTAAAATTTATACCTGTGATTTACCTGTACAGATGAATTAAGTAAAATAACATAGCAAATATAAAAATAAACCTTACGAGGGTTTAACCACTGCCAGATGGGTCTATATTCATACGAAAATATCCACCAACAGCCGTTGTACTGTTTGCCTGTGTAGTCTTTGTAATAGGACCATTGCTCAAAACAGGCTTCCCACAAACCGATCCGGACGAAATGGCTGGTTGTGGTGTAGCGCCTATCGGCTTCGAGCCAGTTGGGTGTTGAGAATCCAATTATGTAAAATACCAGCCCTATACTGCAAACCACTAAACTCCCAATAATCAAACACTTGGCCCTTTCCAGCGCCATCTTGAATTTTGACGGTTAGAAAACAACAGGTAAAGCTAATCCATTTTCGTGAAATAGGGGTGGAAAGGTTAACGCAGGTAAACAGAGAAAACCGTCACCTTTTGCCTTTTGACTTCTATTTTGCATAAGTAATCATAAAAATATTTTATTTTTCTGTATATAACTTTAACAGCGCAAAATGAATTGATCAAATTTCAAAAATTACTTTTTAACAATCCAATTGGAAAAATTGCATAATTTTACCAGCAACGACATTTAAAACGTTTTTAAAATGCCGCTGATTGTATAAATAGGGAGTCATACTTTGTACACAATAAAATTTTTGCCAAATTATCAAGATTAAAAAATTATTACAGTAATAAATCAACAATTTACTGCAGTAGTTTCTTTATCGTAATTTCTTGACCTCCCTGTAGTTTAAATGGGATCGTCCATATCTGTTGACATTCCAGGTAGATGACCTAATTCCCAACAGGTGAGGGAAGCCATTTCAAAATGGCAGTCGTCAAATCTGTTATTGCGCTTATATTTTCAATAGTATCAGTTGTGTTTTTGGTCTCGGCATTTGCCAGTCCTTATTGGGTAGAATCGTTTCAGAAAGCCGACAACAAATTTGTGAAATGCGGCCTTTGGGAGTTTTGTTTCAACGATTACACGTTTTGGAAGGATTATAATGGGAAAAGATACAAGGGTTGTTGGTACATCTTTTCACAACAGTATAGAAATATTTGGGAATGGTTATCTCCACGTAAGTGTTTTATATGTATAATTAAATAATGTAAACAGGTAACATGTGGACGAAATATTGACAGGTAAATCTACATGTGCTGACTGATTTGACCCCTCTATGATATTTTCAAAATACCGGAAATAGATATACACCATGTCCCCTTCAAGAAAAAACATCCACACAGTAGGCCTAATATCATGAACGTGTATGGATCACAGACTTTAAGCCCCAAACCACCTCGCCCCAAAATTTGCTCATATCGCCCCAAGTCGCTCACCACAGCGCCCCAACTTTTTTTCCTATTGCCCCAACTCTTTAACCACAACGCCCCATTTTTTTTTTTACCTTTCGCCCCAAGTGTCTAATCACATCGCCCCAACTTTGTTTTCTTTTACTGTTATACAACACAGCGCCCCAATTACTTCAGATCGCCCAAATTTCAGATAACCGCCGCACGGATCCGGTATATACATGTATTTCGTTTGAAGCGTGCAAACCACAACGCCCAAACTTTTTCATAACAGTTCAACACTTACATGTAATATTCATATTAACTGACATAAAGAACATTTATTAATCTTTATAATTACGAAATTTTTTAATATGTTAACATGACGTTGATACATCGGAGGTATTAAAAAATCAGTTTTAATATTTAATCGACTCCCAATTAATGTTGTTAAAAATTGATTGTTTATAATAGAAAAAAATATCTTATAAATTCCAAAATGGCTTTTCAACGCGATTGTCAACAAACCGCCTTTGTGTTAAACCAAAATTCATTGTTATAAAAGCAAGGAAGCTTGCATAGTTTCCTCAAACTGCTGTTATACTGATATATTGTTTTCACATCAATGAAACCATGGTAATTATCGGATTATTATCGCTGACTGTATTCGGAAGTATTGTTTAAATTTGTGAATTGCTATCATAACATTTGAATCACTTTAAGGAAAAATTAAAAGAAAACAACAATTGTTTAATGATAACTTCAAAGAGATTTTGAAAGACCAATCACAAAGCACATCTCAGAGCGATTCGAAAGCGGAGAGCTGAACTCTGAAGGCCTTTTAACCGCCATCGCCCATGTGAATGGACCTATCAACCTGTGAGGGAAACTGACAAAGAATGTTGACGACTTATATTCTAGGACTAATGTTTGTCATGCATTCTGGTATTTTGGGCGAACCTGTGGTGTACACCGCATGCAATTTGTTTCAGTATTTTCATAACGATAGTACACCAAATAAAACAGTGTGATATACTGTAACAAGTATCTGTGAGTACACCAAATAAAACAGTACGATATACCGTAACAAGTGTCTGTGAGAACACCAAATGAAACAGTACGATATACTGTAACAAGAGCCTACGATGTATACGCCCAAAAATATGAAGAAAAAAAAATTGGGGCGTTGTGGTTGAGATACCTTTAGGGCGTTTTGTTGGTGGGTTGGGGGACAAAAACAATAATAATAAAAAATAAAGAAATAAAATAAACATTTGGGGCATTGTGGTTGTGTTGGGGAGATCAGAAAAAACATTTGGGGCGTTGTAGTTGGTGAGTTGGGGCGATGTGGTCGGTGATTTGGGGCGACGATAAAAAACAATTGGGGCGTTATGGTTGGTGTGTTGGGGCGATGTGAAAAGAAATTGGGGCGAAATGTAAAATAGTTGGGGCGTAATGGTTTTGGGGCGAAACGACCAGCACCCACGTGTATACATGCCTAAAGGTAAAGATTTCATAAACATGAAAGTCATTTTAAACTGTAGCTGCGCGGAAAGGATAGTGACCTCTACCATATGAAAGTTGTCTTAAGCCTTGTTTTTCTGATAATCCTATTTGGAGCTGGTCCCGGTTTCACAAAGTTCCATGACTAGGATTTTCCTTATCTAAAATTTAGGACAGCATAATCAAGTTATCCCTATAATTTTGAGGGAATTTTGTCTGGAGAATTTTTGTCTCGGATTTGTAAGAAAGTCGATTTTTCAAAGACTTTGGAGTTTTTGGATTTAGATTTTCAGTTTCAACTTATCAGCAAATCACATTATTGGAATTTTTTTCATTGCAAGAGATCGGCATCAAATATTCCTCAATTTACGTTACTTATTACAGTACTCAATAAAATCTGCCACAAATTAACAAAAACAATTACCATTGTTCCTTTTTTTGTCCAAATTGTTTATGGAAATGCAAGTTACATTAAAAGGTAAACAATCATAAATGAATTAAAGCTGCATTAAGTTTACCAAATTTCTAAATTTTTTTAAATTTTCTAAAAATATATTTTTTTAAAAGTAGATATTTTCTAACCACGATCCGTGACATTCATTTTTTAAAATTTCATTTCTTTTAGCTGTAAATAAACGGAATCCTCTGACCGGTTGGTCAGTGTTCTACGATGGTAATTATGAGCTTGGAGCATGCACACGGATGTACGTAAAAGCCTAGAATTGAAAGTGAAACATGACAGATTGCATTAATTGTCCTTCGTTAATATCCAGATGTATTTGAAATGGTGTTATTTTTCTCTTACTAAGTCACAAATGACAAATTCAAGAAGTTCTGTGTTTAATTTATCGTATTTCAACATTTTGAAAGTTGTGTTTAAATGACCTGGGTTTTGATGACGTAACCATGTTCTAATATTAGATCCCAAATGCTGCATCTCGCTGGGTAAATACTGTTATTTCTGTATTTATTCGAGCTTTTATCGTTGAACCAAATGTAATATTGTTCATTAGGAACATCATTTATTAGATTAGCACCGTTTTATTTTTTTTCTTTGGAAAACTTAATTCAGCTTTAACAAACATTGGAAAACATTCCTGGAACAAACAACAAGCTTTCATTGATTTAAACAAATTTTTTTGCTGAATACAACAACTATTTTGCGGTAGATATAAAAAGTAAACAGGAGAAATAAAAGAAATGTTAATCCACATATTTTGCCTACGGTAGGTTCATAAGATGCAGTTTTAAAAAATGAACAAATTAAAAAAAATTATGACTCTAGGATGATTTTTAATGATTTTATGACGAAAATATGTATGCATATGTATGATACTGTTCATCAATACGTGTTAGACAGGAGTAAACGGGAGAAATTATAGAGAAGTTAATTAACATATTTTGTCTATGGTAGGTTCAGTAGATGCAGTTCAAAAAATAAACAAAATTTAAAAAAAAAGAATTATGGCTTTAGGTAAGATTTTAAGTATTTTACAACTAAAATTGTCCTCTTTATACCTACCCACTATTTTGTAAAATATACCAGAACATGATGAGGTGGCATACATTGAGAAGGTGATATGATTTATATCAACACATGAACAAAATTCACTGAATTACAAAGATTATCTTCTCCAAGTTCAGAGTAAATTTACTATCAGAACTTTTATATATGTCCACTGATTGGTAACGTAATTCACAACGCATTTTTAAAAATAATATGTAAAAGTCAACATATTACATAGACTTACAAACTTTGAAATACGTGTTGTCTATAAGTATATGACATATTCGCCTAATTCACAATTATTATCATTACAATCAAACATTAAGTGTTAAACAAATGTAGTTGTAACTGGCCATCTTAAAACAAAAAACAGTACCATTATTCATTGATATCTTATACCGAATAAATTCAGAAATATTCTTAATGTATTGCTTTCTGACTGATTATTTTAATAGAAAATCTGTATCAAATCAAAACCAACGCTGATCAACATCTGTCATATTGAAACTTTATTTATTAAAAAGCCATTTGATAACAACATTTAGTACCAATGGTGGTAACGTAGTTCACCAAAATAGAACTAATACTGGGGTTTTCCTTCATTTCCGAGTTCTATTTTGGACAAACTTCTTGGTGTTAATGGTATATTACTATTATTCTTGTCTGATTTCTTGCTGTCTGTTTTTAACTTTGTTCTAACCAATCTTTTTCTTAATCTGTCATCATATTTTGTCATTGTCTTTACTTTTGTTTTAAGCCTCTTTATCTTTGCTTTTGCAGTTTTTAAAGCCTTTCTTCCACTACTTTGCTTTTTCTTAAAGTTCATTCACACACACACGTAGTAACGGACAGTTTTCTTTACTTGTTGAGGGTGTTGTTAAGTCACATGGTCCCGATTCATCCTCTAAACTAATTTGGGGTAAGCCCCTTTTTTCTTTTTCTAATTCCACGCTTTCATGATTACTCTTTTCTTTTTCTTTCATCTCTTTTCTATGCCTCTCCATGCATTTACGAATCCTGGCTCTTCTCTTTTTGAGTGCTTGTGGTGTTAACTCTGTTGTTGGTTTATAATACTTTTTTACCCTTTCAGATTCTTTTTCTAGATGCTTTTAGCCTCTTTTAATTTTTTCTTTTTCGATATGACCTCTGGATTTCTGCCCTGCTTTTCCCCATAGTTCTGAAACATAGAAAAGATTAGTAAATTACGTTACTTGTAAGTGAATTACGTTACCATTTTCACCGTGCTACACACGAGAAATTCAATAAAACACAATCTATAGGGCATTGGAAAACACTTGAGGGTTTATTAACCAAACAAATATAGAAAATTAATACAACAATGACAAGCACAAACATACCGAAAGCTTCTACAAAAATATATGCGCTTACCTGCTTTTAACATCGAAAACTCAACACAAATCACATGTTGTAAATTGGCGCCATTGTTGCCTACTGCATGCTGTATCCAGAGGGTCTATGATATGCCAAAACAATATCTGAGAAATGAATTCTGTGTGAGATATTGCATAAATTCCATTTAATTAATAACGTAATTCACCGTTACATAATTCACAGTTTTGTATTTGTGAACATAAAATCTGACAACACCGAAATTTACATTGACCCCCTTCCTTTTTATAATATGCTACTATAGTCTTCTCACAAACTTTATAGTGAATATTTCTTAAATCATTTACTGGGACGGGAAACACATGGGTAACATAATTCACTTTAATTGCGTTTTTCTACTCTTCAAAATTTGAATGGCTATTGTTGATCTCATGGCAGATGTAAATAAACAAAGTAAGTTTTGCGTTTAACTTTGACCCTTTTTGGACTGGTTTACACATATTTTGCAAAACATATGTGAAATTTTAGACTTATGGGGTATGTATCAAAACGGTAACGTAATTCACCCATATTTTTGTGACATTTGTTTTTTGTGATTTTTTCTTGTCAACATCAAATATAAGACTATAACTTTCCAGATATAACTTCTTACCAATTTTATTTGATAAATATTCAAAGTGGGCGAAACTAAATGTTTTATAGAGAGTAAATATCGCATCCAATATATGTACCTTGTTTATGGACATGCAGTTTTTCCTATTCCAATCTTTTTTGAGATGATTCACAGAAGGTAAATTATTATCAAACATCATTTTTGTGTCACCTGACTAGGGGACATATAGGGATTACTTTCGTCGTCGGCGTCTGCGGCGTCCGGATTTCCTTGTCCGGAGCATAACATTGGTGTTGTACGTTCAAATGACTCCAAACTTGGTGTGCATGTTTCTGGCAATGACTTGAAGTGCAGTGCACAAGAACCGCAACTCTATCTTTTTCCGTTTTTGAATTATTTCCCTTTGATTGATTTTTATAGAGCATTTCTTGTACGGAGCATAACTTTGGTGTAGTATGTTCAAATGACTCCAAACTTGGTGTACATGTTTCAGGCAATGACTCGAAGTGCAGTGCACAAGAACCACAACTCTATCTTGTTCCGTTTTTGAATTATTTCCCTTTGATTGATTTTTATGCAGTGTCAGGCGACACATCTGTTTCAAACAAAAATATCTTTTCTTCGATAAGTTTTCAAAAGTTTATAGCTTTTACAAATGGAAAACGAATCAGAGTGAAAATGCCAGTTATATACCTTAAAATGAACATTAAATGTCACAGAATCTTTTTTGGAGCATTTTGTAAAGTTAACTTGTTTTAGGTGAGGAACCAATTTATGTAACGGAGGCAAATAGGGTAAAGTGATCGTGAGTCAGACACCCACTATAACCTCAGCCCTGTACCACACTGATAAAGCTTTGAGAAGTCAAACAGAACTGATGGTAATGGCTATCGGGTTATCTCGGATGTTTATTTCGAGTACCAAAGTGAATATCATACAGATAAATGTGGAAAAGTTCCAAAAACCCAGAAACTACGTTTTCGATTGGGAGTCAGACATGTTTGATATTGAGTCGGACAGTCAAGACTTGTATTTTTTACGTCGATAGTAAATCTAAGAAGACCAAATAATTTTCAGGGAAAAAACTGCACTTTAAAGGATTTTTGTTTTTTCCAATGAACAAATGTGTGTGTGTGTGTGTGTGTGTGTGTGTGTGTGTGTGTGTGTGTGTGTGATTATTATATGATTAATTCTGTATAGCCATTTATTTCTAAGTGAAAACTATGATCTCAAATTCCAATCAGGGATTGATCCCTCAAACGTTGGGGTTTTTTGCTGATTAACCAGTAATATTTTAAGGTCAGCATTATATACTTTATTCTTAAGAATAAAGATGCATCTTATGGGTGCATTTCTGATGACAAGATGGTGTGTTAGTTGGGCTGCAACTTAAATACAGGGGGTTTGGCAGAAAAAAAGGAGAGATTTAAATAAAACAAGCATGCAAAACAATCAATCAATCAATCAATCAATCAATAAATAAATAAATAAATAAATAAAAAAGGTAAATGAATAAATAAATAAAATAAATAAATACGATCAGCTGTATTGGTAAAGCGTCTTCAACATTAATATTTCATAATTCTAAAGAAATCTTAAGTTTATATATTACAAGTCAAGGCTATCTCCATTTTTCAGTATTAAAATGGTTTCATCAATCGTTTTGGACTCTGTTGATCTTGAGTTTGACAGTGTCTGACTTTCGATCAAAAGGATTATTTTTACTGTCCCACTCACGATCGATTCAGACAATGTTTTCAAATGACCTTTAGTATATTTTCAATAAGAATTTAAACTGTAAAAAATGCTTAATTTTAAAGAAAAATAATTCGACGTTATGTTCAATTTGATCTTGAAATCAAACTTAACATAACAGCAAAGTTTTGATTAATGTAATGATAACATACCTTTAAAAATTCTAGTTTAGACACTTCAAAATTTCCTGCCGGGAGGCCTTTCCTCACAAGGTTATTGAAAAGACCGGAATCACCAGAGTGCTTAATAATATCGAGGTTGTTGTTCCTGACATCAGCATTATTTTGCATCACTAAATCACGTTGTGTTAAAGTTGTCCGACTTTCGATCGTGTCTGACTTTAGATCATTTTACCCTAATAGAAGCACCGTAATTGCTTCAAATCTAGAAGAACCTCAACCTGATATTTGCTAATGTCGTCTGAATTAACAGCCCGTACTTCAAAATAAAAAACATTTTAAATTTGTTCACTATAATTTTTTGTTGAGTTTCTGTAAAAATATTTCTGATTTTTACCAAGGCAAATGCCTTGGTTGCCTTATAAGTAAGCTACACCCCTGATGTTATAAGCTAGGCGTGATCTTTAAAATGACACCTTAAATTTTTCTTAAAGTTGATGAAATTATTAAGATTTCTAAATTTCAGGATTTTAGTGCTTAGTTAAGAAGTGATTGTGAAACAGGCCAGAAAGTGAGAAAATTGAATTTGCTTTGAGAATTGCATTAGTTTTACACTGGACACGCACATTTTCCCCATCATCATAAGGAGGAAATGCAATGCGATATTGTTATTGCAATTTTCCATTTCTTTATTTGAATACCTGTATGTTGCGAAGACAATGCGGGCCTTCATAATTTACAATTAAAGGGCTCTACATTCTAAATGTTACAATTTATACCACCTGGAACATAGTCATATGTCATATTTCACAGAATTTATCTGCAAAATTATATTAAAATCTCAGCTGAAAAAACATGTACTTAACTTTGATATGAAATTTCATTGGCTTCATCACCATATTGATATGTTAATCCATGGACAACCAGAAAAGACTTTTCTTATTGGTGGTCTATATATTCATTCATCTAGCCCTTTCATTTGTTAATTCATTTATTTGAGAGCAATTGTTATTTAATCTGATCCTTGAAAATCAAAAGTGAAGTGGTAGCCCTATGATTGGTTAATTTGGTTTACCACCATAGTTAGTTATATGATTTATGATGAAGACATTGACATAATACAAGGTAGCAAGATTAGCTCTGGCTGTTGAAACCAAAATATAACCAACTAAAATATTTTGGAGCTGATTGATAACAAACAGAACCAGCTAGACTAAAAAACAACCCCCCCCCCCCCCGAATAATAATAATAAAATAATAAATATATAATAAATGAAATAAAATGCATGTATAAATGTATGTCCCAAATGTAATTATATCTTATTAACAGTTTGTAATATAAAATATATTTTCTAAAAAAAAATTTGAGTTCTGATGTAAAAAAATTCAAAGATTTGAAATTGACAAACCTTCTGCAATGAAAATATTGACCAATACTTTTATATATTGTTTTTTTTTCAGCCTGGTTTATTTCGGTACAAGTCATGGTCAGTGTCTGCTTACTAATTGATGTTGTCGCTACATTTATCTTGATCCTGATGGTCATTGGAACTTTCCCGGAATTCCTGCATTCTGTGGTATTTTTTGGAATAAGCTTTGCATATTTCTTCCAAGGTGAGTATCATTTGATTCTTTAGATGAAGAACAACTAGTTCGCAAATGGTGTAAGACGCACACTATCAAATCTCATTTAATTGCCCTTGACAAGTTTTCTACCTTCCTTTTTTTCACAACTTTTAATGTCGCAAAAGTTATTTATTGGAATTCCCCAGATTTATCGATAACCTCATGATAATGTAAAAATTTGACAATACAAATGGTGGCCATAATTCAATGTTTTACTGTATGTAAAAACAAAACATAAGCTAAGGTGTTAGGTTAAATATATATAACTAAACTAATTTTTGGCTTGTGTAAAAGGTTTCACTTACCCTCAGCATGAGTCTTGGCCTTTGTTAATGCCAGGCTGAGCACTGACATCAGATGCTATCAGTCTTGGTCAGTGTTAATGCCAGACTGAGCACTAACACCTTCTGTTATGAGTCGTTGGCCAGTGTTAAAACCAGACTGACCACTAACACCTACTGTAATGAGTCTTGGTTAGTGACTTAATGCAAGGCTGAGCATTGACACCAGCTGCTATTAGTCTTGGCCAGTTTTAATGTAAAGCTGAGCATTGACACCAATTTTTATGAGTCTGGGTTAGTGACTTAATGCCAGGCTGAGCATAACACCAGCTGCTATTAATCTTGGCCAGTTTTAATGCAAAGCTGAGCATTGGCACCAATTTTATGAGTCTTTGGTTAGTGACTTAATGACTGGCAGAGCTTTGACGCCTGCTGTTGTGAGTCTTGGCCAGTGTTAATGCCAGGCAGAGCACTAGCCCCTACTGTTTTCCATTTTCAAAAGTTGAACAAACTAAAAAGTTTAATTTAGATTCAAGTGGTTTTTTTTTGTGGCTTTCTTATAAAGTCCTAATAAATATATTTGCTTAGTTTATTTTTTGTTTGTTGTTGTTGTTTGTATTTATTATTATTAATTATTATTTACAGTATTCCTTGCATTTATTGCTATGGTCGTGTTTGGAGTATTTAAAGAAGATCGGCAGTGGGTTCCGCGTCCAGATCAGAATTATTTATCATGGTCGTATGGATTCTTTGTCATATCGGCTATATTTGCCTTGTTTTCTGGTTTAGTTCTTATCAAGAGCGGTCAAGATGCCAACAGATTGAGTAGGAAGAGTTACAATGGACCACCGCGATACTGACACTTTTGTCCACAATACTAACACTTGTGTTATTATGTAATTTTATTTGGTGTTTTTATATGGTGCAGATATTCATGGTCTTCTAAATGTTTACCTAGGACTAAAATTTCTAGATGTTTTAGGTCTTATATACGGCCTTTCACACATTTTTTACACTTTATGAAGTAATATTTGGCTCTTTACTTTTAGGAAGAGTGAGTTAGGTTTTTATGATTCCACTCTTGAGAATATTTTTGGAAGCAAGTCAGGTGACATCCAGAAACTCAAGGTTTAAAAAATGCTTTGATTTGAAATATTTTTGGAAGAAAGTCAGGTGACATCCAGAAACTCAAGGTTTAAAAAATGCTTTGATTTGAAATATTTTTGGAAGAAAGTCAGGGATAGAAACTCAAGGTTTAAAAAAAGCTTTGATTTGAGATATTTTTAAAAGAAGTACATTATTTGCATTAAAAATTAATACCTGACCATATGGTACACAAGGAAAATATGTTGTTTGGAAATAATGCAATTTATTTGTAGTCCTTGTTTTTCATTTAAATGGAAAACATGATTTGTAGGATAAAGTTTCGTGTTAATTTTCCATGAGAATTGTTCTAGACAGATAAATTACATCTAAAGATTTTTTTCTCAAATTTGGGTCGGAAAAAAGAATTTATTTACCACAAGTTCAAGAAAAATATGTGTAAAGTTTCAAATTAAGGAAATTTTTTTTATATTTTTACCTTACTAGGCCCATCAATCCTTATTTAACAGACATTGTACTTTTTTGTTTATTTGTGTTTAAACATGGAGAAAGTATTCAGAACATTTATCAGGAATTGAATTTTTTTAACAAAAGGAAGAAAGAAAATATTGTATATAAATGTACATTTTGTAATCTATTTTTTATACTTACAAATAATTTGTATCTAATAAATTGTCAAAACATTTTTTTGTAAATTTTGAATCATAAAATATTAATCTTCATATGTATATTTTCATCATCTTCATCAATCATTACTAACTGTATCCCTGTTTCATCAAGATCCCAGAATCAAGATCAGGTTGCTTTTTGACCAGTGGCTGTTTGTATGAACAGGGAAAATATTGAGTTAGAAGAAACTTATTTTCTGCCTTGACAAAATTAATTTTTAAAATTTAGACCTAAATAGATTTGATATATTGTGTGGACATGCCATGACATCAAATTCAATAAAAGAGGTCTAGTTCTATATGTGTCAACTGTTGTGTCTTAACAGACTTAAAAATGACAATTCAATAAATGCTCGTAAAATAAATACCAGTAAATTCAAAGATCATAACTACATAATGTAACTTAGATTTTTTTGGTACTGTTTAACTCTTGGTTTTCCATCAAAATCTATTTTTATGTGCCATAATCAATTTATATTTAGAAACATAGATAGATGCCCTTTTCCCAGTTATCTCCCTTTGTAGTAATGGATTGATTTTTATTCAGTAAAGTCTGTTTAATTACCCTATTGTCAGACTTATAACGGGTTTCAAATTTATAGCAATAAAAAATTAACTGGAAATCACACTTATTAGCCTGTAATATTCATTTGTCATATTTCATGTCAATCACGGAGTCTGACACATTTCTCTCCCGAGTTCATTCCAAATGTACTTAGTTTCCAATTCACAAACATTAATGCATCATACATGTAGCCTTCAAAATTTATTAAACATATTATAATTTTGTGGATTTTGTATAATTGAATGTGAATAACAAAATAAAGTAGTTGCTTTTTTACAACTGTATTTATCAAATGCAGATCAAATATTTTTAATAAAATTATATATGTAAAGGATATTTGTTGTTATAATTTGTTTTGGCCAGGAAGTATATTTTGACCGCACACTATAAGTATCAGGACCCAATTGTTCAAAGCTTCATTAGCTTAACTAGTTGGTTTGTGAAAATTTGAATCTTGTTTGTAAGTCAACATTTATCTCTTTTTTCTTAAAAAATTAATGCAAGCAATTGTTATTATCAAACAATAACAAAAATTAATGCGAGAAATTGTTATTATCAATGTATGTAACATTTTGAATTTCTTTACTAACCATTTGGTTAAACTAACAAAGCTTTGAAGTCTGGGGCCTTGGTGGCCGTGTGGTCTAAAGCGCGCGCTTACAGATCACAGTGCCTCTCATCACCTGGGTTTGAATCCCACTCGGGACAAATCCTAGTGTGAAAAAGTTTGACAGCTTGCCAAAGGTCGGTGGTTTTCTCTGGGTACTCCTGGTTTCCTCAACCATACCAGAACTGACTGCCTCAACATAAGTGAAAGAATCTTGACTGGGGTGTAAAACACCATCGCTCCACTCCTTAGCTTTGAAGAAGTTTCCCAAGGTGTGTTGCTGCTACAAATAAACTCATGGAGTAACGAAAATATCAATATCATACTAGATAAATTTTAGCTCAAGGGCAACATTGTTAAACTTTTAACCTAAAAAAATTTTCAACCCCAAAATGGTTGGTTGGTTGTAATGTTGTTTGATGTTGCTATGACAATCTTCCTGCTTTTACCAATGACAAAAATGTTATTAATGGCTTAGATTAATCTTAAAACAAGTTAGTGTATTCCTGTGTTGTGCATTTTTCTATAATCTGCACTTGGTGACTGACTCAGAGCAAATTTAATGTGAAATCAGAGAGTCAGTACACTACAGACAAACATACCATTCTATAATGCTACTTTAAACCGACACTAGATGAACCAGTCGATAGTGCTGAATGCCAGGCATGGCAGCAATATATCAAACTATAGAGTCTTGGTACAACATCGCAGGGATTAAAACCCTCTTGAGGCAGTATAAGCAAAAAGTGATACTGAAAGATTCTACGTTTTGAGTCATATGGGTTTATAACTAAAACACCAAAATCCACAAAAAATTTATTCTGCATATAGGTCCAGTATATTTTCCTGGAATGTATGGATTTCTGTTTCCTTGGTGGATGTTATAAATTTCAGATGTACAGGACAAGACAAGTAATGTTTCAGAACAAGACAAGTAATGTATCAGGACAAGACAACTTATGTACCAGGACAAGACCACAGATGTAACAGGACAAGACAAGAAATGTATCAGGACAAGACCACAGATGTACCAGGACAAGACAAGTAATGTATCAGGACAAGACAGGTGAAGTACCAGGACAAGACCACAGATGTAGTAGGACATGACAAGTGAAGTATCAGGACAAGACAACTTATGTACCAGGACAAGACAGGTTAAGTACCAGGACAAAACAGGTTAAGTACCAGGACAATACCACAGATGTACAGGACAAGACAAGTTATGTGTCAGGACAAGACAACTAATGTACCAGGACAAGACAGGTGAAGTACCAGGACAAGACCACAAGATGTACCAGGACAAGACCAAATGCACAGACAAGTATGCACAGGACAAGACAAGTAATGTATCGGGACAAGACAAATATGTATCAGTAGGGGAGAGAGAGAGAGAGAGAGAGAGAGAGAGAGAGAGAGAGAGAGAGTGGGGCAAAATCGGTTGGTTGGTTGAATGTTTTCCAGTAATTTGTAACGAGGCATTTTTTCTTATTCTCGAGAATTAATCTCAACACAAATTCATGCGTAAGTGTGCAAGTGTTCCGTATCTACACATTGTACTAGTGGCCACCTATGGCGACCCTTAGAGTGCTAGTTCTCTCGCCCGCAGTATTAATTAACGTTGCAGATAAATATTGACAGGTGTCTAACATCGTCTAAGAAGATACAAAATTTGATTCTGTGTCGTGCGACAATTTCTGTATATAAATTGTGAAAGAAATAGATCAATAGTATACAATAGTTATAAATGTAACCAGTAATTGTTAAAAAGAATGATGCAATGCCGACGTCAATCAATCATTAATGGGCGGGGCACAACTGTGGTTAGCCAATCTTATTCAAGGAAGGCTGTTCTCTTTCCGGTTTGTCCGTTCACTCCCAACAACACTGAAATTTACCTAATCAAATTAAACATAAATTAACCCGGCTGATATAAATACGAGCATGGCAGAATCAGCTGTTAGAAGAAAGCATGTACCAGAGAACATGACGGTCGGATTTATAGGATCGGGTCGTATGGCTCAGGCCATGGCAAAGGGTTTCATCTCAACAGGTAAGTGGCATAATTGTACCAAAAACATGGAAGTGTTCTAAGGGGAGTTACTCTAATTTAAAAAAAAAATTCCACTGATGCTAATGATGCAATATATCAAAATTTTTGGTTACATTTCATAAATTATATTTAAAACGAAATAGACAGAGAAGTTTTCAGAATCGACATAAATTTCTCTTTATTCAATAATAGCAAGTGAAAATAATAGAATGATAGTTATAATAATGAAATAAATAATGAACAAAGTGATGATGATGATGATAATAATATTATTATTATTATTATTATTATTGAACTGTTTTTTAAATGCCATCTTTACTATGGGTCTGATAAGCAATTTTAATAGACAGGTTTAACATAAGAGAAAATGTCCCATGATTTATTAAAAAAAAAACCTTCTTTACAAAATAATTACAGGTTTATGGGTGAATATTTTTGTAGAAAAATTCTAAATGTGTAGGACTGAGTTTTACAGGTTATCTCTGTAAGAAGTCCTTTATCACAGATTTTTAATGTAATTTTTAAAATGTGTTTCCAACTCTCTCTCTCTCTCTCTCTCTCTCTCTCTCTCTCTCTCTCTCTCTCTCACACACACACACACACACACACACACACACCAGTTTAAACCAGAACTGAAATACATGGCTCCGAACAGTTTTTTTTATAATACTGATGTTGCCGTTTCCGAAACGGCAACATCAGTATTATATAAAAGCCGTACGGAGCCATGTATTTTAGGTCTACAATTTAAACCAGCATGTCCTACTGAACCTACCTAGCTCATTATCACCCCTCTTTGTAATATTGACATTTCCTAGTTCACAAGTTGTTGACATGTTAAATATAAAATCAATGAATCTATTGTTGTTCAAAGTCCAGACATTAAACTTCTTCACAAGTCAACAGTAATATACATGTATATATATATATATTAATTTGTCCTTCTTTCCTATCATCCTTTATCTTATTATCTTATTATTTTTATCTATTTTTCTAATTCTGGCAACCTAGATAAATCTCTTGTTTTCTTGATTGAAACTAGATAACATAGTTCTCTTAATTTATAAATTTTGGAATTGAGAGAGAGAGTGAGAGAGAGAGAGAGAGAGAGAGAGAGAGAGAGAGAGAGAGAGAGAGAGATTATGAAGTATCATTGATTTAATAAAAAAGTTTAGAATAATCTTTATTTAAAAATTTAATGAAAATGAATTCTTTTTATTATCCAAACTGGCCATATATATGAATTGAATCTGTAATTGGAGACATGGTCTTTTAATTGCTCTCAGTATCAAACCTTTCCCAAGATGAAATGTTTGGTGTAACAACTATATATAAAGCTACAATTGATTAATAATGATGATGATGATGATGACAAAAAAAAAAAAAAAAAAAAAAAAAAAAAAAGAGAAATTTCATAATAAGATGATAAAACATATTCGGACAAAGTATTGCTGTTTGATCATAAAACTCCCTACTTTGAATAAGCACTGAATAAAAAAAATGTTGTCCAGTGGTGTGGTTAAAGGACTATTGTAGGGCCCAAATCATTTTAATCAATGGTCCAAAATCCTTATAAGATTTAAAATAATGTACCAAATTTCAGACAAACCTGGACTAAAATATTACCAATAATGGGTATCTAAATAGTCCAGACATGTATAATATAGGTCAGACAAATAGAGCACTGAGATATGAACTATTCAAAAGATAAAAAAAAATATTATTACTTTTTATCTTATTTACATAACATAGATCCCCAAGACATAAAAAAATGTGTGTCTTCACAATCACAAACACTAAAAAAATTTCAGATGGAACATTTAAATGATAAACCCTACCAACCAAAAATTGTCAAAGTGGGGACTATTAGTTTGATGCTAATATGTCTTGTTCCTTTCATATTTTTATTTTATTTTTAATTTTTACTATTATTTATTTATTTATTTATTTATTTATTTATTTATTTATTTATTTATTTATTATCTTGGTCTTGGTTGCATTGTCTGGTGCTATGTACACATTTTTTTTTTTTTTTTTTATTTGTGTGTGTATTGGGGGGGGGGGGTGTTGCAGCCAAATAACAATATTTTCTAACTTACAACCAAATCCCTGCATCCTTTTGCAACTTTTATTATGTAAAAGTTTGAAGAAAAATACATGAAGTAATTAATTTATACATAATATGCCATTGACTGAAGCTTTTAGCCATTTTTGTTAGTTCCCTTTGCCACTGGTCAGAGATAAATTCCACTGTTTCTCCAGACTTCGGATTCTCCACCAACCCTGACCTCTTGGATATAAGTAAAAGAACTGTTATATTCTTAACAGATTCCCATCTCTAAGCATCTACTTCAAGTGATTTTTTTTAATATGACAGATACGGGTGTATAAAAGATGTGTTCTTTTTATAGGTCTCAATTTTATTTATTTTATGAATTATTTATTATACATGTATTTCACTGAATTTTAAGAGAGAATTTGCACATTGCATTTTTATTATATGCGATACTTATACATTCATTTGCATTTAGCATGTACATTTGCATGTATGGAGGTGGGTGGGTAGGATAGAGAAATTAAAATCAAAATAAAACAGTATCAGATTTTAGGATTTCTTTGAAATTAATCGCATAGGCTGCAAACCTTAAATGTGTGTGTGTGTGTGTGTGTGTGTGTGTGTGTGTGTGTGTGTGTGTGTGTGAACCAAAAATAATAAAAGACAGCTCACTAAATTTAATATAAAAATCATCAGATGTTGATTGTCATGAAACATGTTGAGAAAATGAAGAGTTTAACTGTATATAAAATTTAGTGAGCTGTCTTTTATTATTTTTAGTATATTACACCTTATGCAAGAACTTTTGTTTACATACATATATATATATATATATATATATATATATATATATATATATATATATATATATATATATATATATATATATATATACAGGTATATAACTTGAATGTCCTCATGGTTCAGGTAACTTTCCCATACTGTAAAAAAGTGTGAAAAGTATGATGCAACATTGTATAAGTTGACTACTCCATACTTATCTATGTCTGGTATTTCCTTAGTAACTTCAATAATAGTACATCTACCTGAACTAATTTATACCTGCTTTCTTAGTACATTGTAATTACTTAAACTGTTATGTATTCTACTGATTTAGGCACTTTTGTCCTTTGACAGTTGATCAGTTATTTTTTTAAGACCCTAAGACCACATGGGTATTACATGGGTATTGCTTAGGTTGCAGTATATATATATAATTTTGTTACCCAAAACATAAAATCCTATGTCAGAGTTGTTGTTTTTTGACAATTTAGACATTTCAGTGAAAATAAAATTACCATTTGGTTTGTTACTATTATGTGTTTTATCCCAAACAAACCAAAAATCAAACTCTGTCAAATCCAAGTCCTGTGTACTTCTAGTGATGTTTTAACCCGATAATGTATATCTTAAGAGTCAGGGACTGAGTTGAGTAATGGTTTGTAACGCCCCAGTCAAGAATATTTCACTTATATCGAGATGTCATTAGCTATAGGCGAAAGTGCAGAAATTTTGCCAGTGCGTTGCACTGATGGCATTATACAGCAGGGTCTTTATTGTACCACACCTGCCATGACACAGGACCTTGTTTATTTTAAGTTCCCATCCCAAACGGTGAAAGAACCGTGACTTGATTTCGTAATGC
>CM056610.1:18553614-18655162 GCA_029721355.1 Tegillarca granosa | reverse complement strand
ATAAAACATATACGAAACAAAACGAGCATAAAAAGATGTTCAACACACTTACAACTTTTCATAATATATAGACAAAAAAGATTCATTCACGTGAAAAAATATCAAAAATCCCATTGATCTTAAAGGTAACTTGAGGAACTACAGTAAATGCAAAATAAAGATTTCAGTATACATGATATGTCGTCTTTTGTTACAAAAGTATAATTTTTTGGTTTTTAATGGCGATATTTATTATTTTGCAGAAAATTGAAGAAAATATTTTATGATATTAATTTCAAATTAATAGATTTTAAAAAGGGTGTATTTATTTGTTGCTGGATTTTGCACTAATATGTTTTGCGAATTTAGAGTTAAGCGAAGTGGAGTAAATTTGTTTTACGCCCCGTTCAAGATTCTTTCACTTATATAAAAGGCGGTACTTCAGGAATGGTCGAGGAAACCGGAATAACCCAGAGAAAACAACCAATCTTCGTCAAGTGTTTTTACAAACTCCTCACATTGGAACCATACCATAATTTAAAATAAATTGTGTATGCTTGAAATTGTGCGAGTGTGATTTATGATCGGACTTGTACTAGCGCGCGCTCGGGACAACTTACACAAGCTAGCTTACAGAGTCAATATGTCGAAGACAAGCCAGCAATCCAAAAATGACATAAATCTAAACGATGGGAACTCCAGCTCTAATGCCGAGCGCAAGGTGGACGCTCTACTCTTAGCAAATCTTGACAACTTAAACATGTAAGAAAACAAAGTCAATATGTCGAAAACAAGCCAGTAACTCCCAAAATCAAATAAATTCTAAACAACGGTAACTCCAGTGGATACTTCGTCCTCCTAATGCCGAGCGCAAGGCAGACGTACAGTACAGGCCTGTTGAAAGTTTAACACTGAGCTGACGAAAAGGAGCCGAGACTCGGCTGCCGAGGGACCGAGCTGTGGACAGCTAGTGGCCGAAAAGTTGTCAACTCTCGGCCCCTCGGCAACTGGCCATGGAACTGTCCACAGCTTGACCACTTGGTAGCCGAGTTTCGGCAACTCAGTCGGCTCCTCGGCACTTTAAAACTGTCCACGACTCGGCAGTTCATTTGGCCTCTCAGTAGCCGAGTCTCGGCCACTAGCTAACGAGTGGTCTAACAATTAACATCTGAGAGATTAATGTTTAACTGTATATGATTATAACAAAACAAAACAAAACAAATAAAATAAAATAAAATAAAATAAATAAAATAAAATAAATAAAACCATTAAATAAACGGATGGAGAAAAGATACATTTTATGATTTTGTTTTCAGCAATTTACATCTGAGAGAGATTAATTATATAATAATAATAATAATAATAATTAAATATATCAGTCGTTAATGATAAGGAATATAAGTGTAAATAAAATAAATTAATAATAATAAATTAAAATATAATAATAATAGAAATAATAAAAAAATAGATAAATAAATAAAAAAAAACAATAATAAAAAAAATAAATAAATACCATTGAATATATGGACGACGGAAAAGTAGATATGTGATATTTTTCTCCCCGGAATTGCATAAATCTTTTTTATTCCATTATGGAGCGGGATTTTAAAACAAAAAACTGGACTTCTGCCATCGCAGTTTTAATTTAGTCATTAAATGTACCTATACAGGTAAACATCGATCAGGTGTCATAATCCTAATCTGTTAATCCCTTGTCATTATCAAATACCTGGCTTCATTACACGAAGTTCAAAACCTTTCCAGTACAATGACAAAAGAATGTCGAACAAACGGAGTTTTATTTGACACATTTTCTCCGAGATCGGCCAGACTTCAACACCTGTCATCAAACTTTTGATTTAGAAAAAAGTCGTCTAAAACGCTGCAGAAACTTGTTCACTGACACTGTAGATATATAAATATTATCTTCTCTACTAATTTTCGTACTGATCTCTCTTTGACTTACTCCAGAGTTGGATAATCTCATAGTTTCTCTCTAAAATACTGCGATATACGCGTAACTGCAGGCATGTTTAATGAACTGATCTTTTCTAGATAACGATCGAGGGGTCGAGTGGCTGAAAAAGTGGCGAGGAGCCAAGCGGCCGAAAAGGTGGCGAGCAGCCGAAAAAGTGCCAAGCAGTCAAAAAGTGGCCAAAAAACAGCCGAGCGATGGACAGTAGCTGCCGAAAAGGTGTCGAGCTGTTGATTACTATTGGCCGAGACATAACTGCCGAAAGGCGAGACGAGCTACCGAGTCGGCACTAACAGTGTTTTACTTTCGACAGGCCTGTACTGTTATACCTTTTAGCAGTCGGGACAACTTAAACATGTAAGAAAACAAAGTCAATATGTCGAAAACAAGTCAGTAACTCCCAAAATCACATAAATTCTAAACAACGGTAACTCCAGTGCATACTTCGTCCTCCTAATGCCGAGCGCAAGGCAGACGGTAAACATCTTGGCAGTCGGGACAACTTAAACATGTGAAATAACAAAGTTAATATGTCGACAACAAGCCAGTAACTCCCAAATCACAAAATTCTAAACAACCGTAACCCCAGTGGATTCTTTGTCCTTCTTATGCCCAACACAAGTCTGACGTTGTACCTCTTAGCAATCGTGCCAACTTAACATGTTAGAAAACAAAATCAATATGTCGAAAAACAAGCCAGTAACTCCCAAAATCACATAAATTCTAAACAACCGTAACTCAAGTGGATACTTTGTCCTCCTAATGCCGAGCGCAAGGCGGACTCTTTACCTAGCAATCAGGACAACGTGAAAATTGCTAGATTACAGGCCCTAGTTTCACAATCATTCCTTAATTTAGATTTTCCTTAACTTAAATTTTAACAAATTTCGGGAATCTCTTTTTAATGAAAAATAAACATTTTTGTTAAAAACAAAATATAGATGTTACAGGTTGTTGAAGTGTTCTTCAAAATGACACCCTAAATTCCTAAATATCTTAATATGTAGCAAAAATTATTAAGATTTCAGGTTTGCCAGATTTAAATTAAGAAAAATCTGGTGTCAGAGTCAATATGTCGCAGACAAGAAAGCAATTCTAAAAAACACATTATTTTGTAAAAACGGGAATTTCAGTGGATACCTTGTCCTCCAAATGCCAAGCGCCAGGCAAGGAAGCAGTATCTCAAGTATTAAAGGAAGTATTACTCGACCGGTGTTCGTAACCTAAGTTTAACTATCTCAAGGCGGCCGGTCTACTTCTTAGCAATCAAGGTTTCAATTTTAAAAATCCATACAATATTGTGATATTTAAGGAAATCATGAAATCAAGAAGTCCTTCGGAGTAGACCTTTAAAAGTTGAGGTCAGTTGAGCAATGGTGTTTCACAACAAGTAAAGATTTTTCTACTCTCGAGGATGTAAGGTCTGGGGTGGTGGAGGTAATTCATTCAGTGGTATTGTATTGTAACAATTTATAAAAACAACAGTTGTGTTCAGGGATCTGGGAGTAAACATGCAAGAATACTTATGACACATAACCTAAGATTAAAGACGGAAACCGGAATACCCGGAAAAAACCACCGATCTTTAGCAAGAAAACTGACACACTTTCTTACACTAGAATCAGCCTTAACGGGATTCGAACCTGGGCGTTGATGGAAAACTGTGATCTGTAAACGCGGACACTGAGTTCCATATTTAAAAATATTTAAAAAAGATGAATGTTATAATATACATGTACATATAGTTAGCACAACATTAATCGATCAACACTTAATTAAAATACCAAAATGCCGGAATAATGCATTTACATAGATTACCTAAATAACTGAAAACGATGCAAATGCTGGTTTCTTGAAAAGGTCGTTTTCAAAAATTTTGATTAATGTCAAATTCTCATTTTTAAAAGTTGTTTGCATTTCCTTTTAAAGAGGGAAACCTAGGTAGGTAACCGAGTGGTCAAAGTGTGCGATTACGGGTGACAGCGCCTCTAGCGGAATCATGAAGATTTAAATCCCGCTCTGGCAAAATTTTGCCGTGAGAATGTTTTTTCAGTTCACTTGCAGAATTTAGATGGGTTTTTACAACTTTACTTCATTGCACTTTACACTCCCCTTCAGGACAAAAGATTTGATTTATTTTTAGTAATCGTTGAAAATAATGAATTATAAAATTTTCTTGATAAAACATTGATGTATGGATTTATGCTGTATCGCCTCTAGGTAAATTTTCGAAACCTTATTTGAGAACATTTCTGTATTTGATATGAGTAACATTCTTGCACCTAGCTATACATTTTATTTAACGAGTTACAGAAAGAACAAACTGGATTTGAAAAAACTTGCTAACTAGTGGTGTTTTGTACGGAGCCTTGTTAGTACCACAGCATATACATTTTAAAATCTTGCGCACAATTTTTGAAATTGAGCGCACGACTTTTGCAAATCAAGCGCACAAAGATTAACGTGCGCTCCATTTAAAAATTGTGCCGCCTATTTTCAAAAGTCGTGCCCTCGATTTGCGAAAGTCGATCCCTCGATTTTCAAAAGTCGATCGCACAAATTCAAGATATATATGTCTATGGTATTAACGGAGCTTCGTAGTTTTAAAATAAACGTATGCAGACAAATGATACTGTTGATTTCAAGACGTTCAAACTTTTCTTCCTACATAAAACCTCATATAAGTTGACTTACAGCCGGCCCTACAGAGTGACGAAAGAAATTTTTTTATCAATAATTTTAGATATAACACAAAAGTATAAATAGTATACAATATAAAAGATGCATAGTGACGAGCAAAAATTTTAAAAAGCGAAAATATAAATCTGCTTCATGAATGGCAATTTCCGGAAAAACCGGTAAAACCGGAAACCTGTGTCCAAAGGCATTGCTTTAACCATTTCCACAGATAATCGGTTGGAACCTCCGAACAAAATTACACAATGAAAAATTTTAACAATTACGAAAAAGATACGATGTGAACTCCAGTGAAGGCGGCTAGAATTGAATATGCACGCTTCACCATTATCGTGACTCGACAGAACCAACCAAACAAAACCATGTATACATATACGTCAGGACAATTATTTCAAGCCATATTTTATAACGCGGGAAATGAATATATGTTTCTATTTGATTTTGTTACCTATACCAGCTGCGGAAAAATGAACTTCCTAAAAATCTATATTCGATATTTCCCACATGAATTTCCGTGAAAAACTACAATACAGATGAAAAATTGGATTTTTGGACTCGGATCTTATAAATCACCTATACAAACATATCAATAGTCTTCGTCAATTTTGGTTGGTCTGTTTTATTATTGTCAAACTTAGTAACAGCAATTTTATAAGGTATTTGAGAAGAAATATCTGATTGTGTTTATAGGGTCTGCCTCATACTAACGACCACTCAAGGCGACTTTAACATGCATGCATACAAGTCAGCGTGTCGCAGGCAAACAAACCAATCCCCAGTCATAAATTCTTGACATCAGTGATACTAATGCCGTAAGCCAGACAAGGAAGCTGTATCTCGAATTTTTATGTATGATTCGACCGGGGTAAGAACCCAATGCCTTCCACTTTTAAGCCTTACTTTTGAGCTATCGAGGCGGTCGGTCAGCTTTGCATTGGTGACTAAGTTCTTTTAAGCACACGTTAATGGATGAGAGTGCTGTTGGTCATCTGAGTTCGAATCTCAATCAGACAGTTTCTAGTATGATAATAATTTTAAGTTCGCTTGCTCCAGGTCGATGGTTTTTCGGATGCTCTTTGTTTTATTTAGCATTCCAGAACTGACCGCTTGGATATAATTTAAAAAAAAAAAAAAAAAAAAAAAAAAAAAAAATCTTTTTTTACACGTAAATACCACTCTTCGACGAGTTTAAAGTAGAAAACGCGAGTGAAATTCCAACTGAAAATATGTACTTGGCACAGTCCACGAAACCACGAACATTAATGAAAGCCAAATAAGACAAATAGATAAACAATTAAAGTGACGATTTATTTTAAAACTCCCCACTTCGGAACGGCACTGCAGTAAATATCTAATGATATATTTCAAAATTGAAAGTTACATAAATGTTTGAAGGGCAACTAAATAAAAAACTACTGATATGCAGTACCGTAGCTACCTATGAAGCAACCGAGGAAACTGCCTCGATAAAAATTTAACTAAGTACTTTTCTCACATAATCCAGATTAAACGATAGACCTATTTTTTGTATTTTTGTCCGATACCCGCCCACATACAATTTAAACTTTTAAACTATCCTCTAACCTGGATTACGAGGTTTAGTGGCGTGGTTAAACTAGTTTTCATGGCACAAAGCCATTCCACTTATTTAACAACAGTTGGTCTAGTTTTTAGCTTTTCTATTATACTGTATTATAATACCTTTCTTACATGTGAAAGATGTAAAACGTTAATGACACTATAATACATTATATATATATATATATATATATATATATATATATATATATATATATATATATATATATATATATATATATATATATATATATATATATATATATATATAGATTAATCTTTAATTCTTGCCTCGGTTTATTTAAGGGTGTAGTTACGGTACTTGATATGGTTTACGAAATCGAAAGTAAGAAAATTAGATAGATGCTTCAATATATGTACGTGTTAAAAACGAATTGAATGATGAGACATAGTATAAAAATAAAAATATCGAAAGGTCTCAATCAATTATTGGTCGCTATGAAAAACTTTTATTTCATATCATTGTAAAATCAAAAATGCGTAAATCAAGCGCAACTTCGATTCACACATATATATATACTCAAAACACCGAACATGTAAATATTTCAGCAATCTATTGCATGTATATATTTCACCTGTTAATGCTGATATGTAAACTTTAATTTAAATTTTTAGTTTGTGTATCTATAAAAATAATTGTTTCTTTTCAAAATAGTAAAATCTATTTCTTACCTTTAAGTTTTTTCAGGTATAAATTCTCCATTAAAGAACTTTTTTATATTTGTAAACATACTCAACAGACTTAAGCAATGTAATGAAAATCACACTTTGAATTCAATCAATGCTATTCTATATAGAGTATCACACTTCGACCTGATCAGGCAAGACAATCATGGCAAAGATTGATTATCGTGTATTTACTGCTATCAAATACTGATTATTGACTCGTGTATATATACGTGTATTTAAGCCCCCTTTCTAAGATAGAACATAGAGCCATGGGGTTATCAGTAATTGCAATTGATGACAACATCTAATAGCATTATCAAACGCATGCGTACTACTTTATGACTAACCGTACCCAAAGTTGCTCCAAGTATGTAAAGAAGTGTAATTGGCACATGTAATTTTATTTCTGTTTGTGCATCTTATCGATTTTTAAAATCTTTATAAGTTATGTTACAGGATATCAATACTTGTAATCCTAGTGTTTGCATACAACATTTAGAAATACATCTGTTTTGATCATAATTTAAAAACAAAAAAGGTGCAGCGAAGTGGAGTTTAATGGATTGAATTGGAGTTCAATGGAGTGAAGTTGAGTAGAGTGAAATGGATTAAATATTAAAGAGGGGTGAAATGGAGTGGGTGGAGAGAATTAAAAAGAGAAGTTGTGTTTCTGCCCCAGTCAAGATTTTTACCTTATATCGAAGCGCAAAATTCTGGGATGGTGGAGGAAATCGAAGTACCCCGTAAAAAAACATCACTATTGTTTGAAAGCAGTGTCGGTATCTGTTACTTCATTTCCGTTAGATTTAAAGTATGTCCAAAGGCTACAGACATGTCAAACTGGCGATTATCCTCGGCTCAGTGAAGAGAACCAATTAGGCATACAATGTCCACAGGAAAGTCAATCCATTGAAAGATTAACTTCCAATATGTCTAACTAAATCCATTGATAAAGCAGCAAGATCTTAAATACAATGTTAAATTAAAGGCAATCTTAAAGATAGCCTACACAGCCCTAGCGATTCTCCAGCCTTCGGCACCACAATCATGATTACGAAACTTAACTTGTTGTCCCACGTGTGTTCATAATGTGGATTGAACTAAATATCTTATTATTTTACGAGATAAACAATCTATATTAATCTGAAGGTTATCATGAATGTAAAAGGACCGACATAAAATCGAGAGAGTAATTACTAGTATAAGGTTAATGAATCGGTCTTTCTTTTATATTCAAAATGTGTATCTAGGTTTAAATTTACAATTAACACTGTATTGGTGTATTGGTATGTTTGTTTTGATGTTTCACCCTTTATAGTTCGAAATAAAATAATTTTTAAATGAGATATTAGGTGGAGTCTTACAAACGTAAATTATATAATATATGCTCTCTTGCTAAATTTATTTAAAATTACGATCCTCTCTTGAAAAATTAAGAAAAAGTTTTGTTGCCGGTGTTGTAAACTAATTTGCTTTTACTGCAAATTTTTCGGTTTAAGCAAAACATATCACTAATTTTAGCTAGATATCCTGTCTTGAATAAGATAGTCAGCGAATAAATCGCTTCAAATGGATCCAAGCTATCAGGGCATTCCCATGACGCGTAAGCAAAATATATGCTTACCTATTCAACTGCATCGTTAGAAACGGGAAAGTTTAGGATAGGTCTTCTGTGTTAAAAAAAGAATAATGTATATAAAAATTAAGAAGTAATATTCATCGCCACTCCGATAACATCTATATATGATTATAAATCTAATTAACGATATAATTATTACATGGATATAGCAATATGAGTTGCTTGGATGGTAGATAAGTCGTCTTAAGTGCTGGAGGACCCAGATTCGATCTCCGGCTGACCGGTTACAATTTTTTCCGTCTACATTGTAGCTTGGAAGTACTAGACTAGCAATTAATAGCTATATAAAATCAATTCGAAGGAATTTTGTTAACAATTTCGTATGGTACAATTAAGAGTGGAGTTATGATGTTTTACACCCCATCAAAATTATTTCATTTATGTCGAGGTGGCCAGTTTCAGATTGGTTGAGGAAACCGTAGTGCCCCACATTTTGCAAGCGAACTGACAGACTTTTCTTACACTACAGGATCTGCCCAAGAGTCATTCGAACAATAAATGGCACTGTGACTCGTAAACGAACGCTTTAGACAACTTGGCTATCATGTCCTCTAATGGTACCATTAGGTTTTCGTGACTTACTTGAAGAAATGTACATATAGCAGTTTTGTAGTGCAGTTGGTAGAGTACTTGCCTATGCGTGCCATAACCATGAATGTTTCTATTCAACAAACTGAAATTTCTTTTAAATTTTACAAGTGCCAATATGAATATTTCATTATTAAATGTATTAAATTTGTATGAAATTAAAACTGGAAATAGCGAGCCGTTTGATTGCAAATATCATTTTCAACAATTCTTTATTACTTATTTATAGCAGTTATTTCATGATATCATTTCAGCAGCATTAATTTACAAGTAAAATTTAAAACAGAGTCAATTAATCAATATTTGATCATAATAAGAATTTCTAAAGATCTATAAACGTTGAAATGATTTTAATTTCAGCGTGTGCTTATTTAAATATTCATGATATTCATTACCTATTGATTCTTTCTATATTTTATTTAAGTCTTACATTCTACGTTGAACATAGATTTAAAATGATTACAGAACTAAGAAGTTAGAACTAATTATCACATAAATGAAACTTAGTAATAAGAAAAGGTTACCTTATCAATGCAAAATTTAGATTTATTATATATTTTTTTCTTTTTCTTTTGAACCCCGGTCGGGTCATACATTTTAAATTTGAGATATTTTTTCAGCATAAAGGGACAAAGCATCGACTGGTTCACTCTAAGCGGATAAACTGTTAAAGGAATGGTAAACTTGTCTGTCGCATACTGAGTTGGTGATCTAGCACTTGACAAAAAGGCGACCTGCGTCTCGAGTGGCGCTAGTAAAGACAAAGGCATAGCTGATAAATTGCTGATGCGTTGTTAAACAACATTAAAATCAACCAACAAACTAATCTGTATATTTACTTGATGTTATTTTATAATTTTGTCAGATTTGTAGATTTCTATAAATGTCTTGTTAGCTATTTATCAATATCCTTTGACAAGGAAATCTTGTATTTTATCGTTGACTTTTTTAATTTTATTTTAAATATCTTAAATATCTTTAAAAAGATTCAATATTTTCTTCGAGATAAGCACAAACAAATATTCTAAAGACGCAATTTACTCAGGTTTCAACAATTAACAGTCTGCCAATTTGCTCTTAGCAATAACAGCTGCTGAAACAAATAGTCTGAACGTTATAAAAGAATATGATAATATTGATGTCAAATAGAAAATAAACAGACTGTCATGGCTTTTTTTGTGTGTTGATTTTCTTTTGTTTTAGTTTTATTATTTTTTTTTTACTGTTGTATAAGGTTCACTTTATCTACTGTGCCCGATGTACGTCGATAATTCCATATTCGCGCTTTTAAAAAGACGTTTTACTTCAGTGTCAGACCCAAATTAGGAATTTTATAAACTGGCTTCAATATGCTCTCTCTCTCTCTCTCTCTCTCTCTCTCATCTCTCTCTCTCTCTCCTCTCTCTCTCTCTCTCTCTCTCTCTGTGTTTGATTGTGTCTTTAATCGTTTTATTTTATTATCATTTTTGTTCGATGACTTGTTCACGGCTTTAGTCTATAATGTTCCTTTCTTTCTCTTTTCTTTATTATGAGTTGTCTTACTAAATGTTTCTTTCTTGTGTTCTGGTGTCGTTCATTCATTACGATATTCTCTTTGTTAAAAGTCTTTTCAAAGTTCTAAATTCATGTTCAAAGTACCTTTATGTATTTACGTTAGTAATACACGAAACGAAGCAAATAAATCTCAAAATAAATTACCTATAAATAAGTTCATGTGGTCTGTCATTTTTTTTTTTTTATTTATCTGGCTTGTCAAAAATTAGCTCTTTATGTCACGAAAAGACCCGAATGTCGACCGCTGTTCGGAGTTTATTATTTTTAGTCAAATTATCAGCCTATTACGAGTGCTTGTACACTGGAGCATGAATAAATTTTAAAAATAATAAGCTCATGGGATCTGTGAATTTTTTCTGCTTCATCAGGATACGAAACAGCACCTACCTTCTAGCTCCATATGTCATATAAGAGAGATTAATGTCGACCACCGTTCGGAGCTCATTTCTTAGTAACATTACCAGCCAATAAAACGTGCTAGTACTCTGAAGCATAAATCAATTTTAGAGATAAATATCTCCTGGGATCTGTGAATTTTTTTATCTGCCTCGTCGGGGTACGAAACAGCACGTACCTTCTAGCTCCATATGTCATAAAAGAAAGACGAAAAGACGAATGTCGACCACCGTTCGGAGCTTATTTCTTAGTAAAATTGCAAGTGCTTGTACTCTGAAGCATAGATAAATTTTAGAGATAAATATTTCATGGGATCTGTGAATTTTTTTATTTGCTTCGTCTGGATACGAAACAGAACGTGCCTCCTGGCGACAAGACACAAATGTCGACCGCTGTTCGGAGCTCATTATTTCTTAGTGAAAATATCAGCCTATTACGAGTGCTTGTACACAGGAGCAGAACTAATTGTTAGAGAAAAATATCTTAAACCCCTCAATCTTTTTTACTGTTAGGGATAGGAAAAAACCCGGAAGAGATGGTTAATTATCTTTACATGAGGTCATATTTAAGTGTGAAGCAGTTTGTAATCGGATAAAATGCAGGCTTAGTGATTATACTTAAGTGCAGACAATTTAAACATCTTACTTCTAAACTTAATTAAAAAACGCTGATCTGATACAAACAGTCTGGTAGGAAAACATGACGTGTAGATCTACTTAAATAAATTTTTAGGATGTAAAATGTACTTTAACCAAAATCAATAACCATATTACTAATGATATATATGAATGATGTAAATTTGTTTAATATTTATATATATTTATTTATTTTATTTTGATGGTTAAATTTTGATAGTTCTGTTCGTAAGTTAAACTTGGAGTCAATTAAATTTTAATCCAAGGTGAAATTTTGACCAAAAAAAAACTCTATACCATGAAATTGTTCCAACAAACTCTTTCAAAATTGTAAAACCACACGTTGCACGTATCTATGCGTATAAGAATAGGGACTGGTTGCTGCTAAAAAAAAAACAGTTTTCAAAAGCCAAAAGACGGGAAAAAATAGGATATCATGATATAAATGAACAAAATTTACCGATGTTTGAAGCTTACTTGACATGAAGAAATGATCGTCTCCATTAATGTTAAATTAATCGAAAATACTTCATAAGAGTTTAAACTCATTCAATTTGCAACCATGTTCACTATATTTAAATAAGTTAAATTTTAAGCCCCCCACCCCCACCCCCAGTACTATAGGACCATCATACATTTGTTTAAGTTCCTGTATGGGTTTTACTTAACCATTAAACTTCGCGGTTTATTAAAATTAGCGCGAAAGCCATTCGATCGAAACCATCATAGATCGATTACAAACAAAGTTCAACGCTTATATTTACGATCCGTGGCTTACAACTTACAAATGTTTTAAATTTGATTAATTCATTCATGATTTTTGTGGAAATTCCTTGTGAATACCGAACAGGTTTTAACTGCATCAAACTAGGTTAGCTCCGCCCGCCCATACTCAGTTACCAATGTATTCATACCTTCCCGTGATGCAAAACCATGACGTCAGAATACGAAAGGTCGCACGTGAAGCTTTCAGTCTATGCTGTGATAGATCGAATCACTCATCAAATAGTTTATTACAGAGAATTTGATTTGAATTGTAAATGTAGCTAGTTGTCCCCATATATGTGTTTTTATGTCTTATTTGACTCTTTAATCAATGACTTGTATGTTGTTCTTGGGATGTGTTGGCTCTCGCAAACTATTTGTTTTCAGCTTCGAATTTTATTATTGTATTCCAAAACACGCATATATAGAGACAAATCTACCTAAGGTTATGACACAGAAAACTAGTTATCATAATGGTTCAATAGTTTTTACAATATATATATATATATATATATATATATATATATATATATATATATATATATATATATATATATATATATATATATTTCAATTTATATACGTTTCATTATGATCAGATGCTGTAAAATGCTTCCTATTATAATTCATTTGTCTGTTTTATCACATCAAAGTCACATATTTAAACTTATTTTCATCATCATGGTTTTTGGAAACCAAGCGACATTTAAAAAGCAATATTTTATGATATTTTCAACTACCATTTTATTGTTTCATTATAATAAAGGAAAGGAGCCTAAATTAGCAAAATGTTAGCAAACCAAAATATACTTACACATTGCTATTTCAAAAGGGCACAAAACTCAAAAGAAGCAACAAAGCCAACAGAAGACATAACACACGAGAATCAACTAATATACTCCATTGTTTTAGCGGTCGGTTGGCGGTAAGGTTGTTTAACGTTGCATCAGAAATATTTCAGCCATACTTGACGACAGCAAATTTAATACCACTAAAGTTTATTCTTAAAAAACTGTTTGTTAATGCCTTTTTATGTTAGAATATTTATTCAGTTTTTATATTATTCAATAATCATACGTACAAACAAAATTCACATTACACAAATAAAGGATACCAGAGCAAGAGTAAGACTCTTATATATTGAAAAATTAGTCTCCCTGAGAACAATATGATATACATGTATATATAAATCAACACGGAATTACAAATGTTAGAATATTACATAGTATGCCTTAAAATTATGCAAATTAATAAGCACCATAAAATTGCTAGATTAATATGTCAGTACGCCGCAAAAAAGCATACAAGTCAGAGTGTACTAAAAGAGTGAACCAGTCGAAAAGCTGGCCTCTTACTGTAGAACACCATGCAGTATCACAAGTTTAAAAGTTTCTTAAATGACTCTATCGGAATTCGAATTAAGGACATCTTATTCTCAAGCCTGGCGCTCTTATACCGGTTCGATCCGCACTTTGAACGGGTATTAGATTCAATGACGATTTGAAATCACGTGATATATTTGAGTTTAGTGTTGGGTACAACCGGAAGTATTGATCCTCGGTATATCACGTTATTCTTACAAATATCGCAATATGCACAAAGGTTATCACAATATTCTCGTCCTTTACTTAATCTCTGTTTTATAAATTTAAAACGTCCGCCTTTTTACTTGTGTACTGTAATGTAGAAATATCCAACAACAACAACAACAACAAGAACGTGGTCTAAGAATTTAATTGAATCGGAAAAAAATTGATTTTGATAACTTATCATTGCAAATTATATATTGAAACAAGTAAACAAATTTGAGTGGCTTTATATGATTTTGAATATCTACAATACTGTTGTGTTGGTTGCCTATTTCAGTAAACTGGCTTTTACGGCATTGAACCACAGTTAAGCGGTTACAAAAATGGACTGAACCCCGGAATGATTACAATCATTTTTAAAATTGGCTTATTTCGTTGAAAAACAAAAATAAAGTTGTTATCCTGATTGTTTCTGAATATCTATTATTTATACCTTATTTGTTGTTTTTGTTACAATTCAAATCGACACGGGGGATCTTAAGACTTTAAGAAAAAATATGTTGCCTCAGTAGGTAGTTCACACTTAGTAATTAAGGTCACAGCTACTGAAACATTACAATTTTAGAGTTCTTTCTTGAAAGTATATGTATTTAATGGAAATCGATTTTTCTGTCAAATCTAATGTTGACCGTAATACCATTTCATCTAACGAAAAGTTGCGTGTGTTGTATACCAGAGTGGATCATTAAACGTTTACTTATCAAAGTACGATTGTACTTAACGAAATAATACGACTTTCTACACTATTTGTGAAGTGTTCAGTATTTTATATATTTACACATATCTTACCTAGTCCTTGTTTAAACCCTTGCAGTAAGTATACAAAATAAGCCTTATCTAATTTACATAAAAAATTATTGAAGTATGTATTATGATTCACATCATCTGATTTTTTTAATGACGTAAGCGATAAAACTACTTGTAAAATTATGTGGGAGGAAACTTTTTAATTAAACACGCAAGAGATGACAAATGACGTAAATGATTATATTTGTTTAAAAATGGAGTAAACGATATACTTTTTATGAATGGCGTGAGCGATGACACTTTTGAAATGACGTAAGCGACACAAAAACTTTATAAATGACGTTTACAAAATCAATTTTATAACAAAACGTGAGCAATCTAATATTTTTTTTCATTTTGACACTTTTTGTCAGTATCATTAACGATAACATCTTTTAAAAAAGAACTTGGGGTAAATGTTTGTTATAAACGATGTGGGCAATAAAACATTTTATCAATGACATAAGCAACAACACGTTTTATAAATGAAGAGAGAGAGAGAGAGAGAGAGAGAGAGAGAGGGGGGGGGGAGGCTTTTTACAAATCACAATAGCAATAACATTTTAATGACTTGGGAGAAACCAATGTTGGTGGAAAACTTCACAACTAAACTTAAAATGTATAACAACCGTCATCACAAAATTGTTCACGAAGTCACTGTATCCAAACTAGATAAACTTGATATATTTGACTTCCCATAGTTATATTTTCTTTTTATTCTCAAATTTAATTTTGATTTAAAATGTATTCGACCGTCATCACAAAATTGTTCATGAAGTCACTGTATCCAAACTAGATATACTGGATATATGACACTTCTCATACTTTTATTTTCTTTTTATTCTCAAATTTAATTTTGCACGTGACAGGATTAGCTAGATAAAAGATGCTTACCTTCCGAAGCTTCCGGTCTCACTTCCTTTATGGAAATTCACATGTACCACTTAGTTGGCGACTTTCAAAGATTTTACTGTTTTTGGGGGAGTGGTTGTGATTTGGAGAAGGACGGGTTTATCTCTGTTTGATTTTCTAATTTTTTAAACCAAAAATAATAAGATTAATAACAACAAAGGTTATTGCAACACGAGCATGAAATAAACAGAAACATACAAAAAAAAAAAGAAAAGAAAAGAAAAGGAAAACAACATATTTAATCAATAATTGGCGTGGTAGCATTTTTTACAAATAAGGCAGAATATATATATATATATATATATATATATATATATATATATATATATATATATATATATATATATATATATATATATATATATATATTATTAGTTATCTGGTTTTTAGGCAGGTGATATGGAATTTTACAACCTTTCTGATTATCTTATTTCCTGAGGCGCAGCCGAAGGAAATAAGATAATCAGAAAGGTTGTAAAATTCCATATCACCTGCCTAAAAACCAGATAACGAATTTATCATTTTATTCAGACTTAATATTTCAAAATTTTGTAGATTAAAAAAATCAATAAAAAGAAAAACCGTATATTTGTAAAATAAAGTTTATGTTTCGAGCAGGGGACCAGGTCGGACTCAAATTAGAATGTAAACATTGTGAGAGTTACTTCCCTTTTGCCGTGTATCGGTCACCTGGAGTAAGCGATGTTGAGTTTAATTTATTAATAATATCGGAAATCGAGCTTAAAATTTAACTAGAATTTTAAGATAATACACAATAAAATATGCATCATGTGTCAAATTGATTGATACTTACAAATTAAGCGTAAATTTTACTCTGTTTATTGCCCAATTGAACTGTATGGTGGCGGCCATTACCGCTCTATTCACTCTTTCTTATTACCTGTGTAATTTTTATTTATTACCCGAGTGAATTATTTATCACCCGTGTAAAATTGTAACATCGGTATTTACAAGGACCTTATTATCCAATCAGATCGTAAAGAAATTATCTGAATAATGATAAATATATATATATATATATATATAACATAACATGCGATCGGACAACTATGGAATGATTATTTTCCATAGTTGCGCCACCCCAAGGAGTCAGATTTTTAAAAAAAATTATATACAATTAAAGAACACATGGTGAAGGAAAAATTTCACCAAATGAATTTAAGAAAATTTTGGCTAGTTTTTGAAATAATTAAAATTTTAATGTAAATTCCAATTGGAATTCCAATTGGAAAAAAAAATCATATATATCAATAGTAAAAAATATTATAAAGCCAACATTCTACATCATTTTAAAATCAGCAAGTTAAATGCAGCTTTAAACATTGGGGAATTTGTAATATGCCATCGTTTTAATTAACGCACTATTGTGTTTATTTGATTCTGTTTAATTCTTAAAAAAAGGTGTATAAGGAAATAATCCTTAGTTTATACGTACCCTTTTTTCTCTCTTCTTTTATTTTGTATGTATTTGCTCAAGGATAAATATTTTAAATTTGACAAAATGCTAACAAGTAAAAGTTTCCTAAGATATTGTTTTGAAGTAGAAATATCGAAAATTTTTAATATAAAAAGTTACCTAAAAGCTTTAAAAATAAGTAAGTCTGTTATGAATAAAACAATTTTTTAAAATTGCAAAAAAGTATAGTTTTAACAACAATTATTTTCACTTAAGGAGTAGATACTATAATGGTTCTATTTTGGTTGATAGAAAAAGGGTTAAATTTTATTATATCTCAATTCTTATCACAAGTTTTATCATATTTTCATGCGTTTAAATGCAGTAAAAAAGGTAAGTTTTACTCATCAATAAAAATGTCATGTTATGCATTTTTTATATCAATCTTGGTTGTTGAGAAAAATATAAGATTTTTTGTCTGAGTTCATACCATACCTTTTTTTTTACTATGTTTATTTGATAGAAATTGTTTCTAACTCTCGTATATGATGATATTTTCCACGTTATTTTAATATTGGTACGCGCACACACGCACACAAAAAAGATATATATATATATACGATATATATAAAAATATATACGGTATATTATTTTTGACCTTTCCTTAATCAATCAATTTCAAAACAGTTAAATTACAAGAACTGTCAGTAAGTTGAATGAAGTCTTATATATAATTTAGCTTGGTCGTTTCACCGAGGCTTTTTATCCCTTATGTAATACAAAATGTAATATGTGCAATGGTTGCTTTATAGAAGGTGATTGGCATTTTGTAATAATTTGAACTTTTTTTTGCAGACTTTAGATATATTTTATTTCAAGAGCGTGAAATTGCTTGTCCAGGTTTTAATGTTTTATCTAATGAAGAAAATTTTCAATATGCCTTAGAGAACGAGGCAGTGTAGATTATATTTTGTAGCATTTTATGAAGAATTTTTAAACGTAGATCATTGTTTAATGATATTTTAATGTCTTATATAAGATAAATCTTTGTTTTATATTATTTGTTTTTTGATGTATGTATAAATAGTGTCTCACAAGAATTTTAGACTGGACAACATAAATTTTTTAGAATTCCATAAATATATATATATATATATATATATATATATATATATATATATATATATATATATATATATATATATATATATACATACATATGTATGTATGTATGTAACATTTAAAAACTATTTATTATTTATGTAATAATGTTTACCTTTTTAAAATGTATTTCAGATTTTTATTCATTTTTTTAAATGTTACTTTTTATAGTTGACCGATTATAAATTTTACAAAATTCCAGGTACAGTCTACTTGCTTTTAAAGCTCCTTTTTTGATATTTGTTTATAACGGTCAGTTATTATTGTTCCTATTTCATGTTTTAACCAAAGTATAGACTTGTATACAAAATATTATTTCTAGTTAAAGTCACATTTATTGCCTTAATTAACATTCGCTACAGTATTTAGTTAAAAGGGAGGAAATATCACAAAATATAAATTGTAACAATTTATCCAGATTTTTTACATATGAAGTATGACATTATGTCAATGCGAAGTTAGAGAGAAACTTTATTAGTGCGCACTCATATTTAAAAAAATCCCTTTTCGGTTATTTAAGATTATTTTCCTTATTTTTTTTAAAACGTATGTCGTCTTAGTAGTTCTGACCTTTACAAGACTTTTTTGAATTAAATTGTCTTCTCTTTGTACACATAGTAAAACAACTTTCTTTTTTAGAACAGAACGAAAGTTAAAAAAAAACCCACAAGACATAAATCACCAAATTTAATATTCTCGACTTATTATCTCTGACTTTCCAAAAGAAAGAAGCTCTTCTTTGATTAGAACATTTATTAACAATAGAAAACTAGTGATTAAAATGAATATATATTACAAAGTATCCAGACATTATTACATAGTTTTCTAAATAATTAACCTGTTTCATTTGTGACATATGTGCAAATTTCGGAAATTCATTCCTCATTAGCGACAATAGGAGCTCATAGGGTTGATAGATAAAAACCATAATTAAAAATAAACAACTTACCTGTATGATAACCATCAAATACAAATTCCAAATTATCAATATATAATATTTATAGATAATTAAATCATAAAAACATGTCTTTGTTGACTGTTTATGACGTAGGAGAAGTCAAACCCAAAGCATGACTACGATATATTATTAATTGAAGTATCAGGTGACTGTACATCATGACGTCCATATACCCGATGAATTTTTCAATGTCCATTTGCTTATTACGTCGTGGTGTTGTTTGATCGCCTGGCGTGATTAGTTTGTGATAAAAATAAAATAAAAATAATATGGAAACTACATTGTGGACATTAACATGTTGCTTAGTTTACAAACCCATCTTTACACACTAAAGCGTTGTCGGATTCCTGTAGCTCTTCCAGTGGTTTTGATTCCCGGTGATATTGCGTAACAATTGAGATAACGTCAAAAAACTTGTTATGTACTGTAATAACGAGATAAAAAAAGTGCGTAAAAACAGTATGTAGAAAACTAAATCATAATTTGCAAGGTAAAATATGCCTGAATCTGCTTAAACTAATGTAATAAATTACTAGCATTCCTGTTAGGTATATAAGTGAATATTTATAAGTATTTTTGGAAGTAAAATGTTACGAGATAAATTTACTAAGGATAAATAAACTGCTACTAGTGGACAAAAAAAAAAAAAAAAAAAAACAGATTAGCAGCACTATTAATCTATTATGAACCTCTCCCGAGGGAACCGTTCTCCAATAGTGTTGTCTGGAGAGGTATAGTGACCGAGCCGATTAGTACATCACATGTCTTTCTTTTCCAATCTATGTTATAAGCTTTCAGAAATTGCTTTAAAATGGTTATAGAATATTTCGTGGCTTCCTTCGTTTTTTTTAGATGTGAACAGGTCATTCAGATCTTCTGAATTAATATTTTAAAACCGGTCGTCGGAAGCCATTTTGTATCAGACGACAACAAAACAAAGCGCCAACTGAACAAAGGGAAGTAATTTGATTTGGTTTGCGGGTGGTCACGCGAGGGACTATACTTTGATGTCGGGAGACTATACCTAGTATAGTCCCGTTGCTATGCATTGTAAGGGACAGATGATTTCTACATAAAATAGTATTCATGTAGTTATCCAATGATTATTCAACAAATTAACATGTGATGTAATCACAAATAAAAGATAAAAGGAGTTATTAATATTGCAATAATACTTTAACAAAATCACAATTATTACTAAATAATCTAGAAATCTAAATGAGTATTCTTGTAAAATCTACCCCATTTATTTCTCAAATTATCACAAAAGTTTTGAGTTTCAATTAAAAAATGTTCTGGTTTTGCATTCCTTCTACGTAATATTGTTTTGTCAAGGATAATTTCATTATCAGTTTCACTGAATAATGCTTGAAAATCGATCTTATTGTACGTATGAATGCAAAATGTACAATAAAACAAGAATATTTGTTTATTGTGATAACAGATTCATGAGTTCAAACCACGACTAGGAAACGGGAAGACCAATATGCCCAGTAAATTACATCTAGTGTCCTTTATGAAATACAAACCAAAGGAAAAGATTTATAGACCTAATTAAAAAACTTTTTAAAACTAGAAAAAATTGCGATATGGTCACATTTATTCATTAGTAGAACTTATCATGGAAATTCAGTTGCCATCCGCTTAAAGGCACACAGTTTTGTTTTACACATTGTTGGTTAAAATGAACCCGACTATAGTGATTTGATTTAATGTCATACGTGTCACGTTTCTAGCAATGTAACTCAAATCTTATGATGTAAAATGTTTGTATTGATTTAATTTTAATGATTTAATTGAGATAATTGAATTTATAATACAGAGTTTTAATTAAAATCGATAACAAATCTTAAGTGGGGTTAGGAAAGTTAGGAAAAAAATCAGACATGTGCCATATTTATGGGATTAGATTTTACTTTAAATATTGGAAAATTAAAATAAAATTTTCGAACTTTTTTTTTCGTTTTACTTTTCTATTTTCTGAGGATGCTGACAATATGGTTTCAATAAGATTTTAGTATTTTTCGCTATGCTTCAAATAACTTTATATATATTTATATATATATATATCAAATTGACAATTGTGGTATCGCGAAGATGGTCAAAGTTTTTTTAAATTGGTGAAAATGCTTTGAGGTTTAAAGATAATTGCTGTTGCACTTTTACATAAGTAAGGATACTTATTAAACCAAAAAGTACTGACATGATCTAAACTACCCAGTCAAATAGGACAAGGGATTGTTTTATTATACTTACTCTACGTATATACGTATGTTACACGACTAAGAAAATGCTGTAAATGATAATTTAATATATTTTGAAAACGGTATGATCTTAACATTCGAGAAAAAAATCAGTAGACTATTTATGCATCAAATAACAGGCTTTTAAATACGGATTTGAATACTAAATGTCTATAAAGGTTCAGGAGAAATCGAATAGACTATTATATAAGTTGAAATAATGTTGATATAAACGTACTCTTTATTTTGTTTATTTCTTTTAGATCAGTAAACAAATTTTCAATGCGTAAGGGATATCGATTTCTACTTTATGTGCAAATGACAGACTCCGTCGAAAACACTCCATGCATTAAGAATAAAAATACCATGCCATTTAAATATTTAAATACGTGTTTTGGTCCAAAGCAATTAACGTGTGTTTTCAATTACTGTAGCGCCTTGTATCCCACACTTTCAACTGAAAAATTCATTGTGATTCTAATTGCAAGTCAAAAAAAATTAAATGAAATAAAACATCAAAGATAAATAAATATGGTTTTAAAAGCCTTACCATTACATCTTTGATTGCATTTAAAAATTGTTTATTGCGTCGTCTTTAAAAGAATAGATATCATGATATTAAAATAAATTTGACATGCATTTTATCATTCTTTTAGTTAAATCAAGCACAAACATACCGGTTCATTTTCAAATTAATCCACTGCAACTAACTAATAATAACTAGACATTGTCAGTGAGCAGGTGCACTGACCAACAAGGCTCCCATCGCCTGCACATTTTTTCAATCAAAATTTGTTTGGAGGGGAATTAAAACGCTGATAAATATAGCTCTTGTTTGCGATTTGCGAAGAGAAGTATTGTTAATACAACTTTAGATTATGCTAATTATTTGCAGAAAGTTTCAAGTTGATATGACTTTCCATTCCTGACAAAATTGTTGTACAAATTTTGGGCTTCGAAAAGAATAATAATAATAATAATGATGATGACGATGATGATTTTAATAACAAAAGGTACTAAATCAATAAGTCTTCCCCGCCTTTGTGGGATGGGAGACTTAATAAAAAACAGTATAAAATAATGTCTTGTGCGTGGAAGACTTAATAATTATAATAACTGCCCCCCTTATCGCTATCTCGCTACACTGTAAGATTAATACCAAAAGATATAAAAATATCGATTGTGTTCCAAATGGTATGCTTGGAGTGTCAAATATATCAAAATTATTCTCGCCAGATGAGGAATGAATTTCCGAAAAGTGCTATATGGCTCAAAATTTAATAGGTATTTTTGTTAAACATAATAGAATATGGGCTGATTTAAAGGCAATTCTTATAAAAATGCGTTAACTCTCAATTCACTTTAAACGACCAAATTGTTTGTAATAATCAAATGCAAACATGCCAGCCCATGTTGAAATCACAAACTCAAAAGCAAAGTAAAATCTATGAAAACTGGTAAATATTCAATACAAATACCGGTTAAATTTTGATAATTTTGGTAACTTATTTCTAAATCTAAAACATATAGTGTTAGAATACAAAAAATTATTATTCCTTGAAAATGATGTTTGTGAACATTTTAAAAGACATAAAACGATTATTCTTCAGAACATTTATTTCAGGGAGCTTATATTACAGTTTGATTATCAAATTTGATAAGTTTGATTGAAAAATAAATTACATCTGACATTGCTTGATAAATTATTTTCTAATTAAAAAAGTAAAATTTAAAACAGTTGTTATTTCGTAATGATCAAAAGAAATCTAAGAATGTATTGAATTTTATTATTGGATAAGGATTCTTCGTGATTATATTACATAATCTTAACGTAAACATGCTATATTGGAGTTTAATTTCTTTGATTAGATAAGGCTTGATTAAGTTGTGTGTTGAAGCAAAACAGAAGTATAATAAATGGCATTGTTAGGAATTTTTAAATAGAATTTTATAAAACATGCTATTCGTACCAATAGAAAATTATTAGGATTGTAAAGGTTTTTCAAAAGTTCTTCAGCAGATCATGTATATTCTATCAGATCCTTAATTCTTGTGATTATTAGGGGCCTATAATAGCATTTTCGTTAAGAATTTTCTTTTCTGATTCTTAATTATTGAGATCGTTAAGATTATTGAATAAATAGCTATTTTTTACTACTTTACATCTTACTTTTAAATCTACTTAAGTTTAAGTGTTTATATTAACTAAGTCTGTGATTACAGGTACAGTAATATTTATATCACACCAGCCAATGATATTTTCAATTTTAAAGAAAGTAGTTTCATATGGTAACTTAATACAAAATTACTTTTTAACTCAGGGATATTTTAATTTGAACGTAGATTGGTATGTCTGTGTTTTATTATGTTATAAAATCCAATTCAAGATCGAAAACGTTTACAATATTTTTTAAAAAATCTAAATTTTGAAAACACGATTTAAGCGAATAAAACGTTCTGCAATGGTCATGCAACCAGTCACCCTAAAAAAATCAAAACATAAAAATGAAAGGTTTCCAAATATCAAGTAAAGCAAAACATTATCGATCTAAACCTGCATTATCTCTTATTTGATTTGTGATGTTTCTTCACATTCCTGATGAATCGTTAATATGCAATCATGTGCTCTCACCACAACAAACAAGATGTCTTGCAAAGGGTTTGTTCAAAACAAGCTTTAAAAATAATCTAAATACATTAATACAATTTTTTTTTCTAGCTTAAACATTTTTCTATTTTCGGATTTTATTCTGTACTAAAAAAATTTCAAGAAAATTCCGATGACATTTTGTAAAATTTAATTATAAGAATAATAATAATAATGTAAAAAAAATTGTAAATTAGTGATAATTGATTTTTTCAGTTCTTATTTTCTTTCATAATTATCTTTCTTGTAGTTTTGACGTTAATTTGGATTGGCTTTATTATGTTATATAACTGCAAATTTAACTTTTTTAAATTTTTTTTAAAGATAGAAATGGTAGAAAGCAGGGTGATAAATGTTCTATAAGGGGTTAGTAGGTTTTATAATTATACTTAAAAAGATCATATCGCGCGTATAAAAAGGTAGGCATTTAATAGCACTGAATGACCTTACAGACGGTAGACAGAGACTGTCAGCGCTGAAGAAAACTGAAAAATCTACATTGATTACTCACTTTGTATTGATATACTAATAACACAATTAAGGATTGTGTACAGCAAATTAGGCATAGAAAATTTGTAAAGAGCAAAAAGTATTTAATTTCTGTCTTGGTCATTCTACCTTTTATGCAATAATTTTTTATAATCTAAATTGAATTATGTTTGAATTTTCAAACAAAATCGTACTTTAATAAATATAAAATAAAATAAACTTTGGGATCATATGTGATTTACATATAAATATCGTCGGTAATGAGCGAGATCACATTAAACATTTCATTAGGTATGGAATAAAGCACAAACATACCTGTCCTTGTCCAAATCACAATCCCAAAAACAAAGTAAAAACTTTGAAAGCTGGAAAATTTAGTTATACATGTGACCTTCCATCAAGGAAGTGAAGCCGGTGCTCCGGAAGGGTCAGCACCTCCTGTCTAGGTATAAAAATCACGTAATAAGAGTTTTAGATGGTATTTTTTAAAATCATGCAACTCATACAATTCAATCTACTAAAATATTTGGTATAGTTTTTTAGCTCACCTGAGATAAAAGCTCAGATGAGCTTTTGCTGTCCATTTTCGTCCGTCGTGCGTCGTGCGTCGTGCGTAAACTTTTTACATTTTATTCTTCTTCTCCAAAACCACTGGGCCAAATTTAATGAAACTTGGTGACCATCATGTGTGGGTTAAGCCCTTTTAGATTTGCACAAATGAAGGAGTTATGTCTCCTTGGGGCCCAATAAGGGCCCAATATTCTCCTCTGAATTACAAGAGATATACCTTAGTTATTTCATTTTTAACATCCTTAGGTCATCTATTTTAAGATTTGCACAAATGGTAGCCATGGGGCTCAAAATGGGAAAATTGTAAGGCACTGAGTGGGGAAATTGCTAAAAAATATATATATTTATCACTTTATCTTGAAAACTGTTAACTTTTTGTATAAGCATGTATATTAGAATATTGTAGGTATTGATATGACGATCATTTTGATATATAGATCAAGGTCATATGTTGAAAGGTCAAGGTCACAGCTGCAAAATAAGGTTTAGATTGCTAATTATCTTGAAAACTATTAACTTTTTGTACAGGCATGTATATTAGAATATTGTAGGTATTGCGACAACGACCATATTGATATATGGTACAAGGTCATTTGTTGAAAGGTCAAGGTCACAGCTGCAAAAGAAGACTTAAACTGCTAACTGTCTTGAAAACTATTTGTATAGGCATGTATATTAGAATATTGTAGGTATTGTGACAACGATCATTTTGATATATGGTTCAAGGTCATATGTTGAAGGTCAAGGTCGTAGCTGCAGAAGATGACTTAGCTAGCTAATTATCTTGAAAGCTATTAATTTCATGCATAGGTATGTATATTAGAATATTGTAGGTATAAACATGACAATCATATATGGTTTGAGGTCATATATGTTCAAAGGTCAAGGATATAGCTGCATAAGTATATTGAAATTGATTAATGATTTGGAAATTATTCATAGCACTTCAGTTACATCATGCATATTATATAAGCTACTTATAAATGAAATGTGAGTGGATATTTTTTTATTAAATTTTGTGGGAGTTCTTAACTTGAGAAAACTTTTAATATATTACTAAATATACTAAGTACTTTATATTTTGTCTATTGCACTTTGCAAACAATATTGGACATATATTCAGGTGAGCGTTAAGGCCCATGAGCCTCTTGTTTAAATTAGATGAGTGTATTAACCTGCATTTTTACATCAATAATTGTATAAAGATATGTGGCAGTAAATTTAACATCAGAATTTTATAAGGTTTCAAATTTTATGTTATATTTTATTTCGAGCAACAGTTGAACTGTTATATAAATAAGTTTTGAATCATAATAGTAGTATTCATTTAAAATGTATATCACAATAATGATTAATAAAACACGTAAGTTCCATAGGTGATTTAAATTTTTGACGATAACTGTTTAATAAGAACAGTACTTTAAACAAAACATTTTATTAGTTACCAAATTAAAGTTATTTTTGTATGGGGAATATATTTACATATAACAAAATATGTTTTGATTTTTTTCAAAATGCTACTTTGTCTATTTACAAATCAAAGACGGATTTATGAGTGTTTTCAATGCTTCAAATGTTAGCTACGATAAAAAGTTAGGGGTGACCCTTTTGGCATCAGATTTTTCATATCTTATATAACTTTGTCTTTAAAAATTACCTAATAGGTTTTGTATTATATTCATGTTAAATTTGAAATCAAAATTATTGAGTCATAAAATTCATGTGTTTAACATGTGCTTTATATCGTTTACTTTAGAATGATAGGAAAGACAATAACTGTGTATAAATATCAATAATTGAATAATTTGAAAAGTCAGAATGCTTTGTCTTTTAAGATTATTACCTGAATATCTTTAGTGTCATGATTGATTAACATGTGTTTTGTGTCGGTAACTGTAAGTTTGGAAAACAGAACTTGTTATATCAAATTTTATTATGTACCAAAATTATAATAGTCTTGATTTATTATAAAGGTTACGGATTAATTATTTCATACCTTTAAAATGTGATAAAATAGAAATAGAGATCTATAGATCAAATAAAAAATTAAAAAGCTACTCAAATAAAACTCCTCTGGAAACTATGTCAAGGACATTTGTGGTTAGTTTAAATGATGTTGCAAAAGCATGAGAGATACATGTAACAAGACATCTTTTCTTAGCCAGTCAAAATATTGCCAAATATTTGAAACATGAACTGTCCTCCATAATGTTAAATGACTAGATGTAAACTATATTTACTAGTGAAGAAAAAGGCACGATATTTAATAAAACAGGTACTGAATGTTATGCAAATGAAAGAGCATTTACATGTAGTTGCTTGAGAAATTGCATTCCATTATATTGTGATTTTGTACCCAAATGTGTAACTTGTAATTTCAGCAACATTTAGAGGTTTATCAAATTTCAGAAATAAGCAACTCGCATTTATAACTTACATTAAGACCTTACTTAACATTTAGTGAAAGAACAACAACAAAAACTAAGTATATCTGATACGGTTGACGACAAACAAACACATGAAGACAAATTCATTGAGAAGGACATGCTAAATAACACTTATTAGCAACATGGTATACAAATTGAACACCAAATTCAAATTATACAAACAGAATTCGTAAAAGTAATCTTAAAAGGAAAATAACCAAACTTAAAATATACAAACACATCCATCTTGTAGTAATCTGTTTGAGTAATGTATAATGTACTGACGTTTAAGTTGATTTCGGCTAGCGACAATGAAGTCTAAAAACAATTTTCTACTTTTAACTCTTGTCAAAGATTCTTAAAGTTATATTGATGTACATTTATATCATTTATATATTTTATAGCGCCGAAAATAGCATAAGCTGAGATCCAAATTTAATTTTTTGAAGTCTTTTTATCAAACAATTTCATGACAAGCCTTGATTGACACCGAGACCCTATCCTGTTTTATCACATTTCCACGTTTTCATGCATATCTATAGTCATTACTCCTCAAATGTGACATTTTGCCAAAAACATTTACTTCAGATAGGCTTCTTTGATTCTTATAAATTTCATTGATTATGACAAATAAAACAACAATGTTGACATTTTAGGTATAAACAAACAAAACTAAGATCAAATTTTAAAAACAAGCCTCTGTCTAAAACAGAAAAATGCAATAGTGAACATGGATGTATTTTTAAATTTTAAAATGATAGAAAATCAACAAAGCGAAAACAATAAACCAAAAATGTTCAAAGACCAGAGGACTGTAGACTAAATACTAATTGCAAATGGATATATTTCAACATGATACATCTGTTCTATTATATAACGCACTATGATTACATCTTATGTTCTTATGATCAAATGCGTTCCTACTCAAGCGAACACAAATCATTTATAAATAAACCTGAAACACAAAATAGGAAGAAATGCGCACTGAGAGTGCAGCATTTCGTTTTAATTTACTTTTTCACAATACATCTTGCATAAAAAAATTCCACTATAGACGAAAAACAAAAGCATTATCAATCTACAATAAACAAACAATATTTTGTATCATGTACATAAAAATACTTTACAGTGTATAGGCGGGTGGAAGGGTAAAATAAGGCGTGTTGCATTGTGAACAACAAAGCCTTTGAATGACTTTTACAGTCCTTAAACCCTGATTCACTAAACTAAATCACCCGTGCGTATATAATATCAACCGGACAGGTATGGACTGCGATTAAAATACAATGTAAAGAGCCACCCATGTTTAAGTAACAAACATAAATTTATATTATTGTAATGGAAAATCACATTTAAATCATTTAATAATTTAAAATAAGTAACGATGATGAAATAAGTCTAATATTTATAATTAATCAGATTATGACACATCTTGCCTGAAAAAACATGCTGTTCACTTGTCATTTTATCAACAAATTGATAAAGTTTGATTCAATTCCTTTTAATACTATTTGAGAATTTATCCGTTTTTGACTGAATGCTTTTATGCACATTACACTGGCAATCTTGTTTCTTTCAAGACGGCTAGTAACGTCAGAGTGGAATAAATTTAAGAACATCTCTTAAGTCAAGTTATGTTCTGGTGATATTTTAGACATTTGTTTCATAAGTATTGAATGTATTCACACGAACTGAAATTATATAGAATTAAAGACAATCTTATTTACATTTATATAAGTAAATATATCTTCTTGTTAATTTGGTCAATATCAACTGTCTGTATGATTACCTGACAGAAACATGTGTTGATATTATTCTCTTTTCACAGTAATTGAGAGAGAGAGAGAGAGAGAGAGAGAGAGAGAGAGAGAGAGAATAAAAAGGGGGAGAAATAATAACAAATGAAATAACGCGAGAAAAAACATTAAAGAGAGGTAAAAGATATAAAAGTACACACAGACAGGAGAGAGAGAGAGAGAGAGAGAGAGAGAGAGAGAGAGAGAGAGTCGATTAAGCAACAGTATAAACAAACTCGATGTAAAAATGCGATTTAAACGATTTACCATCGTCACTGCTATATATGTCCTTCGTATTATTTGTTTTCCGCCAACCCTGTTATTTTTGTTACGTCAAAAACATCCCATGTTCCTTTTCAGCTTTTCAGCAAGTTTATCATTAACAGGTTTATATATATATATAAATATATATATATATATATATATATATATATATATATATATATATATATATATATATATATATATATATATATATATAACCTAGTCATGGAATAAGTGTAATAATAGAATATTATCGACAAGATCGATATTATAATCCCAAAAACACGTAATTCTTTTATTGACAGTGTGTGTGTGTGTGTGTGTGTGTGTGTGTGTGTGTGTGTGAAATACAAACTTGAAACAATACGTTAAATCGAAATCATATAATTCTTATTAAAAATAAACTTAAGATATAAATAACTGAAAATTGAAGAATTATAATAGTTTGATATAAACGTCAAATAAATGCACACTAACACTTGGAAATTGTTAGCTTTACAACAGTTTCCACAAAAACAGTTATGAATTGACTGCAATTTTAATCCGCAACTTTTGAATCATGGCCAGAGGCTTCTGTTATGTTGGAGACAAACTTCATGTAATTGCTAAGCTGATTACTTTTATCGTTGTTTTTTTTTTTATCAGTGCGTTCTAAATTTATCTTGAAGTAATTTTTGCAAGTTGCTTTTTAATCAATAACAATGAAATCGAGTTTTGTAAAGTTGACACGAGGTTCACAATGTCAAATCAATACCAAAATAAGTCAAATTAATTTTCCCTTTTCATTTTCGCCTTCTTTTACATTTTCTTTCTGAAGGACAAAGAATTATGTTTAAGACCATGCAATTGTCTGTATTGTGATTAAACTTCAAATGATTTTTCTATATTTCCCATATGGATTAATTAATAAATAACACATACATGTATAGCCGCATTGTGTAATTATCTTTGTTGTTAAAATGTTTGCTGTCGATAACTTGTTAAAAGTGATTGTCACTATTTTCAAGAGGGTCATGGGTTAGGAAACCGATGCGAGATTTATAGATAAAATAAAATCAATTCAGTTCTTTAAAAATCGTAGTACGGAATGTTATTTTAATCTGCCATATAAATATAAAAACGCGAGGTATAACAAATGAATATAATTAAATTTTTAAACAGTCAAGCATTGTCATTTTTGACGTCTATGATCTCATAGACAAAAGTTTTTGACCGCATACGTCACACGTCATACGTCATTATCCCCTAGCAACCGCTGACGTTGGTTTCCTTACAACTAGGTCAAATATTCAGTCTGTCACCATATTTGTCTAACTTGACGTAAACTGTGTGATTTGTTTTCTTTATCAAAAACGTGAAAGTTGTTAAATATGTAGAAGTATTCTTAAGATCTGCAGTCTTAAATGATGATCGTGATTACCGCAGCGAATTTGAGTTTTGTGAACCTGCAGGTGCATCGTATCATTTGTGGATATGTTACGTTGATGACAGGGGAATGTCCCCACTCAATTACAGGAACATCAACGGATGGCTACCAGCTTGAACCACGTTTTTTAGCTTCTGCATGTTGGTGTATTGTTAATAGTGGTAACAACGTGTTATTGATTGATATTTTTGTACGGGTTAACATTTCCGCTTCGAACTCGGATGTCTTTTTTTGTCCAGAAATATCTTGCCCCTCCCTCAGCTTGAAGCCATCATCATTTATATTTAAAAGCGCAGTCGCTTGCAATTAGTGTGAGTGGTACCCCTCCGATGTGTTTGCATGTTTGAAAGCTCCGTTTGAAATTAATTTAAATATATGCAAGTGATACATGTACGTACTAAACACATGCACACCGGACGATTTAGAAATGGCGGTGAAACTAGATTCTAGCGTGCAAAGGTACCGGCGGTGTTATAAGCATCCAGCTGCATTGCATTAGGATTAATGCGCGGTTCTGTACTTTCTTTCATGTGTGAAGTTGTATAAAAAGATAAGGTAAATGTTATAAATATTGTATTTATTTATGAATTTAATTATAACTTGAATTTGATTTTAAGAAATAATTGTAAATTATCGGTCTATGACCCCTTATTTATGAATTTAATTATAACTTGAATTTGATTTTAAGAAATAATTGTAAATTATCGGTCTATGACCTCATAGACCGAAATTTTTTTTTACAGTTATTCCTTAACATAAACAAATATAGAAGCCACATATTTCAAAACTCTTATTTTGTCGCATTTTTGTCTCTCAGAGTTACATAAGGAAGATTTGTTTTATATATTTATCACTGATATTTTGCCGTAAACATTTAATGATTGAATATTTAGGAAGAATAACGCAGTAAAAATGATATCGAATTTTAAAATCATTTGGTTTTTAAGGATGTGGAAAGTATTATTTATTTATTTTTTTTTTGTTTTAAACATTTTGTTGTTTTATTATTGAATAAAAAAAACATTTTCCTCTTATTTTAAGCATTTTAATTGGTCATATGATTTTTGTGACGACACACAAGACATTTAAAGTAAATGTAAAAATATTTTAAAACCATTTCATGCACTGATTTATTTTTTAAGAGTAAGAATTGCATTAAATGAATAAAAGCAAATTTATCTTTGATGAGTTTTGGCATTGACTTGCGACAAGTCCTTACATTTTAATGTCATTTATTTGTTTATTTTTGATAATAATTTTAAAATAGTATTAATAATAATAATAAGAAGAAGAAGAAGAAGAAGAAGAAGAAGAAGAAGAAGAAAAAGAGGAAGAAGAAGAAGAAAAAGAAGAAGAAGAAGAATTTATTTTGTCCCTGTTAACAACTTACCATGTATCTGTTAATCCATAAAAAATTTTTGAAACGTTTTAGAGATAAGTTTTGGTAATAATATAAAAACATTAAAAAAACGTAAAGTGTATAAAAAAACTAAAAGCATCTTCAACTACAGTTGAAGTTATATTTCATCAGCAAATAAGCGTTTGTTTGTTACATGTATATTGCATATAAACTCGCAGGATATTGTTATCTCAAATGTTTTTATAAAGTGACTTAACTGTTATTATCTTTTAGACGTTGGTTTCAAAACTGACCATAGGAAAAATCAGGATTGGTATAGTATAAAATGGAAAGAATGCAAATGCAATTATAAATAAACCAGAATATTTTAAATTTTATATAAATAATAGAATTATCATACAATTTCTAAAGTAACTAAAATCTGGCAAATTTGAATAATGAATTGTTTCATATGTGTGTGTGTGTGTGTGTGTGTGTGTGTGTGTGTGTGAATTTGAAATGCATATTTTTGGATCACATCAAGCCCAATTTTTTTTTAATTTTGTTTAAAATGCTTTTCTTGTTCTAAAATTTGAAAGATTTAGGTAAAGAAAATTGATTTAAGAAACACATGCAATTGTAAAACTTTATGCAGTGCAGGAGAAGCCAAACTTTTTGACATATGATTCTCTTTTTAACAAAAACGTTGTAAGACTCAAACAAAATATATGGTTTTAGATGCAAATGGGACTGTTATATAAAAAATCAACAGTTTCCCGTTATTCATACCGTTATATGAATAAAAACATTTGCACTTTAAGAGTATGTACTAAGCAAACAAAATATCACATTTTTTAACCCGGTTAATAATCGTTGTTTTATAATGATAGATTTCACGACTTTACTCACACCATTTATAGGGGGTGTCTAAATATTAATTAGCAAATGTCACGGTTTAATTTTTGATATGCACTTTTAGTTATAATGATCTTGTTTAAAAGTGTAATTTTTCTAATAATTTGTCACGACTTGAAAACATCTTCTTTAAACAAATTCAGGGTTGTACACTTCTTGTCCCTCAACTTTAAAATGTTAAGTTAAAATAAAGACAAACGGATACAATAAAGTTACTAGCAAAGGTAAAACAGCTCAAGTATGATAGACTGAACAAAATCTGATATGTCTACCAAAAACATACTATCTCCAATTAAATTCATAAATGTTCAAGTAGATTATGCCATTAATGAATCCTTAATACATAAAAGTGCGTTTGAAGCAGGCTACAAAAACACAGATATTTTAAAGCAAACGAGAGATATAAATAAATGGAGTGGAGTTGAGTTGAGTAATGGTGTTTTACGCCCCAGTCAAGAATCTTTCACTTTTTTCGAGGCGGTCAGTTCAGGAATTGTGAAGGAAACCGGAGTGCCTGAGAAAACCACCGACCTTCAGCAGGCGAACTGACAAACTTTCTCACACTAGGATCTGTCCCGAGTCGGATTCGAACCCAGGCGGTGAGAGGCACTATGATCCGTAAGCGCGCTTTAGACCACTATTATTATTATCATTATTATTTTTATTATTATTATAATAAAATATAAATAAATAAATGAACTGAAGTTTCTCTTAACAATTTCATGTAATTAACAAAGGCTATAAAATAGGAAGCCTTTACAAAGGTCAAGGTAAATAAATAACGTAAAAGGGTGATTGAAATGTAAATGTAGGTCTTTCTTATGGATTTGAAAAAAAATCAAATTGTGGCATCAGCTATTACTTCTGGACTCTATTATATAGAGAATTTTTTTAACCTGCTAGTGCTGCATAAAATATACCAAAAAGTATATAAATAATTAGGGAGGGTGTTCTTAAGTAACTTGTATGACGAACAACAGCAAAACGTTTTATCAAATAGATCAAAATATTTGTTACTTTTAACCTCCAATACACCAAAGTAAAACATACTTAAACAACCAAAGTTATAAAAAGAAGCATGCGGCCTCGCTTTTGTAGTGGAAATTAACGTGTTTTACTATACTAGCCAGTTTTTTAAGTATTTGCATTTTTGAAATTGAAATTTGGACAAGCATGTTTCAATGTTTGTGTTTTATTGCATTCAAACATGCTTTACAAGAATCAAATTTGTGTCATATAACGTCAACCAAGAAAACATCACTTCATGCCAATAATGTCTGGTTTTCTTTAATATGTTTTTTCTAGTTTCCAAATTAGATTGCCAAAATTTGCAAAAATTAAGTTAGGGATAAACTTATTTCATATCTGATTGGAAAAATTGGTGGAGTGGCCGATTGAAAGGAAAGATGTGTTCTTAATTTATTTGTCAATTTTTATACGAATTGGTTTCTATGGTGTAGACATCTAGGTCACTGTGAGTAGATTATAGTTTCTTTTAATTATTTTTATTATCTTAATAATGAATGACTGGTAGCTAAAATTATTTTAATGAATGGTTTTTTTTTTTTTTTTTTTTTTTTTTTTTTTTTTTTTTTTTTTATTTTATTTTTACTATAAACCACTTATGACAACTAAGTTACAAATTTAAAATAAATAAATGAATAATTGCCTGAAATTGCCAGTTTTTAAAGTATTTGCTTTTTTGAAATTGAAATTTGGACAAGCATGTTTCAATGTTTGTGTTTGATTGCATCTAAACATGCTTCTAAGAATCAAATATGTGTCATATAACGAATAGCAATAGCATTTTTTAAACATTCGTTGATATAATATATTTATTGATTCAAAATGTAAAATTCAAATCATTCTATTTTTCAGATTTATTAAATTAAAAGTTCTACAAATTAGGTCGTATCTAAAATAAAAGGAATACACAAAAGAGAACGGAATCGCAATTTAAATTGCATCATCTCTAAAATTTTAGTTTTCCTTTACTGATTTGTTAATATATTCATTATTTTCAAAATGTCATTTTTCGGATCACTTCTTGCCAAAAATGTCTGGTTTTCTTTAATATGGTTTTTTCTAGTTTCACAATTAGATTGCCAAAATTTGCAAAAATTAAGTTAGGGATAAACTTATTTCCTATCTGTTGGAAATATTGGTGCAGTGGCCAATTGAAGGGAAAGATGTGTTCTTAATTTATCTCTTAATTTTTATACGAATTGTTACTATATATGGTGTAGACATCTGAGTCAATGTGAGTAGGTTATAGGTTCTTTATATTATTATTATTATTATTATTATTATTATCTTAATAACGAATGACTGGTTAAAGCTTAAATTATTTTAATGAATTTTTTTTATATAAACCACTTATGACAACTCTAAGTTGTTAGCTTACATAGACGGCGATTACACACGTAGTCACGACAGTAAATTATTCCGACACCTATATAGCAAGCATAATTTGCAAAGGAAGGTATTTGCCTAATTTTAAAGATCACAAAATATGTTATGGTAGAATGAATAAAACTCCGATGCATTAGCTCGAGTAGATGGTGGTTGAAATCCAACAGGTCGATTATCTCGATACTAAGCTAGTAGCAACAATGAATAAGTGACTTAAATTCACAACACTCAGCACTGTTATCTGAATGCAGATTCTTTGTTCAACTCTACCAGAGGTGTTTAAAGAATCTTTTAGAATTCTAGAACTTAAAAAACTTCCTAGCAAAAATAACGAACTTGTATCCCCTATTGTTATTCATCCTTATGCTTTACAGTAAGTAGGTTCCAACCTGTAAATCTGTTATATATTTATGATTTTGATGATTTATCTTTCCTTTATTGTCCCTAATTCATAGAATCAAATTACAAAAATGTCCTTTAAATGTTTATCTAAACGTGCGTACTAATGGACCACCTGTGGTAATCGTGCAATTGTCGTTTTCCTAAATAGTACAATTACCGCATTTGTGAACTTGTTATTAGTTCTAGTTACGGTCTGTCGGAAATTAGGGGTCTTATAATCATCGGTTTATAGTAACCTGTTCAAGAATTAATACAATAATACAATCATATTTGTATTAATATTTTGTCAATTTTTAAAAATAACAAGTGGATATTTACTGTAATGTGTGGCATCTACGATTCTACTCTTACAACCAATTCACACAAATAAACAAATGAATACCTGCCTAAAATATTGTAAAATAATGCCTTGGTTAATACTAGATGGATAAAACTGGATACGAGTTTCTGGATTGAGTCATTAATCATTATTTTAGAAAATACAGTTAACAAAAAGTTTACATTTTAAAAATACTTCATTTTTTTCAGTTATTGCTTACATAGCACAAACACATAGGCACACTTTTTTAAATAACTGATTTAAATTATTATTTTTACGTATTTAAAAAATATTCTATGTACAATAAAATTCCATGTGAATATGAACAGTAATGTATATTTCTGTTAAAAACCAGTAAATGCTAATATGAGAGAATCTAACGGAAAAATATATTTGGCATTAAATTGCCGAGAAAAACTTAAAGCAGTTAGGCTTTTTGTTCCTTCAAACTCTATTGAAGTTTTTAAAATGTATGACGTTTAATTATATATATATATTAAATCATCCAATGTCATAAAGTGCAACAAAACAAGACAAATCATTGTATACATGTTTTTATTTTTCCTAGAGGATTAGAAGAATGTATTTTTATTGTAATTGTCGTTGGTGCATATACATTAAGGTTATCATATGAGGAAGTGATAAACATGTGTTAAAAAAGTAAATCCTTTTTATTTTTTTTTTCAACATCAATCAAAATGTGCCTTTTAGCGATGATTTAAAATCAATAAAAACTATATAAACATGTTCAGTCTTTATTTGAAACTAAACTAGTAACATCTTACATAATATAATGTATTTAATTGGATCTTACAAAAAAATATTCTTTACTTTCAGTTTAAAACATGTAAAAAAAAATTGATTAAAGTCTGTTAAATTATTTTTCTTTTAGATAATTTCATATTGCTGCTCTGTAAATATTTTCCCCAAACTGTAATTTCTTATTTGCATCTTTACATTTCCGCATATGAAATGTTATAGAACTCACGTTAAAACTGAGGCATCCATACTAAAATAAACATTAAGATTGATGATGAAACACCTATTTGTTTAACAAAAATAAGACATCTTTACCAAAATTAAAATTTAGATTAACGAAGAAACCCTTCTTTGTTTAAGAATCAGTTTTGCTTTAAAAAAATTTTGCTGGCCGCTTTGTTAAATAACAGTTTAATGTATGGTATGTATTTAAACTTTGTGTATTTGAAAAAGGAAGATTTCTTCCTTGGATAACTTTATAAGAAGTCAACGCCGACAGTACAAAAATTGACACTATGTGGACACATGAGCCTGACAACATGTACTAAAATAATCTCTATGTAGTAGATAAATCCTTTTTAAAATCTATTTGATATTAAAATCTTCTTAAAATACATCGTCAAATTTTCTTTTTATATAGGCAAAAAGCTTAGCAACTTGAAGAGACAATAAAAAATAAACACATATACATATACTTCTGATCTGAAAACTAAAACAAATTCAGATAATAAACGATTAAGGATTAAAACCCCAACCCCCACCCACCCCCATCTCCCCCCCCCCCCCAAAAAAAAAAAAAAAAAAAAAAAAAAAAAAAAAAAAAAAAAAAAAAAAAAACCAAATTACGATCATCATGATCATAATGCTTCTGAATAGACGTTCAACAAAGTGTAAATAAAAATGATATTAAAAAATCTTTAACCTATAAATTTCTGAAATGTGCACATCTGGCACATCAAAATTCAACTGGTATTTGTTTTATATATTTACTACTCCTAAGCGGGTGCCGCTGCTGGTGGAGTAAAACTCCCCGATGGTATCCATAACTCAGTAGGCAGTACTTTGTGCTGTCAGAAAATGTACCATTTAACCAAATTTTCAGCTGCCTTAAATTGTAAAATTTGTTTAAAACTAAGGTTTGTTCCCTCATGCAAAGCATTCCTTAGCTGGATTTGTATTAATATACTTTTTGAACTTTAGATTCATTAATTTCCAACTGTTTGGCTAATGTTTTTTATTATCAAACTTTTCTGTCTTAGTGTCACTGATAAGGAATGAATTTCCGAAATGTGCACATCTGGCACATCAAAATTCAACTGGTATTTGTTTTATATAATTACCTTTGCATTAGAAATTGACTTTATATTGTTATTTACATTCACATTTTCATTTATTTAATGAATTAACCATAACAGTATTGATGCGGAAAATTTACTAGTGTGGTATTGATGTTCTGTGCATACAATATGTGATTTGTTTGGCTTTTCATTTCCAAAACTTGACTCAAAGATTTTTTTTTTGTAAAACGTATGACAACATAGAAAAGAAATAGATAACATGTCGATTTCGGATTACAAATTGTATAAAATTTGTGATCCGTCATCGACATGTTATCCTCCTATAAAATATCAAAAAATGAAAAACAATGCTTATAATTACAAATTATGTCGATATTTAAAATGTTGAATAAATATTAAAAATAAAACATTTCTCTAGGATTATTTTCTAAAATTGGCACAAGAATACATCGCTGAGCACATCACATTGGTTACGCGGTAGTTGACGCAATGTCAAGTCTTCATGTCTTCTACAATGAACCATAAAATTAACGAGGTCAACACAACAAATTATTTTATTGTTAACATTTTTCTAATAACATCTTTTGAACATTTCTCTCAACAAATTTTTGATAACTTAAAAACTAACTGAACTTTCTTCAGACATCATTTAATCGTCTGTTTACTTAAAATCGAATCAAGGTATCAATAGCATGACAATGTATGATGTCAGAAAAGTTACGACACGGTTTGAATGAAACAGCATGGTACAAGTGGAATTGTTGAATGCTTCTTGTTTGACAACCCGTGAGATTAACTTATTAGGATGAGGATAGCGACTGTGAAAGTCAATGTTTTGTTGATTGTTTTCACTTGTGTTTTCCAAAGAGTGAGAGTCGGAATTTTCAGATATACGTGGTTTACGTAAAGAACTAAGGGGGGCATTTATCATACTTAAAGTATCGCTGATATTTCTTTTTATATTTTATATTAAGAGCAGTCTCTACTGTAGCTTCTTGTTGAAGGTTCGTTTTATATGACCCGACATTAACATGATGTGTCTTAATTCAACTCGGACATCACTTAAAATTTCAATGGCTATGGTCCTGAGGCTATGGAAACTAAACCATAGTTTGTGCAGATTTTAGTATAAAATCGATTGACATACGTTTTGAAATGGATTGCATGAGTAACAAACTTTACCAAATGAGTTAATTTTCGGCCTACAAACATTCGCCCATCTTCTTGGCCACAATGTAACAGGAATCAGTCAAGTGCTTGGACGGAACACCTCTCCCTTACATTGGCATACATGCGAGTTTTAAATTATCATTTTAGTACTTTGATGTTTTTATTGAGTTTTTAGATTTAATGAACATATTTTTCTTTTATTTCTGATTTTATTTCCATTTTTGAAACGTTTAAGCAAATAGTCATCTTTCCGAGATCGTACACAATGTTGGTCTGTTTTAGCCCGCTATAGTTATTGTCGCTCTTTATAGATTTGGAAAACGCCTAAAGTAGTTCCGGCAAAAGTGAAAACATATGCAGAAATAACATTGCAAAAACGACGTTATACTTGACTCAAATAACCTATCAGAATTCTCCAACAATTATGATTATGAATATATAACACAAATGCCTGCTAAATTTTGATGTGCCAGATGTAAACATTTCGGAATTTCATTCCTTACCAGTGACACTAGGGGCCGAAAAGTTTGACGCATAACAAACGTAAGGCAAAAATTAATGAATCTATAGTTTCGAAATCAAATGAATCTAAAGCCAGCTATGGAATGCTCTTCCTGAGGGAACAAACCTTAGTTTTAAGTAAATTTTAAAAATTAAGACGGCTGAAAATTTTGCTAAATGGTACATTTTCTGACAGCATAAAGTACTGTCTACTGAGTTATGGATACCGTCGGGGAATTTTACTCCACCAGCAGCGTATATAAAAAGTATAAATTCCCATGCAAATGTTTGGTTACTTTGAACTATTTTCTCAAGCACAGCGATGCACTTTAAAATAATTTTTTTGTACAAGTTATTGGAACGAAAAAAAAAACTTTTTTAGTAATCAAGCCCTACAGCGGTAAATTTCAAGCAAATAGTTCTAAAAAAATCTATCCTTGGGATACATTTATTTTTGGCCCTTGGTAATAATTCGCTAAATCCTGACGAGGTTGCACAAATAACTTGCAATTTCACATTTAAAAAATATCTTGCTTGAAAAAACAAATCCATAACAATCATTCATTGTAAGTAATTTTTAAAAAATTAAACATCGAGTTTCAATTGCACGAAAACTGCAATGTTATTTATTTCCTGCAGTAGACATAATTCAAAATTTCCACTAAAATCACCAAATAACTTCATTTATGGTTTGCAGAATGCTGTGATAAATATTTTAGCAAAAAGCATTTGCCTTATACAATTAAACTGAATGAGAAATTAAATTTTATTTTTAATTTTAAATAGTAATGTGTCATCATGTAAGTTGATTACCAAACTTGTTGTCAATGTTTATGAATTTGAAATCTTGATTATTTAATCGTAATTAATGCTCGCTCTGCGGCTGATGATTAATGACTGTACGTGCACAGGTTTTTAAAATCAGGAACATTTCTGACTCGGACGGTACTCCTGAACAAACAATGGCCGATAATAATTGTAAAACTCATGAAAAGACAAGCGACGATTAATATATTTAAATACATTTTAACAGACAATCAGAAATCAGAAATTTAAACACTTCACTAAACGATAAATTTTTACAGTTTAAAAAACTCCTAGATAAAAGATCAACTATTTGAGATTATATAATTCCTGGCAGATCGATGATAAAAGATTTAGCGACAAACATTCTTTCAGCGATAAAACCTCTTGTAAACAGACAATCAACGATCAGATTTCAACACCAATCCTGAGCAGACGATCAACGATTTGGATAAGTGATTATGAATAATTCTTTTTCCAATTTCTTATTCTTGACGTTCCTTAAAAACAAACGATTTTTCAGTTCGAGTCAATGATGGATAACTTTTTCCTTCATTTTTGTCTAATATATCGAGGTTTGTCTTTAACATCACACATTCGTAGCAAGCTAGACAGGAGGTGGTTTCCTTTCAGATCGGACTCATTTCCTTTGTTCACGTGTAATTTATATTGGCCAATTTTTAAAGTTTATACTCTTTTTGCGGAGCACTTGGCCTCACTTCCTTCACCCGGCCACACTTCACGTGTAAACTAAATTCGCCAATTTTCGAAGTTTTTACTCTCTTTTGCGGACATGAACTGGTATGTTTCTGTTTTATTTGTTAAGACTGATTTTAATGACAGATCCATCAACATCTTTATGATTGGGTCGGCCCTGTTACTACCTTTTCTGTGTATCTCTTGCACATAATCTAACCGTGTTTTAACCAGTTTACTTGAAACAATTCATACTAGTGCTTTAAAAAATAAAAATAAAATATTTTATGCCATTTTCTTCCGTTTAGAGAGCAAATGCTTTAGTAAAATTATTGTAGTGTTCATGTTTATTCAGGCATTTTGTCCGTGATTTTTATGTGATCTTTTAAGACTAAACAAATTTGATAGTAAGAAGTCAAATTGCGGTTATTCATAATCTAACGTGCAGCTGTCTGTTGCACAATGTTTGGTGTAAAAATGCTGAAACTTGACCAATTCGTGTAAATTTCGTACCATATAAAACTAGAGAAAATTGTCAACAATTTATAGTTGTTTAATACAAAATATATATTTCAAATCGATTTTTTAAGTAGAAAATTACGAAATGGTCCCGTTCCTAACGTAGAAAAATAATTAGGAGTGCCGAAAAAGTACGGAAAAAGTAACTCGTTCAAACTTTGACATTAAGTTTCAAACCCAAATAAAAACCACATATTTATGAAAAGCAGAAAAAAGGTTGTTTGATTTATGGAAATAAATTATAACTTCTGTGGTGTCTACAGGTAGATGTTAGTAGATGATATACACTACCAGACATATTGACAGTCAATCATTCATTAACTCAGCATGTGGTACAAATTAAGGGACATAACCCTTACAATAGAACATACTAATTGTCTCCCTTAGACCATTTTTGAATAAATCTGAGGTAAAATCTGAATTAAAATGCTTGTTGTCGCGTCTATTGTCACTAAACATATTTTTGGAAACCTGTGGTGCAAAAATACACGTCTGAATGTCTAGGTCCCCTTCTCAAGTGTAAATATGAGAATAATAATTTCCCGATATTACAGCCTTGAATTAAAGAATTTTGACTGGGGCACAAAACTTCATGTCTCAACTCCCTGAAATATGTGTCTGTTAAGAACTTTCGAATTTTCGAGAGTCTGCCCATATGACTTTTTAACACACAATGTCCGTTAAGACATTTTAAATTTTCACGAACAGACTCTCTCTCTCTCTCTCTCTCTCTCTCTCTCTCTCTCTCTCTCTCTCTCTCTCTCTCTCTCTCTCTCTCTCTCATGAAACTGAAGACGAAAATAGTAAATAGTGATGACATAAAGTGTCTTTATTCTGCAATATGAGGACAATTGATGTATGACATGTAAAACATTACACAACTCCGTGAAAAATAAATTATTTCAAGCATACTAACAAGCCTAATGTTTTAAACTGTAAATTTAGAAATACTTGTCCTCACTTTGTAAGTTGATATGTTAATAATTGTTCTTAGATTTCAGAGGATACTTTGGACACACACACACACACACACACACACACACACACACACACACACACCTCACGATGATTCAAGATTGTTGACCGTTTTTCGATAGATTAAACGTACAGGTTCGAATAGGTTCGATCATAAGATATAAATACTATAATACTTCCCAAGATTGATTAAAATACTTCCTGCAAAATCAGATATAACTGGTGATGCATCGATATAATTGAGATAAAATTTAATTAATGTCTGAAATAACTATTTCTATCCACTAATGTAGAAACATGTATTGATAAACTTGACAATCGGTTTTAAAAATTGTAGTGTAATTGATGAAAACAACTTTTCCTACCAAAAATGCATATATGTGAAATATGCATTTGGAAATGGTTGCGAAAGTTATTTGTTACAAATTTTTGACATTTTCTCTATATATTAACAACATATATAGAAAGAAGGAATGATAATCTGGTTCACAGATAATCAATGTAACCCTTGTAACAGTAACAGGTATTAATCTTTGCCAAATTCTAAGTGGTATTGTTGTTTTTTTTTTCAAAGTTATTAATCAATCCATGTGGAAGCGATCTGTTTATGAATAGTAGATGATACCCAGAGAAAAACACCAACCTTCAGAAGAGACATAAACACTAGGATCAGCTCGATTAGCTCGATTTGTCAATTAGGATTCAAAACCAGTGGTGAGAGGCATTGTAATCTGTAAGGCAATGATTTTTGAGTTGTACGCCGAAAAATACCTTCAGTTTGTCGGACCGTTTTTTTTAGCATACGTTTGATGAATAAAATGCATATTGTTCACCTATTGTTTGCTACCTGACCTAGTCTGATCCATGATTGTGAATTACCAACTTCATCAAGTATCTGACATATGTCTAAAAAGATCCAACACGTCACAAGCTGTAGCAGTGTATGTTTATTGTATTTATCAGATACTTATTTCAAGTATAAGTAAGTGAAAAATGCAAAATTTCAAAGTTAACTTTGTGTAAGCTTTTATTAGGTACTAAAATAGAAATGATTTGCTTAAAATGCATATTTTCCGACTGCTGATATTAAGACATTGTCAAAATATTGTGGATTTTTATACAAATTCTCGTTTTTGGTACATTTTTGTTATTTTTGTTGCCATGGTAAGCGATATTTAGCTGAAAATAGTTTTAAATTCTTTTTTATTAAACAAGATAATTCATATATGGTTTCATAGTAATAAAATCTTTATAGTGGTCTTTCTCTTCCACAAATATAAATTTTGTATATAAAGTTTGTTTACTTTTAAAAATTTAACTAGAAAAACATGAAATTTGATGGTTTTATTTTTTGTTAAGACAAACAAAATTTGAAATGATCTATCTACAGTATATTCGAATTGTATTTGATTTGTAAGCAAGAAAATTCATTTCAAGTAAGCAAGAAAAAAGATAAAAGCGATATTTTTGAAAATCAAACAAAAATTTGAAAAATTTTAAATATTTGTTATGTAAATGCTTAGTTTATGTTGCCATGGTAACAGATATTGAGGTTTTACCTACCTTAATGTAAAGTATGTTATATAGGGATATCAAATACATAGGGTTGGTTCTTAACATTTTTACTGCAAATGTCCGAAATTTTGAATTGAAAATATGGTACATTTTTGTTAAATTTACAAAATTCCTCTGCCAATAAAAGGGTTAATAATTTTCTGTTGTTTTCAAAAAGCACTATGAATTCTCCAGCAGTTCTTAAAACGGCTTCATTCGACGTATTCGTCGAGCGATAATGCCCACGGTTCATTTTCGGTTATTTCCATATTCCAGTTAATTGCACTTGAAAATCTTTAAGCAGAGATCATTCAAGTTTATTACAACCCGGAAGGCATTTTAAAGTCGTGTTTGTATTATCTCAGTTCAAATAACTAATGGTTACGGAAGCGTATTAGGGTCACTTTTTAATTCACTTTTTTTTATTTTGTACACTTTAAACTATATTTTACACTTTAATCTGTAAATTTTACACTTTAAACTAAAAAGAATTACTCTTTAATCCCTTAATTTTACACTTTAAACTGTATAGGTTAGGATAAATGTGTGTGTGTGTGTGTGTGTGTGTGTGTGTGTGTGTGTGTGTGAGATCAGGTAAAAAAAACTCTTGGCTAGAATTGTTTTCAGTATGGGCCATTCATTGAAAACAAAATATAACTAAGGTTGAGTTTAAAACCAATCTCTGTAACGTCTTTTTTTAATAGAACTACATTTAAATGAAATACGTATTTAGATAATACATATTAAAAACATTCAGATTGGATAATTGATACGAACCAGTAATAGTCATAAAGTAAATTGTTTAAGTTATGATTTTTAAGTTAAAGAGATGGTAAGTTAAAGAATGGAGGGGGAAACCAGAGTAACCAGATAAAACCACCAAATTTACGCAAATGGACTGACACACATTCTCACACTATGATCTTATCCGAGTGGGGTTGTAACGTAGGCGACGAGAAAAGTTTGACGCTGTAGACAACTCGAATAACCAAAATCTGTTAATAAGAAGGGTCACTTACAAATTTATCCAATGAATGCTGGAACTTGATTGACAATGTTTCAATTTTATATGAAAATGAAATTTATTTGATTTGTAATTTTTTTCTTGAAATGTATTTTCTAAAACAATGATTAACTTTTAATAAAACAATTTTTTCAATTGATTGTCTGTATTCATGGGCATATTGTTCAAAACACGCAAAATTGTTAACTAATTACTTTTTACTTTGTTTGTTTGGTACTGTGATTTGGACATCGACTGGTATGTTTGTGTTTTATTTCCGGTCAAGAAAGTTGTTACCATCATGTCGATTGGATAACATAAATGTTCAAATAACTAATCAAGAGGTTTATTCCAGTCGTTGCTAATTTTTGTTCTTACTTTGACAGGATTTAGTTTTACTATTTCAAATTTATATATATATATATATATATATATATATATATATATATACCATTGGGATAGGTTTTGTTATACTGACTTCTTCACTTTACTGTTATGGTAGTAGTACAAACTGGTTTAAGGAATTAACAAAATGCGATAAAACTGTCGATACTCTTTAGTTGAAATTCAGAAACGTTTTCTCTTTTTAAAACAATCATTATTCTTGCATTGCAAGATTCATACCTAGGCGGTGATATGCATTTTCCTTTGAGCACAAGCTTTTGACAAATCGGTCAATAAAAGCCATTTTAAAAAGTAGGTAAATTACAAGTTGAAGATAAAATCAAATGCTTTACCAGTTAATAAATCCTATGCAATGTACTAATAAAGAAAGATGTAGTAATTCAATGGTCACAGAAGCGTTTTTATAATTGTACATGTAGCTTTTGCAAAGCTAAATATTTTTTTTGATACAAAAGAAAAAAGATTGATATCTCGGTGAAAAAGAATTAAGCCACTTAAAATCCTCAATGAGCAACTATTCCAATGAAAAAAATTCTAGAGACATTCATTTTTAGATACAGTTATGGTACTGGCACCACAATGACTTTTATGCTATAAAAGGTTTTATTTTAAATTTTGTACCTTATTTAAGAACTCGATTGCTTTGCATATTTTTTTTTTTTACATAATTGATAAACTAGTAACTTCAATTTGAAAATATCTTGCATTCTGTATTTAGGCGCTACATGTATATTCAAATGTTCTAGAACATTTGACAGTTTCGAGTTTGACAGATAAAACAAGATGGCAGAGACAAAATTATATTAGATTGTTTTTAACTTTGAACTTTTTTTTCAAATTCTGTCATTTTATATCGTTTCTAAAAATCTGATCGAATTTGTTTATAGTACGACTAGATGAATACTTCCAATACAAAATATATTTGTAAACTATATGGTTTGAGTTATCAGAATTATTTATCAAATATGGTAACAAAAAACTAGTTTCGAAACCCTATTTTGTACTTTTTTCAATTAAAAAATATACATTTTATTACAAGAAATATCTCCGACTTTCTTCTTTAAGTATTTTTTGTCTTATCTAGAAAAATATAATTAAAGTTTTTTTTCCATAGAACGGGCAATAGATTAAGTTATAAAAATGTCGGGCAATAAATGATCTCATTAAATTGATAATAGAAAGAAAAATGACTAAATTCAATTTAAGATTGTTGAAATTATTTATGGACCAGACAATTCTAAAATTCTGAAGGATGTAATTGAATTTTTAGATGTTTGACATATCGAAAGAAATCAATATCCAGTTTAAATTTAATTTCAGTATTTTTTTTAATTTAGATCATACGGTGTAAAACTATTTTGTATGAAAGTATTGAACTTAAAGAATCTATTCTACAGATTTTAAGAGCAATCATTGTTTTATGTGAAATGTTGTAAAAGCTTTCTGTTCAATGTAACAGACTCATGAATCTGTGCAGTAAATTTGATTGATCTCATACACGAAAAATGTGTCGTCTGCAATTTTGCAGAATTGTGTAAAATGGAGTTTAGTAATATTGTATAATTTACGCTCAAGTTTTTTTTTACCGACTTCATCAAATCAAAATTGATTGGAATAAAAGGAATGCGCGGCTTAAAGAAGTTAAAATATGACATTGCATCTGATAAGAAACACTGACAATCGGGAAACGGAAGAAATTTTTATGCGTGCATGTATATGACCCTAAACCGACATTTTCAATTTTCTCAAAGTCTTTAAGATGAAACTAAACGGTCTATACAGAATTTATCCCGTAATTATATTTAAAACTGAATTCTTTGCTCAAATTGCAATCAATGCTTTTAACAATGCTACTGTCATATAATAAATTTTCTGAATGAACTATTCAAAAATTTATAATATGACAACTTCATATTATAAATTTTTGAATATTTCATTCAGAAAATTAAAAAATTTATAATATGACACTACTCTAGTAATTCCAGTTCTCAAAGGTTTTGTTATTCGGTAATATAAGGTCGGAATATTTTTACGAGCCCTACCAATTTGTTCTATAATTTCTAAATTGTACGCCGTGACAAAAATCAAAGATCTTGACCAGAGTTTACAACAACATAATTACCTTATGCTATCCCATGCGTAAATTTGTGGTCTAGAATAAGTTGCAAAATAATTGTTTGTACTTCAATATTTAACGACAATATAAATATGAATTAATATAAAGGCTAAATGTGTTTAGTTTTAAAAATCAATCCAACAATGATCCAAAAAGAATGACATATTCTTGGTGTGTAGCCATTTTACCAAAGTAAGACCGCTAAAATTATTAAATCTCTAAGAAACGTGTTGGAGAAATTGCGGATGAAAATTTTAATCTTTAACGATAAGACAATTTAAAATAAGATAAATTCATAATATAACATTTCAGCATTTGTCTGTTAAAACGCCTTTATGGTCGTGTTACAATGTTGTTGATAAGTATAAAGTCGAGACATTATACTGGATATAGTTGGCGTCCCATAGTTCAATGTTATCTTTTTTTTCTCTTTGATTTTGCACATGGCTGGTGTAGCGAGATAAACAGCAGGAGGTAATCCTTACAGAACACACGGTCTCACTCCACTGGTGAAATTTTACGTATTAAATTTAATAAGCCGGTTTTTGAAAGTTTTGACTTTAGTTTTTCAGGATTGTGATCTCGACAGGGACTACAATCCCTTAATGTTTTTGACTTCTGACCATCAGTGTCTTCGTATAATTTTCTGTTCAACATGTTGTGCTTTATTTACGTGTTAGACTGTTTAAAAAACCAAGTAAAAATCCTAAATATATCAATGCCTGCCAATAAGCGATACAATGCGATTAAACCAGAATACGTTAAATGATTCATTTAACTGGTGTTATAATTGCACATTGGACGGTGAGAACTCGAGTCGTTTTGCCGGGAGAGGAAGGGTTAACATTACATTGCTCGTCTTAAATTTTAAACGACAACCATGGTTTGGCAGTTAAAATGCATTCTTGAATGTGCAGCCGGTGGTCGGTCCAGTCCGATCTGATTATCAATTCATTTAAAAGATTTACAAGAGTAATACTTCTTGCATGTATTTTGTTAAGCCTAAACTATTCAGAATTCTCGAGTCGCTCGAGTCTCAACTCTATTTGTTCATCAGATTCCTCCGTTTATTATTGGAATAAATACTGCTGTACGTCAAATTTATAACATCCAGGTTGTATATATAGATTCTCTAAAACAAGTTTAAATGTCTGATTTGAAGGCTAAGTACCACTAAAGCTTTGACAGATCTCAGGATGGAAAAAATCAGGGCGTTGCTTTTTTTCTTTGTACGTTAGTGCTATTTGAGAATTGTTTTTGTCTTAGCACAAAACACTATTCAACCACTACATATAAAACGGCAATCAAAAGGTTTTAATTATCAAAGCCGATACAAAAACTCCACCGGATATCATGTAGAACGGTTTACCATAAAAATAATACTTAATTAACTCTATTCAGAGAAAAGTACTATAAACAGACAACTAATTAAAATGTGTCCTTTGAAATGAGATCATTTTGTACAAGGACTAATGAACTAAGGTTGATTCCACATCATAACAGAAGGTATATTCAAAATCAACGAGAGATATACGAGACTAAGTAAAATTATTTCAATAATAGTTCACGTTAAATAAGTCACAAGACAACGGTAAAAAAAGTATATGGAAAATAATAAGCACTTGATTAAATATTTCCGAGTTTTTTTCATATTATTTATTTATTTATTTATTTATTTATTTATTTATTTATTATTTATTTATTATTTATTTTGTTATTTTATTTATTTATTTTTTTATTTATTTTTTTTTTTTTTGCTTTTTAATGTTTTAAATGGTAAGGAAGGTAAAGCCAAACATATGTACTTGAACCTCACCTTGTAATTTTTGTCCATAATTTGTAAGATCCGTAGGATTGTTTTTAAAAGACAAAAGTGCTTGAGCATTGCTTATAACATTCTGAACGTAATTTAGATCACTATACGATACATGAAGCTTAAAAAAGGTCTGAGTAAAACCTATGTATTCATGTTGTTTTGAACTAGCCAAAAAGGAAATGAACACCGCTTATTGATATGGTTTTGTGCGTTGTTGTGGTTCCTATAGCAAAAACTGCTTAGACTTCTGCGGATATTATTGTATGCGACTGAGAAATCGCTGTAGCATGGATTGAACCCACCCACCCCCCCCCACCCCCCCCAAAAAAAAATGTGTTTCCATACGCCCTCCCATGGTATAGTTTGTTGTTTTAAGAGATCTATGAGAATTTATAAAGTTCAACAAAAGTAATTTGATTCTGTCTATAGATATCTTTTGTTTACGTTTAAGGAATCCCTAAAGCAGGAATAGAACCTAACAAAAGTGCTCCGATCTCGAATATTTATTTACTTTGTGCGTAATTACAGATTCCTGTAGGGTAGATAGAGTCAAACTGTTGCCCTGACTCCCGGCTTAGCAAAAGTAAATGTATATCATATTTTCTGTGTTTAAGATCCCAAAATGGTTTCACCAAATTACTCAATTTTGTGGTTAATTTATAAGGATTCAACTGCATTGCTAAAACCAAAAACAGTACTTTCCCTGGCACATTATTTTTTTTATTTTTAGCGGTAGGAGAAAAGCCAAGCAGGAATTTTTTAAACTGCCTTTTTGGATTTATTATCGTTTTTTTACTTCGACTTTGTCCATCATTTCGTGAACGCTTAAGAGATTGAATTTTTAAACAAAGATGAATTCAACAACAAACCGCTTCGAGCTCGTCTACGAATATCTATTTGTTTAGCAAAAATTATAACATGGGTAAAGTCAACTAAAGCGCTAACATTACTCTGTAATTTTCATCACAATTAGACGAAAAGACCCCAAAAATTACTTTGGTCTTATTTTTTATTTCATTAAGTGCGTATTTGAATTTCACATAGCAAGAATTTAGCCTCGCATATGCTTTCATTTTGTGCAAGTTTAAGAATCGTGTAACATTGATATAGCCAGCAAATATACTTTGACCTTGTGTGTACATGTACATAAGATTTTGCTTTTTAAGGAATAACTGAAGAATTTACAAAAATGTTAGCGTTTGAGCAATTGTCATCAGCATTAGAACACATATCTGCTATCTTACGGTTAAGATTAATCATTGAAAGGATTGCAATTGTCCATAGTTGAACTCAGATTTTTGCACGAAATACTGTGTATCCTTTCGTATGCATCATAGAAAAATGGATATACTGTTATATTTTAGAGTTTGAAAATTGAGTGGCAAAAGCAATATTTCATACAAATTGGTTAATATTTTTTCTAACATGATTGAAATAATAATAAATTTATTGACTCTCTCTCTCTCTCTCTCTCTCTCTCTCTCTCTCTCTCTCAGAAATATTTTGGGTGTTTATGGAGCATGCATTATAACATGACATTTCCAATGAATGATTTAGGTAACGTTTGTCTGTAAGGATATTAATATTAATTATATATTACCACAGTTAAATGAATTAATAAACCAAATTTTAACTATAAGAATTAGTAAGTAATGTCACAGAAATGAAAGCACGTCATCAAAAATTGATACAAGCGGAATAACTCGTACAATATATAATGCAAAACGGCTTACACATAACTTTTTTAATCTCTTAGCACACAATTTAACATCTCTCGAGCCTTCTGTTTAAAAGAAATATTCATCTTATGCAAAATCAATCAAACTGTTTCCCGTCTAAAATTTAAAAATTGTCTTTTCTTAAAAAATGTTATAAATATAACAAAGAAAAAAATAAAAATGAAATTTATACAATATTAGAATTGGTGATGAACAAACTAAAGAATTAAAGCGGAGAATCGGGGATGAAACCATATACAAAATATGATCACGGTAATAAAATTATAAAACTGGTAAAAAACTAGATTTAAAAAAAAATATATAAGGAGCTTCGTTCAAGAATTTTAAAATCTTTGAACAAATGTTAATCTTAAAAGAAGACTTGAGCAATGAAAATCTTGTATACCTTAGGATTATTATTTCTAAAATTCTAGCATCATGCAAATGAACTAAGACATAAAACCACATACGTATCATAATAACTATTTATAAAACTAAAGACTTAAGATTGAGAACTAAAACGAAAAACATACTTGTAAGTACTAGAAAAGAATTATGAATTATAAAACTTCAGACTTGAACTAAAAACAAAACAACACAAGCACCACCAGGTGGCGCAGTATATTCCCATCACGAAGTAGCACAAGATAAAATCACAGAATATTAACGGACAACATTATACCATAATACATACAGACAGCAAAATAACATAATATGTAACGTCTATATAAACAGCCATATAATAAATGTATTCTAAATTTCATTTGAATTTATACCAAATCTTTCTGTTACCATTGAATAGTTTTGGGGGAACTTAAGATCAATCAGACAGTTGTGAAACTGTATGTAAATGCAAGGAAACAAATTTTCACTTTATTGTAACTTTGACCTTGACCTTTGACCTTGTGGCCTTTTTTACTGCTCCATGTACTGTCTCATTAGAGGGAATAAGTTTACCAAGTTTGAGATTAATCGGACAAATGGTGCATCGTTAAATGTACAGAAATCATATTTCCAATTATAGTAACTATGACCTTTACTTTTGACCAAACTAAAGTAGCTTGTTTTGCAATCTTATGTTTTGTTTTATCACAAGGATAAATTCAACTAGGTTTCAGATAGACTAGAGAAATCTATAAATGGACGGAAAAGGTTTGTATATATAGCAACTGTGACCTTGATTGTTGACCTAGTGACCTGGTGACCTAGTTTGTCATTCCTTGCCTCGGACGAGTCATGTGTCTTTGAATGAACGAAAACCAAACTTTTATTTATAGTAACCGTGATCTTGGCCTTTGATCTAGTGACATGGTTTGCAATCCCTGCAAAGTGTAATAACAGGAAATAAGTTGACACAGTTTGAGATCAATCGGACAAACCATGTGTGTTTAAACCATTAAATCAAAACCAGCAGATATCAAAATACATTTCAATAGATGTCTGTTGAACATGGAGGTACTACAGAAGAAAAACAAATACATAAAGATCGTTTTCCAACAACCAAATTTTCAACACCCGCCTGCCCACCTGCTCGGACTGCGCCATAGCATTATATGTTCCGTCATTATTGACGAACCTTTTAGAATCACTAATGGTAAAATGCAGATTTTCGACGGACGAGAGATAAAATTGTATATATTTAAGAAACAATAATCAGTAAAAAAATATAAGGGCTTGATTATTCAGGCTTGCAACATCCCTGAACCATAAATTAAATTGTAAGTAGTTTGCTCCGTTGTAGAAAATCCCCGTAGTGGAAACAATCTCTACCATAACGTATTAACTGTGAAACATAAACACTATACACAATAGAAGCAGGGATATTACTTCAAAGAAACGGAAAGTTGACAATAGAAAAATTGAAGTCATCATGTTTGCTGTGAAGCTTTAGATGTAACCTTTCGTTTGTGTTATAATTAAGGTATAGCCCAAAACATTCGACAAAACATGGAGAATAAGTCGTTTCTTTTATTTCAAGCTCACTGGGATAGATGGCATTCACATTTTCTTCAATTTTATGATTATTAAGAGACAGAACGTCATCTTTATATCTCTGTACGCGGAGATAAATGTTTCAGCGACAGTCTTTTCTCCATATTTGACAAGTTTCTAATTTAAATTAATATGATTAAAAAAAAAAACAAATTAGCAAGCAAAGGTGTACAATTTGTGTCAATTGGTATACCGATTGTTTGTTGGAACATTATATTGCCAAACACAACAAATATTTTGTTTATCAAAAACTAACATTTTCTTTATGGTATATTCAGTATATTATTGTTTGCAGTCTATATGGTAATTTACAAAATAATCAGAATCTCTGTTGAGCAATATATATTTACATCTTGGTTTATCGTTTGTTTTTATAAGAAAGACAAGTAAATAGCAAACTAAGATTCTTTACATCTTCCGTCAACTGACCCTCTCGATAAAAAAGGAAAGAATCTTGGCCAAAACGTTCATGCATCACTCCACTTCTGTCTTCATTCGTTTCAACGTCAACCATGTGGAACAAATAACCTATCCACATGTAATCAAAACTGCTACAAATGAAATAGTTTTTCAATAACTTTAGTTATTGCATAATTGACTCAATATCTATATGCAACAATGAAATTCGCAAGCATACCTCATAACTAAAAAGTTTGAAACATTTAGAAGGATAAAAAGTCGAACGTTTACTGAATTACGTAGGTTTTTAAATGAAATAACGACATTGCATGCGATTCCATATATAATGAAGTACTTGTTTTGCGCATACTTATTATTTTTTAATATCAGTAATCGTTATTTTATCTATCTTTTTCGGTTGTTTTTCTTTATCTAATTTGCATTATATAACCTTGGTTATTTAAACCACGTGATAAAGAAGCATGTCGCTACTTAATTTATGTGTTATATACAAAACTTAGCCATCATTTGCAATAAACAAGCTGATCGTAGAAGTTAACAACAATTTAAGGGAAAAGAAAAAAGGTAAGGTTAATCTCACCGAAATGTTAGAATGATGAGTTATATGATAGATTGTAAAAGAAATGATTTTTAAATACGATAAAAGTACCATTTTTTGCTCAGGTGTGTAATGTATAGCAGTAAACATTAATTGTAGAGATAATAGGCGATCTGTATACAGTACTCTTTTATAACAAGGTTAGGCAGTAATACAAAATTGGTATTTTTGTTAGATATTTATTATCCCTGACCGTGTACCGCTGCCGGTGGAGTAAAATTCCTGAGGGTATCAATAGATTAGTAAACAGTACTTTGTGCTGTCTGAAAATGTACCTTTTGGAACAATTATCAGGGAATAAATGCCTCGTGCAAAGCATTTTTAGCTGAGTTTTGATTCATATACTTTTAGATCTTTGGATACATCAATTTTTAAATGTTTGTATATCTTTATTATCTATCAACATTTTTGGCTCCTAGTGTCACTGATGAGGAATGAATATCCGAAATGTGCACATGTGGCACAGCAAAATTAAACAGGTTTTTTTAGTTAAATATTTAAAAAGAAACCAGACTTAAATTATTTCTTGCAAACATAATTAAAATCCAAGATTTAACTATGTTTTAATCTGAAGCCATTTGAACATCATATTTAAATAGAACTACAATCGATGAGGAAGATCCCTAGATAATGCATTTCTAAAACCATGTTTTATATGATTGGATAAATGGTGTTTTAGGTCAATGTTAAGATTCTTAAACTTCTGTCAAGACATTTAGTTTGGGTAAGAGCTAGTGTCAAGGGACAACCAATGAATCTTCGGCAAGCGAACTGACTCTAGATATTGAGACACTGATTCCGTAAGCAAGCGTTTAAAACATAATGATCACCTATACCTTCATTATTTTCGACATTTACATTTTTTCAAACAATTTATAGTCAAAATTTTCTCGATTATTTTACATAGTTCTCTTAAACAGATTCTAAAAATAACATTATACTAGTCTTTTAACAATTTTAGCACCAGCTATGTCAAAATCATATAGATGACTTACGTCGTGCTAGTAACGTTGAATTTTTAGCTATAATTTTATATTTGTGAGGAAACCAGACTTGTATTCTGAATTTAAAACGACTATACGGTTTAAGTCATTTATTTCTTTAAAATTGCAAAATCTAAACAACGTTTAAGGTACAATTCAAAGTATCTTGAGACTCTTTGTTTTAGATTCATAATTTTATTCTAGAAAATATTCATTTTATTAAACCCACTCCCTAAAAACGAATTTAAAACAAGGCAAAGTTATGTAGTTAAATCTGCCTTCACAGTATTTAACAAAAATTCAATCCACTTGAGGTAGTATAATTCCAATCGTTAATTCAGTTTCATTGTCACCTGAGCTTTGTTACAAACGAGAGCGGAGGAGTGGAGTAATGGAGTTTTACGCCCCAGTCAAGATTCTTTAACTTATTTCGAGGCGGTCGGTTCTGGGACGGTGGAGGAAACCGGACTGCCCGGTGAAAACCACCGAACTGACAAACTCTCTAACACTAGCCTGACTAGGATCTGTCCCGAGTGGGATTCGAACCCAGACGGTGAGAGGCGCTGTGATCCGTAAGCGCGCGCTTTAGACCACTCGGCCACCGAGGCCCGTTTTGTCACGAATGAATGCAGTTAGTAATAAGACAGGAAATATTTGTCTGAAACTGACATAGGTGAGATAGTTTTTGTTGTGCTTTAGCATTCTGATCTGTATTGGGATATATAAATATAAGATTGATACATAAAAACCATTTGAGAAACAGCTAAAGAGTTAATGAATCTAAAGTTAAAAAAGTATATGAATCCAAATCCAGTTAAGGAATGTTTTATATGAAAGAACAAACCTTAGTTTTTAATTTATCCAAAAAGTAAGACAAGACAGCTGAAAATTATGCTGCATGGTACAATTTCTGACAGCAAAAAGTATTGCCTACTGAGTTACAGATATATCATAAATTACTTAAGGTAATTCTTACAGATAATTACCCTTTTGATAGAATGTAATACATGTATTTAAATAGTGTTTTACCTTACTGTAAAGGCTTTAACCAGCTATTGATGACTTATTCTGATGATATGTTGGTGCATTAAATTCAGGCCCCAGTTTCACAATTATTCACTCAATTGAGTGTACACTCAATCCAAATATTCCAATTTTTCCCTCATCAATATTTTAAGAACTTTAAGTTTTATGAGAAAATATTTTGTTTTGTTCAACAAAACTACACTAAACAATTTAGATATAACATTAGACAATCAATTTTAACCGTGTAATGTCTAAAAATTGACATTGAAATATTCTCGAATTTGAGTTGCGTTTATACTTAATTGAGTGAATAATTGTGAAACTGGGGCCAGGTCAAAATAGCATCTCTTACTTCAACTTTGTACATTATAAAATTTGTTGGTTTAAATGTAATAAAAAAAATTCCCATTGTAACCGATTATGTGTTTTTATTTTTCTTGTCAATTTGCATAAGACAATGCTATTAACATAAGGCAATTTTATTTACAGGTATAAATATGGAACTAAAAATAGATTATTCCGATGCTCACGATCCAAAATACGGAAATCCGGTAGATATACCTTTGAAAATAGCCAATAATGAATCTTTAAAGGGATATGGAAATTTGGTCTCCGATTTTTATAAGGCAGATGTTGAACTCCTCAAATGGCCTGTGAATGGGAAAAGAAAGCTTTTAGAAGGAACTGGTATACAAATCGGTTTACAAGAAAATGTTTTTAAAGTCACATGGTGTAACGAGATAAGTTATGCCTCGGGCGAAAAAGATGAAAGATTAGTAAGACCAACAAGCCGACTTCAAAAGGGAGACGATTTTAACCATCGAACACATGCATTGGTCCGCCAAACAAATTTTCATCCAGATAGTGGCCAAGTTATCTTCCCCCGAGATAACCATCCATTTGTAATGGTGATGTCACTTCCGGGGGATGACATCCAACCAAATTCTTTCGTTGGATTCTACTTTGATGGTAATTTTGGACTGAATATAAACCCATTCGTTTGGCACCAGGCTCCAATACCAATAAAAGATGAAAGTTTCTTTTTAAATAAGAATGGCCCTATGCATGCTCAAGTTGATGCTGATATAGTAAACGAATTCGGAGCTTTTCTCAGAGTTCCACTTTGTCCAAATACAAATGAAAAGTAATTAACATTCCACAAGTCTTTATTAGAGCTCGGGAAAAGATAAATTCTGCAAATCATAACAAAAAAGTTTTAAGAAATATTCAAATGATCTCTAAATCGGTTTGTTCAATAGTGTTTACATAATTAGCTCCATGCATGTTTGTAAATACAAATTTATCACATCCCTGTGTGATATAAATTTTAATATAAACGTTTCTAGATCTCGGGAAAGTGAATATTATATATTCAGACTCAGTTGTTCTCGGTATTGTAATATTTATAAGAACTTTCTTACTTTCTTAACTGGAAAAACATTTACTGCATTGTTATAAGTATGACTATGATATTATTTTGCAAGTTAAAAAAAAATACATGGAAGTGTATGTGTACCAAAATAATATGGATATTAAACAGAAATGCCAGTTTAATTTTGATGTGCCATATGTGCATATTAGGGGCCAAACAAGTTAAAATATAAAATAGATAATCCAGACATTCGAAAAATAATGACTCGAAATTTCCGAAATTATTGGGGCCGAACAAGTTGGGAGATAAAAAAGATAACATTTTACATCTGTTTTATTTTGAAGTGCCATATGTGCACATATCAGAAATTCATTCCTCATCAGTGACACTAGTGGCTAAACAAGTTGACAGATAAAAAAGATAATCAAGACATTCGAAAATAACGACACCAAAGTTCCAAAATTATATGACTATCTATTTTTCTTTTTAATTTAAAAATCCGCCTCGGTGGCCAAGTAATTAAAAGAGCGCTTTTGAATCACCGCGCCTCTGTCTGCCTTGTCTCAAATTCCATTCGAACAGATCCTAATGTAAAAAAGTATGTAAGCTTGCTTGCCGAAGGTCGATTGTTTTCTCCGGGCACTCCGGTTTTTTCCACCATGTCTGAAGTGACCGCATAGCTGTAATTGAAAGATTTTTAACTTGGGCGCAAAACATCATAAATTAAATGATTTCAAACATTCAAAAATGTATTTTTATTAGAGTGGGGTAGAGTAATGGTGTTTTAAGCCCCAGTCAAAATTCTTTCACTAATTTTGAGGCTGTCAATTCTGAGATCGTGGAGAAAACCGGAGTGCCCGGAGAAAATCACCGACCTTCGGCAAGCAAACTGACAAACTTTCTCACACTAGGATCTGTCCCGAGTTGGATTCGAATCCAGGCTGTGATCCGTAAGCGGGCGCTTAGACCACTCGGTCAGCGAGGCTCCTATGTTTATTAGAATATTTCAGTAAAATCAACATCAATTGCATATGTTGTCCTAATGTAACAATCCCGTAGGAATGCAATGCATATCCAAACGTTAGAGATAAAAACTTATAAACCAATCCTACATGTTGTTAAAAGAACTTAAACATATTATTGTTTAACCATTTACAGCAATCTCCTTACATATGAATCTCAGATGTTGATAACTTTCTTATATGCTTAAATCGTTTGCGAGGTTTTCTTAAGTAAGTGCTAGTACAATGCCGACCATAATATGCAGACTAATCCTTAGAGATTGAGTATCATGCTCTCGTCTCGAACAGCTGAAAAATTGTTGATGCGTCGTTTAACGACACCACTACCAACAAGCTGAGATATAAAAGTTATAATTATAATTCAATATTTAAAAACAGATTAATTTTCTTCCTTCTTCAGTTGTTTATTCTTTTCTTCCCTCAGTTCTGTATCTTAAGCTGAAACAACGTTCGTTTATTTATCATAATCATACTAAAATGACTACTGTGGTAGCTCAGTTGGTAGAGTGCTCGCTCCGTAAGTGGAAGGTCGTGGGTTCGAACCCCGACAGGGTCTGACCCACGACTTGAAAGTGGGTAGTGACTGTTCTTTCGGCATTACGAAATGAAAGTCACGGTTTTTTCGGATGGCAACTTAAAATAAACGAGGTCCCGTGTCATGGCAGACATGGCACGATAAAGAACCCTGCTGTAAAATGTCATCAGCGCAACACACATGCAAAATTTCTGCACTTTCGCCTATAGTTGGCTACGTCTCGATATAAGTGAAATATTCTTGACTGGGACGTCAAACACCATTACTCATCTCAACTCATACTAAATTAATTCTAGCACAAGATCACGTAGTGCGTGGTTATGCAAGTGTTTTTGATCTGCATTGAACTAGTCAATCTTACGAGTACCTTTATCATGCTAGTACACTCGCCCACAACGTCGCCGATAACACAGCAAAGAATTCAATTTATAAACTGGTACTAAGACAAACAGTGAGGACCTACGACAAGAAAACGTCTATCTCACTAGCGGTCGACCAGGAACAAACTCGCACAGGGGAGACGTCTCAAGGTTGACGGCCAAAGCTCTTATCCTTAAGCTCTAGAGACCCAATAGCCAAGGAATATGTAAATTGCGGGGTAATAATAATATGAATAATAATAATAGATTTTATAAAACGGGTTTGATTTCAGAAGGAGGATTAAAATGCGGTTTGGCAAATATAAATCATATTCAGAGGCGGGTCAGTAATTTAAGAAGCGGTTGTACATGATGGAGTAGTAATAATAACAGATATTCCTCCCCCACCCCCCACCCCCCCCCCACCCCCGCACCTCATCATAATATGACTTGAAATTAAACAACGTACTTTTTCAATGGTTTTTTGAAATCATAAATCCATATTTACCTGTAAAATAAAAAAAGAAACAAATATAAATATCAAACGTATTTGTTTAATTTTCCAGAGTCTTAACTAGTCATTATTTATTAAAAAAAAAATAATAATAAACTGTGCTCCGATTTATTTCCGTTTAACAATTAGACAAACGAAAAAAGCCCGTATAACTGTTTCACAATATTAGTGTATAACTAGGAAAAATTAAAAGTACATGTATTTTGATAAGTACAAGTCGACAAAGATTAGGAGAGTTACTTTTCTTTCTTTTAAATTTTATTTTTATTATTTTTGTTATTATTTATTTATTTAATTATTTATTTATTTATTTGTTGATTTTCGCAAAATATTTTGATATGTCGTCAAAACTAAATAAATAAGCATAAAGTTTTATTAAGTTTTTGAAAAGAAAAATGTTTGACAAGTAAGATAACGGAACTACAATGAGTACATATTTCAAGCGAAATGCACAATTATTCGCAAAACCTATATTTACGACATAAAACCTGCAATCGCGAAACAAACTTTAACGGTCGTAAAACCTACTTTTGCGATCGTAAAAACAGGTTTTACTCATTTTTGTGCAATTTGGGTCAATAAACTAGGAACGGCAATCGTAAAAGTAGTGTGTGTGTGTGTGTGTGTGTGTGTGTGTGTGTGTGTGTGTGTGTGTTTGTGTGTGTGTGCAAATTTTACGGTACCATTCGACTTTAGTAACAAAACTACAATCGCAAAAGTAGATTTAACAATGTTAGTTAAACCTTTTTTTGCGATTGTAGTTTTTATAGACATTCTGTGTAATGAAATAAGTATATTAAGACCAAAGATAACAAAAGCTTCACCTTAAATAGGACGATATTGGTTACTTAATTATTGGCCGAGAGAGGGAAGTCATTGGTTCAAACCATGCCCGGGTTATACATAGAACTTAAAAACACGAGAACAGAATATCGACCTGTTACTTCAGAGGGTTGCTTTTACAGTTACTTCAGAGGTGGGCTTTTACAGTTGTGAACTGATTCGGTGAGCTGGTACCTTAGCAACTTTTGCCCTTAATGTGCGCTAATACATGGCAGACCAATATACACAATCGCACATCAAACGCATATACGACATTGTTATTAGATTTATAGGGTGTTCAAGTGGCGCAGTGGTTAGCGCTCTCGCCTATCACCAATGCGACCGGGGTTCGATTCCCAGCGTCGTATGTGATAAGGTATGAGGTCACCTGCTTGTGCACGTGGGGTTTTCTCCGGGTTCTCCGGTTTTCCTCCCACAATAAGACCTCACGCGCGCTACAATTCGGGCCAACGAGCTAGATTAATATAAGTTGCACAACTTGTTTCTAAATCGTTGTAAAAGAAATAAAGTTTAAAAAATAAATATTAGATTTACCTTTAGATATGAATAACTTGCTATCTACGCGTAAAGCTGGAAAATTGCTGATGCGACGGTAAACAAAACTACAACCAACAAATCAATCGGTAAGCGTTGGATGTAAAACGTTTAACATTTTTAACGTTATCTTCAGTCACGGTATATTTATATATTATCATATATGATCCTTTTCCCCCTTTTTCAGATACTAATCGTGTCTTGTTCGATTTACATGGTTACAGAGGTTTTAAGAAAGGACTCAAAAATTGAAATTCGATTAAAAGCTATATTTAAATCATCCTTAATCTTAGTTTGCTTGGTTGATTTCCACACAATCAGTTGGAAAGCTTTTTACTACAAGAAAAAATTGTCATAGTAGTTTAAGTTAAAGCATTTGTTGACATTTTGCAAATGCTTCTGACCTGCCGCTTTTCACTAACACTTTCCATCGAATTTTGTAGTGCGGCTACACAGAGAGAGAGAGAGAGAGAGAGAGAGAGAGAGAGAGAGAGAGAGAGAGAGAGAGAGAGAGAGACCTTGGGTAATTCAAATAAGTCAGTTGAGAATCATTTTTCCATGTATTGACCACTTTGCCGTCGAAATAATTATTACTTTCTGTATTATTTAACTGAACATAAAGGAAGACGGTGAAAATAATAATAGTTTGGTTACAGCTTTATGTAAGGGTTTATCGGCGAGGCCATAATCTCAGATGTTTAGATTTAATATTCATGAATTAGTTATTATTTATAAGATTATAAGATCCATTATTTTGCATAGAGTTTTTAGGATGGTGGAGAAAACCAGATTGCTAGGAGTAACCCACAAACCTTTGAAAAACGAGCATTTAAACTTTTTCACGAAGACAGATTCGATTTTAGGTAGTGAGATGCACTGTTGTGTGTAAATGTGCCTTTCAAAGCATTTAGCGTCGATGCACACTAAATTTAAGAAACGTTCAGTTTGTATTGTTTCACTACGGTGTTATTTCTTAAAAGTATATCGAATTGACTACAGAAAACGCAATAACTTCGACACAATAAGATGAAAAACCACGAAAATAGAACAAGAAAAAGGCCAGAAAAGAAACAACTGATTATAAAGTTCCCGACTTTGAACGGTAACTAAAGTGAAATTCAAGGTGCGTGGTTTTCGAAATATTGGATGGTTTCAACCACACCACTTATTTCTTCCACAACTATTGTGCCATAGATTTGCGTATTTAAAGAAAAGAAGAAAAAAAGATTTGATAAAATAAAAATTCCACGAGGAATTAAATACGGGAAATAAATAAATATAACACCCTTTTGTGAATACACAATGAAACAAAAATAAAATTCATTACTCAATTAATTAGTTAATTAATAAAAAGAAACAACAAATTAACAACAAATACAATTTAATGTTCACTTTGTATGACTGCATTTAAAATATTTTAGTTAATATCTCATAATTCTGATCATCAGAAACTTTGAGAATCTACAAACGTATTGATTTCTGGAAAAATGATAACTGTTTAATCGAATATATCTAAAAAGATTATGTATGAAAATCATGTTGAGTTTAAAATATGTATAAAGAAGAGATATTAATCAGAAGAGGTATACATTCAAATTTGTGAAATTCAATTTATATAAAAAAGAGGCTGACTTTTAAAATTTTAAAAATCAATAAAATTATTTATGAAAAGAATTCATAAAATTTTTAAGTAAAATATAATATATTAAAAAAATGCACCCGTACGTCTAAATTTTGTCAAGTTTAGCATGATAAATTTAAAGAGCCTTACTTTTACAATAAAATAAATTTAATAAGAAATATACATTCATAATTTGTATAAATTTCAAGAAATTAACAAATAAACGAAAGACAATAAAAATAAAAGAAACAACTACATTGCATTTATAAAATGCACTAAAAATTTACAATGTAAATACTTTTTTAGAATCGTTAAATGTGGACTGGTTCCATCACATACTTAACATTTGTTGAATTTTATTACCGACAGATGTTGCAATAAGATACCGTACTTATGTCTACGAAAAAAAGATAAATGGAATTAAATATTGAAATTAAAATGGTAGGCTTAAAATTTCAATAGGTTTTCTGAGTAATAAAAAGGGTTTTATGGTAGTTAAAATTTTTGTTTGATTAATTTCGATCGATAATCACAGGGAAAGATAATTTTGCACATTCTATTTAAGCATAAAATATTAATATTACATTTCATTCTAAGCGGCAGATCGAGGGCATCTATTTGTGTTTGTAATCTTTTATTTTGTAATTTAATATCAAAAAGACATTTCCTTCACCTTCGTTTATTGATTTTACTTTGTTATTGTTATTTAAAGTGATTACTTTTCACGACTGCTATTCTTGTAGCCGAAAATCGCAATTTCACGCAAACGACGAGATTTTTTACCGAACACGTTAACAGCACTTCCGTAAAAAAACAAAATTCCAAATAATAGTACAATAAGACAGAGTAAATTATTATGTGCCGTAAAATTAGTATAAATGTAACCTACATATCAATGTTATTAAAACGTCGTTATCTGGCGTGAATAGGAAAAACGAATTAGACCGAAGTTTTCCGAATGATTAATATGTTGAACAGAGGGTTATAGATAACGACGAAACCATGAATACTTCAGCATTGGGACAGCCTGTTCTTAGTTATAAATTATAATTTGGTTTTAAACTTTGTCAGATATTTCTAAAAATTGAAATCATTTACAAAATAAAATTTTTTGAAGGCATTGTATACAAATTAAACGTTAAATACATATTGTTTATGTATACTGTAAAACGGAAGTTTTTCGCGTCTTTTCCTGCGAAATTAACAAGAAAAGTAAAAAAATGTAAGCTTGTATTTTATTTTCATTACATTTGATAACATTTTCACTGACCGTCATCTCACGACGCGAAAAAAAAAATTACTCAGATATCTTGAAATGAAGATTTTCGCAAAAAATTAACTGTCGTAAAAGTATCCTGATTTACATAATAAACATGGAGGTAACCATATCCAATGTATGATAAGTCCAGCATTTTAAAACAATTGTTTATGGTTTAAAAAATAAAATCGGATTCAAAAAATATTACCAATCATAACAACAGCAGCAACATAAACAATAATAATTAATAATTGTAACAACAACAAAAAAAAACCCAATAAAAAATACTACGACAAATAATAATAATAATAATAATAATAACAACAATAATAATAATAATAATAATAATAATAACAATTATAATAAAGAACGTCTAACATACAAATAAATATATAGAATCCATATATTACAAGATTCTAGACTTCCTACTGATGAGTATAAATAAAGCTCTCTAAGAGGAAATCTCAAATAATTATAGACTCGAATAAGGCTAAAGCAAAAATACTGACCACTGTTTTATCACCTCTTGTGTGTTTTTCAATTTTCGTAGCGTTCAATTTATCGTAGTGATTAGTTTTTGTGTTGTTCAATTTTCGTGGAAACTAATGAATGTTGTTTTAAGGAAAACATAAGTTTGTGTAATCATAATTTTTTTTGTTGTTAAAGCAAAAATGATAAACTTTAAAAAAAAAAAAAAAAAAAAAAAAAAAAAAAAAAAAAAAAAAAAAAAACTGTACATTTATTAATATTCGTTACTTATATAAACCTCTGGGTCGGGATTCTTTTAAACAAAACAAAAAATCATTTAATCAAATTTGTCACAGAAACTAATCCAAATTTCATTTTATGTTTTAAAAACAAAACTTTCTTCGGGCTCAATCAAGGTTTTGGCTCTATTGTGATACAATAAGTATAACATTGTATTTTAACAAATAAGTTAGGTCTTATTTAGGTCTACATGACTTTTCCCAATAATGCATTTGCATCAACAAACATTTTTTAAACAAAAGTGAAACAGTTTTAAGGAATATGCCAATGCCAATTATCATTCGTATAATTATGAAACTTTGGACTCTTTATTCTTCCAATGTATAGATTATCTTTTTTAATCTTACAACTATTTCGGCCCCCAAGTGTCACAGATAAATGAATTTCTGAAATGCTCATATATGGGACCAAAAAATAAAACCATTATTTTCATAAAATATTAATACCAAATATTAAGGGACTACTTTTAAACACTTATGATGAATTTACTTAAATGTAGGTGCTAAGTGTGTGAAAGGCCTCCGAAAATGACCCTTGATTGCTGATTTTTAAAACAAGTATTTAATTACCAAATATCAGTTATAACTAAAACATCATAATACCAATTCTGCAGGAAAGTAAATTTTAGAAACAGATACGGAGTATAAGAAACTTAAACTTAAAAATTTAGAAACTTAAAAAACGTCCTTGTAAAGAATTAAAGGCGAACGAAAGGTCCATGTAGAGAATTAAAGGCGAACGAAACGTCCTTGTAAAGAATTAAAGGCAAACGAAACGGTTATTTAATTTTTTGGGCTCAAACAAAAGTGTTTTACTCTTTCTCTAAACAGTTTGTTCATAGAGACATACACAACTGGTTCAATGCAAGCGCCCAATATTTTCATATCCATGAAAAAATGTATGATGATATTCTTTTTCAAGGCTTTCCCATTCGGGAGACAAACTGCACAGAAAAAGAGAACCCAATAGACACTTCGAGAAATAATGAACGAAATTGTCAGAGCAAAAAATAAAGTTGAGGCTTTTTCGGACTTTTTGAGACCGTAAAGAATCGTAATATAACTATCATCTTCTTGATTTTCAGTGTGCAACTGTGACCGCCTATTGACTGTCTTTGTCAAATCTACAACAGGTGTTTTTTGGGCATCATTGTCGTCTGTTTCGTCTGGATGGACAGTCGCTTTATAATCTAACTGTTTGATAGACAACTTGGCGTTTTCCTGCAAGCTTATATCCGAAGGATTACCTTCGTTATTTGATTTTGAATTTCCCTGCTCGTTTTGTTCATTTGTAATTATCTGATCTTTGATAACAACACGGATATCCGAGTCGCCATTTTCTGTAGTTAAGATGTTATTTTGATTGGTCTCTGTTTCTGAGCGACGAGGCTGGTTATCATGAATTTCATACGTTTTTGTAGGTGTAATATTAATTTTTTCAACTTCTGTGGTTTGTGGAACTATTCGACGTTTAGTAATTGGACATAAAATCCTCATCAACCAGCAACTATCAATGTTTGTTATTTTGTTTGATTCGTTAATGCTAATATTTTCTTTTGCAGACTGATATTGTTTAAGCGAATAGCGAGCTTCAGATAGTCTCATGAGAATGGGTATATATGCAAAAAAAGAGCCTAGAATGAGACTTGCAAAGGCTGTAAATTGTATCAGAGAAGTGACAAAATACCTATCATCGTTTTCGCCAACAACAATGATATGAAGAAATGAAAGAAAGAGAACAAAGATACAAATGAAAATGAAAATTGCTTTAGCGTTGTGTGGTCTGATGATAGAAATATTGAGACGGAATGTGCGGACGAATCTATCATACGCTATGCACGAAAACAATGCAACAAGACCAAACGTTCCTCCAAACATTAAAGATTTCGCTAAAGCTTCATCAGAGTAATCACCGCTTTCTGCCGCATGGAAACCTAAAGTCAACAACAGAACAGTACACATCCAAAGGTTCAGCACCGAGAGAATAATCATAAACCAATCAGCGGTCGTTTTGTTGTCAATACGGTTGTGAATAACCATTATGATTATGTTGAAAGAAAACCCCATGATACCAATCAAACCTTGAATAATAAAATAAAAAATCTTTTCCACGATCATTTTCAAAATATATCTGCTTACAAGAAAAAAAAATTACTCCATATATTTATTAAAAAAAACTTTTTTCGTTGATGGATTTTTTAAGGTGCCTACAAGGTAATGTTAATAGAATATTCTCAACTATAATAAGCAAATTTGAAATGTTCTACAGTTACAAGATGCACAACGTAAGAATGTGATAATCCAATTTTTTTCTCAAAACCGCAAAGTTCCAGTTTCCTTAATAAGTGTACATAGAAAAAAATGAATTTGTGTTATTTTCTACATGGTATAACACAAGTTAATACTAAAACAATTACAATATAGATTTAAAAACCATAACAAAAAAATATTTTACCCCTTTTTTAAACTTTAAGAAATGGTAATGATTTCTGTAAACAATAAATTATTCTTGTTGCTGGTTCTTTAGAAAACCAAACAAAAGATTTTGTTGTCAGTATTTCATAAAAGTATACTTTTTTCTTTATAAAATTTATTGTTTTATTAAATTTTTATAGAAAAATACTCTTTGCTTAAAAATAAATTGTTATATATTTTTATACACATTTACCTTAAAAATAATAATATGCAATAAAAAAATAAATGAAGTGTTAACATAGTCAAGTACAGCACTCCATCTGATATATTGAAAATGCATTTACATTTGATAAAAATAGTCAATGAACAAATTGTTTTCACAAGGCAAATACAAGTATCCAAACTAAATATTTTGAATGAACATCATAAAAATAGTCAATGACAAATTGTATACACAAATCAAGTACGGCGCAAAAATTAAGATATTATAAATGCATTTACATTTGATAAAAAAAGTAGAAACTGTTCACATAAGTCAAAAACAGCACATCAATAAAATGTTATAAATGAATTTACATTTGGTCGAAAATTTGATCAATGGAAAAAATGTTTACACCCGACAAGTACAGCACACTAATTGAAATATAATAAATGTATTCAATTCGACCAAAATAGTCAATAAATAAAGTGTTTAAACTTGTCTAATGCAACACACATTAAAATCTTTTCCATGCATTAATATAAACAAGGCTTTTATTGAATATGATTCCAACGATGATAAATTATTCTATTGATGGCATCTTTTTACATTTCAATCAGTGACTTTTACACATGTATAAGCTTTGTTGTAGAGTTATTTCCCCTTAGACAAATTTGTTATTCCTTAATAAACCTGCAAAATAATTGAAAATTAATAAACATTACACGCACAATGCGAAGAAGATAAAATTGATTTCTTCCTACACATTTTACTTTTACTTCTCTCTCTCTCTCTCTCTCTCTCTCTCTCTCTCTCTCTCTCTCTCTGTGCGTTTGTAGCTGATAATAGGATAATATAAACATTACACGAACAATGTCAAGAAGATAAAATTAATTTCCCTCCACATTTTACAACTACTTATCTGTGTGTGTGTGTGTTAGGTGCGTGTGTGTGTGTGTGTGTGTGTGTAGCTGAGTAGCTGATAATATGTGCCTAAACAATCAATTAAAAACAATAAATACGCTTGAGGCAATGGGATCTGCATGTGCGCGCTTTAGACCACTCGGTGCGCCGAAACTCTTGGGTTTTGTACACGTTTAATTTTTTCTATTTTAATGTTGACTTCAAAATTATAAAACTAAAAATTGTAAGATTAAAAATTTGGAATTTTTTTACCTTTATAGGAAAATGCTTTAGAATTAAAGTTTGTTATATTTTTACATTTTACTAAATTCTGCAAAAAAAATTGTTACAGTTGTTTGATGTGTAAATCCTAAACATGGATTTTTAAAAATTGTTATAATAAATATGCAGTTTCAAAGCATTCTATCCTATCTTTTACGCATAAATTTAAAGACCTTATATTTTACATAAAATAACAATCACGGCTTACATATTTAATCATTGAATAAGATTAATCCTTTCTTTCATTAAGCTACCTAATAAAAGCACGTTATCAAAAAGTTACTTAATAAAATCAATGTTACATATTTGTTTATTGCAAGTACTGTCTACCATCAAAATTAATTCCAATTGATAAAATAAAAAATGATGTTTTAACAGCAGTGTCTGTCTTTTTTCATCATTGATAAAGAAATGCACCTGCGTCTTAACAGTACGATTTACTATTCATAAAAAATCTATCTTGAAGTTAAACATGTCAGAAAAGAGCATAAACAAGATGTATAAAAAGAAAAAAGAAAAATATGAGGCAATCAATAATATAAAAACAACAAGGTTAATTGACAAGAAATAACGATGTTATAATTGTTGTGAATTGTTATCAAATTTTTCAGCTGTTTGCAAATTTTTTTTATTTATTTATATATCTATTTATCAACATTTTGATTAGGTTTTTTTAAAAATTGATACTTATAATAATAGTTTTTAATAAAACAAATCGAAAATTTACTTTTAAAAAATAAGAAATAAAATAGAAGAATTTTTTTTTAGAAAATTACCTATGCAATGGTTATTGCTATGAATTATTTTTATATAAATCTGCAAAATCAACGGCATAAAAGTTGATTTAAAATTATATAAATAATGACAACGAATAATTATTTTGACGTATGAGACATAACATTTTATTAAGAACATGCAATTTTAATTTGTATTGATGCTAAATATTTTTAATGTACTAATAACGTTGCTGAATAATATTCATATACCAATATTGCTGCTAAATAGTATAAATGTACTAATATTGTTACTCAATATTATTAAAATTCTAATATTGTTGCTAAATAGTATTAATATATTTTTATTATACTTCGCGTGCAAATCTAGATAATTGATTTGTCAGTAGCCGTCAATTTTCACTAACACTTACTTAGACCACACCAATCCTGTCGACGGAAGTTAATACATAGCAACATGTGTACATCACACTCGTTGCTCGAATAGTGCTAAAAAAACTATCGCATTCCGTTACCTGTCAGCGATCGGAAATTAGTTTTGCACCATGTTGTCAATGGCGACAGATGGTAAACAATGGCGTTTGTGGATGTCACACACAATGCGTTATTTAGTTCTGTTGTTTCAGATTTTTTTAAGTCTTAGTTGAAAAGATTGCTGAAAAAGACATTCAGTATAATAAAAGAGGAACACCCGACACGAACACTTAATATACTAATATTGTTGCTAAATATTATCAATATTATAATATTTTTGCTTATTATTAATATACTGATATTGTTGCTGAATAGCATTAATATATTTTTATTGTTTTGAATATTTTCATTTTAATAATTATGTTGCTAAATATTATAAACATGCTTATATTGTTGCTGAATAGCATTAATATACTTAAATTGTTACTATTTTTAACATAATTAACACAATTTATTATTAATATATTAACAGTGTTGCTGAATATACTAATAGTTTTGATTAATATTATTTATACGTACATTGTGTACTTATGGATTTTTTGTTTGTGAAATAAATTTAATAGTTGTTGTCTTTTTATAACGCATTATGAATCCTGATTTAGAGTTCTGTATATGATTTAGTTCTGCAAAAGTAACTTAATCGAATTTCTTGTTACTTTAGTCCAGTGACAAAGGCAGTGGATTAAATTGATGTTATTCTGCTTTTTTTAAATTCTTGAACCATGTACATGTTTTCAACTGATTCCCACAGTTTGTTATATAACACAAATACCAGTTAAATTTTTATGCGCCAGATGCGCACACACCGGAAACCTACCCCTCATCAGTAACACCAAGACCGAAAAGTTTGACAGATAAAAAATATAAGCCAAACCGTTGAGAATAATAAATCTAAAGTTCCATTATTATATAAATCCAAATCCAGCTAAGGAATGCTTTGCATGAGGGAACAAACCTTACTTTTAAATAAATTTCAAAATTTTAGACGGCTGAAAATTTGGCTAAATGGTTCATTTTCTGACAGCACAAAGTACTGCCTACTGAGTTATGGATACCCCCGGGGAGTTTTTTCCGCCAGCAGCGGTACCCGCTCAGGGGTGGTAAATATTTAACACAAATGCCAGTTAAATTTTTATGCGCCAGATGCGCACACCCCGGAAACCCATCCCTCATCAGTGACACCAAGACCGAAAAGTTTGACAGATAAAAAACATAAGGTTTGAAAATATAGAGTCGATTACAACAAAATGCCGACTCAATCAACTGTAGAAAATGAAACGATTTCTGAATAACCCGAAAAGGAAAAAAAATAGAAGAAATTGGAATATTTTTAATTTCATACACGCCAGATAAACCCAACGAGTCTGAGATTGAGATGTATATGAAAGAAAACCCAGACCCAGATTTTACTGACCCTCTTTTGTGGTAGGGGTCAAACCAGCACTTGCACTATTAACGAAAAAATCCTCTATGTTCCAAGAACTTCGGTTCCTTCTGAGAGAGCCGTTTTGACTGCAGGGTTGATCATAACAAAACTTAGAAACTGGCTTTCTTCATCACTTGTTGATCAAATAATATTTCTCAACAAGAATTCTGTTTAGTTTATTATCTTTGTTGACGTTGCTGTTTTGTTGAGTTATAATTTTTTAGAAGTTCGCGTAAGGTGTTCTAAAATTTAGCGGAGGAAACTTTAGTTTGAATAAGAACAAAGACTTCCAATGCGATATTGTTTATTTATGTTCATCGTATGTACTCTACTGTATGTACTAGATATAAACGCTAAATATATTTGGATTTAATGTTTTTTCTTTCCAATTTTTCTTTTTCTTTTAATAATAACAGTACAAGTGCACACAGATAAGTTGTAACATACAGTGATAAGTCGAACATGGTTTGATATTGACTGGACAATTTTCGAGCTTTGGCGTAAACAATATAACGATTAATCAATCAATTGTTAATACCATTCGAAGATTAATCGATTAATGAATATGACCGATTTGCCATCCCTAATATATATATATATATATATATATATATATATATATATATATATATATATATATATATATATATATATATAATAGGTTATTTTGAAATCTGCAACACATGGGAGTTAATGTTTCGCAACAGAAAAACACGAAAATACGTTAATAACAAGTAAGAAAAGTGCTTAAATAAAAACAATATAAAAAATCTTACAGGTGTTAGTTTGATTTTAGAAGAGAAGAGTTATATTGAACAATGTTGCAATTATTTGACACATGCGCAACAACGTTAATTAGCTTACCAAGTTGTCATGATAAAGCTTTACTTGAAAGGTGGATGAGAAGTGAAACAATTTTTTCTCTTATAAAATTGGAAAAAAATCATACAGTCATTAGTTGGTTATTAAACAAGATAGCTAGATAAAACAAGGACGCATTTAGATGGCACATGCGCATTACTTGACCGCCACTTTATTAATGTCGTTTCAGCATAGATATCATGATGAGAACAAAGAAAGTGATAACTGTTTTTAGCAAAAATTTAAGATAAATATTTACTGTCTTTGTTTGATTTTAATGCAAGTGTATTTTACCGCGAAAAGTGTTATCAATACATGTATATGCGCTTATTTCAATGTTACGATGGATTTGCTACATGATTAAAGAAAGCTTGTCTTGAATACATGGATAAGAACTAAAACATGTTTTTATATGAAATTTGAAAAAAAATCTTCAAATCGTAATTTAAAACGTGCATCAATTAAATGCTATATATAAATGGGCTTACCCAGCATGCATTTATATCATAACATTTAAGAACATTGATGTAGCATCAGACTACTATTCATTTTAATAAATTATTCTTTTTACAATGTTTTCAAGGCATTTTTACTGGCAGCAGTTTAAGTTTTAACGTCATATAAAGCTATCAGGAAGAATATGCGCCCGTATTTAACTCCATTTGTGCAAGTGTTAAGAAATATGATTCGTGCAAAAAAAAAAAAAAAAAACAGAACTTAGAAAGAGTAAAAATTATATTTTAATTTTTGAAATTTGATTATTTCCACTGCATTTTAAATAAGGTCTGTTCCCTCACGCAAAGCATTCCTTAGCTAGATTTGGATTCATATAATTTTGGAACTTTAGACTCATTATTTTCAACTGTTTGGCTTGTTTTTTATCTATCAAACTATTCGGCCTCTAGTGTCACTGATGAGGAATGATTTTCCGAAATGTGCACATATGGCACATCAAAATTCAAAAGGTATTTGTGTTTTATATCAATATTTGAAGTTTTGCTTTAAAATGTTTTAAGAATAAAATTGAACTGGTATTTGTCTATTCGGAAAATAAAATATAAAATATTAATACTGGAATATAATCATCTCAACAGCACTATAATTTTGCTCTCATCAGTCATTATTAATAAACTCGTAGGAAAAGATGGAATCAAATTCGTCTTTGTATATAATATAGCTTTAAGGAGTAATAAATACTTTGTTTTCAGTGATATTAAATTTTGCGCGTTTGAAATCAAATATCATTTTACAATAAAAGACGTTTTGTTTTTGAGAAATAAACGTCTTGTAACGCAAAGGAGCAATAAATACTTTATTTTTACTGATATTAAATTTTCACAATTGATATCAAATATCATTTTACCATAAAAGACGTTTTGTTTTTGAGAAATAAGCGTCTTGTAACGCAAAGGTCATGTCAATACTCGCCATATAGGAATTTAACATACCCATTTAAGGTAAAATGTCTATGTACAAGTCAAACCTAGAAAAGGGGTCCTCGATAAAAATGTGCGGTAAACCGCGCTCTTACGGTAACAGTAATAGCCTAGCTTCAAATCTCGCGAAGGCAGATTCTATAGCGAGAAAGTTTGTCAGATCGCTTGAAGAAGGACGTGGTTTTAGATGGTTACTTCAGTCTCCTCCATCATCTGAAGACAGACCGCCTCAATATAAGTGCAAGATTGTTGAGTTAGGTGTTCAACACTATTACTTAATTCCACTCAAACCTAGAAATGGCTTAATGACAACCTCAGATCATTACGTCTCGTACTACATAGACGTTGAGTTGAGTAATGGTGATTAACGTCCAGGAATGTTTTACTTATATCGAGACAGTCAGTTTTGTTTGGGGAATCGCAGTACCCAGAAAAAAATGATAAAAATTGATAAGCTTTCAAACAATAAGCTCTGCCCGAAAGGGATTCGAACAACAGCGGGGAAGGACGCTGTTATACGTAACTGTGTAGCAATCGACCAACGAAGCCCCTGCAATAGTAAGACACTCGAATGACAACACAATATCAATTTTCCTCAATACCATTAAGTGTCAGTCGGAAAATCGATCTCTTGTCTTTGATTCTTTTATTCTATATGGTTTGATAAGACATATATCATTCATTATCCGATGAAATTGTCATAAACTTAATCATCTTTCTTTTTTATGACTAACTTCATTACATATTAAGTTTCAGTGCATTAGTACTTGACTAGTTAATTGAAAATATTGTTGTATTTTTCCCTGCCAGGTTGAGGGATAAATAAACTGCACATATACAAGATTTTACATACACGTAAACAGTTTTTTGTCTTCTTATTTGTATATTTTCGGTACAATAAGATAATTAGTAAAGCTTTTATCGATGTCTGTGTAATGATGTTAATGCCATGTCAAAATTCTTTACACTTTATTTTGAGTATAAGAAGTAATGATGTTTTATGAACCTGTCTAGACTGTTTTTTCTTATATAGAGGCGGTAAGCTCTTGATGGTAGAGGAAACCGAAGTGCCTGTAAAAAGACTATTGGCAAGCAACATCAGGATCTGTCCGAGCGAGATTTGAACCATGTGTTTAGATATACTGCTTCTCGTAAGCGAGATTTAGACAACCGAGGACCCAATTTTCTTATGTCAAAGTGGTATGTTCTTGGTTCTTTAATAAATGATTGAAACTCACCAAGCCAAGAGTGTATATCGAAGTTTGAAAGCTTATCATTTTTTTTTTTTTTTTTTTTTTTTTTTTTTTTTTTTTTTTTTTTTGATATTGGATAAAACCTTCCGCAAAGCAACTGACAAGATTTCCCACATTAGGAATTCAAAAGGAATTCAAGCCTATGCTTTTTAGATGCATTGTACATTTCCATTGTTAGGTCTCCAGGAATCTGTAGACACGTGTCATGTGGCCTTAACAATACAACACTTTATAGCATATCTAGCGCTTTTCGATTATAGTAATCTTTAGACATATATTCTTTTTGTCTGCTTATCTAGCTTAACACGATTTTCTGACTGCCGAATTCGAAAAAAATAGACGCATTCAAATGTTTATTATTTTATTTCTTTGAGTTGTTTTCTTTGAAAAGTTACACACAAACATAACACCAATAAGATTATTCAAAACAGAATAAAACGCAGTAATGACCTTACAAAAAATAAAATCGACAATAAATTGCTTAACCTAGACTTCAGGTTATAAATTATTGTACGGTGTATTCATTAAAGATAATTTTCGTTAAAGATGTTATTTTTTTCTATACCATTACAAGAAACGTGACTTTTTCCAATAAACCATACACGTGTCTCGCAAAGGAACTTAATACATCAAAAAACGGCTTATATGATAAAATGGTCTGGAAAAATAATAATACATACCTGGCAAAGTATTAACATTTAATTGCAGATTTAGTGTTAGCTTTTTTTTGTCAGAACAGTACAGACCTGGCAAAAGATTAACATTTGATTGCAGATTAAGTGTTAGCTTTTTATTTATCAAAAACAGTACAGACCTGGCAAAGATTAACATTTGATTGCAGATTTATTGTTAGCTTTTTATTTGTCAGAACAGTAAACACCTGGCAAAGATTAACATTTGATTGCAGTTTAAGACTTTTAAATTATTTTGTTAGAACAGTACAGACCTGGCAATAGACTAACATTTGATTGCAAATTTAGGGCTAGCGTTTTAATTGTCAGATCAGTACAGACCTGACAAAAGGTTAACATTAGATTGCAGATTTAGGGTTAGTTTTTTTTTTTTTTTTTTTTTTTTTTTTTTTTTTTTTTTTGTCAGAAAAGTACAGACCTGGTAAAAGATCAACATTTAATTGCAGATTTAGGGTTAGAATTTTAGTTGTCAGAACAGTACAGACCTGACAAAATGTTTACATTTGACTGCAGATTTAGGGTTAGGTTTTTAGTTGTCAACGCAGTACAGACCTAGCAAAGATAAACATTTGATTCCAGATTGATGTTTAATCATATTTGTCAGAACAGTACAGAACTGGCAATAGATTAACAATTGATTGCAGATTAAGGGTTAGGTTATAATATGTCAGAACAGTACAGACATAACAAAAGATTAACATTTGACTGCAGTTTTCGTGTTAGTTTTTCATTTGTCAGAACAGTACAGACTTGCAAAAGAATAACATTTGATTGCAGATTACGTGGTGGCTTTTTATTTATCAACACAGTACAGACCTTGCCAAGATTAACATTCGATTCCAGATTAAGGGTTAGGTTTATATTTGTCAGAACAGTACAGACCTTGCAAAAGATTAGCATTTGATTGCAGATTTATTGTTAGCTTTTTATTTATCAATGAAGTACAGAACTGGCAAAGATTAACATTTGATTCCACTTTAAGGTTTTTTTTTTATTTTTCAGAACAGTACAGACCTGGCAAAAGGTTAACATTGGATTGCAGATTGAGTGCTAGCTTTTTATTTATCAATGAAGTACAGAACTGGCAAAGATTAACATTTGATTCCAGATTAAGGGTTTTTTTTTTATTTTTCAGAACAGTACAGACCTGGCAAAAGGTTAACATTGGATTGCAGATTGAGTGTTAGCTTTTAATTTATCAACACCGTACAGACCCGGCAAAGATTAACATTTGATTCCAGATTAAGGGTTAGGTTTTTATATGTCAGAACAGTACAGACCTGGCAAAAATTAACGTTTGATTCTAGATTAAGGGTTAGGTTTTTATTTGTCAGAACAGTACTGACCTTGCGAAAATTAACATTTGATTGCAGATTTATTGTAAGCTTTTTATTTGTCAGAACAGTACACACCTGGCAAAGATTACATTTGATTGCAGTTTAAGACTTTTAAATTATTTTGTTAGAACAGTACAGACCTGGCAATAGACTTACATTTGATTGCAAATTTAGGGTTAGCGTTTTAATTGTCAGAACATTACAGAACTGGCAAAGATTAACAATTGATTGCAGATTTAGCGTTCAAATTATTTTTGTTAAAACAGTACAGACCTGACAAAAGGTTAACATTAGATTGCAGATTTAGGGTTAGTTTTTTTTTTTTTTTTTTTTTTTTTTTTTTTTTTTTTTTTTTTTGTCAGAAAAGTACAAACCTGGTACAAGATCAACATTTCATTGCAGATTTAGGGTTAGCTTTTTAGTTGTCAGAACAGTACAGACCTGACAAAATGTTTACATTTGACTGCAGATTTAGGGTAAGGTTTTTAGTTGTCAACGCAGTACAGACCTAGCAAAGATAAACATTTGATTCCAGATTGATGTTTAATCATATTTGTCAGAACAGTACAGAACTGGCAATAGATTAACAATTGATTGCAGATTAAGGGTTAGGTTATAATATGTCAGAACAGTACAGACATAACAAAAGATTAACATTTGACTGCAGTTTTCGTGTTAGTTTTTCATTTGTCAGAACAGTACAACCCTTGCAAAAGAATAACATTTGATTGCAGATTAAGTGGTGGCTTTTTATTTATCAACACAGTACAGACCTTGCAAAGATTAACATTCGATTCCAGATTAAGGGTTAGGTTTATATTTGTCAGAACAGTACAGACCTTGCAAAAGATTAGCATTTGATTGCAGATTTATTGTTAGCTTTTTATTTATCAATGAAGTATAGAACTGGCAAAGATTAACATTTGATTCCACTTTAAGGTTTTTTTTTTATTTTTCAGAACAGTACAGACCTGGCAAAAGGTTAACATTGGATTGCAGATTGAGTGCTAGCTTTTTATTTATCAATGAAGTACAGAACTGGCAAAGATTAACATTTGATTCCAGATTAAGGGTTTTTTTATTTTTCAGAACAGTACAGACCTGGCAAAAGGTTAACATTGGATTGCAGATTGAGTGTTAGCTTTTTATTTATCAACACCGTACAGACCTTGCAAAAATTAACATTTGATTGCAGATTAAGGGTTAGCTTTTTAGTTGTCAACACTGTACAGACCTGGCAAAATGTTTACATTCGATTGCAGATTTAGGGTTAGCTTTTCATTTGTTAGAAAAGTACAGACATAGCAAAAGATAAACATTTGATTGCAAATTTAGGGTTAGGTTTTTAGTTGCCAGAACAGTACAGACCTGGCAAAAGATTAACATTTGATTGCAGTTTTAGTGTTAGTTTTTTATTTGTCAGAACAATACAGACCCTGCAAAAGATTAACATTTGATTGCAGATTTAGTGTTAGATTTTTATTTATCAACACAATACAGACCTGGCAAAAGATTAACATTTGATTCCAGATTAAGGGTTAGGTTTATATTTGTCAAAACAGTACACACTTGTCAAAGATTTTACATTTGATTGCAGATTAAGACTTTTAAATTATTTTTGAAAGAACAATACAGACCTAGCAATAGACTTACATTTGATTGCAAATTTAGGGTTAGCGTTTTATTTGTCAGAAAAGTACAGACCTTGCAAAAGATTAACATTGGATTGCAGATTTATTGTTAGCTTTTTATTTATCAACAAAGTACAGACCTGGCAAAGTATTAACATTTAATTCCAGATTTAGGATTAGCTTTTTATTTGTCAGAACAGTACAGACCTGACAAAAGATCAACATTTGATTGCAGATTTAGGGTTAGGTTTTTAGTTGTTAACACAGTACAGACCTGGCAAAGATAAACATTTGATTCCAGATTTAGGGTTTAATCAAATTTGTCAGAAAAGTACAGAACTGGCAATAGATTAACAATTGATTACAGATTAAGGGTTAGGTTATAATATGTCAGAACAGTACAGACATAACAAAAGATTTATTGTTAGCTTTTTATTTATCAATACAGTACAGAACTGGCAAAGATTAACATTTGATTCCAGATTAAGGGTTAGGTTTTTATTTTTCAGAACAGTACAGACCTGGCAAATATTAACATTTGATTCCAGATTAAGGGTTAGGTTTTTATTTTTCAGAACAGTACAGACCTGGTAAAAGGTTAACATTGGATTGCAGATTTAGTCTTAGCTTTTTATTTATCAACACTGTACAGACCTGGGAAAGATTAACATTTGATTCCAGATAAGGGGTTAGGTTTTTATATTTCAGAACAGTACAGACCTTGCAAAAGATTAACATTTGATTGCAGATTAAGGTTAAGCTTTTATAGTTGTCAGAACAGTACAGACCTGGCAAAAGGTTAACATTGGATTGCAGATTTAGGGTAAGTTTTTTATTTGTCAGAACAGTACAGACCTTGCAAAAGATTAACATTTGATTGCAAATTAAGGTTAAGCTTTTTAGTTGTCAGAACAGTGCAAACCTCGCAAAAGGTTAACATTGGATTGCAGATTTAGGGTAAGCTTTTTATTTGTCAGAACAGTACAGACCTGGCAAAGTTTTACATTTGATTGCAGATTTAGCATTTGAATTTTTTTTTGTTAGAACAGTACAGACCTGGCAAAAGATTAACATTAGATTGCAGATTTAGGGTTAGCTTTTTATTTGTCAACACAGTACGGACTTGGCAAAAAAAATAACATTTTACTGCAGATTTAGGGTTAGCTTTTTAGTTGTCAGAACAGTACAGACCTGGCAAAAGGTTTACATTTGACTTCAAATTTAGGGTTAGGTTTTTATGTGTCAACACAGTACAGACCTGGCAAAGATAAACATTTGATTCCAGATTTAGGGTTTAGTCATATTTGTCAGAACAGTACAGAACTGGCAAAAGATTAACAATTGATTGAAGATCACGTTATAATATATCAGAACAGTACAGACATAGCAAAAGATAAACATTTGATTGCAAATTTAGGGTTAGGTTTTTAGTTGCCAGAACAGTACAGACTTGGCAAAAGATTAACATTTGATTGCAGATTTAGTGTAAGCTTTTTATTTATCAACACAGTACAGACCTGGCAAAAGATTAACATTTGATTCCAGATTAAGGGTCAGGTTTATATTTGTCAGAACAGTACAGACCTTGCAAAAAGTTAACATTGGATTGCAGATTGAGGGTTAGGTTTCTTTATCAGAACAGTACAGACCTGGCAAAAGGTTAACATTGGATTGCAGATTTAGGGTTAGCTTTTTATTTATCAACACAGTACAGACCTGGCAAAGATTAACATTTGATTCCAGATTAAGGTTTAGGTTTTTATTTGTCAGAACAGTACAGACCTTGCAAAAGGTTAACATTGGATTGCAGATTTAGGGTTAGCTTTTTATTTATCAACACAGTACAGACCTGGCAAAGATTAACATTTGATTCCAGATTAAGGTTTAGGTTTTTATTTGTCAGAACTGTACAGACTTGGCAAAAGATCAACATTTGATTGCAGATTTAGGGTTGGGTTTGCTTTTTATCCGCAACACAACACAGACCTGGCAATGATTAACATTTGATTACAGATTAAGGGTTAGGTTTTTATTTGTCAACACAGTACAGGCCTCGCATAAGATTAACATTTGATAAAAGATTTAGGGTAAGCTTTTTATTTTTCAACACAGTACAGACCTAGCTAAAGGTTTACATTTATTCGCAAATTTAGGTTTAGCTTTTTATTTGTCAGATCTTTAAGATAAACAGCAAGTGAATATTACTGCTACCGATCAGTCGAATCTCGCATTTTGCCATGTTCTTGATATTGGATTATTATTATTATTATTATTATTATTATTATTATTATTATTATTATTATAAGAAGAAGAAGAAGAAGAAGAATATTTTAACAGGATATTTACCGACAAACTAGTTAAAAAGTCCTTTAGAATATTCAAAATTAGAAAAATTAATGTTTTTCTCTATTTAGAATATGGTTTTCATTGTTTTATTACTAATTGAGTTGTCTACTTACAAGGGCTTTTCATCTTTACTAACCTTTTCCTATTGATTAAAAATATTTCAAGAAAGTGCAAAGTGGATAAACTTATCAAATAATATTAAATATATTACCGTTCTGTATCAGAATTATAGAAATCTAGACAGGACTGTAATCAGGAAGTCGTAAAACTGGCTGTATTTAGACTTGCTGTTGTTTATAAACACCTTGTCATCAGATTGGGCATATATCTGAAAAAATGTAAACAATAAAACTGAATGATGTGAAATGCAAAACCATATAAATAAAACGAGAGACATAAAGCATACCTTGTAAAGACTCTGTATGCAATATGTCACGAGGCAAATCCGTTATGTATTTGAAATGTTAGGGTAAGTGCCGACACCAAGGAAAATAACTCTGTTTTAGAGGACAAAATAACCGAAAATGATAACAATCGTACAAAAAATAACATATTGTACCGTCAAAAACTGCAATCGACATGCAATTTTTAAAAATATTTTATTACTTAAAATTATAAGTAAGTGTTATTTGATTAATGTTTAATATTTAAAATGTAATAATATTTTAAATTTATCGTTTAGTTTTGCAAATAGTCAGTAATGCTGTATAAAATTGTGCTAATTTTCATCTACTTAAGCAATGATTTTAAAATTATTATTATTATTATTATTATTATGTTGTTGTTGTTGTTGTTGTTGTTGTTGCTGTTGTTTTTGTTGTAATTGTTGATACAGCTAGCAAGACAGGAGGTACTTTCCTTTTCAAAGCACCGGTTTCCAGGTGAAGTTCAGTGTTAAATTCAATTCATCAGCAGTTTATACCGGTTCGTTGATTTATTTTAACCCTTTCTAAAATTTTGAAATTAACTTGCACAAACTCACGTACCACATAAACTTATGCAAACATTTATCCTTTAGATTTAAAAAAGACTAGTCTCGTCACGAGAAAACATCAAACGAACCCTTATTTATGGGCTTCTGATGTATTATAATATTGTTCACTCATCAATTTTCCATAGATTCTAGATATTTTTTAATAATACGCCGAAGGTGGTATAAGAACATATAAAAATATATTTATGACCCGAGGGTTTAAAGGTTTAAATATATATATATATATATATAAATATATATATATATATATATATATATATATATATATATATATATATATATATATATATATATATATATATAAGAAAAACTTCGGGTCATAAATATTATTAGGTTCAATTTACCAAACAAAATGGATTGACACAAATAACAATATATTTAGCTGACTGCTACGGAATTGATCTGTATGGATGATATTTCAATCTGGTTTAGCAGTTCTGTTTTATTTTTTATTATAAAATCAATAAATTTATTCATTGATAATTAATATATTAATTAATCAATTTTATTTATTTTTATTTATTTATCTATTTTTTATTATTATTGTTTTTTTACTTTCATGAATATTTTGTCCTACATATATTTTTATATTTCGTGTTTAATCATTTTTTATTGATTTAAAAATTTAAGTCATCATCATTAATTTTTGTTCGAATTACAAAGAGTACGATTATAATCATTCCTATAAACGTTGGCTGGTCTTCTCATATTCTCATTATTATTATTATTATTATTATTATTATTATTATTATTATTGAATCAATTAAAATTTCAATATTACCATATAAAAATACATCCAGATTAAGTTAGACTGACGAAAACCTGCTTTTGGTCTTTGTAACTATATTTTTTTCATTCATTTATAATAAAAGAAAATAGTTTACCAAAACAACTTAAAATTTTAATGCCGCAATATACACCTTTTTAATTTTTATTTTATAATGGCTGATAAAGGTTTTTTTTTTTTTTTTTTTTTTTTTTTTTTTTTTTTTTTTTTTTTTTTTTTTTTTTTTTTTTTTTTTTTTCTCATTTACCAACAAACAATGAAAACGGTATCTAATATAGAACTGAACGCAAGTTAATAAACATTTTATTGTGAGTAGAGGTAATATATTTGTTTAACACATCATCATTACTTGATTATATTTATTTTTATTACTTTGAAACGTTTCTTTTATGTCATTTTCTTATTAAAATCCACATTAGCTAATTGTTAATTCCTTTTAAGTCCAGTCCGTCTCTGCGAGAACCGTAAGCATCAAAGAAAGCTAAACTCTTTAAATTTGCCCTAAATTCTTTCATACATTTGTATTTTTTATTATATATTTTTGAAAAATAACCTTTAAATAAAATTTCTATTTAAAACCTTTCAGTAATTCTTTGGATTTCTGGAATGTATAATTTCAATTAACTTTTAATTTTCTTTTTAAAATAAAATAATGTTTAAACCGTGTTCTGTGTGATAAACAGACAACATTAGCAATTTTTCTTTTGTCGATTGATTTTTACATTTTCAAAAACTTTCTTAGCTTTAAAACACTTTTTCTTTTTTTTCTCCAAGAAGTCTTATTCCAAAATAAAGGGCTCAACATGATTACACTGTTTTTATATCCAAGAGGGTTTTTTATCATTATTAGTAGACGTATGATATATATTTTAAACAATATTATTTACAAATAAACTTATAGCTGACCCATTATTATGTGACTGGAATTCATTAACACTACCTTCGTAGAATTTTCGTCTCGAGAGCGGTCCAAGACTGTGGATTGAAATCAATGAAAAAAATGAAAACTTGTCTAATATACACTGTAGAACTAAACTCCAGTTAATATACATCTTATTGTTAGTAGATAATATATTTTTAACACATTATAATTTCATAAAAGTTATTTTTATTACTAAAGTTTCTAACAGTTTATATTATTTTTCAATGTCATTTTGTTATTAAAATCCACATTAGCTAATTGTTAAGTCCAGTCCGTCTCTGCATGAACTGTAGCATCAAAGAAATCTAAACTCTTTTAATATGCACTAAATTCTTTCAAAAAGATATTTTTATTTGAATTTTTAAAATTATTTTTAATTTAAATTTATATATAAAACCTTTTAGTAATCTTTTGGATTATTGTATGTAGAATTTCAAATTACTTTCAATTTTCTCTTTAAAATAAAATAATGTTTCAACCGTGTTCTGTGTGATAAACAGACAAGATAAATATATTTTTTTCCATTGGCGACTGATTTTACACAAACTTTCTTAGCTTTAGTACATTGTTTCTTTTTCTTCTAAGAGGTCTCATTCCAAAACAAAGGACTCAACATGATTATACTGTTTTATATTCAAGAGGGTTTTTATCATTATAAGTAAATGTATGACATATATTTTTAACAAAAGTATTTACAAATAAACTTATGTCTAACCAACTATTATTATTAGCTAGAATTTATTTACATTACTGTCGCATTGATGGCTGATGCAAGAACGTTCGTCTCGAGAGCGGAGGACAGTGGGTTCAAAAAAAGTCTGAATGAGACTAAAATTTGAGATACACATTCTTTGCATGGTAAACAAATGGAGTCAGGATAATGTGAAAGTGTCATATTATAAATTTATGAATTTTCTGAATGAAATATTCAAAAATTTATAATATGACAACTGGAGTATGAAATGGTTGGTTGTGTCCCCGATTGCTCAGTGGTAGAACTTTCGTCTCGAGAGCAGAGGACCGTGGGTTCATCCGATGTCATTCATAAATGTAAGACTATAATTTTAGATACTTCTTCTGGTGCTTGGTTAAATTTTAATGTGAATTTATAGGGATAAAGTCCCAATCAAGAATTCTCTACTTTATCAAGACGTCACCAGCTGTAGTTGAAGTGGCAGAAATTTTTACCTTTAAATGGCGCTTAGGGCAATATGCAGGAGGTTTCTTTAGCGTTCCACGCTTGCCGTTACACGGGCCATCGGTTTAAAGGTCTTTTCCGAAGGACTCCGAGACGTTAATTTCTAAATTCCAAGTGCTTGACGAAAAAACAGTCACTACCAAATTTCAAGTCTTGGTCAGACCCGACTTCAACCATATGAACGGGTTGTCATGATAATGTGACTTAGGAAATGGTATGCATTTCTGTGGCATTTTGTGAGTTAGCACCTCAACAAATTAAATGCGTCTTAAGTGTGCACATGTACACAACAGACCATGAAATGCAATCGCACAACTGATACAAACATGAACTGATAAATTCTCAGAGATTTATAAATTGTTCTCGAAAATAGCTAAAACAGTTACTAATGCGATGTTAAAGAACAAAGTAATCAAACATAATTAACACTAGCATCTTATCTTTAATGTCCTCAAAAATATTATCTACAAACAAAATAATTTTTATCAGAACACTTTTTACAGCAATCCGTATTATTTACAATACTTCCTGAAATTTAATCATTTTTACGTTGTATTAATTTTCGCTTATTTTGCGGTAATTAGATCTCCCCGAAAATTAATACTAAGCAAAAATTAAATTATAAATTTTAATAGCATGAATGCAGTATGCGTTGGGATGTTAGAGATTTCCGTTATTTTAAGTTAATCTAGCAATGACTAATGTGTTAAGTATGCGTAAAAACGACTGTGCCTAATTTTTAATTACCAGATGTAATTAAAAAAAACCTCGTTACTAGAGTCTTTTTCAGTCCAATGTACAAGACTTTAAAAACTGCTCAATCTGAGCAAGGGTCTTCTGTCATTACATTTAGTTTTCACCTCCTTCAAAACTTAAAAAATACAATGATATTGGTCATTTGTAAAAAGAGGAAAACCACAAATGTTTAAATCCAATTTCAAGTCTCATTTACCTTGGATGACCATTCAACATCAATAGATGTCCTGTCAATTCTTTAAATGATCGTTTTAAAAATTAATTCAAAATTTGAAATTAAAGTTGAAATTACATTTCCTCAGGTAAAAATTCAGATTTTCACTGATCATTTAATTGATGGGCTGGACAACTTAATGTTTATTTTTCTGATTAATGACATAACACTAAGAAGATGAGTTTTCAGTGATTTAAGGCTTATCTGTAGGACTGTTTTGGCATAAACCGTCGCTTTTACCTTTTTGATTCAACTTTGTCCGTAAATGCTTAGCAATAATAAAATAAGAATTTAGGAGTGTAATTTCACTTAATCCTATTGGCATACAGTAAGAGATATTTCACTGTAAATACACGTAGATAACTTAAAGTCCGATTAAAAAACGAAAAAATGTATGACTTTCCAATATCTCTAAAATTAATACACGTGAAAATAAATACGTTTACCGTAGAACATTGTTACGTTAAGGAAATGGGACAGCGTATATCTGAATACATCTTCAGCTTTTTTTAAAAATCATATATAGCATTTTTAAGTTCAAAGGAGCAAAACGCATTTTTGAATAAACATTTTTCAATGACATTTTACTTTCGTTCTTATTCTGCTCCAATCTGCCGCTAACAATTAAAAAATTGCTATCTTAACCCAGTTCTAAAAAGTCATACCTTAATTAGTTGTCAAATATCTCTTTACCGTCTGTCAAGAAAAATGTCAAGGTTTCTCAATGTTTTGTGATTTGAATGACATACATAGTCTTCAACATCATCAAACATATACTTAGAACAAGATTTAATAGCCAGCTTATTATTGCAAGCGTTTAAATCCCCCAGTCATCACAAATGTTGGATTATATCAGGAAGTATTCTTTTTATCGCATTTTCAAGCTTAAAACAGCAATATGTCAGAAAAAACGGACTCATTATCTTCAAGTTTAAAGGTTATACTTTATTCATAAAACTACTTACAGTTACAATAAATCAATTCAAATTTCCTACTTATCCAACCGTTTAATATAACACACACACAAACACACATGGTCAGGTATATATGTATATATATATATGTGTGTGTGTGTGTGTGTGTGTGTGTGTGTGTGTGTGTAAACACATACACACTTATCACACATTTGTTAATAACTTAATGATTCATATAAAGTCATGTATATCTCTAAGTGTTTGCTGGTCCCGTGGTCTCAAGCCTATATCACGCGCTTACACAATTTCTAGTGCGAGAAAATTTGTCAGAAGTCGTTTATTTCTCCAGATTTTCTAGTTTTCTCAGCAATTCCCGCACTGATGATCGTCTCGATGTATCTGAAAGATTGACCGCGGTTTTTAACCCCATTTCTCGACTGTCCGAATTTGCTCACCGTTAACACGTAATTGTAATACGCCATTTATTTTTCAATTTATCTATTTACTACGCCTTCTTACATAAATTAGTGTTTATTGTCCAATCGTATTAAACATTTAATTAATCCAATTCAATTTACCTTATTTTTCAAAGCCCACTGGAATCAGCACATAATTTTATCCGCATTAGGTGCTAGCCTTCTACAATGGCCTCCTAGTCGGATCTACGTAAATGACTCTATTGTCAAATATTTTTTATCACGATATCTCGCTGGCCCACTGATATGCAATAAGAAACTATATTGGAAACCATATTGTTTGAAAATAATTACAGTAAGAATTGATCTTTCTGTAGGATGTCCATAGAGACACATAAAATTTTGTACACAAATTAAAAAAAATCTATATAGAATTGTGACTTTATTTCCTATAAAGTCTAACCTGTATTTAACCACTTCCTGTCCATAACAGCAACTTGTCTATAACAACAACCTGTTTATAACCATAACCTGACCATAACAACAACCTGTCTAAAAACGTTACCTGTCCATAACAACCGGTCTATAATCATAACCTGTCCATAACAACAACCTGTAAATAATCATTACCTATCCATGACAACAACTGGTCTATAATCATTACCTGTGCCTAACAACAACCTGTCTTTGTTCATTACCTGTCCATAACAACAAACGGTGTATAATCATAACCTGTCCCTAACAACAACCTGTCTTTGTTCATTACCTGTCCATAACAACAACCGGTGTATAATCATTACCTGTCCATAACAACAACCGGTGTATAATCATTACCTGTCCATAACAACAACCGGTGTATAATCATTACCTGTCCATAACAACAACCGGTCTTTAATCATTCCCTTTCCATAACAACAAACGTTCTATAATTATTACCTGTCCATAACAACCTGTCTATAATCTATTAGGTGCTAGCCATTTACAATGGACTATTTACTTTTTATTATTGCCCATTACGCAAAAGTGATGTTACCATCAGCCCTAGTCGGATCTACGTAAATGACTCTATTGTCAAATATTATATATCGCGATATCTCGCTGGCCCACTGATATGCAATAATAAACTATATTGGAAACCATATTGTTTGTAAATAGTTACAGTAAGAATTGATCTTTCCGTAGGTTGTCCATTGAGACAGATAAAATTTTGTACACAAATTAAAAAAAATCTATATAGAATTGTGACTTTATTTCCTATAAAGTCTAACCTGTATTTAACCACTTCCTGTCCATAACAGCAAACTGCCTTTAATAATTATCTGTCTATAAAAACAACCTGTTTATAACCATAACGTGACCATAACAACAACCTGCCTATAAACGTTACCTGTCCGTAACAACAACCTGTCTATAATCATAACCTGTCCATGACAACAACTGGTCTATAATCATTCCCTTTCCCTTACAACAATCTGTCTTAAATCATTACCTGTCCATAACAAACGGTCTATAATCATAACCTGTCCGTAACAACCTGTCTATAATCATTACCTGTCCATAACAACAAACGGTCTATAATCATTACCTGTCCATAACAACCTGCCTATAACCATAAACTGTCCATAACAACAACCTGTCTATAACCATTACCAGTCCATAACAACCTGTCTATAATCATGACATGTCCGTAAAAACAACCTGTCAATAATCATTACTTTTCCATAACAACAACCTATCTATAACAATAACCTGTCCAGAGCAACCGGTCTATAATCATTACCTTCCCTAACAACAACCTGTCTATAATTATTACCTGTCCGTAACAACAACCTGTCTATAATTATTACCTGTCCGTTAAAACAACCGGTCTATAATCATGACCGATCCCTAACAACAACCTGTCTATAATCATTACCTGTCCCTAACAACAACTGGTCTATAATCATAACCTGTCCCTAACAACAACCTGTCTATAATCATGACCTGTCCATAACAACAACCTGTCTTTAATCATAATCTGTCCCTTACAACAACCTGTCTATAATTATTACCTGTCCGTTAAAACAACCGGTCTATAATCATAACCTGTCCCTAACAACAACCTGTCTATAATCATTACCTGTCCCTAACAACAACCGGTCTTTGATCATTACCTGTCCCTAACAACAACCTGTCTATAAATATTACCTGTCCGTTAAAACAACCTGCCTATAATCATTACCTATGCCTAACAACAACCTGTCTATAATTATTACCTGTCCGTTAAAACAACCGGTCTCTAATCATTACCTGTCCCTAACAACAACCTGTCTTTAATTATTAAATGTCCGTTAAAAAACCTGTCTATAATCATTACCTGTCCCTAACAACAACCTGTCTATAATTATTACCTGTCCGTTAAAACATAACCTGTTAATTATTACCTGCCCGTTAAAACAACCTGTCTATAATCATTACCTTCCCTAACAACAACCTGTCTATAATTATTTCCTGTCCGTTAAAACAACCTGTCTATAATCATTACCTGTCCCTAACAACAACCTGTCTGTAATTATTACCTGTCTATAACAACCTGTCTTTAATCATAACCTGTCCATTACAAAAAACTGTCTTTTATAATAACCTGTCCATAACAACATGTCTTTCTTTACCTGTCCATAACAAAAACCTGTCTATAATCATTACCTGTCCCTTACTAAAACCTGTCTTTAATTATTACCTGTCTATAACAACCTGTCTATAATTATTACCTGTCCATAACAACAACCTATGTATAACCATAAGATGTCCAAAGCAACCTGTCTATAATCATTACCTGTCCCTAACAACAACCTGTCCATAATTATTACCTGTCCCTACAACAACCTGTCTATAATTATTACCTGTCTGTTAAAACAACTGGTCTATAATTATTACCTGTCCATAACAACAAACTATCTATAACCATGACATGTCCAGAGCAACCTGTCTATAACCATTACCTGTCCTAACAACAACCTGTCTATAATTATTACCTGTCTATAACAACCTGTCTATCATTATTACCTGTCCGTTAAAACAACCTGTCTATAACCATTACCTGACCCTAACAACAACCTGTCTATAATTATTGCCTGTCCCTAACAACAACCTGTATATAATTATTACCTGTCCGTTACAACAACCTGTCTATAATCATTACCTGTCCCTAACAACAACCTGTCTATAATTATTACCTGTCCATAACAACAACCTATCTATAACCATAACATGTCCAGAGCAACCTGTCTATAATCATTACCTGTCCCTAACAACAGCCTGTTAATTATTACCTGTCCGTTAAAGCAACCGGTCTATAATCATTACCTTCCCTAACAACAACCTGTCTATAATCATGACCTGTCCATAACAACAACCTGTCTTTAATCATAATCTGTCCCTTACAACAACCTGTCTATAATTATTACCTGTCCGTTAAAACAACCGGTCTATAATCATAACCTGTCCCTAACAACAACCTGTCTATAATCATTACCTGTCCCTAACAACAACCGGTCTTTGATCATTACCTGTCCCTAACAACAACCTGTCTATAAATATTACCTGTCCGTTAAAACAACCTGCCTATAATCATTACCTATGCCTAACAACAACCTGTCTATAATTATTACCTGTCCGTTAAAACAACCGGTCTCTAACCATTACCTGTCCCTAACAACAACCTGTCTTTAATTATTAAATGTCCGTTAAAACAACCTGTCTATAATCATTACCTGTCCCTAACAACAACCTGTCTATAATTATTACCTGTCCGTTAAAACACAACCTGTTAATTATTACCTGCCCGTTAAAACAACCTGTCTATAATCATTACCTTCCCTAACAACAACCTGTCTATAATTATTTCCTGTCCGTTAAAACAACCTGTCTATAATCATTACCTGTCCCTAACAACAATCTGTCTGAAATTATTACCTGTCTATAACAACCTGTCTTTAATCATAACCTGTCCATTACAAAAAACTGTCTTTTATAATAACCTGTCCATAACAACATGTCTTTCTCTACCTGTCCATAACAAAAACCTGTCTATAATCATTACCTGTCCCTTACTACAACCTGTCTTTAATTATTACCTGTCTATAACAACCTGTCTATAATTATTACCTGTCCATAACAACAACCTATGTATAACCATAAGATGTCCAAAGCAACCTGTCTATAATCATTACCTGTCCCTAACAACAACCTGTCCATAATTATTACCTGTCCCTACAACAACCTGTCTATAATTATTACCTGTCTGTTAAAACAACTGGTCTATAATTATTACCTGTCCATAACAACAAACTATCTATAACCATGACATGTCCAGAGCAACCTGTCTATAACCATTACCTGTCCTAACAACAACCTGTCTATAATTATTACCTGTCTATAACAACCTGTCTATCATTATTACCTGTCCGTTAAAACAACCTGTCTATAACCATTACCTGACCCTAACAACAACCTGTCTATAATTATTGCCTGTCCCTAACAACAACCTGTATATAATTATTACCTGTCCGTTACAACAACCTGTCTATAATCATTACCTGTCCCTAACAACAACCTGTCTATAATTATTACCTGTCCATAACAACAACCTATCTATAACCATAACATGTCCAGAGCAACCTGTCTATAATCATTACCTGTCCCTAACAACAGCCTGTTAATTATTACCTGTCCGTTAAAGCAACCGGTCTTTAATCATTACCTTGCCTAACAACAACCTGTCTATAATTATTACCTGTCCGTTAAAACAACCTATCTATAACCATTACCTGTCCCTAACAACAACCTGTCTATAATTATTACCTGTCTATAACAACCTATCTTTAATCATAACCTGTCCATTACAAAAAACTGTCTTTTATTATAACCTGTCCATAACAACATGTCTATCTTTACCTGTGCATAACAACAACCTGTCTATAATTATTACCTGTCTATAACAACCTGTCTTTAATCATAACCTGTCCATTACAAAAAACTGTCTTTTATAATAACCTGTCCATAACAACATGTCTATCTTTACCTGTCCATAACAAAAACCTGTCTATAATCTTTACCTGTCCCTAAGAGCAACCTGTATATACTAATAACCCGTCTTTAACAACATGTTTAAAATTATAACTTGTACGTAACAAACTGTCTTTAACCATTTTTCTATCCAAAACATTAACCTGTCTATAATTATCGCTTGTCTATAACAACAATCTGTTTATAGTCGTTAGTTTCTTAAGTCCTTATTATTCTTACTTTACAACAGCCCTCTGTAATGGTCACCTGTCTACATTTTAATCCCAAAATCATCTTACCTGTTTATAACAGCCAGTGCCAAACCTGATAAAAATAATTTTTCCCCATTAAATTTTTAATAAAATACCATTAACATCTATGTTAAGCGTATCAAACACAGAAGTTATTAAGTTTTATATGGCTTCAAAAAATAAGATAAATTTACCTGCAAAGGTAACACAAAAACTCATTAAGTCAAATACATAATTCTTACCTGGGTAGTTACAATTTTCTCAAACAAAATTTCTGTTCAAAAAGTTTATCTTATAATATTACATATTAAAGTCTTTAATATTTTCTAAAATGAAAGAAATTTTTTGAGAATTTAGAATAAATATTTATGAAGCTATCTATTTACATATCACAAACATCCTGTCACGATGGCAGATAACAACTTCCATTGAATACCTGTCCATCGTGGTCACTTGTCTATAGTGGTCATTTGGTTTTGTCCTTAGACTAACCACTATTGACAAGTTAGTATATATTATATATATTATATCTTATATATATATAAATATATATTAGATAACCAACATGCACTCGGAACATTTTGCTGTTATAATTTGTAGCATGTTATTAAATACGTGCACATTTCCGGAAGTAATTTTATCATCAGTGGAGCCAAAGAAGTTGATAGATAAAAAAAAGCCAAACATTTGAAAGATAATTACATTCAAAGTTCCAAAATGATATGAAACCAAATCTAGCTAAGGAAATCTTTGCATGATGAAGCAGACCATGTTTCAAAAATTAAGACGGAATCGTGGGCAGTTTCTTACTAATTCGTAGTAAGTTGAACAACAATAGATAATTTTTATTAATTCTAGAATGCATGAACAACAACTGTTTTATGAAAATCTTTTATTAGTACATGTATTCAATAAAAATTCGATTTTAATCTCAATTGCTAGAACAGGTGCTGTTGTTGTTTACGCATACTAGGAATGAATAAAAGTTAATATAGTTGTAACGTAACGTAATATATATGTGTGTGTGTGTGTGTGTGTGTGTGTGTGTGTGTGTGTGTGTGAAATCTTTGCATAAGGAAACAAACCATGTTTCAAAAATTAAGACTGAATCGTGGGCAGCTTCTTGCTAATTCGTATGAAAGTGAACAACAATTGATACCGTTTATTAATTCTTGAAAGCGTGAACAACAACTGTTTTATAAAATTCATTTATAAATATTTAATAAAAGTCGATTACAATCTCAAAAGGCTAAAACAGGTGATGTTGTTAACGGCTTCTAGAACTGTTAATAAAAGTTATTAATTGTTGTTTGCATTACATCATATTGTTATCAAATAATCAAGTACGGATGTACGCCAGTTCATGAAAATATGATACAGGCAAGTGGGACAGTTCCAGAGGATTAGCGGAGAGGGGGTAGTAGTCTGGTGCTAAAAGAAAAAAATATCTTTGTGCTATTATATACCCCAGATAGAAATTTCCATATAAAGAGCGGTGCAAGATATTTCAATCTTGCACCCCACCCCACCCCCCACCCCCCCGTACAAGATTGCTTACACGCTCTTTTTCCCGCTAAGATTTATCAATGAAATCTGAGGTGTTCGATACTTTGAGAACCGCTTTAACCAAAGAATCTGGCATATCTCTGCACAAACTAATAAATGGAACATGTAATAATACTACAGTTTAAATTTAAAATGTAATTTTAAAAACTTTTTTATTTTCTAAATCAAAAACATGTCTATTTCATATAACTTTATTTTTATATGACGTAATGTTAATATGAATTATGACGTCATGTTTGTTCCCTGTCTTTTGTATTCACAAGCCACTTCCATCATATGTTGAATTTTGATTTTTAATAGAACTTGTATATTTTATGGTGCAAGAAATAGAATCAATCACTATCTTATGGTGTCAGATAGGGAAACCTCAACCCACGTTCTAATATATCTGGTCCAGAACTTGGCAAGCCTTCCTGGACCAGATATATAAGAACTCTGGTTATATATGTATGTATGTATAATGTCAAATTTCTTGAACTAGAATCTGCCCGAACTGGACCTAGGCCGTAAGACGTAAGAGGTTATGCGATCCATAAGCACGCTTTTTAGACTATTCGGCCAACCATGTCCCGGAACCTATTCAACTTTCAAAACCCGGCATGCTGATTAAAATATAGGGTCCGCAAGCTTGAAATATCCAAAACAGGGGAAATGGAGTGATAACCTAAATCTATTTGATATATATATATATTCTATATATATATATATATATATATATATATATATATATATATATATATATATATATATATATATATATATATATATATATATATATATATATATATATATATATATATATATATATTAAAATAACCTATCACTGCTTGTGGTGCCAGATAGGGAAATCTCAACCCGAGTTCTAATATATCTGGTCCAGAACGAGGCTTGATTCGCGGGAAAAAGAGCGTGTAAGCTATCTTGTACAGGGAGGTGCAAGATTGAAATATCTTGCACCGCTCTTTATATGGAAATTTTTATCTGGGATGCAAGAAATATATATATATATATATATATATATATATATATATATATATATATATATATATATATATATATATATATATATATATATATATCGAGAGAGATGACAATTTTTTATCGATTATTTGACAGAACTTTTCCATTTATTTGTAATAATTGGTAATTTGGTAATTCTAGATACAAATGTTACAGACATACATTGAATCTTAATACAAGATCGTGGATAATTACAATTCATGCTGTACTATGTGAAAATATTACAGTTGTACAATATATATGGTGTAAAGAAATAGATATTTCAAGTTTCAAGTTTCTTTATTTCTCACATTGCAAAAAAAATACAAATTGAGAATATATACATGTGTATATAATAGAAATTATTAATGTTGATTTTCATAATAAAAGTTGTTTTGAATCATGTTTGATTAAATAAATATTTTCATATTATTATTATTAAATCATTAATTCTACATGTATTTAAAAAGATAGCTTTATTATTATTTTTTCTTCAATGCAATTTTGCAGATTTTTTTATCTCCATTATGTAAAAGCAGTGATAGTATGAGCTAAAAAAATATTGCAACTTACAGTCAAAGGAAAAAATCTAAATTTTTCATTAAATTCTGCTCGTGCGAAGTCTTGTTTTAATGAAAATTCCAGTGTGACTCTGCATGCTCAATTTGTTATTATTAATATTATTAGTATTATTATTATTATTATTATTATTATTATTATTTATTTATTTATTTATTTATTTTTATCAGTTTTATCATACAATGATATGTTACTCGTTTACAGGATTCTTAGCTGATATCTCAATCATTTTTAACATGATCCGTAAGTTTTTGCAATCAAGGCAAGAAGAAAATAATAACACTTCAGTTTGGTTGTTCGTTGAATGTTGTTTCACGTCACATCAGGCAATTTTACAACTATTCGAGACAAGTTTTATCAATCTCAAGGATAAATTGATACTCAAATTCATATGATGCATGGAATTGCAACTGATCTGCATTGTACTAATGCACACTTACGCATCCTGTAAGTGCTAGCTCACTCGCCCGCAATGTCGCAGATGAACAGCGCAGATCACTTAGTCTATTTACTGGTAACAAATTAATCAGAGAAGGCCCACGGTAAGGAAAAGGAAAAACTTTCCTCACTTGTAGGCGATTGGGTTCTAATACATGATTTGAGTTTAAACGCTTACCCTTAAACCACTCGATCACCTTTTACCGAGAACACCTGCATAACAACGCAATGAACCAAACAAACATCAAACACTATATATATATATGTCTTTTAAAATAAAAATGCAGATACAAAGAAAACAGGTATGTGAAATGATTAAAGTATTTATATATAATGGTCAAGTATGAAGTACTATACAGAATTAAATCAAATTCAATGTCAGAAAAGTCCAGCAAATCATGACAACTAAGTATTTCTAAGAGGAAAAAGTGTAAGTTAAAAAAAGCAACGTTTTAAAAAACAAGAAGCAGAAAAGACACTATATCATATAAGAAAATAAATAATAGAAAAACTGTTCATTTATAATTGGCTTCATTTCAGTTTCAAGAAAAAATTATAAACATAAATAAAATAAATTTAAAAAAGAAAAAAGGAAAATAGTATTAATATAACTACTAATAATATAATTAATATGACTGTGTGTAGCAGTGATTATTTAAATGGAATATTATGTACTACATATATCTTATATAGCTTACCTTTCAGTGTCCGTTTTCACTGTATGAATCCCTAATTCAAAACAAACCACTCAAGCTTTATACATGTCTTCGGTATAAACACGCCCAAAATCAATAAAACAATATCCATGACAACGATAGTTTTGAAAAGAATTATTCTTATGAAATTATACATTGTTTCGTTCATAATGATTTGCGATCATGTTATTGGTTACTTGACTTATAGGGTTGAGACACGATTCATAACACTTTGTTGTATTTTTTCATCGATAATTTAAATGTCATTTTAGAATAGCTCACTCAAAGTCGTACAATATTTAGGCATAGCACAGTTTGTAAGTGAGAGTGTATCCATGCGTGCGTGTTTGTTTGTATATATGCATCGTTAAAATGTTCTTTATTTATTTATTTATTTGTTTGTTTGTTTATTTATTTATTTATTTATTATTATTTTTTTATTATTGTTATTATTATTATTATCATTCGAGGTCCTTCGGGCAAGACCTTAAAAACCGATGCGCCGTGTCACGGCAGGTAAGGCACGGTAAAGAAACCCAACTGCACATTGCTTTAAGCCTACTGTCATATACCACGTTTTGAATTTAATCATAAAAAAACATTCAAAAAGTGGTATATAACACTACTTTAAAGGTAAAAATTTCTGGCACTTCACCTATAGCTGGTGACGTCTTCATAGAAGCGAAACATTCTTGATTGGGACGAAAAACTCCATGAAATCTAAATAAAGTCAATCTTCTTCTCTTTATTATTATTATTATTATTATTATTATTATTATTATTATTATTATTGCAGTAAAATCCGAAGATGGAGTCTTGTATTTATTTATTTCACAAGAAATTATTTCATTTCTCGCTCACTTTTAAAAGTCACTAAATTTTTTTCCATAATTATATTGCTTATTATTATATATTTACAATCGCAATACTTTTCCTTATATGAAACAGGTCTTCCTGACTATCTCCATAACTTCATGGAGAGAGTCGCGCAGGCTCCACTGAACCAAACAAAACTGTGACGCAGTCTAGCCAAAGCTCACAAATTATAAATCCGCAGTTGGGTTTTTCGTTGTCTTCCGTTTACCCATCAATGCTTACAAATTCAATATTTAATAGTTGTTCGTTTAATTTTAATATGAAAATGTGACTCTTACCATTGATTATCTTTTAAGTGAAATAAAAAATTTACGATAAGCTGAGGGATTATGTTTATTTTTTCGTCACCTGGAGACGGGTACGGGCGGAGCTCACGTTAATCGCGTCAAGTTACATCAGAGTGGGCGGAGTTACGGTTCTGTCAGATCCAATTGCTGTTCTATCAAATGATGTGCATCCAGCCACGGAGAGTTGGTAAACAAGTAAATTTAAGTGCCATCCAGAAAAACACTCGTGTTTTTCGTATATTTTTGAAAGATTGTAAATATAAGAAATGTAATTTTACTTTTTTTCTACCATGAGTTCATGGAGAGAACGAGAATGGCGCAAATTTAACATGAAGTGCTTTGCACTTCATTAAATTTGCGCCATTCTCGTTCTCTCCATGACCTCATGGTAAAAAAAAGTAAAATTCCATTTCTTAAATAGACACTCAAAATTACCCGGTATTTTATTTCTTGCTCACTATTAAAAAGTCTCTCAAAATTATTTCATTTCTCGCTCACTTCATAGTCGCCCCAAATCACCACCATCATTTACTCGCTTTCGTTCAAACAGTGACCCAAAATTACCTTCATGAACTCGATTACTTTAATAGTAACTTTAATTTACTTGTTCATTTCCATCCATACAGTGACACAAAATTACTTTTATATACTCGTTTACTTCTATACTCTAACCCAAAATTACCTACTTCCACACAGAAACCCAGAATAAGCTGCATTTACCAATAACGTAAAATTACCTAATATAATGATTTTTTTTTGCTTGTCTATTTTGTCATTAGATATATTGCTAAGAAGAAAATCGTAACTTATGAATTTCTATAATGTTTAAAATCGCATGAATGGATCTCCACTGACATTTTAATACATGTATTTGTTACGGCAACAAAAATTTCCCCACGGAGGATTCAAATTGTAAATTTTCTATTAAAATTCATGATTTCAACAATTTCAATAAAAGTGTATGTAAAGTTTTGCTTTTCTAAGATCAAGTAACATATCTAATGGTATTTAAATTCAATTTCAATTTAAATGTAACGGATTTACATATAGAAAAAATAGGGAATTTCTCTATAGACTCTATCTTTCACCAGTTTCTATGCAGGCAGTATCCAAGTTTAGAATTACGCATTCCTGTATATATATATATATATAGTTTATTTTTTCAAATACTTACTAACATTAATATCATCTATATTGATGGTATTGTAATATGTTGGCAGTGGGTTTCGACTTTTCGTTTCCTCTAATCACAATACATGGATTTGGTTAAGTCAATTTAACGATTGGAGTAAATACATAAATTAATTAACTAATTAATTTAAGGAAAAATTAATGAATGAATATTGCAAATTACTTAGTAAACAAACAAACAAATATATATATATATATATATATATATATATATATATATATATATATATATATATATATATATATATATATATATATGCAAATGGCACCATGCATATTTATGTTAAAGTGGCTGTTAACAATCAAACTTATTGACCCTATGAAAATGTTGGAGTATTTTTGAAGGTTTTGAAATATCTTTGTAGGTCATTTGGTTGTTGAAGTTCTCATCATCGTCCTCATGTACATGTGCTTTGGTTTTCTATAACTCTATGCTACTCAAACCAAACTTAATGAAATCAGCGACATTTAAAACGGACCATTTAAAACGTCCGTTTTAAATGTCGCGGATAAAATGAAATGTCTGGCATGAAAAAAAAATGAAATATTGCATGTTTATCAATTGAACTTTTCTTCTTTTCAAATAAGTACATTGTTATGCAGTTGTACTTATATATATTGATTTAATTTTGTTGACTTCTATATGAATTATATATGTATGGCAAAAATCAGCCTAATTGTTTTCTTATCAATTCACTAGCTTCGTTTTCGTTTAATTGTCACATTTCTGTAATAAATTGATTTAAATTGACAGAATTTGAGTTGATTGGATCAATAAATCATTTAAGCTTACTCATAAAGGCGGCGAGAAAAAAATTCCTTTTTTCTTGTGAAACGTTTCACGCCGCAGTACTAATGCGAATAATTGTGTATAAAAATTAACACGTGAGGATAATTAAAATTATTGTTAATTTAAAGTTTTGGTCTTCCTGTGACCTGTTTATTATTTATTTATTTATCTATTTTTATCACATCACTAAACACAAATGTTTAGCGCCTAGTTATCAACACCATGAATGTTTAACAGATTGTGATCACTAAACACGAATGTTTAAAGACTAGTGATCAATTAACACGAACGTTTAACGGCTAGTCATCACTAAAGACCAATGTTTAACGATTAGTCATCACTTAACACGAATGTTTAATGATTAGTCGTCACTTTACACTAATGTTTAAGGCTAGACATCACTATACACGAATGTTTAAAGATAGGTTTTTACATTACACGTTTTTTAACGTTTATTGATCACTTAAACGACCTATGATCAATAAACAGGAACGTTTAACGGTAAGTGGTCACTAAACACGAACGTTTAACGACCAGTGATCCATGAACACGAACGTTTATCGACCTGTCATCACTAAACACGAACGTTTAACGGTAAGTAATCACTAAACACGAACATTTAACGACCTGTGATAAATAAAAACAAACGTTTATTGGTTAGTGATCACTAAACACGAACGTGTAACGACCAGTGATCCATGAACACGGTCGTTTAACGACCAGTGATCCATGAACACGGACGTTTAACGACCAGTGATAAATAAACACGAACGTTTAACGGTTAGTGATCACTAAACACGAACGTTTAACGGTAAGTGATCACTAAAACGAACGTTTAAACGACCAGTGATCCTTGAACCTGAACTTAAACGACCTGTGATAAATAAACACGACG